>JAFBJZ010000384.1:0-635940 GCA_016785225.1 Psettodes erumei
AAAATCAAAAAAGTTTAATTTCTCTCAAAAACGCATCAGAACATCACAGAATAGTGTTTTATGAACAGTCCATAGCATATTATGTGTTAGAAATGGAAAAAGGGTCATATTTTGGCATGTCATGAAAACAAAAAAAAAAAAGTCATACATACCAAGGGTCTTCAAAAAAAAGTCGAAAAAAAAATCAAAAAAATTTAATTTCTCTCAAAAACGCATCAGAACATCACAGAGTAGTGTTTTATGAACATTCCATAGCATATTATGTGTTAGAAATGAAAAAAGGGTCATATTTTGGCATGTCATGAAACTCAAAAAAAAAAAGTCATACCCGGTGGGTCTTCAAAAAAGTCGAAAAAAATCAAAAAAATTTAATTTCTCTCAAAAACGCATCAGAACATCACAGAATAGTGTTTTATGAACAGTCCATAGCATATGATGTGTTAGAAATGGAAAAAGGGTCATATTTTGGCATGTCATGAAAAAAAAAAAAAAAAAAAGTCATACCAAGGGTCTTCAAAAAAGTCGAAAAACAAAAAAATTTAATTTCTCTCAAAAACGCATCAGAACATCACAGAATAGTGTTTTATGAACACTCCATAGCATATTATGTGTTAGAAATGGAAAAAGGGTCATATTTTGGCATGTCATGAAAACTCAAAAAAAAGTCATCATACCAAGGGTCTTGAAAAAAAAGTCAAAAAATCAAAAAAATTTAATTTTTTCTCAAAAAAAACGCATCAGAACATCACAGAATAGTGTTTTATGAACAGTCCATAGCATATTATGTGTTAGAAATGGAAAAAGGGTCATATTTTGGCATGTCATGAAAAGTCAAAAATCAAAAAAAAAAAAAAAGTCATACCAATGGGTCTTCAAAAAGTCAAAAAATCAAAAAATTTATTTTTCTCAAAAAAAAACGCATCAGAACATCACAGAATAGTGTTTTATGAACAGTCCATAGCATATTATGTGTTAGAAATGGAAAAGGGTCATATTTTGGCATGTCATGAAAACTCAAAAAAAAAAGTCATACCAAGGGTCTTCTTCAAAAAAGTCGAAAAAAATCAAAAAAAAATTTAATTTCTCAAAAAAAACGCATCAGAACATCACAGAATAGTGTTTTATGAACAGTCCATAGCATATTATGTGTTAGAAATGGAAAAAGGGTCATATTTTGGCATGTCATGAAAACTCAAAAAAAAAGTCATACCCGCGGTCTTCGAAAAAGTCGAAAAATCAAAAAAATTTAATTTCTCTCAAAAACGCATCAGAACATCACAGAATAGTGTTTTATGAACAGTCCATAGCATATTATGTGTTAGAAATGGAAAAAGGGTCATATTTTGGCATGTCATGAAAACTCAAAAAAAAGTCATACCCGCGGTCTTCGAAAAAGTCAAAAAATCAAAAAAATTTATTTCTCTCAAAAACGCATCAGAACATCACAGAATAGTGTTTTATGAACAGTCCATAGCATATTATGTGTTAGAAATGAAAAAAAGGGTCATATTTTGGCATGTCATGAAAACTCAAAAAAAAGTCATAAACAGTATTCCTTGACATTCCGATGAGTTCTTTGGTACAAGAAAATGTTGACCATTTTTCACATTTTTTGACCTAGTGTCGTGTGTTGTTTTTTTTCAGTTTTCATGACATACTCCATTGTGACCTTTTCATGCATTTATAACACATTTTATGTTATGGAATGTTCAAAACATATTAAAACACTATTCTTTGATGTTTTGTTGCATTTTTAGGCCATGTTTAACTTTTGACATTTTTCACATTGTTATGACATAGTATATTAAGACATTTTTTCTCGTCGACATTTTTATACATTATATACATTTTTAAGATCAATTATGCCATGGAGTCTTCAATAAAAGTTTTTTTTTGATGATTTGTTGTGTTTTTAGGGCATACTAGGCAATGACGTTTTTATGCATATTTTATTTTTCACTCTACTATACTAAACTCAAAAAACATCAAAGAATAGTGCTCCACCTTCTAACCCTAACACCTCATAGTACAGTATGTGTTAATGCAAAAAAATCATAACATGGTAGTCTAAGTCATAAATACGTGAAAAAATCCATAGTATAATCCATTGTGTTAATGTTAAAAATTATGATAATCTTGCAATATTATATCTCATAAAAAACAAAAATCATTACAGAATAGTATTATATTAATGCTTCCACATCGTATAATATGTGTTGAAAATGCAAAATAGGTCATATCATACCCTGTCATAAAATCGCCAAAAAACATAAATGCTTCATTATGTAATATATCTTAAAAGTATAAAAAATGATCATAGCATAGTACGTTTAAAAAACACAAGTCTTTGCCATCTTGTATCATAAAAACATGAAAAAATTTCCTGGGACAATATGTCATGAAGTTGCCAAAAACACCAGAGCATTTCACAGTATTACGTGTGTTAAAAACACATTAAAATGTCATAGCATAGTATCCCGTTAACACATGAAAACTGCTTTAGTGTAGTATGGCAAATGCAAAAAATGCCCAGGCGTGTCATTAAAAACAACAAAATCATCAATATGTCTTAAAAATGCAAAAAGATTTAGAGATTTAAGATTTTCATGGCATAGTATGTCATAAAAACGTGAAAAAATGCCTATCCTATGAATAAAATGGATGGAAAAGCAAACGCATATCTTCCAATCGACCACTCTGGCATGTGCCACATTCAATTTGTAATCAAGAGAATGTGAGTTGATCATGGATCAAGGATCCATGTGTCCTAAAGGCGAGTTTACTCATGTCAATCACTACTGTAAAAACAAAAAACTCCTTGTGTTCCCTTTTCTAATGTTGCATATAAATATAATTTATTATTAGTCTTAAAAATTCTTTCTTACACTTTGTACAATAACTTGACACATGAGATACAAGCAGTTGTGAGGAACATCATGAGTGTCAGAAACAGACAGGCTACATTCTCACTATTCACAATAATAATCATGAAGTTAAGAATAACTGGGATGCAAAGGTTAGCCCACTGACAATGTAAAGATTGTTTCAGAGAGATGCAAAGTTTGCATAGACTGCTTTAAGAAAACTGGGACAACTTCTATTACAAAAAAAAAGGATCCCTTGACAGTTAGTGCTTATGCATCAAAGGAATGTTGCATTTAAAACTATCACTGATTTTTATGCAGAGTCAGTGTCATCATAATATCAAGCTTCTGTCACTCATTTATGTACAACCACAGAAGTCCCAGTTCAAAGCTCCATTTCCCTCCAGAATTACAGAATGTCATTCAGTTCTTAGCTCAGGAAATGTCTCTTTTTGAAATGACATGTGATATTAAGATGATCACCTTGTGTACTAAGTTGAACCTCATACACTGTATGTCAATTATTTGGTAAAAAGCAGCTGTATTCAGTTGCATTGGTCCTACAAAAATATACTTATTTAAATTCCCTTCTCTACAGTATATACCTCCCTCTCATCTCTGCCTGGTCTCTGTCACGTATCTTGAAGATAATACAAGTTATCAGCATCAGTCATGTCAGTTTTAGTCAGTTTGGGAAAGTAAGGTTGATTGCCTTCTATTTGGGGTAAGAATCTGGTGGAACTGACCTGATTTACAAGAAAATGCAATATGCAAGAAACGAACCAAAAGTAATCATAATCAATCAATTCAGCTTAACAAAAATATTTTAAAGACTTGCAACTAAAGAAACACACATACTTAAAAAATCAATAATTATACATAACATGAATAATGAATTAATATTAGTTAGCAACAGCAACACTTAAACTGTAAAATGGTTACGTCATTGATTTCCTTCTGTAATATGTAAATGTGTCTGACGGGATGAGTTATTACTGCAAGAGTCCAGCAGAGGGTGCTATGATACAGTAAAACACAAAGACAGAAAAAACAGAAATGTCAGGACCCTACAAAGTATTCCCTAACAGGTAGCATTAAATACAACAACAAAAAGGATATGTATAAATAGGCATATCGTTAAATACAATGTTATCACAGAACACATACTCATCCGTGGAGTTGCTATTGAGACTGATTTCTGAGTGAGAGATGCTTCCATCTAACTCGTGTTCCTTGGATTCTTTGACCTATGACAGTATGTCACTACTCAGACTGTTTTCTAGAGCAAGGGCATCATCCATGTATCTGCACTGTCCATCCAAACCACCAGACAAATGATCCAAAGGAAACAAGAGCCAAAAAAGTGAATTTGTTTTACCAGAGAGAAGAACAGCCAGCTAGAAAGGACTGGCAGAGATTCTTGTTTACTCTCCCCAAGTTTTTGCACCCTTTGTTGCCAATGTTTATCTGGGTCATGACTGAGTAGACCTAGCCGTTTCTTGCTTCTTACTTCTTTGAGTGCACACACACACACACACACAGCAGCTGCGAATGTACACATGCATTTGTCACTGTGATGCCTAAGGACAATCCTGCTCTTGGGCACTTCCCCCCACTTGTTTTCTTTTTATGTCTTCTTCCTCCCCTGGAATGTCATTCTCCCTGGTGGGCAGATGTCAGTGCTCAGTCGCTGCAGGAACAAGGCTGTCATGGCGTCCCATCTCCTCCAGTACCTGGGCGAGGCGACTGAGATTGCCGTCAGGGAAATGCTGGGCTTCCCACAAATCCAGGATCACTCCTGTTGGACTGGATTTGGTGGCAAAGTAGTTGAGATATCTGAATGACAGATTGTGTGAAAACAGAGAGGGATAAGTTATGAAAAGCTTTGGCAAATGGTTAACTGAGAGAAATGTGTTTACTTGAATTAAAAGACAGGTCTTGGCTGCTGATATGGTTTGAAAAATGATTTAAACATATTTTATCCCTACTATCTGTGCAGGCACTGTATATTCTAGTCTAAACATCTCTGTTTTGTGGATTTGTGTGTGTTTATGAGTGTATGTACTGATGTATATCCCTGGTGTGGTGTGAAAATCAATGGTTATTTTCTGTCCTTCTTTATTTTATAGTAAATTAAGTTCTCTGACAAGTACAACACAGAAAAAAAAACAGAAAGTAAAGAAAGAAAAGTGGTGAAATATGCAAATATGCCCCTGATTATGCATATTGGTGCTGCAAATAATATTTTAAAATCCTATTTTCACTTTTAAAAAATTATATTCAAAATAACTTTTTTTTTTAATTTGAAAACATTCAAATGGATAATAATGAGCATGTATACACACTACTGAAACTAGTAAATGAATCATCAGTGTAGGCTGTGAATCGGGTCGCTCCCCAACACACCCTTTCTCTGTCAGAGGTCTTGTCAATCTGCAGCTGCTGCCTCTGATAAGGCCCTCCTGCTGAGGTGGGTCCTTATAAATGGACACACACTGTACCTCCATAACGAACACAAGACTACCAGAGACAGAGAGGTGACGTTTTGAAGAGTTGTGTCTCTCTTCATCTCTCTCTCTCTCTGTCTCTCTCCCTCTTTCAATCCAGCTCAATCTATCTCAATTCAACAGATGCTTTTCAATATTTCTTTATTAACTGGCTATATCGATTCACTTTGTACACATTAACAACAAATCCTCCATGTCTGCAAAAGTTAGTTAGGTGTTCCACAAGGTTCTGTGCTGGGACCAATTTTATTCACCTTGTGTATGCTTCATTTAAACAATATTATTAGGAAACACTCCATAATCTTTCATTATTATGCAGGTGATACCACAATGTTCTCAAGTGCTTAATGTTGAGACACCATCATATCTGAAACAGCACATATAAGCCCACTAGAACATTGATAGGTACTCCTATCTCCCAGGATGCAGACTTACTTGTGGTTCCTAGACTCTTTAACTGTAGAATGGGAGGCAAAGCCTTTAGCCATGAGGCTCTTCATCTGTGGAATCATCTTAAGATTCCACATCCATTTAAGTGTAAGTTTAAAAATTTCCTTTTTGATAAAGCCTAGAGGTAGCTGGCTCAGGCTTGCCTTGAACCATTCCCTAGTTATGCTATAGGCCTAAACTGCTTGGGGACTTCTCATGATGCACCGAGCTCCTCTTCCCTCCTCTCTCTGTCTGTCTGTTCATATACCATTATGGCATGTTACCAACCCCAACCTCTTCTTTCTCCCTAAGTTTTGTCCTGCCTTGTCTATTAGTCCTACTAAAAGTTTTATTAATCTTATACAGTTGTACCGTATGTGGATATTGGATTGTTTTATGTTCTCATCCCCCCCCTTTATCTCTCTCTCTCTCTCTGTCTCAACCCCACTGGCCAAGGCAGATGGCAGCCCACATGGAGCGTGGTTCTGCTTGAGGTTTCTACCTGTTAAAAGGGAATTTTTCCTTACCACTATTAATGTTGTGTGTCTGTAAATAACACTGTAGAGTATGGTCTACACCTCCTCTATATGAAGGTGCCCTGAGATAACATAATAATTTAACTTGACCATATTAGTCAAAAAACAACAATCATAATATAATAAAAACTTTATTTCTCATGTGACCTTGTTGCTTCCTTCTAATGAAAAGATTTGGAACTTAAGATTTTTCTTTTCTAAAAAGAGGGCTACTGAGTGTTTTTGCTAATTTCTAAATGAAGTCACTTAGATTTCTTCATTTCATTTCTTTCATTCACCCTTAAAAACAAAGACAAAAAGAAACTCTTTATGACTGCCTGTTCTCAGTGCTATCACTCAAGCTTCCCTGTTCCTCTCCCCACCTGTCAAGGTTAAGTTTATGGGCCAACATCCTCCAGTCATTGCCCCTGGTTTGTGGAGCGTCAAGGCTGCCACAAAGCTTCTGCCGGATGGAGACAGGGATGCGGAAGGCATTGGGTCCAACCAGTGTGGTGATGTTACTGGCAGGGTCCAGCAGGGATGTATCAATACTCTGGGAGTCCTGCAGAGAGGGAGAGAGTGAGAGAGATTGAAGGGGAGACAGACAGTAGCAGCGGCATTTTTTCAAGCTGCAGGCATCATGAACATAATTTAACAGCATTTTTACAAATCTAAACAAAATGTGGCACAAATGGATTTGTAGCACAGGAATTTCTGGTTCTGGTACTGTAAAAACTGAATATCATTCAATTAATTGCCATACATTTATCGACACAAGCTGAGTGATTTTTAAATACAACACATCTGGAGGATAAAGTGCAGGAAGTATGGCTATAGAAACAAGAACACGACCCAGAGACAAATGAACCCAGGCCAGGTGGGGACACAGCTCTGCACTGCATGTACTGTAATTCATCTCATTACTGAGCACAAAGCCTGAGCGCTGCTACCATCGCTCAAGATCTATTCTCCTGGCAAGCTGGCCCTTGTGAAGCAAGAAGTGTTCAACTGGAGGGTGATTATTCCCCTTCTGCTCTGCTCTGCATTGGTGAGACTATATGAAGGGCACAGGGTCAAGAACCCCTGTCGTCTCCCCTGTCAGTCTTGTCAGCAAATATGTCAGCAAACATTGCCAAAAGAGCGGCAGGGAATGAGCTCAAAGTGGTGGATAAAATGCATCATCTAAATGCAAACTTTAGGTGACAAGAATGATCAAAACATGCAATGATCTTTAAAGATTTTTTGATGTATTTTTGATTTTTAAACAAGGAAATGCTCTCTGATGCTGTCATAAATTAAATGGAAGATTTAGGTATCAGAACCTACCTCTGACAGTGTAGTGTCCAGCTGAAAAATCTGTCCTTCTCCCTCCACTTGGCGCACACATATCTTACAGGCCAGGTCCACTGTGCTTGCAGAGAACCGCTCCAGGGTAAAGCAACAGTGGAGGTTCCTCTGTGAACCACTCCAGACTTGCTGAAAACAAAGCTCCTGGAATGAAATGAAAAAAGGTAGGCGGAGTTGCTCAGCTGTTGAAGAGTGTTTGACACTGCTTAAGGCCTTTTTCCCGAACTGAGTACAGTATATGACCAGTTTACCTGGTACTTGGCTTGTAGTTTGCTCTTCCACAATGTGTGGGGGACATCATGGATGGACAGTCTCAGGTTGTGAGTGCTGTCTTTAAAGTTGAGAGTCTTTGGTTCATCCAGCAACTTTCCACCCATCTGCTTCTCCATCTGCAGGACTTCCTGAATACACAAACACATGCTTGATTAGTATATGAAACCATGCAAATTTTAATACCTCTGCCAAGGAGGTTATGTTTTGGGTTTGTTTGTTTGTGTGTTTGTTAGCATGATTATGCAACGCAACTCATTTAGAAATGATTAAATTTTGGGAGTGATCCAGATCTGGGAAATTTCGGAATGATTATTCAACATTGTAAGATAGGGAAAAACTTCACGATGAGTCATATTTCCATGAATGCATAAAGATTTGAAATAAGAAATGCCAGGAGCGTATGCTTCTACAAGTGTTATATATAGGAGTTTTTAAATGATTGGTTGAGAAATGTACACCAAAAGAGACATTTTGGGTAAAATTTTAATTTTGGGGAAATCTTTGGTCTTGAATTCTCTGAATACCTTAAAAAACATTTTTTTCTATTGTTGTTGTGCCATAAACTGTTGTTGTACCTTGTTTCTTAAGGTGATTTCTTGCAAATGCTCAAAAGGAAGTGAGATGTTGTTTTCATAGAATGTCCAACACTTTCCCTCAGTCTGGACGTGCTATATGAAAAACAGCCGCAATGTCCTTGCAGCATGATCACTATTACTTCTTATTCCACTTTTCCAAACTTAATAACCATGCTAAATATCCCAATTCAGTATAATAATCCTTCCTTATCTTTCCTACATGTAGGTAGATGTGGGTAATAAACAGAATTGAAGCAAGGAGACAACAACATCTTTCAGTGATGCTATTCAAATGAAAGCGCTTATCTGCCCTTATTGTGACACATCAACAGAAAGATTTCACACTCTGTGCTCCCACACCTCATCTGCTAGCTATACCTAGAAACACACACCTTAACAATTAAGTCAAAATGACAAACTAAAAAACACCAGTGCTTACTAACCCATTTAATTTTGCTCTTGCTCTGCTTTGCTCTTGCTCTTGCCAACATCAAAAAAATTAGACACTTGCAACATGCTGCATATTTACCTTGAGTGCATCCTGTGTGTCATCTAGGCAGTAGACCCTGATGTGATACTCCATGGCCGGGCAGGTGACAGGACCGAAGATGGCCAGTTTGAGACGCTTGGTGGTGGCGGCACTGAGAGACTGGCCGCCAAGGCAGTAGGTGCCCAAAGTCTCCGTCAGGATGTGGCAGGCTTCTTCATCCATTTGGATGTAGCAAGGTGTGGTGAAATTTTCTTCCCCGACGACTACTACATCCTACAGCATGGAGAGAAGGTAAGAAAAAGCATGGTAGATAATGAGCTAAAGGTGGCAGGAGTAGTCATCATAATGTTGATACACTGCGTGGTAGCAAGTGCAGTTGGAAAATTAACCATTGATGCCAATTTGCAGTTTGACTTTGTCAGAGTCATCTCCTTTTACATTTTTGTAATCAAAACAATGTAAAGCAGTATACATAGCCATTACATCAAAGCTTAAAAACAGTTGTTCTCTAATTTCAGCTTTAACACTTTGTGTATGTAAATAAATTGTACTAGAATCCTTACTTTGTCAGGGTTGTAATTATTAAATTTATAATTTAGTCCCTAGTCACAAGACACATATATGACATATCTTGTGGTCAAATGGGAAGTTGAAAGTTAATTTGGACACAGATGCATTATCATGTGGTGAGGAGCTGGTTAATTTGGCTTCATGTTTAGTTCTTTCACTTCAATTTGATCAAAAGTAAACTGAATTTAAATTCCATTTTAACAGGTGAAGTAAAATCAAGGGTCATGGCCTTTTCACATAAGCTGTGTCCTTTAGAAATTACACTTACGTGTGTATTACTAATGTCTGACACTGCCATTGTTTATGTGAGGTAATGGAAGAGTCAGTATCAAGACCATTTGCAGATGACCCCTGTAAAAGCACTAATGCCAGGACATATTTCTCTTTAATTAAGACTGTCTGGTCTGAGGGGGCTTATGTGGCAAACTCTCCCCCTCTTTCTATCTCTCACCCTCTCTTGATCACTCTTGATCTTGCTTTCTCTCACTCTCTCTTCTTTTTCTCTCTAATCCAAACACTCCTGTGAGCAGCAAGCTGGCATTAATTCAGCCTATTATGAGAGACAGAAGAGGAATTACAGTATTTTATTGTGAGCTAGGCCGTTTAACAGCAGCATTATGGCTGATCATTAGACTCTTTAACTGCTCCTGGGGGATGGTACCCAGGGCTCCTTATTGGAAGATAATTAGAACACACAGTAGAAAAGTGGGCTTTTTGCTTCATACATATGTGTGTAGGCACAAACCATCTAAACATGTGAACACACACTCTCACAGTGTAATTTATTCACAAATTCCTGACTGTATTCATCAGCTGAGGTTTTTTTTTCAGGGCGCAGGAGGATAAATCTTTGCAGAGTTACTGAAGCAGAAAGTCCCACATGTTCCTCATTACATGACCCCCCCGTCTTTATCATCATCATCATCATCATGATCACAACACACATTCCGTAGAGGAGCTCATCTCTCCTGTTTCTACTGCAGTGCTGAATACACATTTTGACAGAGCACATCACAGACGGCAATATTTCACAGATGCAGTATGAAGGCCAGCCTCGGTGGGAAGAGAAGCTCATATAAAGGAAGATGTCGTCACCTTGGATATTACCATCTGCATTTCTGACAGCTCAGAGATGTAATCAATACTTTATTATTTCTTCCTTAAAAATATTTACTTTACACTCAGCTTTATTGGCTGCCCCCAAGTAATTCATCAATGTCACAAAGGTAAGTAGGACCTGTCTTGCAGTTTATTCTGTACCATAAGTCATATCATCATATCAGTAGAAGCAATTCTTCAGCTTCCTGAAAATGATATTATTTAAGCCACTATTCAATGATGAGCAGACGGGGGGCCATATCTTGGATACAGGTTGTTATTAAGTAGCCCTCTTTGAATTTATATCTTATTAATTTGCACCATAAACCTATATAGACTAAGATCCATATTGCTAAAAGAAAGACACACTTTTCTGTTTTGCATTATCTTTCCACTGCTTTTTCTTTGTGCTTGCTAAAGAAACGCTGATGATTCTTTTTATATTTTGGGCACCTTCTCTTTAAAAAGGTCTCTGCCCATACAAATTCTTTAAAAAAAACACATGGAATGGAAAGGAAAGGAAATCCTACACAGAAATGTCTCTGTATCGGCAAAATAAATTTTCTAATAACTGCCTACAACAAGGTTTGGTGTATTATTTTCTGGGGTGTATTACGAACAGATTTTTTGGAGAGACGGAGATGACAAGTGGATAAAAAAACAACTTCAGTGTGGTTTCTATGATGAGGGTGGAGAAATAGTCTCTCTACAAATGATGTGTGAGTGTGCAAGAGGGGATATGGCAGAAAGCGTTTACGCTTATCACCCAACTTGTCATCATCAGCTATGCTACTGATGGAGCCTGCAGGTACAGGGCTTCCGCTAAGACAAAAGCAACACACACACACACACACACACACACGCACAAATATGCATTCATAAAAAGGTACAAGAAAACAATCTGGGGGAAAAACAGCCCTTACCCTGCAATCAGAGGTTTACTTTTTCAGCACGTGCTTGCAACAGGGGTTTCCTCTGAGTATTGAGCTCCACAAACAGGGGAGGTTGATCCTCCTCTCTATTGTGCCATACCATTTCATCTTTTTGTTTTTCATCACACCTTTTCTCTTTGAGTTCAGTAGTTCAACCAACCAAATGCACTTGAGAATATTTAGTATAGATATAGATATATAGATAAATTACATCAGTGATTCTGATTTCAGGTGACAAAAATAATTTCATAACACTCCGCATAACTTTCAAAAGCACATTTTCAAACCCAAACACATTGACAGACATTAGAGTCTTCTGCACAGTTTTCATTGTGCAGCCCACATCTCACCTCCCACTGGTTCAGCTGTGACTGGCTCTTGAGCTGGATCAGCCAATCCTGTTGGCCATCACACACAGCGCAGTGGTGCATGGTAATGATGACGGGCCGAGTCAGCAGGGCCCCAGGGGGCCCACAGCTCACCACGGGGCTTAGGACTGTTTGGCCATCTTCCACTGCTGGCCTGGAGGTGCACAGAGAACAAAACACTTACACATACACACAAATGCTGTTTGGCGGTGATGTGACAGTGGTCCCTGTGTATGTGTTACATGGCAGAGCTGACAAGGGTAAACACGGCTCTTGGGCGTTGATGTGGCAGGAAGCAATGCATACCTCATGTTGTCCTTCCTCTGAACCGTCACATACATCTCATACACTCTGCCCTGAGGAATGGCCCCTGCCGGAATAAGAAGACTCACCCCTGGGGAGCACAAAAACAGAAAGACACAAAAAAGGGATATATATATATATGTTTTTTCTGTTTGTTTTTTAAAATCAATTTCTTCAGCAAATGAGAGCTGAGAGTTCAGACATCAGGCCATGATAAAAACAAACTAACTCTCAAAAAAATGTTTACATGGTGAATCTCAGCTATAAATAAGATATCCACTATAAATGGAATTTAGGATCTTTAATGGTTTACTGTTTAGTGGCTTTACTTGTAATTGGCATATCTTAATGCGCAGTCCCCAGTGAAAAGTGCTCATTATTTTTCTTGGAGAAGAACAGTAAGTCCCTAAAAAACAATGGCTCTTTATGGCCCTTTCCTATGGCATCAGGAAATAACATGATATTTTATTTCTAAAATCAATGGTCTCTCTTACTCGTCAGAGAATTCTCATATTTCTGTAGCCGTCATGATTTACATTTTTTCCATCTCTCATTGATTTGATGTGATGTCCTGTCTAAGGTGGGTTTTTAGGTTGGCTTTTTTTTTTTTTTTAATTAAAGGACCCTACCCCCCGCATTGCCTCATGCATACACACACAAACACACAGTATTTCTCTGTCCTGGGGGGGGGGGTTCCTCAGATAGCTCAATGATTTCCCATGTCCTTGTACTGAAGTTTTCAAAAGGTGACAGACATCTCCTCTTACTAGCTAGCAACATCACAACTCTGCCATAGGGAAGTTTTGCACACTGCCAATCTCCCTCTCAGCGATGCTCCAAAACAGGTCGGAAATGCATTTTAAGATGCAAAAAAATACCAGACAGCCACACTGTCAGTACCACAAAATATTTCATTACCCAGACGCACAAACAGATCAAATATCAAATGTGTTCTTCCCTCTCCTCACTGCCTATGTAACATGATGAGGTGGCTGAGCACAACCAGCAGCTGAGAACATTTTTACAGGAATCAAAACGAAAGAAGAATAACTTAAGAAACTTAAGAAGATGGTGTATCCTTTAATGTCACTGGTAGTTTGTCTGAGCCTGTCAACATGCATCTGGGGTGCGTTACAAAAAGCCCACATGGTTCTGAAGTGAGGACAGCATGGCTAATGTAAGCTGACTGAAACAGTACACCTCAACTTCAGCACTCGCAGTGCACACACCTTAGATATCCATCAACCCCTGTCATACTGCGTGCGGTCAATACACTGATAGGTTACATATGGTTTAGCATATTATTTCAAAGTCATGTCTCTGTGTGTAAAGGTTGTCCTGGCGGCGAAGGTAAGGTGTAAGAAGAGCAGCTCAGATCTTATATATGTAGTCCACAGTTTATACTGCACACATACTTATCCCATGGAGTAAACACTGGAGCATTTGCAAAGATGAACAATTTCTTGTCTAAGTGAACTGACACTTTCGGAGTCTCATTGTCACTGTGCGGTTGCCAGGCAACCAGTAGAAATACCGGGAAGTTGCTGCACCCAGACAAGATATAGTCTAAAGTTTCAAGTGCCCACTTCATGGAATCTTTTATTGTTTGGGGTTTTTTTGAAATATGCAACTTGGTTGTCCGGTTGAAAATATGAATAAGTACTGAATAGCAGACCGAAATGTATATACTGTAGGTGAAAACACTCCCCAGACAGTCATTATTTAGTACAGTACCTGAGTTAGGCACAATGAGGTGGCCTCCCTGGGAGCTGAAGGAGCCTAGGGCGGTGCAGGATGGATCTCTGGTGCGAAGCAATGTCTGGGTCTGCGTGCGACGGCCCATCGTGCTGTCGCTGTTGTCCAGGAGGCAGTGTGGCAGCTTAGGTGACAGTTTAGAAGACAATTCCCCTCCCAGGTCATCCTGTGGAGTCACTAAGCCCGAGGAATTGTACACCTTAATCTTCAAGTTGGGCAAAGGGTCTAGAAGAGGGGAATTGGTCATGGGGATTTTGTCAGCCACATCATGGAGGGCGTAGACTGGGCCGCGGTACATAGCAGCCGCTGAGGTCAGGTCAGGCGGTGCTGTCAGGAGATCAGCTTGAAAACAAAACAAATGGACATCAGTCAAGCAGAGTAAAGAAAGGAACTGTAGTCATCATATACTCTTTCCAGCTCCTTCTAAATGTGCTGAACTCATAACAGGAAACCAAAATAACTGTGAGGAAATTAAGTGTTGGCAGCAATCAGCAAGAATGCTGCCTGGCTTTACTCATTTGTTTTTCACTCATTAGGGAAGTCCATTCCACCACCAAGGAACATTACTCAGTCAGAGAAGTGAGGGGGCACATCTGTGACTCATCAATCACAGATGGCATCACTAGCACTCAGTTTACCCTATAGGTGAAAGGATGAATGTTCAATAGCTGGGATGAGTAGGTGGAGTGAGGGTAGTGGGAGTTCTCTGTTTTCTAGCGTTTCCACTATCTCCATGCTCTCTCTGTTTTGCAACAATATCAAGACTCTAAATGATACAGATGTCAATGAAAGTCAAAAAGTTGTTCACAGATGAGAGAGAGTCATCTAGTTTTGGCATCTACTGATTTGGATAACTGTGGGCTAAGAGCAATACAACTATTAAATACAAGAGAGTTTAAGTATTTTATAAAGGATTGTTAAACCTGGAGATGTCACACTGACAAGGACAACAACAGCATTTGCTGTCCATCCATTTGATTTTTACAGTATTTAAAAATCGTACTTTCCTGTCTCTGTTTTATTTATTTATTTTATTTGCAGTTTTCTTTTTACATTTTACCAAACCACAAATTATTTACAACACAATTACTGTGATCCGTCTTTTTCCTTGCTGTCTTGCCCAGCTTATTGCCACCTCTACTCATCTCTGTTAGTCTTACTTTTAAGTCCTGGGTCACCAGGCCAAATCTAATTACAGATTAATATGCAACATACAGAATGGTCTTATTACACTTTAATGACGGGGCACAGTCTGGCCTCCCATCACAATGGCAAGCATTTTAAGTTTAATTTTCTCGACCGCACAAACCACGCTGTCTTCGTCACTCTCACAAACTCCCAGCTCACCTACAGTTAAAATGGCAAATTTACATTCACAAAAAAAAAAACAAGTAAATGTGTGTCTCCTGTGCCAAACCTTTGCGGGCAGTCTTGATGCTGACTGGTTGGAATCCACCATTGAGGGCAGACGAGTCAATGATGTCGGAGTCAAAGTCCCGGTGGTTCTTCCTGTAGATGAACAGCGCCACGACGACAGAGATAACCAGGCACATAATCACAGCGATGACTATGCCCACGTACAGGGCTACATCGTCTGTAGTGGGGGCCACTGGAGGATGAGGACAGGACAAAACACAGAGAGAAAAATAGTCTTTTTAAGATCTCATTAGTTTATGTCAGCAGTGTTAAGCTTTCTTTCTCAATATGTCGGAGTTGTGATTAAGCCATTATCAGAAGACTAATATCCTGGTTTAAGATTCAGCCGGATATTAATAACCATCCACTGGGAAATAAATGCATACAGTATAACTCCTGTCTTTTTTTCCCCCATTGTATATGACCTGCTGTGGCAGACTGGGTGTTCTACTACATTCTTAACTGCCAAAAAAGGAACATGATGCATATACAGTATTATCCGTAATTTGACACGCAACACTGGGTCTTTTTCACCTTTAAACTAAAAATTGTCCTCTTTACTGATTTTATTCAGTAAAGAGGACAAATACTTACAAAGAAATCTGCAAAAGAACAGTAAATTGTGTGTCCATTTTAGTGATTCACAGATGAATATTTTTTGTAAAAAGCAATATAGTTTTTTATGATTCATAGAGATAACCTTAAACAACAAAATAAAGATAACAATAACAAACTTAGTGCACAATGGCACCATTCATAAGGACAGCTGCTCCAGTTCAACCCAATGACACACTGTCCTAACAAGTAGGCTCAGACGCGAGATCAAAAGTTCTGAAGATGGAGATATAGATGTTTTTCATCTTCAAATTACAGTGCTCTGTGTTGGGGTTCAGAGCCTTTCTCTGTCTTTGTTCTTGCACACACTGCAGATAAGATCTCGACATAGCTTGCATTTCTCAAATTGTCTTTCATCTCTTGTCTCCCTCCCAGAGTCTTCCTGTCCACTTTCCAGCTGGAGAAAGCTCTGTGATTATGAGGCCTGGCGTGTATACTGTATGGTGGCTGTCAGAATGCAGACTCAGACGTTCATTACAGATCAGACCTTTTAATGGATGCCCACTGACAGTCTGAACTCTCTGTGGTGTTCGGTAAAAATGTCCTTCACTGTCACCAAGTTGACAAATGAGGGATAACGCTTCTTCAGAGGGCATGTGTGAGCCTGTGTCTGTGTGTGCGTATTGTTGAAGTCATGACTTTACATGTCAGTGGGCTCTATAAAAAGTCAAAAAACAAAATATAGAAATGTTTATTTATTAATAAAAACTTAATATATTTTAATAAAGGTAATCATTCTGCTTTGGAGATAGTTGCAAATTATGCAAATTGCACAGCATCCACACCAGTAGATGGCAGCATCAGACACAGATCCATACACAAGGACATGCATGATGGCCCAAGCGTTCGTGTAAATTAGCTTGTGTGTCTCAGGGACACAGATGGCACTCAATCTGTCTCTTGCATTCTCTTGCACGAAGGAGGATAAAGGATTAGAGGAAGAAAAGTAAGAGCAGAGTGCATTTGTGACAAGTGAAAGACATGAGTTGTGTTATTTTTTAATCACATACTTGATATAGTAAGTGCGAAGTTTCTTTTTCTCAAGTTATGACTTCATTTTCCATTTAAAATGGTTTTTAAATGTGATTAAACAAGGATATTATTCAACAAAATCAATTATATTTCATGTTTTTAGAGAATATCTGCTGAACAGAAATTGGGTACGACCTTCAACAGGGCATTCCTTATAATGACAGTATCAACATAGTGATAAAAAATTCTTTAGCTTATAATGGAATGGATGGAAGCAGTTAAAGAGAGGGGGGGATTAAATATTGTAATAATTTCAAAGACTTTATTTCCCTTAGTCCCCAGGAAGGACATAGGTGGCTTGACACTCTCTTTTCAGCCTTAACAGAGACATCACATTAAGGAGGAGTGTCAAGATATATCCTCATATGTGTTGGGCCTCTAATCCTTCCTCCAGCACAGACAGGAACAGAAAACAGAGCACGGAGCCAATGATGAAAGTCTGAAAATGTAATTCCACTATGCTTCCTCTGCCAAGCTTCCCTGCAGTTATTTAACACATATCCCCTCAGTCAAACAATCTTCCATCCATGCTTTGATGATAAAGGCAGCAACCTGCTAAGTGTACGCATTAAAATGTATCACTTAGATTAATACATCCCTTTGAACATGAACCATTGTCGGAAAGGGAAAAGTACAAGAAATGGAAATGAAAGGGATTACTGAAGACTCCATCCTCTGTGAGGATGCGGGGATTTTACAGAGGGAGGGTGAGATACAAAGAGGCCAGACTCGGTGCCTTTGCTGACAGCGAGGCAAAGTGTGAGGATGAAGTTCGTGGGGAGCAACAGGGTAAAGGGCAGTGTGAGCTCTGAGTTACAGAACAGTAGCTGGGCTGTGAAGCAGCTGCCAGCTAGGAGAGACACGTTATGAGGAAGAACAGCACAGGAATCAAAAAAGGATTTCTTCATAATTTCTTTCATGTTTTGTTTTATGTAGTGTTAAAAACATGAAATGTTGCTGTTGGCAAAAGAAATGTTATCTAACGATTTGTTTCAGACTAAGAGCAAATGCAAATTACATGTGGACAACCTGCCAACGAAGTCCTCACAAAAAAAAAAAGATGAGAGACATGAGAGTCAGACATGAGAATGAATGAAGAGATTACATAAAATAATAAGTCATGACAAAAAAAACAATAACTCACATGAATTCCCCAAATCACTCTTGTCTTTTGCCTCAGAAGACTTCTGATATAAGGAACCTTGAAGAGAGGAAGGGATTGTGGATGGGAGAGAGCGTAGGGGAGGTAAAGATGGGGGGTGGGAGGTGGAGATGGCGGGAGAGGAATGATGAAAATCAAATTTAAGCCAACAGAAAAACAAACTCAACAAATGAGACAGCAACAAACCCATGAGTAGGAGTGATGACACAGGGAAGCGATCTTTCTTGATTTGCGACCCCATCCCCCCCCCACCCCACCCCCTCCACCCCACCCATCCAGATCTGTGTATAGAGTATAGAGATGGATGAGAAGAGCAGGGGGAACATGGAGGTTCTGTGAGGGAGTGGCGTTATCCATCAACTGGGCTTAGTGCCTCAGCAGCAGCAGGACTGATGCTGGCAGGTGAGGGGGAATGGAAGGGCTGATAAAGTGTGGGCTCCAGCAGAGTCAATAGAAACTTACAGCCTTGCATCTGTCACCGGAAGCTGGACGGAGAGAGTGGTGCGTGGGATAAAAGGAACGATTATGTTCGGAAAGCAGGGAGTGGAAAAAAAGATTGAAGGACAGAGATTTGGAGAAAAATCGTCAGCACGGACGGTTTCTGGCCCTGACTGGGGCTTTGGTTGGCTTTGTTGTGGCCAGCAGATGTGTTGAAGTGAAGTGGGAAGAGGGCAACAGCGGCAACTGGGGGTAGCGCACTAGCACACATAATATTCAGCCGTGCTGGGACATCCATAAACAACTATACAAACAATGAAGTCCTTATTGTAGAGGGAGAGAGCCACAGGCAGACAAGTGGACCGACAGGAAAATCAATGGCTTGATAGATGAGGCTGGTGTGTACATGTAATCAGGCAACACTGAGGCTGGGCCGGAGCAAGGGGAGGTGACTGTCAGGGTCAGTCTAACTGATGGCTCGTTCGAACACATCCTGTGGAGTTTCTGCTCATCCTGACTGATTCTATAGTATAGCAGGATACGCTTCAGTGGGTGGGCTCCAAAGGAGACTTCAGAGAAAGATAGACAAAAATTATTCCTTACTGACAGCATAGAGCGAGGGAAGGAAAAGAGGCACCAACAGGAAATTGTTGTCTGTGTTTCAGTCATTACTTCTTTCAATATGGCATCTATCCAACCTCAGGGGAATATATTGTCACCTGGAAAATCTAATGTCCACGAGGGAATAGCTAAAGGTTAATTTTTGCATCTCCTGCTTCTTGGTGGTGAATCTACATAACTGAATTTGATGATTCTGGTTATTTACATTTAATTTAATCTTCTGGAACCACTTCCAAACATGGAGTTTATAACTTTATGTTCTTGGAAGGCTGCGGTAAACCCTCGAGTCATGATTGTTTGATAGCAATAAAGCATTTGCCTTCGTTGGATTGTGTGATCCCCTTTCTCGAGATCGATATGTCAACAAAATGTCATGTCTGACAGCAGGCTTACCAAAGGCTTGGAAAACAATATCAGAATCAAGGAAGACAGACCATAGAGGGAGTGCAAAACAGAGATTTAGACAGGTGAGCCTCAGTGAACTGTGAAAAATATACTCATGTGTTGAAGCTGGAAAGTTCTGTCTAAACAGGCAAAGTGCAACCTCTCAAGCTCAATCTGCAGATACTTAACTTTGTTACATCCAACCCCCAAACTCCCTTTCTTAATGTGATAAACAAGTTACAAAGTAAATTATAACCCAACTCTCTCCTGTTTGACTCGGGTCAGCTGAGTTTTTACAATGAACACCAGGAGTTCTATTCCCACCTCTGGTCATATCGAATTCCTCTGCCAGATCTCTGTGATGGGATTGCAATTGAAATGATTTAAATAAATTCAAACAACAGAAAATAAGATCAAGCTGCAATGGAATCCGCAGACGCGTGTTTGCTCAGATCCCAGCACTGCACTGGAGGGAGCCAAGCAACGTTCCAAGGTGAGTTCAGATTGCACACAACTTCCATTCCCTATCGTATTTGCTATAATGCAAGCTTTTAGATAATGGGCCGTTCTTCTAAATGCTAGTAGAAATGGTCATTAGCATTGACATAAGTGGCTTCACCCTCTTAGCTTCCAACAAAATCAATCTTTGAAATGATCCTGAATCTATATCATTATGGCTTTATATTCTCTGCAAACTGGCCATCAATCTACCATGAACTAATGCTTTTGTGAGAGGCTGAGGTACAGAGGGCACGAAGTGGGGCGGTGGAAGTGTGAGGTGAACATATGTTGTGCTGCAGAGGGCAAAATAGTATGAATAAGAGAAATAAGAGTAGGACCTCTTGTAGATTGCTCCCTGATGTTTCTATAAACAGATATTTAAATCTCAGCCTTAATATCAGGTCAAGTGTTGCTCTGACAGTAAAATGAAACCACTGCACACTGAAGTCATAGTTTCTTGTCAGTCCTCAGTACATATGGCCATACAGTACAGTATGTATTTACTTTGAACAGAGACATGCAGATCCTACAGCTAAATGCATATCCATCGCTGGTGTGATCAAACTCAATCAATCATGTCAGCATTATACTGCAGGTAGCAGTTTACAGCACTACAGTGCAGCAAAAGCTTCGATCAGCTGTACCAAATTCCAGACATTCAAATGCAGGGCCTCTGTTATTAGAGTCACAATCACCATCTGTAATGGGTTATACAGTAGATATGATGGAGGCATCCGCGACAGTGTGTTGGTCTAACACCTTCAAATATTTACTGGAGGGGAATGTAATTAATCTAGACAGAGTTTAACAGAGTAACTTCACAGTCTTCCAGCTAAATCCTTCCCATTTTCCTCCCCTGTCCTTAAAAAGCACAGAGACTGTAATAACAAGGAAACAAAGACTGTTGGAAACCCTCTAACTTCTTAACACCACAGTGAACAAATGCGCACACATACAAGCACACACACACACGCATCTGAGCTACTGCAGCATGATTCCAATCTGTGAATGTATTATAAAGGAGAGGGAGCAGGACTGTTGGCCCAGTTGAACTGCGTGGCTGTTTTTAACTTGATGGAAGAAAAGAGAAGAAGAAAACAATTCACTGCCCGCAGAAAAAATATCTGGCTGCACCAACAAAAAAAACAATAAAACCAATAGAGAAATTGTGATTTATGAGAAGGAATGCTGATGCATCCTGGAGACTTTCTGAACTTTGCAAAATCATTGAAAGAGTAAATGATATGTACAGTACTTGTTCCTATTTCAACACATGTAATTGTCAGCTTCGTCTTCTCTGTGTGGCTTTGTGCTTCCCCTCATTTGACTTAAGGAATATAGAGTTTTTAAATTGAGGTAGTAATCAGAGCAGCTTTGTAGCCGTGACCCCCCCCCGTGTAATTACAATGTAGTCACTTAGTATTATTTTAAATATAACTACCAAATGCTTAGCTTTTGAAGATAATTACTTGTGCTTCCCCATGTGGCCTTTTTTAAACATATATTTTCAGCAGCGCTGACACAGGAAAAGATGTTCAGTGGTTTCTGTTTTCATATCACTTTAATCCAACAGCTTTTGTGTATTATGCATGTGCAAATAAAGAGAAAAAGATCAAGTGCAGGTGACAGAGGAAAAGGAGTTTTAGCATGTCTTATTGTTTATGTATGAGTGAAGTGAAACAGAGTGACTGAGAGACAGGGTGAGAGTGTTATGCAGGGACGTGAAACACAGCGTGGTGATGAAAGAGCAGAGTGAAACTCATGGTCAAAGGGTAAAGATATTTCGCTGGTTGGCAGGTCAGAGAGAGTAGCAGAGGATTAGTCGGGTACTCACTCTGCATGCACAGCCCATCGGTGCAGTTCTTGGACTGGAGCACCATGCCCTCACAGTCCTTTCCCCCGTTTTTGGGTGCCGGAGCGCTGCATTCTCTCCTCCTCCAGTGGGTGCACTCTGTCCCACAGGTGGACCACTTACTCCACTCTGTCCACAGGCCATCCACTACCACACAACAGACAGGATAGACGAGGGCAGAGTGAATGAAATGGCGAATGAGCAGATGAAGACAAGCGAGTGCATGAGTGGGTGAGTGGATACGGGATCGAGACAGCGAGGGATATGTGGGAGAGAGACACGCGTAAGGGTGGAGGCACAAACAGAGCGAAATATGCACAGTGAAATATTTAACCACAGAGCCGCATCATTTTTTGCAGTTTTTGTGCACCTACACTCCTTTTCTACCCACTAATAGGTGGGTGTATTGTGATTTGATACCATACCTGGGCAGAGAGGATTACATGCCAGCTTCTGGATGCCTTGCCCTTCACAGATGGCACCGCCGTTGAGTGGTGCGGGGTTGGTACAACTGCGTGTGCGTTTCTGGTAACCACGGCCACAGCGACTGTTACACACCGACCACTCTGTCCATGTTGACCATCCGCCATTCACTGAAAGACATGGTTATAGAATAAGTATCTATCTATCTATCTATATTATCCATCTATTTATCTTTTTTGCTCTCCAACTCTGACATGGATGCTTCAACAAATGGTAATTTGCTACATATTGCACAAGCGACAAAGTGGTTTATAAAAGGGCATAATGCCAATCAAAAACATAGACTGGGGTGAAATAAAATACAAAAAAACAAGATGGCATTTAACAAGTGAATCAAAAATTTAAATTCAGTAAAAGCACAGAGAGACAGTATAAAAATACCAGATTTTGATTTGATAACATTTTACTTTAATCAGACCTATTGGCACTTGGACATCTCAACTTATAGTCTTTTGCCTGTTAAAAATGTGTAAATACTGTAGAGTCTTTGTGTTTTTGACCCTAAAATTTCAGATTCTTACTTAGCCACACAGCCAGACAGTAAATTCTGGTCAGATTGCGGCATGTTCCATTCACTGATTCCTCCTAATGCCTCTCTTCCTCTCTCATCCATCTCTGTCAGTGACTAAATCCAGTGGAGAGTGACACCAGGGCTTGTGGCTGAGAACAAGTCTGTGGCATTTGAGATGGTGGAGCTGGGCCCCTTGGAGCCTCCGACTTTCAAATGTGACATGCTTACGAGTGAAGCCCAAAATATTGGACTCGAGGGGAAGGCCGCCAAAACCCCACATTTCTTTACTGTCTGCTTTCTTTCCTCCATGGATTATGTCTCTATCTTTTCTCTCCCTCTTTCTCTGTCTCTCCCATTTTTTGCTGTTTTTGTTGTCATCTTTTGCTCCTGTTTCTAGTGTCCTTGCAGTGGGTTGGGCTGTAAATCACTGGTCTAAAAACAAACTGCCTATCCTTCTAACTTTTTCATCCCTAGTATCAGACACAACTCTCACTTATCCTTTGGGTTTCTCATACTACTCTGTGGGGACGTGCGTTTTCACATAAACCACAGCTGCACAAAAATGTGTGAGTCTTGCATTTTGGAAAAGGACGATAAAGAAGAATGGACTGCACAAACAGATGGCTTGTGTTACTTTCTCTCAAGGAAAACTTGAAATCAAAGGAGTTTTTCAACACAAAGCCCTAATAGACTGTGTTAGTGACAAGGGAAAACCCTGGGAGACAGCAACCCTTGTTCCTGAAATCTGCTCTCTTGGATTTACAATTTGTGGTTCTACATCACCCTTACATTGATCCTCCAGTGGCCCCATTATTCTCAGTGTTCAGTTAACTGTAACTACAACAAATACAACAACAAGGCCTTTTCTCTTTATTCATTCTGACTGCACTGTGCATACAACTTATGTCGTTGTGATGTGACTCAATCGCTGAAGTATAGTGAATCAGCAGCATCATGAGGGGTTCTATCAAGTACAAGATGAACTGTGCTGGCCTCAGTTAACTGAGCTATCAAGCCAGTTTTTCTGAATAGAAAAGCAGTGTCTCAGGTTCAAAAGAGCATCTGTTTCATGTGTCATTTCTTCTGTCTTGAATAGCCTCCAGCAGGCGTTGAAGTTTATCTCCACAGCCGTGCTGCGTAATAACCGCCACGTTTGTTGATGTTAGGGAGACAGTGGGTGAGTCTGCGTGAAACCGCAGCGGGGTTCTCTTTAAGTATTGCTCCGCCACATCAGCACCTCATTCGCAGTTCAGAAAATTCCTTGCAATTCCTTGCACACCTTCCGGCAGGAACAAACTGAGTGAATGTTACGATGCACAGGAGAGAGGGAGAGACGGATCCGCTTTATGCAGAGAGGCTTTTGAAATCTGTGTTATTCTGAGTTGAGCTCACTTCTTGTAGGAATTCAACACTTTTCCTCTGCAGCATAGTCTGATTTTACTAAACCTCTCATGTGGCTAGTAAGGGAGGGAGGGAGTGAGTCTTTAAGGCACGGGAGATGTGAGATTTATGTTAGATCTAACTGACTGTTCAGTGTAAGATGGTAGTTTACCATAGACAATAACTGTGGCTGTGGTGCTGCGTCTCTTGGCCACAATGTTCTTAGCAACACAGGTGTAGTTGGCAGTGTCAGAGAGCCGGGCCTGTTTGATGATCAGGTTGTGGTCGATGGTGATGTAGAAGTTTCTGTCATCTGCCGGATCAATAACCTCCTCGTTCTTTAACCACTCCACCTGAGAAGAAGAAGAAGGAAAGAGAACAATGTGAGGAATGAAATACAGACCTCAGAGCTCAGAGACAGCAGAAAAATAACTTCATCAGAAGATGTGATGCCAGATATAAAGACGAGTTGACTCATCAAATTGAACAAAAATCACACTAGTATCTAAACAGCTAGAGTTTTTCTTGTCCTGTAACAACAAATGCCAGGATTAGAGCACAAAAGTTTCAGTCTCTGATTTCCTGCTTCAAAAAGGCAATAGCTGTCATGCTCTTTTTTACTCTCCCCCTAGAACAAAGCACAACAGTCACAGCGACATTGTCAGACAGCAGAGAAAGAAAACTCTCCACAATTCCTGAAACTGAGGGGCTCTCTGACCTTTCTTTATGAGTTTCATGTCCCTAAATGATACTGATATTGAACTCCAGGTACTATCACTGAACATGGGGACATTTTGGGGTCTTTATTTGGCTATAAATCACAAAGATCCTTTTTTCTCTTTTAAAAGTTGTAAAGGTTTGGCATTACAAATAAAATTGCATATGCTGCCTCACACCTCTGCAGTCACTCTGATTCAAAATATTTCCCAGTCCTCTGGTTTTCTTCAAAAGAAGCTGTCCAGTTGTGGGGAGGCCTGGCAAGCGGCTAACTTCCTGCGTATTGTGATATCCCATGAGGAGTAGAGGCCTGATAAGAGATTAGACACCAAGGAGCAGTACCGGCAGAGATAAGCAGGATGTTTACAAAGGCTCTTTCTCCTGAGAGATAAAGTATCTAAAAAAAAAGTGGAGCAATAACCTGATATAAGTCCTGCCGAGACAAAACAGTCTGTGGGTTCACTGTTGGGTTTCTTAAACAACAACACAGAAACACCATGTAATTGTGCAGAGACATACAACACAGGAGCCACTGTTGTAAGACCAGCATTGTTCAGACTTTCTCAAAGGAGAAGATGGGCTGATTGTGACATGCAGTGGGTTATATGCATCACCAGTGTTACTAGAATCTGTGTTAGCTTGACATGGCAGTAATCAAAGACGCCATCAGTGTCACACCTCGGCAAGGCCGCCTGCTCTCGTTTCCAGCGGGAACACACCGAAGATGCTGAGAAGAAAATATTTTCGATACTTCACTTCAACTATTATTTCACACTTATCCTCTTCAAATCAAGCCCTACTTCCGATCAGTGAATGAAACCCTCGGATCAGACGCTATGAGACACCAATGCCCGTGACAAATTTACATCCGAACAAATGCTGGATGTAAACTTAATATCAACAGAACAGTACGCCCTCTGCCAGTGTGATGCATATTCTCTGCTGATTTGGTGCTTATGAGTGCTTTCCCCCATAAACATGTATCAGCTGAATCAATCTCACGGAGCCAAGAAGGATAGGATTCCCTCACCAGCCGTCTACTAGCTGAAATTAAACCGCTGTCTCTCTCTCTCTCTCACACACACACACACACACACAAGCTCAATGTAATAAAAGTGTGGCATGACACAAGTTTCCACATATACGTAACATCACATCTGTCAATCATTCTGAGACAGTAGAGCAGGAACCTTCATCACTCTCCAGCAAAAAGAAAACCATATTTATATCTAATCTGTGAGTAGATGCTTAATGAAAGCAGCTCTATTAATACAAAAGTCAATGAAAACTGCAGTATGAAGACACGAGAAACAGAATCTATGTAAGTCGCTGAGAGAAAATCAGACAAAACTGACAACTGTCATTTTATTTGCACTTTTAATTCTCAGGTCTATTAACTGTGAAGTAAAACCCTTGTATAGGTATCCATATACAGGTAAATAAGTGTATTCAGTATGATTAGGTATTTCAGTACTGTCCTTTGAAACTGACTTAACTGAGGGACTAGAGCAGCATATGTATTTAGTAGAATCCTGTAGCTTCGGGTGTTTCCCAACACATTTTCTTGTGAGGTTTCAACAATGAAAGTGTTTTTATATGAGGGCCCCTATTATTATAGGTTGTACACATACAAATGGCAAACAATGGCTCAATAACTCCTACAGGCTGCAGTGATTATACAGCACATGTCAACATATTTATTGTTAGTTGTAAGCGTTACATAGGTTGTGTGTGTGTCTTTTTGTGTTATAATATAACCATCAATCTTGAGTAGTGAATTTAACGAAAACAAATATGACAAACTTGCCCAGAGAGCAGGACCCATGTGTTTAGAGAACAAAGATCTGACAGTGATCTTATTACCATTTTGTGTGTTCTTTGTTCCCTCTGTCATGCTGAAAAGTGAGGGAACATAACTCCAATAAAACAAATAAAGATGACACAGTAAATATTTTGTCTTTCAGTGCTCACATCAGTGTATGTGTCGGTGTGTGTATAGAGCACATGGCATAGTGAACGCTTATGGTCTGATCTTAGAATAGAGATTGACAGTGATACAAAAAGGTGGTTATACAATTTTGCACCAATCACAGAGGCCGCCTCTTCAAATGTGCTACACTCAGATGTCAAGAGCACTTTTAAATGAGAAGGTAATTAAAAATTGAACAAAAGAGCTTTTCAGCGCAGATGGAGGGTTGGGGGGTGGGGATGGGGGGTTGTGGAGTGACAAGGGGGAGAAAGTGGCAGAGCCTCATGTCAGAAGTGGGAAAGTGCGTGCGAGAGAGAGAGCAAAAGTGAGCAACAGATCAGCCATCATTTATTCTGTACCAACTATAATTAAGACTCATTAATAAAACCAGAGATGAAAAGGTAAGGCAATCTCTCCACCACACTTGTGAAAAGATTTCAAATGATTAAAATTCAGCACAAGACTACATCTCATGCAGCACTTGTCCAACTTTCTCTCATGCCAAGCAGACTCAAATATGCACATAGAGATACACAAACTTGCTGCACACACACAGCTCGTTAGTGTCTGATTGGCAGTAAAACTTCCGGAGAGGTAATTGGCACATTTCTTGTCGTTAATGAAGGGAAATTGCCACATGTCAGCTGTCATAAAGTGAGGGAGTCTTTCTGTCTGATCGGAGACAGCCTAGTGACAGAGAGAAAGACAGCAAGACACACACCTCAACCTAGAGAGGAATAGAAGGAGACAGACAAAAAGAGAGACAGGTAGGACAGATGACTGAGAAGGCAAGAGGCAGGAGGGCAGTGTCAAAATATGCAACATTGTTGCTGAATGGCAAAGATGGCCCAGAAAGAATAAAGACGGGGGAAAGCGGGTTACAAAGAGGTGACTTTGTCGTGACAAGGTGAAGAATTAAAGAAAGGGGAAATGCTGAAGCGAGAGGTAAACAAAAAAGAAAGAGGTCCAACTGAAAAGAGACATCTCTTCTTTCATCTCTGGTGCCCTGATTCATTAAGGTGGTTAAGCTGACACAGGAGATCAGAAGTAGCATGTCAGTGCCTTGTCTATAAGTGCAGTGGCTTACCTCTTAGGTTTGCTTCTCTTGACCCAAATGTCTCAACAAGGGTCAATTTGATGGATTCCATCCCATTTTCAGATCCTGGTCAAGTTGTGAAGTGGGGACTATGTATGGTGATCATTGGTGATCGGTAAATACAGCACATAAACTCTTCTATATATTTAACATAAAAGGTGCCATGAAATGGTATTAAAGTTCAGTAAAGCAGTGGAGGAGAGCTGCAAAGTCTGGTATTAATTCTCTGTGAGTTAATATATGGGATCCATGGTTAGTATACAAAAACAATGATTACAGATGCCGTAGCTTATTTCTTAACTCGGCTTATTGCTGTAAACTGGATCTGGGTAACTACCTTGTGCTAAAAGGTGTAAAATTAAGGCACACGTTAAATCCTCAGAATCCAAAATTAGTTTGTTGCTTCAGTGTTCCATTGTCATTACTCCTCCCATAAGCAAACATAACTGGCTGCAGAAACAGCTATGGCAGTGGCACAGGACTAACCACTGAGTGGGTATGTTTCTGTGTGCTGCCAGGTTATGCCAACACAACACTAATCAGCCCAATATACAGAACACACTGTATACAATTCATTACTTGTTAAAATCCGGTGCAAGGCAAAACCGTTCATTACTCATCGCTGTTGTGTCAAAAATAGAACGTACAACGGCGTCTGGGGGTGGAAAGGGGTGTGAAAAGCAGGAACGGGGGAAAAAAATGATCCACAGCAAAGTGCGAGACTCCTCTACAGAGAAGTCATTATGAGCTCTCCTGCTTCTCTGCATGAAGTCTACCTATCTATTCCATGTAATTTATTCATTTCCGTTTTTTCACAGCATATATCCGCTCCAGGCTTGAATGACATACCCAGAGAATGAGCCACAAAAGGTTACAAACTGATTATTCAATCATTCAGTACAAGACAACAAGCCATATGCTCTGCATCTGCCTGCATGACAAGTATGGAAATTTGAGCTGTATAAATATTAACAAGCTGAAACGCACAAAGGTGTGATGTCTTGAGATGCGATCGGAAAACTGTTTGTATGTGTGTATGTGTATAGGCTGGTATTGCACTGTATGTGTCTTTGTGAGGGTGTGTGTATGTGTGTGAGGAGGAGGTAACAGAAGTGGAGTTGGAGTGGCTACTACTGTAGGTATCCATACAGAAGACGGATCACTGAGAATGACTTGAGCCAGGAATAATGACCTCCTCCAGCTCAGTCCTGCCCAAAGCTCTGCACAGTCTGCTGAAGGAGAACAGCCATTTCTTAAACCAGCTCCAAGGACAGCCAGTCACTTCACTTCTAACACAGCTCTCTCTGTTTTCTCTTGCACACATCATATTCAAATTAAAATATAAGTCCTACAACCACTCACCACCATTACAAGTGACAAAGTTGGGGGAGTTTAAGACAAAATGTTTTTGACATATTCATATGTGGGGGCAGACAACCCTGTATTTACAACTTGACTGCAGAGATGCATGGAACTCACGCTATTTTGTGTAAAATATCAAATAATAAACTTCTATAAGCCATTGTTAAGTCTTTGCAAGAGGGAGAAGTGCGTGATACACTCTGTGCACACATTCCTTGGTCTCCCCTGGCCTTTAGAAAAGCTCTCACCAAGTTGGAGAGTTTTAATGCCGTGACAGAGGTCAGAACTGTCTCGGTATACAATACAACCTTCAGCGGTAAGGATAAAAATACCACCTGGGACACAGCAATTCACCCACCCTATGATTCCAGGCTGCTTAGAAACTTCATCATTCTATGCCCTTTTTGGAACTGTAAACAAATAAGATATGTTTACTGTGGTCTTGGGAGAAAACTGTGACGGAGTGAACCCCATACATCTAGAGCAGTACTTCTATCTCTGTTCTGTCCTGTAATAACTAATTTGACTTTTTTTTCATTTTATTTTTTTTGGTTTGGTTTTGCCTGACTCATTTGAGGTAACAGTAGAAATGGCAGTGATTTAGTACAGAGCTCACGAATGTTGGGCTATTAGAGTAAATCACAGCTTTTGCACAGGAAAACTGCAATGATTGACAGGTGAGTGCCTAAAGGGCAATCTTTGGTTGGTTGCCAGAGGGATTTGGTCTGGCCTCCCAACACCTCCTTTCCCTTGGGTAACCTTAATGAAAATGAAAACGCACTTCCTGTTTCGCTGGGCACTGAAGTGTTGTTACTCTTGACATTCCAGCCCTGCTCTTAAATACACCACGCACCGTTTTGACGAGGAGGAAACACTCAGCTATTTCTTGACAAGGTGACCTGATGAGCTGCTGTACTTTGCCTATTAACTGGAACTGGGCCTAAAATCAACAGTAACCACTGACATTTACATGATGTGCTGTGTGGAAAAGGCGGATGCTGGATCTCCAATAAATGCCACGGTCAAGATATTTGGACTGTATTTTATTTTATACTATAACCCTTCATGTGGAAAGTCATTTTTGCTACAAAGAGAGGAATCATATCAAATCCACTGTCCCTCCTGGACTCATAAACTACACATGACACTCTTGAATATGGCTACAGTGCCAGCTGTCTGAATTCATCTAACTTAGTCTTCTCACTGCTCTGGATGAGGGAGTGTAAAGCAAAAATCTTTTTTGTTTCCTGGCTTTCTTCTCTGTGAAGCCAACTGACTTAATCATAGCAGCGGGGCCCCTTCCCTGCAGAGCATCAATGACTCGTTACCCATGATAACACGGCAGGACCCTGGCTGACTGAGGAGATGCCTGAATTAAAATCTCGCTTCCATGGAAACCAGCTCAGCAGCTTACGGTGCTGAATCACCTCTGAACTCTTGTATTTCTCGCAAGGCTGTGACAAGTGCTCTGAAGTGGAGCAGGAGATGGAGGGCATGGTAGGAGGAAAAGAAAAGAAAGGAACAATAAAGCTGCATTCATTCACAAAAGAGATTTGAGTCCATTTTATGAGCCTGCCACATATTCTTGAGTATGAAAAGAGGCCAGTGTTAGAGGTCCTTTACATGTTGATGACCAAGCTTCATGGAGAAATTCAAAGGGAAGGATCTGCACTGAGCTAATGGAACATCCAAATTCCTCATCTTTATGTTTACTCTGTGAGCAATACTCATCAAGTAAGCCTATATAACACAGAAACAGTGTAGAGAGCCTTTCCTGGCAAATAACTACCTTTCCCTTCTTCCCAGGAAATAGCTCCAACAGTTACATGGTCCATCTGCTCATGATTACGTACATATCAAATATTCATTGCTATGAAAATGTGTAACAATGACTTTTAGGAAGCCTGGTGACTCTCATGTATCCAGACCATACAAGACATTCAGATGACTGTATCCTTATGCTATTTCAGAAACCTCACCCGCAGCAATTCAGTCCTCCAGGGCCAAAGTTCCAATGGTAATGGCCACAAGGAGAGCCAAAATAAATGCCTGCTGCTTGTTTTTTTTGTGTGAATGTAGGGGTGTGTGTGTGTGTGTGTGTGTGTGTGTGTGTGTGTGTGTGTGTGTGTGTGTGTGTGTGCATTTGTGTTCTAAAGCTCAGGGACTATCTGTACTTCAGAAAATCTATGTATCAACAAAGAATAACTTGTCAAAAATAAAGGGCTAGGAAACCTCAGATGTCTGAACTGTTTCATGTGTTCTCTTAGGGAAAACTTGCTGCATCATCATAGGAGCCAATCCTGATTATTCAGCATAACCTTTAGTTTTTAAGGACAACAGCTCTGCCAGACTAAAAACCACTTGAACAGAATCACAGAATGTCATTACTGTGGTTAAGATGAATGAAGAAAGAAGACAAAAGAAGGAACAGTGCCACTATGTAATCTGAGATCAAATCTAATTGGGACTGACTTACTCTGATTCTGCAAAATGTGCTTCCGAGTTCAGCAGTATGTATGCGTGAGTGGGGGGGTGTCACTTTGGTAATTCATCACCTAAAACAGCTGCAAAATATTTGTCATTGTAGCTCATCTCTGCAGAATACCTTTATGAAAACGTAAAAAAAAAGGTTGATGTATCCCAAACTGTCAATGCTTGCAAACAGACTTTTATGATGTCAGCTGTGAAGCTATTTGAACAGTAAAACATTTTAGTGCTATCAACAATTACAGCAAGGGATGGTGATAGTTCCCCTGCACTTATGTGAAGTATGGATAGCTGGAAAAACCTAAATGACACATTTTAATCATAAAACTCTTTTATTCCATTTTAAAAAAAGAATAATAATAATATTGTTGATGGATAATGACATGTGAAAATGCATGTGGACGTGCAGCTGTGTGTAAGTGCAGCATATGCATAGTCAGCACAGAGTGTGTGTGTGTGTGTGTGTGTGTGTGTTTGCCCTGATTGCCCTTTTCATGAAAGAACAGCTTTGGAGCCCTCTCCCACAACACAATGCCCATCACATGTAGTCCACATGATTTAACAAAAGTGCTGTAAGAGCATGGGTTTTATGGCTCAGCCACAGCCTGCCATCCTGCCAGTCTCTTCCTCGCAGGGCAAAGGCCTGTAAAGGAACCACAGACTGAACTGACAGCCCTCTGGAGGCCTGACAACAAACCCACTGGATCCAACCCTGACAAACCTCAACAGCTCTTCTCCTTCTGACTTCAGCCTCTCTCATCCTCTCTCTATTTTTTTGTCTTAGAGTGGGTGAAATATGACTGTACTTTCCTTCACAACGGCTGCTGCATATTTCTGCCAGTTCATATGTAACCACAGACTTAACCCATCTGCTTTTTCCAAGGCTTTTTCCTCTGGCAGGCCCGTGTGAAAACAGGCCCGACAAACACAGATGAAAAAGCAGCATTCAGTTTTGTCCTTTTTCCCCCACTGAGGCAGCTGTGTTTGAGTTCAGAAAAAAGAGGAAAAATTACTTGTGGAAAGGAACTGTTGTCTTTTTTCACAGCCATGAGGTAAGTGTGAGTAATTAAAGAAGAAAGTGAACCTCTGTGCACACACAAAATTCTACTCCATCGTACAAGGAAAAGTAAACAGAGAAAACAATTGCTGTTCTTAGTGAGAATACAGAAAATGGTGCATGTAGGGATAGTTGCAAACAATCTACTCAGTGTTTTTTGTTTTTAGAGGAAATGCAAGAAATCATATCCTGAATTTCGACTTGATGTGGTGAAACTTCATGGTTCCTTGTAGAATGTCAAACATCATTAGTCTTCTCAATTGCTGAATAGCTGGCTAGTTGTCTGATGGGTAACTATATGAAAATAGCCCTGATTATATTGCACAGTTGATGCAGTTCAGCGTTGGCAAGTGACACATCTGGGTTGCCACAGCAACAACTCCATATCTCAGAAAGCACAGATGTACCATGATTGGACTCCAGCTGAGTCTTTTAATGGCAGCACTGAGCCAATCCAGGATTGATAGAGAGGCCGCAGACAGGCGGCAGAATCACCAGCGCTGCATGGCTGTTACAGCTACACTGTCGCACTGAAGACCGGATTGTATAAGGAGAGTCTGCTGAGTGCCAGACCCAAACTTTTGCCCATTTAGCCTGTCAGCACTTTCAGCAGGGATAAATGCTGTGCAGTTCCACTCACTTAACTTGGCTTTTCCAGGTCAATCACAAGCCTTTATAGAGTTCAGTTCCTACAACACCAACTCAAAACCCCCCCTGAAAAAAACACCAAAGCCCCCCCCCACCCATCAAACCAGCCTTTCATCCTCTATTTATGTTCCTGCAATCTCAACTGAGCCTTTTCAAATACAGCTATAACAGTGTTCTACTGTAGGGCAGGGGGAGGAAGTAGAGCAGTCAGGAGATATTGGCTGAGCGAAGGTAACACAGGGACACGACAGGTTTTATTATTTTTTTCCCTCTGCAGATAATTACAATTTTCTCTCCTCTGACCAAATTGCAGTGACTGGCCGATGTACAGGAAATACCCAAACAGGCTTTATATAGCCCAGGCAGTGGTGGAAAAATGCCTTTATCTGTGCGCTGGACTGTGTCCGATATATTCAGTGTTATTTCATTACAATTTCTGAAATGGGCAGAGCTCAAGACAGAAGCAAATTCTGGACTGAACACACAGTTTTTCGCTTTTTAATGTGGCACGAAAGACTAGAACCGATGACTGGCATTAACAAAAAATATAATATATAATAATAAACACATATGCTTAATACAAAATTATGTGGGGATAGGACATTTTATCCACCCAGTGTGTCCTTAAAGAAAAAAAATTGGCATGATGGTGACATTTCAGCATGAACACAACCCCTAATATAACACAAACCTCTTTTCAGAACAGCAAGTTTATTGGATTTGTGGCAATAGATGGCTGGATTTCTATGGAAAACATGTTTAATTGTATATTTCGTCTTATCTTTTCAAATAAATACTATAATTTTCACAACTACAGTGTAGTTGCTCAGTGAAATGACTTTTGAACCTTACCTCTGCAGCTGGGATTCCTTCTGGTGGGCGACACTGGAGTAACACTTCCTGTTCAAGTGACACTTCCTTCCCAAGAGGTTCCTGGTCAAAAGTTTTCCTCAGGTCTAGAATGAATCCAAAAACACATTGTGCATCAATATATAGCTATGTATAATTAGATAGTAGATATAGTATAGGTATAGTAGCTGTGAGGGCTGTTTTTTAGAGAAATATTTTATATTTAATGCTGAATAATTCAACAATAGTATTGGTATACTAACAAAAAAATCATCAAACGAAAAGGCAGGATAAGTCTGTAATCCCCCATTTGTGCAAAAGAAATACACAACTGTGTGTATAAGGAACAGTGGCGGAGATTTATGCTCATCTCCTTGTCCCTCACCGTCGGCACTCAGATAAATTGTTTGAAGTAGATGCAGGGAAGATAGGGAGAAAGGGATCCCTCGACCTCCAACGAAAAAACAATATTTTTGTGGTGTGAGGGCCCTGATGGAGTAATGCAGGCCAGGAATAGTGGAGCTGACAGAGCAGGATTACTGGAGGTGTCATGCTACACTGGAACCTGAAGCATATTAGACATATATCATCACCTGCTGCACAGGTGGAGGCAGGAGCAGCAGGCTCCATGAGAGGAGAGGAGAGGAGTTAAAAGAGAAAAGAGGGAATTACAGTACTATTAAGGGACTCTGGAGTCACTAGGGCATCAAATGTACAATTAAACCTCCAAAGTGTGCCGCATTTATTTTCCTGGTGTACATACTCTTTAGCCCTTTAACTAACACATGTAATCCAAAAAGTAACCACATCAACTATAGCATGCTCTAAAATAAATGTTTTTTTCCTGCGAAACAATTCCTCATACATTTTCCTTTTTTTGTAAATGCTTCAATATGTAATCCATTAATATGATGTACAGCTACGCACACAACTCTGAAATAGTCTAACATTACCTGAACCCATTAAACCAAGCCAGTCTGGCTTGCTAAGTTCTTTATTTACAAGCCAAACTAAGTATACATATTGAAAGACAGTATGAGATAAGGATCTATTATTTTCAATCGTTCGGTTTTGAAAAGAAGGTGCAAAAGTGTTGCAACAAGAAGAGAAATGTTGAGACTTTGCCTCTGTTTTTTTATTCTGAAATCTAAGTTTCTGATAGCATACCAATACATTTGTTTCCTCTTTCTTTCTACACCTAAGTGCATCCATGGAAACAAACCCATAAATGACCCTGGTGCAGTGATTCAATCTGTAGAAAGGATATGGAAAGTCGTCTTCACAGATGCTATTAATACAGTGATGGATTGCTACTGACACTGTGTACCAACACACAAAAAAAGCATTTTATTATATTACAGAACTCTGCGATAGCACATGAATTCAAGTTTTAGATATGAGTATATTGTAGACTGAAAGCACCAGCAGATGTGAAGCAACAGGTGGTACATAATGTCTAATACTCTCATGGCTGTAGAAGTGTAATAGGACACAGCATCCATGCTGTATCTATAATAGTAAATAAATGTTTTTCAGTATCAGAGGAGATTGAAGTAAATATACACCACTATGGACTCATCACCTGAAATAAAGAAGAGAAATCCCTAAAAACTGATCAAGATAGAGGCTCACTTTACAGATTTCATTACTTGCATTCTTTTTGTTCAATAGCTATTACACAGGGAGACATTATACTGAAATAGAGACATTTCAGTGTTCAGCTAACTGTTCCAAATCCCCTAAAGGAGAAAGTAGATCATGTTCTTATTACAGAATACATGATCACACTACACCTGGAAGCCCTAAAGATAACTATCATCATTTTAAGGTTCATTTTTTTATTTGGAAAAATGAACCTTGAAATAACAAATTCAATGAGAGTTTGTCCTAGTGCAACCTGAGAGCATGCGTGACTTCAGGGGAACATGCCATAACTCCACAAATTTCAATGTATTATAAAAGCTCAAAGGGTGACTGTTGAATTGAAAGCAATTTCCGTAAATGTCTGGTATGAAATTAAAAGAATGACTGGAGGGGAATATTTTGATTCAAGGACAATCTGATTTGTTTTTTTATGGACTGAAAGGAAAGCAAAGGGAAGGGAAGGGAAAGGAAAGCTCTTACTAAAGAGCTACTTCCTTAAACTCAAACAACAGAAACCCGTTGCATGTAAATGCATGTAAACCTGTTTACATGCATGTACAAGATCACAAAAAAGAAAATAATATTGCTCACATAGTTAAATTTCAGTCTATCTTCATCTTTCTTTTGCCACTAAAAGAATAGTTTCATTGTTAAACTAGAGCCTGTTACTACCACCAAGTGTATGTGTTTTTGTTCAGGTCATAAAAATTACCACATAGCCTGAATTACCCTATTAGTATTAATGGCAAAGGTGCGTGTTAAGTTAATTTGAAATATTCATGCTTTTACTATTCATACTTCTTGTAGCAGATCATCTACAACTTGTAAAGCAAAAATTAAATACATATTACTTGTGTAGTTCTTTTTGTCATATTTGCTATGCTTAGGCATTATGCTAGGCATTATTTTTGATGAGACATAGTAAGCAGCATGCAAGTGATTATCTTTGCACTGTATATTTTTTTTTATTGGATGCAGGTTTAAATTACGTTTCCCCTCCTGACTTCTCGTAACCCTGAGCGGTACCACAGGACACTGGAGAGGGTGTGGGACCAGCTGAGTCGACATTCCTGTGGGAATCAACACCATTCCCTCCTCAGCACAGAAACACTCCCAGCCCTGCCCACCCCCCGCAGAAAGACACACATGACAACCATTACCTTAAGTGTTTGGCTACTCTTCATGCTAAATTACACCAGCCTCACACTTCGGAAACGGTTTCTTCCTCTCTTGCGAAATCGTTAGTGCAAACCTGGATTAGGAATGGCAATGAAGGCTTACCAAGTATAGGTTTTAATCATTAGTTAAGTCACTGGTATTAAAGTTGAGGTTTCACTTATTGAAATCAGAAGGCCTGAAAACAAACCTGAAAATCAATTTCCAGCTTTTTCCATTTCAAGCAAACTTTCTGTACACCAATCTTTTGAAAGGCATTTCCGATTATTTGATTCATTCATTTAATTTCCTTCTGTGCCCATACTTTTATTGTCTCTCTTGGGTCACTGCACCCCCCAAAATGGACAAGGCCAGTCAAAGTGGTTTTGTGGTGGTCACATGAAAGAAAGGCAATCACAAGGAATTTACACATTCTCTCTTCCTCCATTGTGCACACACAGACTCTGTGACCATGTCTTCAGCCAGACCAGTGTTTCTGCAAGTCTGAAAGCCAGCTCTTCAACACAAGAACCCCTTAACTCACCAGTGCTGGCTCTGACTCACTGTCTGATTAAACTGTATATGTTTAGATGATGGGGAGAGGAGAGGAAAACAAGCCCAGTTTCCATTAGCCTAACGGGATAGTGTCTGGCTCTGACAAGAAGCCTGCTTTGGAGAGAGAGCCCAGCAGAGGAGCTAATCCATTCAGCAGAAGCTAATGGGAGGGGAAGAGGAGTCCATTGTGATTTGAGGGATAGGTTAGTGCTGGCAGGCTGCTCATCATGGGTGATTATAGGAGGTGGAGCAGCAGGAGTGGGCTCCGTGGGAGACTGAGAGACATGATTCTGATTCACCAGGATAGTATAACAGTAACAGTAATGAGAAGGGCTGCTGGTGTTTGAAATAGAAGCGAATGCATTGAATCTTGAGAAAACGGTAAGAGAGTTGGAGGGATGGCAATATACCAAGAAGATGCAGAGATTTAGGTGAGATAGAAATTCAGAGGGACATGAGTCTGATTGTTCTAAATGGAGTATATCAGGTAGAAACCATGGATGTTAACTCCATACAGTGCTACTCTGCTATACAGCTCAGTGGAGAGCAAATCATTTCGACAGTGGCAGTGAGTTGCAAGTCAAACATTAGGCTTGAGTAATATCCTTCTCCAGTCCTATCTAGCAGTGATAACAATTTAATGCAGACTACAATAGACTTTGCAAGTGTGTATTGCATTTTTTCCCCTGTTTGCCACAAGGCAAAACATAAACAGCGAAACTGGGTAGTACATGTCAGTCACGCTGTCTTGAAATGACTTCTACAGGAGTCGAAAGTAAGACCAACACGCTGATACTATAAAAGGAGTCCCTTCGGGTGGAAGCTTGTGAGAGCAGTTCAGTTACATAATACATGTTGTGTTGCAGGAGCACTGCCTTGATGTCAAGCTATAATCTTACACCTCTGCTTTTCTCAACCTGTGTCCCCTGGGATTTCAGTACCTTTCAGACTTTGATTGGCGGATCCTTTGAGAGAATGGTTAAAAATGAGCCCAAACTAAAGAGGAAGCTGATTTTTTTTCTCATTACTGGGAACCAATCTTCCTAGGTTTTAGGAGGACAAACATGCAGGCAGAGATCTAGAGGACCACCTACAAGAAAACGAGGGAACGCTGGCCCATGTGTCATATCCCCTCTACTGTGTATACACTGCCACAGTTCTCCCCTTCCTCTGTACATACTGTACACAAGGAAACTGATTCAGATTTGACAGACTTTTTACCAACTTAAGTTCAAAGGGACACTCTGGTCCCATGTTAGTCAAACCCCTTCTTTGCTGCTTCCATATGCAGAATCTATAAATCTGTCATGATACACAAGTCAGTCTGAGAGAAACATTTTCCTTGGCAGCCGAGAGATTTTGTTTGGAGAGCAATTCAAAGACGAGAGAAAAGATAAAGACTGAAGAATGGGATGAAGGAAAGGAAGGAGGGAGGGGAGGATACTCACAAGCAATGCGGACATGGGCTTTGCGACTCTTGGTGGTCCCTGCAGAGCTCCAGGCCACACACTGACACCAGAAGTCCTCCGGCCCAAACAGCTCCTCTACCTGCTGCCGAGTGATCTCTATGCTGGCCTCCCTAACCACCAGGCCTGTGAGGAGAGACAGAGGGAACAGAGAGAGCATGAAACACAAGGTTCATATTAATTCATATCAACCAACTAACAAGTGAAAATTAGTAGATATAAAATCAGCTGCTCAATCCACACACACACACACACGTATATATATAAAATTTAGATCCTGTCCTCTCAACAAATCAGTGTAAATTGCATGACATGTTTTGACACTGGTGTGTGTGTGCGTGTGCATGACTGTTGGTCTGGCCCCCAATTCAAGAGCCAGAGACTTGAGCTGTTTTGGGTCCAGGCCCCGTGGGGGCGGATTCTCTGCATCATGCCTAACACAATCCTGTTTGCTAACTCTTCTGATTACTGCTCATCTGGGTGCCAGGACCCAAACAAACAAGTCACCCCCCAACACAAATTCCTCTATACACACAGCTGCCCCTCTATAGCAGACTATGCTACTGCTCCATTGTGTGTATATTTATATATGTCTGTATATGTGTATGTGTGAGATCATGTGAACTGAGTGCATGAACTGAGGATATGTGCATTCTTCCCATGCAATCATGCCTTATATCAGCTCTCAATCCATCTTCTTTTTTGAATGAAGCAGATATTTGCGAGCAATGCAAACAATGCTGGTTTCATGAAGTCCATATGAAAAAAATACTGTAAGACAGACACAATGTAGTCATAATGAGGCACACTTATTATCTGAAACCAAAGTGAGCAGTAACTAACAGATATGAATAATGCCATATGTGCTTAGATGCTCCCTCTAGTTCCAGGTGGATGTTGCTAGCCTCCAGAACAACATGAATTTCAATACACGCTGATTCATGCTGGAAATATTTTACAGGACACACTGAGTCAATAGTGCAGATTTAGAGCAGAATTAGAGCAGAACACGCTGTGAATATCCTGTGTCACCCCTTTCTCCAAAAAGTTTTGCTCTGTTAGGTTTAGATACGGGGGCTGTGCAGCCAACTGGGGGGAAAAAAATCCCAAAAAAGTTTGCCCTTTTTTTCTGTAACTGTCACACTCATGAACGTGGTCAGCAAAAATGTGAAGTGGACTATGACATTCAAATTAGGCCTGTTTGCTACTGAAGGGGCTTTTGTGTGCCTAGGAAACATTCCTTTCGCCATTACACCACCTTCACCAGCCCTAACCATGATGTTTATATACCAAATTCAGACCCTGTCATCAGTTTTACAAACCACTGCTATTTTTTGTTTTTACCGCTCTTTATTCACTCACTTGCTCCTTAGTCATTCTTGTTGTTGGCGGACAGTATGGCAGAAACTGGGAGTCTGTTGCAGTTGTAACACATCAAAGTCAAACTTTAATGAGTTGTGATATTGACCACATCTTGCCATTTCTGACATTTCTTCCCACAAGACTGCTACTGTCTGAATGTGTCAACAAGCTCTGACCCACAGGCACATGGCTCACTTGTATGAATAGGGATGTGCACTTCTTCTTATTTTAATTTTTTTATTTTTTTTTTACAGATACCACACTTTTGTACATTTTAATGGCTAAAGTTTATAAAAATGTTTTATCTATACTTTAGCGTATTCATCGTCCACCGTCCTTTCCACAGGGCACATAACTGACTGCTAATTCAAAAAGAACAGCGGGGCCGGTGCATCTCGACGAGACGCAAATTAAAAACACTGCAGATAGTGCATGCCATTTGAAACAGGGGACACATGGAATTAATAACGTGGCTGTATTATCAAAAGGCCAAAAGTTTTAGCTTTCAATAAAACCTGTCCAAACAAGCCTATACTGTTTTACCAAGTGAACCAACTTTAACTACTTTTACTCTAGGTTTATCACAGTTAGCTGTTAAACAATTATTTGAATTGCCTTTAACTTACCAAGCTTTTGAAAGACAACTGATATCATACAAAGAACGAGGCTGTGCTTGACTAGGCTAGACTAGGCTTTTACTGTGCCATAGTAGGTGCAATATAACTACAGCTAATAAACCAAGAAAACTCCTGGAGACAGCTGATCTTTGCCAACACTGAAAATATAATATATATTATTATTATGATATATACATATATATTTAGTTCTTGTTCTTGTTTAATTCTTGTTAACTGAACTTACCCAAGAGATGCCATGTTTTGTTTTGGTGACATCACATTGACTCATCATCTCTCCTTCAGTCATGATCCTTATCTTTACCTGAAATCTAATTCACTGCAGAGTGACTCACTACCTCAAGACCAAATAGACCAATCTGAAATTGTGTGAAACGACCAAACCGTTGCTGTTGTGTTCATTCTCTATAAGTGTATTGTTTGTATGGATCCAGTCTTCTCTTCTTTACTCTGTCAAAAGACATTATGACAATCACAAATTACACTCAACTGCTGCTAATGACTTTTGCTATTGCTAAAATGGAGTAAAACCTTAATAAATAATTACAATCCCTGGTAAAACAATTTCTATCCACATGAAATCACAGACAGAATCTTAGTGATTAAAATACTTGTATCACTGCTTATGTGCATATTAACCACTTCCTCCTAATGGTTCCTCTGAATTACCACAATTCATACAAAGGGCACAGGACCTATTGTACAGTCTGAGTAAGTTTATACACCAGGTGTCTGACTGAAAAATGCAAGAACGGATGGTTAAAAAAAATGAACATGCCATTTTACTTCAGGTTCAGCACATTCACACAGCCTCCTTGTTCTGGCACACACACCAGGCACAGCGACATCCCACACACCAGCTTAGATCTCATGTAAAATTTACACAGTGTGCCGACAGGCAGAAGAACAGACACGTCTGTTGTGTGAGCATTTGTCTCTGCATACTGTGTGTGTGTGTGTGTGTGGGTGTGTCTGCATGCATGTGTACGTCCAACAGAGTGTGTGCTTCCGTCTGTGGTTGTCTGTACTGAATGTCGACGTGGTTGTCTGAGGGGCTGCGTATTGTTAGTCTGAGAGTGTCAAGGATATGATGTGATGTTGGGAGAACATCTAACACAAAGCAGCAGAGAGAAAATCGATAGTTGAAACAATAAGTAGGTATGAATTCTCAGGTGGGAGTAAAGCACATGCCAGAATCAGTTAATTTTTTTTATCTGTCCATGCTTCACAATGTTTCTGAAGAAGGTTCTACATTGGTGAATTATCCATCTGAGGTTGTTACATTAGGTGTATATACTGTAAGACAACCTCAAATGGCGATGACAAATAGCTATACATCTGCTTTAAGAGTCATCCATGACTTCATACCTATTACTAAAGCTGGATTAAACTCTGACGTGTATTTGAAACACATCAGAAGGATCACTCTTGCAGAAGAGCAGGGATCGGAAATGAACCTGCTGACCTCATCCACTGACTTCATATGTTTGCTTAGCGAGCAGCTTGCAGCACACACTATAGCATTACAATGATAACAACAAAACAAAACCAAGACAGAAATCCACTCAATTTGCAGGGCCGTGTCGGGACCAGCGATGAGGGGCTACTTCACACCCATCATTGAGGCCATTAGCTGTAGAAATTATTCTACAATATGTCCCATTAATAGCTGGCTGAAGTAGGGAGCCTCATTGGAGATGATTCAATATTAATGTGGTCATTAAAGTGAGCTAGCCTAGCTCCTTAGTGTTAGTGATGGCTAAAATTATTGATCAGACCAGTCAAGCAGAAGAGGAGGCATTGGTCATTGAAGGAGAGCTGGTAGAGGAGGGAGGGAGGGAGTAAGTGCTCTGATTATCTGACCAGATGGAGACTAGCCCTGTTTGATCTTCTAACTCACATCTCAGAGAGAGTGACAAGCTATCTCCAGTGTATATTACACTAGCCATGCCTACTCATAATTAATTTGCTGCTCATTTGCTCAGATCAATGCTCCTTTTGCATACAAGAGTTCATAACCTGCCCTACACTGGGAGGTAAGTGCTACAGTGTTCAGGTGGCAGCAGGATGTGCATCTAAGGCTACATCATAACTGCAGAGAGAAGAAAAAAAAGCCCATCATGCTTTACTCATCCTTGCCACATTTTGATGCTTGCATTTCGGTTGAGTGACATTTTCTGCACGATTTGAATCTTTTCAGATCATGTGTGTCCCCATTACTTCATGCAAATCATGTCTCAGTTCACATCAGAGTGGTTTACTACTTCCCTACCACTGCCCAGCTGAAAAAACAGCAAATCTTTCAGACAGGTGCAACAATAAACTGTATTTTTAAACTTTATTACTATTGTATTATTTGTTGGTTCATTTTTTTTGGGTGGGGGGCAAATATATTTTTTCAGATTTTTATTGAACTAACTGGCTGCTGCTCAAAGCATAATCACATGCAATCAAGCAGTCTATTATTTTCTAAATGTAATTACCTGCTCCTTAGAAAATGATGATGTCCTGTTACACCATTTGAGATGGTAATCAGGTTTAAGTACTATATGTACTGTAACTTTTGTGGGGGTTTTATGTTTTCTTATGTCAAATGCTGGTGCGTCATGGCTGCGCCATGTGTGTGTCACATCCATTGGTTTAAAAAGCCTTTGAACAGTACATACAATATACTGGAGTGGAGTGTCCAGACAGTCATTGAGGAAAGTAGGTTCACTCTAAAAAAAGTGCCATTTTTCTGATTATGCTGCAACTGCTGATGACACAAACATTTCTTTTAGCAGGTAAATGTTTTCAGGACACTTAGAAACCACTGTTCATACGTCATAAAAAGCAATCACCTCTTTTGAAAGTCTCACCTCTTTGAAAGTGTTGTTCTGTTAAAACACTGAATCAGAGTAGATATAAATGTTAAGATGAAAACAAATCTATACAAAGAGGTATGAAATAATTGTTTGCATACATATGAACACCCTCCAAGTCAGTATTTTTGCCTTTTGCAGCAATTGCAGTCTTCACTCACTGTGTAGATAGGTCTTTATCAGCTTTGCACATCTTGACACTGCCACCCCAACCCACCCCCTCCTTTCAAAAAAAAAAAAAAAAAAAACTCAGCTCAAGCTCTGTCAGAATGGCTGGATATCATGATTTAACAGTGCCTTTTAAGTCCAGCAGTCGACTGGGCTGACATCTGGACTCGGTCTGCTGGCCAAAAGGCTCAATTTTGATGTCATCTCACCATACAACCTTCTTACAGCTGACGTAACTGCCCCATGTGCCTGGTGGCAAACTATAGCCAAGATGTCATGTGAGTGTTTTTTGAAGAGGAATAAAGCTGCAACTGGTGAAGCACTTGGGCATATTGTTATTGTATGCATAGTCTGTCGGATCTGAACCCTTGAACCTTTTAACTCCCGCAGAACTGTCATAGGTCTACTGGTGGCTTCCCTCACTAGTCATCTTCTTACACTCCATCTCAGTGTTTGAAAATCTCTTGCTGCAGGGAGAACTACAGCTGTGCCACACTTTTTCCATTTCTTACCGACTTATTTAAACTGTACTTCAAGGGATGCTCAGTGCCTTGATAATTTTCTCCCAAATCCATCCCTTAACTTTTTTACAAAGTTTCTTCAGGTGTTTCTTTGTCTTTATGGTGTAGCTTTTACCAAAATACTGACTCACCAATTTGGGGGTACGAAATAGAGTACGGGTGCATATATACTGCAATCAACTGAACCCCCTTGATTACATGTAATTAATCCCAATTAATATGTGACCTCAAAAACCACCTCACCATCTAATAATGCAAAAACCCACTTTACTTTGCATTTTATAACAACTCATTTTGTACATTATACATTATATTTCAAGTGCCAAAAGCATATAGAAAAACAGCTCCACAATGTTGTCCCTGTGTATGTACAGAATATGAAGTGGGCAGCACCTTATTTGTGAGTATGTAATGGATGTAGCCTGCAGCCTAAATGAACACAAATAGGTAGTTTCTGCCGTCACTATTCCTAGTCATGTCATTTTGTCACATTTCGTCTTATTTTCATGAGATCATAAGTCTTTGCCAGCATGGAAGTGAGACGTAGAGAAAGAAACCAAATACAAAGACAAACAAAGTGGAAGGGAGAGACAAGGGTAGAAAGGAAGGGATCAAATTTCTTAGGGCTACACTATCAGTTGTATTGACCAGGCTAACCAGTTGCTATCGGTGTTTCTTTTCCGTCAAACTGGGGAAATCAGAGAGCAATGGAGTGGGCTGAGACACACATCCACTGGGCTCCAGTGATGGAGGTGGTATCTGTTTGTGTGTGTGTGCGTGTGCGTGCGTGGGGCGCAAGAGCATAAATGAATGAATATCTGTGCAGTAAATAGCCTGTGGATATGGCTGCATAGAGTGGGTGCACGTAGGATGTGTGGGTTTGTTTTCAGTGTTGATGCTTTTAGCACAAAACCTTCCGACACAAGGCTAAGAGACACTGCTACCTTAACCCTATTCTTTGTCATAATCATAACTATGAGACACATCCTCCGATCTGCGTATTCTTCCCAAAGTACAGTACACTGGGTTGAAATGAAAGGATATCTGGATTAAGGTTTTTTCAATACTCCATATATATTTGTGCTGTCCACAACACTGTTTTTGTTTCCGTGTATCGGCTTTGATATCTTGTAACCACTGTATGCTGCAACACTCCTTTTCTTTATGTGTTGGCTACTGCCTTTAATGCTGTGCTTTTAATACTGTGTGGTGAGGCAGTACTTGAGAGGCATTTTTATTAAATACCTCATATTCAACTTGTATGAGAATGCTTGCAGATCCTGGAAAGTGTAAGTGTGTGTGCGCATATTTGCCAAAGCATTCGCATTTAAGAGACGGAGCGGCTGTCAATGCGTCTGTGTGTGGCCGTGCAGTCTTGTGTGTGTGGCAAAACAGTGGGATGAAAAAGGGTAAATACGATGTGATTGGTACCTGTGGGCGACAGAAAGAACTCAATTTCCAATACATCTGCTGAATGCAGCCAATCAGTGCTGGGCTGTTGTGTGTAATGGCTCTGGTGCCTTCAGGGGCTGAATTCTGTCGAAAACAACTCTGCTGGAGCTTCACTACCTTCGCTTCCTCCAGATGCTCAAAAAACGTGTACATAAACACACACCTACACACTCAAAACACGCACACACACCACAGAAGCGGTGGTGCAAGTGTGCCAAAACAAAGGAACGATGTCCTCACCGAGACCCTTTTAGTAAAGCTCTTTCTGCAAATAAGGTGATGCCCCTCAATGATCAAATATGTTGGCCTGTAAGACTGATATGCAGGCAAGCCACTGTGTGTTTGCACATGTACAGTGTTTGTGAGCATATAGTATGTGTATGTGTGTCTGGATAACAAGCGATGCCAGGTTGGAATGATCTGTCGGGCCTTCGGTCAAACATGAAACTGTAAACAAAATATTTAAACAAGACCATGATCTTTCACTTATCATTACCAAATGCTTTGAAATTCTTATACATAACCATAAAACTGTGATATTGTGGAAGAAGCAAAATATGGATATCCAATATACATCAGAAAAGTGTGCAGTGCTAGTGCACATTTTTCCAAGAAAAAGATTTCCTTGCTATATTGATAAATCTTTCTCAGGTCAGCACACAGAATGCATTTGCAAATGCAAATTAGTAGTATATGAATATTCTTTTATGATGCAGGGTTTCTTCGGATGCACACTTGAATATACACGTAGATGATCTGTTCACTGACCAGAGTTCTCGTCGACCCGTTCCTCCACAGTGTGCTCCTTCTGGTGAACCCACTCGCTGTTACACTTGAAGTAGATCTGGGTTGCGGGTGTTGCCTTGCAGTATAAGTTGACTGGCTTGTTCTTGACAATGTAGGCCTCCTCCGGTTCCATCAAAAACACGGGCAGAGGCTCTGGGGGGTCTGAAGGGAAGGTTTCCGGCAGCTCACCAAGACCGATGAAGTCATCGTCAACTGTGAAGAGGGGGAGATGGCAACAAGGTGGAGAGAGGGAGGGACAGAGGAGAGGATGAAAGAAAAGATGAGTGGAGGGAGAAGAGACCAAAAGCCCCAGGAAGAAAGAGAAAGGGAAAAATGGGGTTGGGAGCGAAAGGAAAGTGGACAAGAGACAGTGGGACAGTGTATTATAACCACAGTCTTTGCATAGGATTATCCATTTGCACAGCATACAGTGAAATCCCTATCATTTGATATTGTGGAATGTTTACACAAGTGTATTTTGGATAGCAGGAAATTCTGGATTCCTCTCAGGCAATAAGGCTGCATGGATTTACAGAAACTGGGCCTTGCTTGGTCTAACCACAACCAGCTACTGCTGAGAAACAAGGGAGAGGCAGAGCCAATAATGAGAAGCAGAGTTCAGAGGTTGACTCTGAGGAACTGAAGTTATAAGCTTCTCTCTCTCTCTCTCTCTCTCTCTCTCTCTCTCTCTCTCTCTCTCTCCCTCTCACACACACACACACACAGTCACCAGCTCACAGATACATGCATGCACACACACATGCAGCAGATCTAATGACCTCAGGCTTTTGGCCCAGTTTGTGCCATTCCTCGGATACTTCTGCAGTAGACAGATACGCTTCCCTGTAATTACAGCTCCCTTTCATCTCCCTGTCTTAAATCACATAACACACAACTGCATGTGCACGCACACTCACTCACACACAAACATGGGCAATCGCTCGCAGTGGCACAAAACATTGCAAACACACCAATACATGGGCACACACACCCAAGAGCGAGCGCTGCTAACTTTCTAACTCTTTGAAGAGAGGAGGACGAGGCCTATTCACCATCCCATTTGTCACCTCCAGAACTGTTCTATTCTTACCATCGAACCGGTAGACATCAATTATTCACAAGTTTGAAAGAAAGAAGCCAGAGTAATAGAGACAGAGATACAGTGGTGAACAGAAGGTGAGGAGAGAGAGAGAGAGAGAGAGAGAGAGAGAGAGAGAGAGAGAGAGAGAGAGAGGGCAGAATAACAGAGAGAGATGGTGAAAGTAACTCAGCCAGACAGACAGAGATTGAGACATCGAAGTGGAGTTGGGCAAACAGACAGAAACACAGCACGGGAGGACTGAAACGGAAAGGCAGACTGTTCGGATAACAAAAGAGTTTATCCGCCCATCAGTAATTCTTCCATGTCCTTCTGTCTACCCACCTCCCTGTCCTGTGTGGACATGCTGGAGCCTTGTTGTCTGACAGAGGTTGCCTCCTGGATGCTTTGGGAGCACTAAATAATGCCTCAGCTGAGCAGATATCTCCCCGTGATGTCTCTCTAATGTTATCTCTCCCTCCATACCTGCCACAGATTGAAGCTGATTGCTAGGAAATGAAAGGGCAGAGGGAGCCAATCAGAAAATGACCAAAGCCATCCTCAGCATAGGGGGAGGATAGGCTTTGTCTATGTTTTGCCATGAAAGTGTGTGTGTGTGTGTGTGTGTGTGTGTGTGTGTGTGTGTGTGTGTGTGATGTTGGTGAATGCTCCTTTTTGTATATTTGTGAGTGTATGGCTGCTTTTCATCACAAAAAGTTCCAACTTGCTTCTCTCTTTCCTTGGCTCCTAATCTGCTGCTAATTGCTCAGAGGCAGTTAAGCATCAGGTGACCTGTGACCTTTAAGAGAAATCTTCTCTTAAACACAGTTTGTGTTTTTCGTGGGTGCAGTGAAGAGCTTGAAAAGGATCATTAGCTGATCAACTTTCATCTTTTGCTGTCTAAACAAGAAAAACCTCTGAAACAGAGTCAAGCTTTTCATCCTTTATGTATGTCTTTATGTAGGTGATGACTCTTTAATGTAGAAGTCTATTTCAGCAGACCTTGGCTTAGTCTTTGCTTTTCTGCTCCATAGTCCTCCACCCACATCCTCAGCCAGGGGACCCTGACCCAGAAACAGGCAAAGAGAGCCAAGGAAACTCATTAAAGATTGTGTTAGCCTTCTTTCACCCTCCATTCCCATTATCTCTCCATCTCTCTCTCTCTCCCTCCTGGCTCCCTCGCTCTGTCGAACTGTGAGGCAGAGAGATCTGAAACAGCCATGAAAGTGCAGCTCCCTTACACACAGAGAGACGCGCGCCTAACACATGCTCACACACATACACACACCCGCGCAAAAGCATTAATGCGCACAGCAGCGCACACCAACTCACTCACAGATATTCGAATTCATCAACTTCCTCAGTGCGAGAAATAATACATTCAAGTGAATGGAACTAGCCCTCCAGTGAAAAATCAGCCCAGAAATGAAAAAACAAGCCACATGGCAAAATGAAAGACCCTGACTCTTACCAATCATGCTGCTCACCCCCCACCCCCAAACACGCAGCATCCCAGCACCTCCCTGGTGAACAGAATTCCGAGAGCAACAAGAAGCTCAAAGAGAAATATTACTTTTTCCTGGCTCGCCCTCCCACTGCTTCCATTCATATGCAATGACAAGATGTTTCATGATAAAATAGTTTAGAGGTGTTAAGGCATTACCATGTTCACCATGATGCAATCTTTGTGGATACACACACATCTGCAGTGTGTGTAATAACCGACCTAACACTCAACAAGTGCAGAACATATTCACAGAACTTACATAGATAAAATATGCATTATGAAGTACTTTCCCCTCTTTTTCATATCCCCTTAAAAAGGACATTAATATGGCATGCCTCCACTGTTTGATAAGCACTATGGATTTTTCCAAGCATTTGTAATTCTGAGGCTTGATTTTAATCAGAAAATTTCTGAATTGCCTCCATATAAAGTGTTTAAATTTTAATGAAATATGTCCTTGCAGCACTTTTATTCAAATTGTATTTTGCTCTGTAATTGGGCTGAGTTTTCCTAATTCATATTGTAACTCTTATTAGTGAATATTTTAAAACTCAAATTGAAAATTAGGGGAATTTTATATCAGTTCCACATCCCAACTACAAAAAGTTTAAAGAGAAATGAACTGCATACTGCCCTCATAATAAAGTTAATGAATGAATGAAATCTGCCTTCTTGCATTGTCAATTAATTCATCAGGGCAAAATGGTCTGAAAAAAGCAATTTAAAGAAGGATCAGACATAATCAAATTAATCCAAGCTTAGTAAGTGGGAGTAAGGAGAGGTATGAGAGGGTCTTGGCAAATAGCCCCTCTTTGGCTTGAGTCAACCCCAGTAGCTGTGGGAGTGTAGTAGTATTAAGAGATGATTACATTTTGGACACGAGCAAATCAGTCAAACCAGGCTTATAACCCTGGCACGGTTATGTGTTAAAGCACAGTCTCAGAGATAAGGAAGACAACTAAAACATGTGCACAAAGGGGCACATCTTGAGCTAAAAAGAATATCAGTGTTACATAAATACATAAACTGCTGCATATAAAAGTTTGCAACTCCCACACCAGACACACAGCACACAAACAGAAATCCACATCAAGTGTGAAGGTTAGAATGTGCACCCTGTGGCACTATCTAACTGAATCTATTCAGTGGTTGGTTAACAGCTCACCAAGACCAAAATGACCTTTAGTCAAAGTCCAGGATTCCTATGCTCCACTTTCTGTACTGACAATATTTTCCTTTAATGTTGTCTGGGCAACCATCACCTTGCTGAATCTTAGACACAACAAGGGTACAATGACTAGCTTTCATCAATAGTTTCCATTAGAAATAAGCCCTAGCTGGCTCAATGATGAACCATCGAGTAAATGCAGTTCAAGCATACATTGACAGGAGCTACAGTAAAACCTGCCAAAGCATTTTATTCCTCAACTTTGCAAATCAGTATACCATCATGACTTGACCAACATTTCATTAGTCACATGATAACTGTGCTGAGAATGAGACATCAAGTCAGTGTCCAGGTTGTCCTGGATTTCAGCAGCTCCTCTTTTGCCTTTTCACAAATCTAATTTTTAGTTCAAAGCACCTTGAGAGGAAAAAAACCCTAAAAAGGCTAAAATTATCATATAACACAAATGCTCTTTGATTTTTCTTTTTTTCCACCAATGCTTGGCTTGTTGATGACTAGGTCCATACAGACGTGTACATTATTTAATGACAAATATAGTTTTAAAGGCACGTTATTATGCCAAAAAAATACTGGTTCAGCAAGTTAAGAAAGATACATACAGAAAAATATGGACAGATGTGATACTGATGCACATATAAAACTGCATTCCAAGAGTAGTTACAGATTATACACTATACACTCTATGCAAACTGTATATTCTCTATATGCAGTATTACAGTGAATCTATCACCTGCCTTCTTGTACTGCAAGTCTCTGCTGAATATTTGTAAGGCTCTATTCCATATCATATTTTTGTATGCGAGTGTCTGCGATAACAGCTTTTGAATGCTGGCCACTGACACCACTGTGCAAGATAAGCTCTCTCTACTCTATCTGTACTCAAGCAGATTTATTGTAGCGGGGAAAGCAGTGTATCACTAGGGCCAATGTTTCCCTTCCATCAGGGGAGAGTCAAGCATGAACAAAGATGAACACTGGCATAAATCTTCTCCTGCTTCATTCCTGTTTTATTCCTATTTGTCCTCTTCATTCTCCTCTCCTTTACTTTTCTAAACACTCGTCCTTCCCATCATTCACATACACATTCCCACTCCAAATAGAGACAAAGACTAGTAAGTGATTGGCTAGATAGCTAGACAACAGGGAGTTTTACGAGGAAATGTTTTTTTTTTGCTATGCTGCTCTGGGGGGAGGACAAGACATGGTTTGCAGCTGAGTGGTCAAGCAGAATAATAAACCACTCAGCTGTCATGTCAATTGAAGCAGGATAAATAGACTGTCAATCAGATCTTCCTATAAATGAGCTTTGAGCACACCTACCCATTATATTGAGTGAACATAAATCAATGGTAATGACTTTCTCTGGTCAATACTTGTTAGTATTGGATTAAGTAAAGACCCATACATCCCAGTGGCTTAAATCAATATATATGGCTGTTGTTTTAGGAGCAAAATCCTTTAGAAGCTCCATGAGAAACAGGCAAAATGAGCCCAGGATTCCTTCCACTCTAATGTCTCTTTCCAGTCAAGTGCTTTATATACACTAATGTGTCTACACACATTGTCTAACGCTTGGCTGCTGCAGGTATTTATTGATTACTGTTAGGGGCCAGTGACCCCTCCCTTGCCCTGTTCTTTTTGAGCTTCTCTGCTTGGGCATGCTAAGCACACTCATATTTCATCTCTGGGGAATCCTGCCATCACAAAACCTAGCAGGGGAGGGGAGTGTTAAAAAAAAAACAAGCAGACATTTCCTAAAGTTAAAAGTAAGGCGACTCAACATTAACCACCCAATCAGTTCACAGCTCATCCTCATTCCATTGCACTGAAGGCCAGAATCAGAATGACCCCGAGATGGCTCATGCACACTAAAGCCACCAAGTAAACCACATGAATAATTTAAACAGGGCATTATAGAAAGGCCCAATTCATGGGTCTTATCTTTACCAGATAGTGTGATGTAATTGGAAAAATGAATCTGCACAAATTGATTTAGTCCAATGCAGTAAAATGCTGCAGCTGAAAAGAAAGCAGTTGTAGTACTGAGGGAGCAGGTCTGGAGATAAGGATTTACAATCTATCAACTGAGAAATGGACATTCACGTGATAAAAAAAGCAAGCTGTTTTCCTTTCCCCCTTTCAACTATCTTCCTTTTAGCTTTTTAAGTGCACAGAAAAGATGAGAATCCAATATAAAAAAAAACAACATGCTTTGTAAAAGCACTCATTAAGTTGTGTAATCAATTTCAGAGCTGAGCCCTGTTTCTCACTTCCTACCTTTCTCACCGGGAGTGTCTGCATGTTCTCCTTTGGTCCATATCCCTGACCTTCACACAGCTCTCTCTGGCTGCACTCTGGCAGGAGGCAGCTGGTGGTTGCCAGGGTCATGCTAGGCTTTGGCCACTATCTGTCCAGCCACATCACAGCGCCAAGAAAGGCAAGGTCAAAGAATCATGATTAGCAAAACTAATCATATATTTTTTAAAACCCACTCAATTTTATAAAATAGAAGTTTAAGCGGATTTTCATCAAGTCACCACATATCTTCAAAGTCTCTGCACTTCCTGCAACAAGTTCAAGCTTTTCACAAAAGCAACCAAGGTCCTCTTGCAAACAAAAATGATCATTTTTTCCAGTAATAGAAATTAAAGGGATAATTGAAGAGAAAATGCAAACGAGCTCCAAAATCTTTTAAATCTTAGTAAAAATCTTAGTGTTGTTACACAATTTGGCACCTTTACCAGATTTTTGTATTCAAATCCAATTTCAAATATTTATCATATTCAGAACACTGACAATAGAAATGAGATAACGAGAGGTGAACAGCTACTTTCTTCAGTCCATGACAAACAGCAAGATCCTGCTTGAAATCCGTTCAACTGGTTGATAGACAATGCCAGACCATGTGTTGTATTTCTTGTGCAGATCATGGGTGTTAATATAAACACTGCAGAAAAAAGTCTTATGCTGCCATGGAAACAGTAACACTGAAGAGTAAGTGGGAGAGAAAGGTCAATATATACTGTATGTCTGTTCAAAGACAAATGTAAACCTTTCTCTCAGAGCAAAGGTCACATTGCTTTGATGCACAAACAGGTATTTATCACTGGCGCTTAGGAATCACTTAGCCATTTTACATTTTGCTATTCTGGCTTTTGTACTGTGTTTTGTGTAAATTTGTTAGTTATAAATCCTTAAAGAGGCTCTTAATTGAAAGCTGTTTAATGCACAACCAATAAAAATCTTCAATCTGCTTGCACACTTTTCTCCTCACTCTTCAGCGGTTATGGTTTTTCAACATTCTCTCTGTGCTGTATATTCCCACCGACCCCCACCCCCCTCTCCCCACTCCCCCATTTGCTCCCTCCTGGATGAAAAGCCATTTTGGTGGTTGATTGGAGAATGATGCTGCTACTTAGAGAGTCACTCCATCAGCACCAAGAGAGGAGAGAGGAGCGCAAGGAGAGAGAGAGAAAAGCTCAGGAGGAGTAGTGGCTCCCCGGGGCGCTGTAGCTGTGATGGGTGAGCTGTCAAACGCCCCATTGTCCAAATTACCCAGCAAGCACCATGTCACCACCCGGGACTAATTTACGGTGCGGTGCGGGACGGCACAGACATCACTCTCTGAGTGGAGTCCACGAGAGAGACAAGAGTGGAAAATGGTCTAAAGAAGGAGTGTGTGTGTGTGTGTGTGTGTGGGGGGGGGGTCCCACCAAACACTTTGCAAAGGGGTACAACAGGGCTTCAAACAGATAGTACAACACAAACTCCAATTAGCTTCACGCAGGTTTAATGTTTGTGGTCCTTATGCTTCATAGCCTCGATGACAGGTGTCAATATGAATGTGTCACGCTCCTGTGCCTCCCCGCCCACCCACTGCATGCTGAATACATGCATTCATTGATGCACTAACACTTTAATACAGTTTTAAGGCAGCCACTGCATACGGAAGCCCCTTGCTTGACTTCACTTGCTGTCATAGTAACTGGTCCTTTCAACACAAACTGGCATGCCCCCTCACTTGTCACAAGTCACACCCCTGGGTGCCCAAAGCCAGACAGGGCCATCACCCTACACCATACCGACCAGTGGGCCATGGAGTGGAGCGGTTCTTGTCAGTGGAGATGCGTCGCACTTTCTGACCCCTCACTGTGCCCAGCAGCTTGATGCAATGCCTCTACTTTGGCTAATTGGCCCAGAACAGCGGGTAGCCCCATTCTGTCTTCAATGAGAGGCCAAAGGACCAGAGTGCAAAACATACATACCAAAAGATAGGAAAACAGAATCATGTCACCAATCACAGTAAGCTACATCACTTTTATGACAACAGAATAAACTCTAGAAAATGTATTGTGAATGTAAAAATGTGCCTGCATTGTAATAAACAACTGCATTATTTTTCTACAGGATATTCAGAAAGGAAGCATGACCAGGTGTGACAAAAGCTCTAAAATGTTTACCTGCACACCTGTGTCTAGAATGAGAGCTGCTTTATAGTGTCTTTGGCTTTGAATTGAGCTAATACTGAAATAGATAAAGAAATGGATTCAAAGAAAAAGCAGGGAAAGTCTCACAAGCTTTTGTCATTCACCATCATTGCAAGCACTTCACAAACTGAAGGAGGGCTAAATATAATAGGCTGGACAAGTAGAAACTTCTAACATTGTTTATATCCAAGTGTATATTATTAATCACTACCACATTATTCTAGCAAAAATGCAAAATCAATACAGTTCATCTCAAAGGTTGATGTATAAGTTCACATATTTAACATGTTTATGTCAATGTGCTTTTCTCTCCTATTGCCTTGACATGGTGCATGGAAAGTGGTGATGTAAACGTATTTGTTTCTGTGCAGTATTGAGATGGACTTGGGTAATGTCAAACTATCATTTAAATTAAGATTTCATCTAAATATAACATGCTCTCTGTGCAATTTACAAAACTCAGCTGCTTTGAGTTTTATTGCTCTGTACTTTTAGCATTGTTAACAGCTGAGAAAAGCTGCAGCCACTTTCAATCATCTCAGCATGATGCAACATGTAACACCTTTATTCACTTCCAGTTGATTGTGATGATTGATTATTGATGATTATTTAAGTTTGAATGATATAATCAGTATTACATAATTACAAGATATCAAATGACAATGTGGAAACAGTTACAATGTGGAAGGTGTTACTCATAATGATCAACCTTGTATTATTAGCTATTCTCAACTGAATCTCCAATTTCACTCAGCTTTAGCATTTTTTTCATGATACACATAAAGAAGTGGCACAATTTTCTTACACAAATGCAATACTAGAGTAGACACAAACACATAAACATGAATACATAGATAATAATTGTCAGCACGAATGACAGCAGGGAAAGTCATTCATATATATCACAATCTCAATAGAAAAGTGATGAGGGCGTAACACGCACCACACATGTACACCCACTTCACATGTGCACAACTCACACACATGTACTGAAACACTCAGATGTCCAACCCTCCTCACACAAAATCCCTGGCAGCACTTTATCTGAAGGACACTATACAGACTGGAAATGTGTCAGAATGTGTGAGACACACAGTCCCCAGAGCACTGTCTATTCTCCATGTCTGTCACTGAATCTGGCTGCCTGCTTATTCCCCAGATACACGCGCACCCACATGCACACACACACACACACACACACACACACACACACACACACACACACACACACACACACACACACACACACAGCAGGCTCCTAATTCTCACTCTCACCATCTCGTCAATCAAATCGCAAGGTGAGCAGCCATGAGAGGACATACAGCGATTTAAGAAGTCTCTCCTTTTTTCTTTATATGTTCTCTCTTCAACTTTATCCTCGTGTTCCCAACCCAACTGCGGAACAGAACAAAGGTACCTGCAGCCATCTACTAAGGGCCTCAGATTAGAATAGAAAAGGAGAAGATCAGGATTTACCATTTCTCAAAATACACCAAACATAGGTGTGTTTTCATGATATACATAAAGAAGTGGCACAATTTGTGGCACAAACCATCAGAACCTGCCCTAATCCAGGTTCTGATGGTGTTTGTGTGTGTCTGTGTGTGATGGCTGAATTAATGTGACAAGGCAGATGTAATGCAAAATCATAAATCTCTGCCCCAGGATGAGTAGAAGGAGAGCAGGAGGTGATATTATAAAGGGCATGCATGCACACGCACACACACACACACACACACACACACACACACACACACACACACACACACAGATAATAAAAACAAGACCCCAGCCGCAATAGCCAGCTAATAGACATGACTCTACATCTGGCCCTGAGGGTTATCACACACACATACATACAAAATCACACACACGCACACAAACATGCACACGGCACTGCAGACACACACACACAAATCCACACAAAAACACTCTATCCACTTTTCCAGCAATTTATTATGCTGCTTTGAGCCCAGCAGCTCAAGTGTTAGATATGGCTGTAATGCTGTTAAAATCTTAATACTGTTACACAAGCTCTCAGTTGTGCAACATGCTAATTCCTTACTTACTGTAGCGAGCACTGGATCATGTTCTGGGGAAAAAAAACAACAAAACATGACAGTGTTTCTGTTGAGAATACTGCAGCAATTCATTGTGGCAAAAACACAGATGAAGCTCGCTCGTGTTACTGTAAGTTCTAAGGCTTGTTGTCAGAACCACCCTGACCAGCTGATCAGTAATTAGACTGTTTCTAAACAGACTGCTCAGCAATTGCTGACAGCTGTCCCCATCGAATCAGATGGTCTTTTACTGTTAATGTACTACTACTGCATTGTTTATTTGTTTACTGTACTCCCACAAACCTGATTGTTGGCTCTAGCTGTGACTGCTATTATTGCCTCCGCCAAGGAGGTTATGTTCTCACCCATGTCTGTTTGTTGGTTTGTTTGTTAATATGTCAGCAGGACTGCAAAAAAGCACTGAACCAATTTGAACCAAACTTGAAGAGATGGGGCATGGGCCAGAAAAGAGCCCATTAAATTGTGGCACTCATCCAGTTAAAGGTGTGGATCCAGCCATTTTTTATTACTTTCCTTACATTGAAAAACAGGGCTTTTTTTTTTTTTTTTTTTTTACATTTTCAACAATTTCTCAGAAAGAAACGTCTCAGACACATTTATGGTTGCTGAGATTTATGCATTTTTTGCAATCGTACAGTTTGGTACAGATTATCAGACTGCTTTCTTTTTCCTTTAATTTTTCTGTTATAAGTGCAAGAGGTGTAGTACTATTTGACCTTGGCAGAGGTACTCTGCTGAGTATCATTCTAGTCATATTACTATGAAAGCTGACCTACGTGCATTTTTTTTCAACAGGTACCATCATTTTCCTATCGAGTTATCTCTATGGGATGCAATGGATTTTGGTATGCACATTATAAGGCCTTCATGCTGCTGGGCTTCATCTCACTGGAGAGCAAGAGTTATCATCCTTGCACACATGCATCAGGATGAGCTGGCTTAGCTGCAGACATATTTTCCGCTGAATTAAAACAATAATTAATGCAGCTCCTCATACTGCATCTGCATTTCTGAGAACACTTGATATTCTGCTCACATTCACAATCATGAGCATTCATCTCAGTGGGCCTTCATCCCTGCGACTGTGAAATACTTATACTTGCTTATTACTTATTTTGCTACATAAGGCATATCAGCTGAGCTACACAGGAATTGCAGCACAATTGGCTGCTTCACAATAATTTTGTGGTGTAGAATTTTTCCCCTTGTATTTAGATTCCCCTTACTGTTTCTTCCCACATGTTTATTCAAGGGTAGCCAGGATGCTTGCTGGGTGTATGCCTACAGTGAAAAGGGCTTTGTAAGCATTTGAGGGGAATTGCAACATGTTAGTTGCCAAACATAGGCTACAGTGGGTAAATGTACAATTGCAGGAAGGTCTTGGCTTTCTTGTTTTGAGGTGTATCAAGACTCTACCTGCTTAATCAAAACTTACTGGATGGGAGTTTGCATGTTTAATTTTAATTTTTCATTTCATAGAATAATATAGAATTGTTCATAAGTATGTAGGTCCAGTACCTCATACTGTTTATGAAATAGATTCAGAAAATCAGTGTATCTGGCTTTTAATAGTTTTGGCTTCAACAACAAGAAAGCTGTTGTCTCAGCCTGTTTTACACAATATTCTTCTTGCAGAGAAATGGCAAAATAGCTGCTATTACACATTGGATAGGGTTTCATGTTCATATTTTCTCATATACAGTAGGTTTACAGCATATCGAGCTTGGATGATCAATTGCATCCTCGCTAAGCCCAATAGCCACTGCTCACTGATATTCTGCCTTTGGATCATACAATAAAGCATGGCTGTATGGATGGGAAGGGAGCTTCCACAGCAAAGCAGTGCTGTTATATTTTCAGTGATTGTGCTGCTTCTTTATGGTATAATAAACACTGATGAAAGTGGACATATAAGGGCATGTCTACACACACATAAACACAGTTATTGCCACAGTGACCCTGTTCAGACCTATATTATCAGAAGATCAGCTACATCTGGACAGTTTCTATATGTGGCTGAGACAGACGGCAGCTCAAAAATGCAACCACAAAACATATCAAATATGTCTTTAGTGACTGATCAAAATCAAATTCCGCTGCCTGTTTCTATTTGTTTATTTATTCCATGTGAAGGAAATTTGTATACTGGGTTAACTTACCCACAAAAGCATTAAAAAACCTAAATAACAGTTGGAAACAATAATACGCTTGTATGGATCAACACGCCTCCAGTACAGACCTTTGTTCCTGTGTCTCGCCTGCATAGTGATACTGCAAAGATCAGGCCATTCTTCACATGTGGTCGCAGGCACCCCCCACTAGTCAGAATGACTGGACTGAGTGATTGTATCCTGTCATGTTCTCATTGTTCATTAGGGGTGCATTTGTATGTGTATGTAGAGTGCTCCACAGATCACATAACATATTTTAATACTCTGTGTGACAGACAAAAACCTGAATAAGTTAGTGGAGAAAAATAATGATACAGATGCTCCCATTCAATGCACAAGGTGATCGGTGAAGTGTTTGATTAGCATGATGTGAATCAACTGAACCCCTCCGGAGATTTTGGACTTATTTGTCAGACAGAGCCCTTCACTACTATTGACAAAACACCAAATGAGGAATATCTATTGGAACAAGGCAGTTGATAAACTGTTCTGATGGCTTGTGGTAGCCCATCACCTTACTACATACAGCAAGACCTTATATTGTTACTTTATACTATAATACAATTTAAGATAGAATCACACCATCACAAGAGAATGTGATTATTACAAAATACATGGAACACACACAACCATAATGATTTATAGTCCGACATCTAAGAAACACAGAAACCAAGTCATATTAATATGGTTATACGTGCATGCACACACACACACACACACACACACACACAGACTTCACACCTGCTAATGGATGCGTTAAGAGGAAAAGATACCTGGTGTGCGTGTTTGTTTTTTTGTGAGTTGTGGGAGGTGACTGCATTAGGGAATCACACACCCAGCTCCATTCTCACTGGGGGACTGCTGTCAGCCTGTGATTTTGCCCTGTACCCCTCCCAGTTTTCTCCCCTCCTCTGCTGCTCACTGCTGAAATAGGTCAACCACATATAATGGAGGGGCAATGAGGAGCAAGTGTGCACCCCCACCTTCCCGTCCCCCTGCACTCTCACACCTCTGCCGTCCAGCAGCAGAAAGCAAGCTATGGCCCCCTGTGGACACGCAGAGGCTGGCTGAGGAGAAACAGGCACAGCCAGCCACAACATCCCGGCCTCCCAGCCACAACAGCCATTTACACAGCCACGCTTGAGCAGAGCAGATTCCAGCATCTCGTATGGAATGTGTACACTTACAAGACAAATTTGCACCAATGTCTTAAAATGTTAATCTCTACAATATTAAATGAGAGGGGGGTGGGAATTGTAAAAAAATTAATAATGGATATTGTGTGTATCGTGTGGAACTGTTTGCAATCACAAAATGGTTCATCACTGTCACTCTCCTAGGGAACACAAGACGAAGGAGGAGAAAGGTAGAAAATAGCTAAGAAATCTGATTACAGGGACTGCAACGTTTCAAGATTAAAGGAGAACTCCACCAATTTTTGCATCTCAAAGTCAATTACAATAGGGACAGGAACTACTAAACAGGAAATAAAAACAGTTACGCTATGTCTCCCGTCAAGGTTGAGAAAATTACACATGTAGCATCACCCAGGTAATTCAATTTGCAAAGACCACAAATTCACAGGAAGGGAGGGTCTACTGAACGTTGCATTGTGGGAAATGTAAGATCCAGTGTTTTTGCAGCAAAATCAGAACATCCAGGTCCCTGCAGCATTGTTTTTGACCCAACTTTTTTCTGTCTTTTGCTAGTCTCCAAAAGATTTGTAGTTTATGAAAGTGTAAAACTTCCTGGAGTATTTTTTTAGCCAAGCATTAATGGCATTATACATGTGTATACTACTAGAACATCCAGCAAGAGAGGCAACTCTGTGCCTCTTCAGTTGTTTTGTCATTTAAGAGTACTCTAGACTGCAAACTTCTTGTGTGTTCACAGTGTTTTTCCCAGGTGAATCACCTTTGTGCACACTTCTCTGGAATCTACTCTCATGTAGTGTATAGCCATAAAAATAACTGCTCAAAGTGTCATGTGCAAAATTAACATGAAGATACCTGCAAGGAAAAAGGAAGCACACAAAAAGACAACATAAATATAAATTATAAGGTTGAGTAAATGTGAATGGAGTAGTAAGAGACAGGAATAGCTTGCTTCCTGTGGTCCATGCAAATGTAATTATTGGTTCAAAGGGTAGATCAGATATGATGCTGTCTCTTACCACATATACTCACATCAAATTCTACAACATTCATGCCCATACACACACACACACACTGATAAAAGTGAGTGTGCAAATACACAACACACCACACATCTTCACCATAGTCCAATTTTCCATCTTCATTTTCTTCTACTCTTCTTGTCCTCTCAACTCATGTTGTCTTTCCACTGTAGTCTTCACTGGCTGTGACCTTTTCTCCAGTGGAACAGGATACTGCCCATCTCCATCTCCCTCATGCATTAATGATCTGTGGTAAGCTGAGGGCATCTGTCTGACTCTCAGCCTGTCCGCAGCTCACCCACTTTCCAAGGACGGTGCTCAGCCAGAGCCCAGCTCAGCCACATTCCCTGTCACCCACAGGGAAATGCAGATAAATAGCCAGGGATAGCGTTAGCTCCACAGTCTAAAAAGTGGAGGCTGCCTCCTCTCATCTGCACAGCATACATCTCTTTGACATTCCCCAGTGGCAGATATCTAAAATACTAGAGCAGAGAGATGACAGTAGGCAACAGACATAAAGAACCTCAGCCAATTATCCTGGTTTCGTACTGAACCTCACTGCAGATACAAGCAGCTCAAATGAGGTTCCTCCATGGGGTAACAGTGTAGATTGTTCTCTTTCATATCTTCTGTTTGTCATGATTTAACATATGTTGTGATAATGAGAGATAAATGTAACCCTCCACCCTTTTTCAAGCCTCCCTGATTCCCTTTCTCTCTGAAAGGCACCCAAAGTGTTCTTTTGGCAAATTCTAGTCAAGTTCGGGGAGGTCTAAAAATTGTTCCAGTGATTAGACCTCAAATTCCCGTTATGAGAGAAATCATATGCAATGTCTTGTCCTTGAATCCACGAACAGCACTAGTAAAGTTTAGCTCTCTTCACCCCAGTAATCTGGCATGGTTGCTCATTATCACTGCCAATACACCACCCCCACAATGTTTCTCACTGTAACCAGTCAATAATACTTTAAGATTCCTGAATTTCTCCACTTTTGCTTTACTCTGAAGATACGTGTGTTATTCCTCTACAGAAAAAAATGAACTATCAAGCCCTAAACTGGACATTTCAAAACCCTCCTTCTCACTTCCTTGGGCATAATCCAGTGGATAGTGTTATCAGTGAGCTGAAATAGAGCAAGCAACACTTGATAGAGGCAGGTTGTTTCACACTGAAACAGTAAAAAAGTTGAAACATCACGAAACTGGTGCTCCAAATCTAGATTACATAACAAAGCAATATTAAGGCTCACATATAAACTTTGGAAAACTTGAAAGTGGATCTGTGCTTCAAAATATTGTGGTAATACTGTCATTAATGTATAACTGATGCTAGCATGCACAAAATACAAGTACTGTAAGAATAGGGACCCAGCAAATGGACTGCTTTTTAGGTATCCTAGGTGGACTGACTGATGTATTGTTCTGTCTCCCTATGGAAGTGAAAGAACAGAAAGGAGAGAAATGTTGTATACACAGAAGGAATATCATAGCTGAAGTTTGGTATTCAGTGAGACTTCCCTTAACGACAACAATAGGGAACTGCATGGGCTAACGGAGGATAATGTAATCAGCCTCTTTGGTGTATGTATCTCACCCTGTCACCTGCCGGGACTCATTCCCCAAAACCCTAAGATGCATTCTGACAGCTGCAGAAATCCTCATGGGGGGGGGCGTGAGCGTGAAAAGATTTCTTCTGTGCACCTCCCCAATGCTCCATACCCAAATATTTGACTTTGTCTCTGATCCGCAGCCCTTGAAGGCTTCTGCTGGGCTTTTCCACGCGACTGATCTCTGTTTTCAAAGCAGGTGTTTAAAACACAAGTCTCACTAGTAAACTACAACAAGAAAAAGACAGAGAGAGCCAAAGAATATTGGGGCGAGAAAAAGAAATTAAGACAAAAATATCTGACTACACTATATTACATCCTGTGAGTTTTTTATTTTAGGTTGCATAAATTAGGCAAGGCTCAAAGGTTAAATTAGACGTGACAATCACATCAGATAGAGGCATGTCTGGCTGCCAGGCCGATGCAACTCCCTGGGGTTCCCGTCTATGGCCAGCCCTTGATGTCACCGTTACACATGCTTGTACACATCCCCTTCAGTCATGAAATAATACACACGCAAATACACATGCATAGCGCACATTAATGCCCACCCAGGAGCATGTATTGAATGGCTCACAGTAATGCAGACACACAATATGTCAGGAAAAACTTCACAGAGAAATCAAGCTGAAAGATCAAAGAGTACGAATGCAGCGATAAACCTTTCAGTACGTTTGAAAATCTACCAAAGGATGTTTTCCTAAAAACCAATTATCCCAGCGGTTGTGTTAAAGGAATGTCCACTGCTGTTCAGTTTATATCAGGATTCCACAGATGATACAGGGGTTTTTTCCACACCCATGTAAGCCACATACACTACAACACTTGACATTCAAAACAGCTCCACCAGTTAAAGAAATAATTTCAAAAATACATTTTTATTGTCTTCAGCTGTCAGACGTTATAAGTAATGACATGACAACCCATCATGTAAAACAGGAGTTGTACTTCACAGTCAAATTTCAAGTAATTTTTAGTTTGATGACCATGTGTTTTCGAGTTTATCTAGTTGGATTTGAAATGGTTTCATGAATCAGGGGTATGGGCATCTTTCTCATCCCATTAAAGAGCATGTAATCCTTGAACTGAATTTTAAACATGAAAGGTTTTCATTTGACAGCTCCGAAGAGAAGCTGCCACAGTGACATTTTCTGTCAGATCGAATTAATCAGTAATCACAAAAAAGCAAAACGTCTGACGACACAAAACTGCCATTAAGTTACAAGCAATGCCTGCAGAGCACACTCACAAAGATAAAAGGCACACACACATCACTATATTAAAAGACATATACGGTATAATTTCACATGATATGACCTAAAATCAGTATCAAGGTTACATTTACCTCAAAAACTATACATATGACAGGGTGGCTCTATAAAATGGCAGTGTTGGTTGGTTCCTCCAGCATCACAATCAGGTTGACATTTGCGGTTTTGACTGAAACATCTCTGTCTGGATTGCCGTAACATTTTGCACGGGCCTCATGTCTCTCTCTCAGGGTTATTTGCTATAACTTTGGTGGTGCCTGGATTTTTCATCTACCACCATCAGCAGGTCAAAATTTCAGTTGGTTAATCACTTTGATTTATTGTCAAATATGTGCAAATCTAACATCATTGCCTTCAGCCTCCACTGTACTTTGCATTAGGCGCGAATCAGCAAATGTTAGCATGCTAACACATTAAATGACCTGCTTCACATCAGCATATTAGTGCTGTCATTGTGAACATGCTGACATTAGCCTTTAGCTGAAAGCCCAGCTGTGTCTAAGTCTCACATAGCCACTAGCATTGCTATAGTCTTAATTTTTAGTTATTTGATTACATAATGCCATTCAAAGATGCTGGGCTGCTAGATATATGGATACACAGTTAAAGACACACACACACACACACACACACACACACACACACACATATATATATATATATGCAGAAATACATACTCTGTGTATATAGTGTGCCCACATATCAACTGTGACACTGTTACAAACACACACACTTCCACTTCAAAATTCAATATATCCTATCTCCGCATGACATGTGGGGTCTAACACTCAGTAGTATGAGTGACAGTCAGACCCAGGAGATGCACACCAGGGGGTAAACACAGTGCCTTAATAGAGGGGATGAAAACATGACTGGTAAGAGGGAAGAAGGTGACAGAAAGGAAGAGACTGGTAGCTACTGAGGGGAGATGGCCTAATGTAGGGGGGTGTGGAGGTAGGGTCGGGGGGGGGGGGGGGTTCTCCACAGGCCAGTAGTTCAGCTCACATCACCTTGCCAAACTGTGACTGCCCCCTACACCGACCCCCCTGGAAGCCATCCCCCTCTCCAGCCCTGCCTCCCTCCCCTCTCGACAGAATGATTAATGGTTTTTCTGGTAATAGAAGCACCACTGTCCCCGACTACAATAAACATTATCATAACTTTTTTTTGGTATAATCACTGACACTATGAAAAGCCAAGTGTCCTCCCTAAAATGCAGAAAAAGAAAACACTTACCAGAGGCATTGCATTTTGTCTGTTTTCATTGTGTTAATAACGGGAGTAACAGGAATAAAGGATGTGTGCTCAGATGAATGACACAGTTCTGGAGGGAAGACTGATATAATCTGCATCATATCACATTCCATCTCCTACACACTGGAATAATCTAAAACTATTAAAATCCCAAAAATGATCTTCTATGTACTGACAAAGGGACTGCGGCTCAGTACTGAGCCTCTCATAGCGCCTGGGTCATATTTTCCTAATGTCTTTTTAATATAGTCATGTCATATTCCTGCTGTTCCTCCAAATATTCTTGCCTACCATGCATTGTGCAGTGTGTCAACAACGACATATTAAAGGCAATATACCATGAGAGTGGCCTACAAGTTTCATATCAGCTCATTGTCCCCACGGGATCCATTACTGTTTATGGGACTGTACATTAGCCTCTGTCTCCTGCCATTATCTCCTACATATTGCTGGGGACACACTCAGCATATCGCACTTCACAAAGGGAGCTATCCACAGATATGCATGCACAAACAGAGAAGCATCCTTGATTCAGGGTCCTTTCTGCATTCGGAGCACGAAAGTGGTGTGAAGTGTGTTGAGCTCCAACGTGTGGTGCGGTAGAAATGCAATTTAGATGTGTGGCTTCTCCAGACAGCCTGCGGAGATCTGCGTTTGACTGGAGGAGTCTGGATTTGGTCTTTGCTGAGGTTCAGTTTGGGCTCCTCTAATCAGCGAAGGAAGAGGAAGAATGTGCACCTGGTCCTTACATATGGAAAAGGTAATTTAAAGCCTGAATTGTACCTCTGTATTGAGGTGTCACCATGCTCTGAGTGTCAAAAGAGTAGCAAATGTTTTATATTTCTGGGTAGCCTTCAGCTTTTTATTGCCATAATTCTAACTTGAACATAAATGGAAGTGTTCTGCCTTCATTTCTTAAGAAAAGCCCAAATCAATGGCTTGTACATTCTCATATTCACTTTATGATACAGAGTGGTAACACTGAAAAGAAAAAGTTTTCACTTGAAATGACTTTTATAGATTGGAAATTTTGCTGGAAATACTGAAAAGGCACATTTATGACCTCATCCATATTTTGAGGATATATAATGAAGACCAGGCAGACCAATTAAAAGTTCTTGCCCATATAGTATGCAAAGCCCCTATGTCTAATTTAATGAAAGACAATGCATGTACACACCTATGTTGAAGGTGCACACTCGCGTTCTCTGAGCTTAATAGGGGATACAGAGGTATGAATGGAAGGCTGGTGTGACTAAAAAGAAGATAAAGAGAGGGAAGGCAGAGGAGAAGGAGAGATAAAGGAAGATAAGGGGATTCTCAGGAAACACCCAGTGCCAAACAAATCCAGATAAATCCAGACAGTTTTTCCTTAAAGTATTACATTTGTAAGGAGAACCACTTAAAAAGCATATCGGCATTCTTTTAATCACACAGAACCAAAAGTATAACATAGTTACTCCTTTTCATGAACAGACAACCGTTATAAATTCGCTGGGGAATGAGCTCAGCAAAGAACATGCCTCTCATATTATGGGAAGAACACAACTCCACTCAAACATCCCAATGATCGGCAAAAATTATACTTGTTGGGTGATGTATTTGATAAACATTGCTGACTATGTTGATCAGGATGAGACGAAGCCTGGTGTGTCTTCCACTCGAGATCACAGAGTTTAATATGTTTCTGTGCTACGGCAGTGACAGTAGCATTTGCTGCCAAGCTGTGTGCTGCTCTAACGTGACCTCAGGACCCTTGCACATTTCAGGTGCCGCCCAGGATCTGGCCGAACACCGCAGTGTGCCGAAGGTCGCACACTCAAAGAGAAAGATATCCGTGCGGACAGGAGTTTTAACTCAAACACAGAAACATACCAGATCACATTTGCCTTAAGCATGACTAACATCTTATTTGAGGAAGGCTTTATTTATTCATAACATTTTCATAATAAAATAATTAGCTGGGGGCTAATGTGGGGTCAACCAGGAAATAAGATTTAAAAAAGACTGTCTGTGCAGTTAGTTGGAGGGGTTATAATATGAAAATCATTTATAATTACTTAACTTGGTCACTTGCAAATTCCAGACTGCTTAATTTTGGGGTTTTTTTAAGATAGTCCATGTAAATCTGGGGCTTCAGTATAGTATATCAGCAAAGAATTTATTTCTGAATAAAATCACTAAACCCTATGATGATACAATGTACTACAATACATAGTGTTTACAGACCATCCCTGTGAAGCGTGAGGCATCACCAGTGTTGGGCAAGTCACTGAAAATTAGTCATTAGTTACATCTCTCAAAAGTAAGTTAGTTACTTCCCCCATTTAGACATAAAAAAGTAATTCATTACAAGGGGATACATTCTGAGCTACTTTCAAGTTTCCGCTTATATTCTCTTAATAAATGCACACGGCTATATTTTTTGGTGTTGCTGAGTCTGTGATAGTGTGGAACAAAACAACTGTCAGTTGTTATCACTGTACCCAGTATCACTGTGATGAAGTAAGCAGTGGCACAATAAAACATAATTGACATGTTTTGATAGACCTATTTACTGTAGCCTCAACAGGCCTTCAAATCAAGCACTAAGTCAGTAATACTCTTTTGGCAGTGTGAAATGAAATAACAACTGCGTTCCCTAACATTCACCAGGTGCTTCAGAAGATTAGAATTACCGTTCTTCGATGTGGAGAAAGTCTTCACTCCGGCACACAGACTACAAGTCACCAGTATATTTTTGTCCCTGACCTGAAGGAGGGAAAACTAACCACATTTCCAGGAGCATATTTTGCAATACTCGGACTGTGAGTCATTATATAATATATAGTCAGGTGATGGCCGCATCTGCCTGCTATAGTCTGCAGTTGTCTGTTTCATAGAAGACAAAAGTAACTTGTGAATGTCTAAATTTTAGTTATAACAATTGCATTACTTAATTTGAAAAAAACTAACTAATTACCCTACTAGTCATGACAAAACTATAGGCGATACACCAACACTAATCACCACACACAGTCAGCTATGAGGTCAGGGAATGTCACCGCACTTCATCCCTCAGTAACAGATGCAACCTCATTTTAAAACCAACATCTCACTACACACCTCTCCTTCTTCCTCCCCTGTCTTAACAGGCTGGTCAGACTATATACCAGATGTTTGGACACACCCCCTCTACTTCTTCAAATGAAACCCTGGCAGATATATAACAGTGAAAAATGCACGCTCTCAAAATACTGCATTTACAGCAAATGAAAAACAACAACTTTATTTTCCTCATCGGCACATGCAGAGGATGTACTCCACAACTTATAATTGCACTACTGATTAGGCTCATCCCACTGCATATCTCCGCCACTTCACAAAGCTCATCAGGCACATCTGTTCCCAACAGCACCGAACAAGAGGCACATTAACAAACAAATAGATAACAATTAGTCACGTTTGAAGTCCTCTGCTCCATTTGAGAGAAAGCCGGGACTGTTGGCTCCAAGGAAGCACAAATTCCATGCTACAGTAGGGGGGCTTCCTGGAAATAAACTTTCAGCATTTTGCATCATAGTGACAATGCATTTTAAATCATGAGATTGTGAGAAAAAGTGCAACGTACTGTGGTACAAATAATGGCTTATACAACCATTGATTCATTGTTCTCTGTAATCTGTGTTTAAATTTACATAAATCTGCATTTGCTGGAGACACATACACGACTGTGAAGCACTACTGCACTGTCAGTCATACTGCATTAAGAGATGACTCAGGACATGGCTGGGAGTCAAAGGTTAAAGCCATTACGAGCTGGGTGGCTCCACTTTCTGACCTTTGACCTTGTTTCACTACACTCCATCTTTTCTCCTCAGCAGCTCAAGTCCAAACTGACTTAGAGTGGCAGCAGGTGTTATGAAGTTGACAACTCTTCTGTTAAAATTCAAAAACACACAATGTGACCTGCAGCATTAAACCTTATTTTCATAATTTCTCCACAATGTATTTACTTGAATAATTACTTTAATCCTTCATTTTAATAATTCACTTGTTCTGCTAGCGTTCTGCCCATATTCCCCCTGCCATTTTCCTCCAGCTATTGTAAAATCCTTTCTCTAAGCTCCCCTCTCCTTTTTCCATCTTGCAAATACTTTACAGTTGCTGTCCTTTTATTTTTGATGAGAGAGGGGAACAAGAGGTCTACCCCAGTGCACTCCCAGCCTTATGGTTTAATATTTAATGGGGATGTGCAGTAATACCAGCAAAACACACGCAGACACACACACACACACAAACACATGCATGCTAACACTAGAACTATGTGCTGCTGGTGAGAGAGCAGGTGTCGGTGGCGAATGCTAATTGAACTGGTCCATGGGTCAGTGAGCCTTCCTGTTTTCCCCAAGCAGGAGTGAACAGATACATTCTGGCAAAGCAGAAACTGTTGTTGCTGGAGGGCACTTCTGCCTCCCTCTGTACAACAACTGCACTACTCTTAGGCTTTACAGTAAAAACACAGAGGAACCTCTGAGCCATACGGTGACGAGGATTACCAAGAGAGGCATTTTGCTGTTTTTCATGCGGCTAACTAGTAAGCTACAGGTAATGATGTGCTGGTGAACATACATCCATCTCAGGCATTTCTTGGGAAGTTTATCTCATTCTCACATCACCACATTCACATAGGTTTGTGTCTTTCACCCTGGGAAAATAAGGAAATCAAAAAGGAAATCCTCAATCCTCCAAACGTAGCTATTGATTTATGATGAAGCAAATGGACACACAAAACACACACACACAGCTGATGTCCCCATCTCCATGAATAGACCCATTACAAATGAAATTGTGCCTGACACAAACATTGTAATGTTAATGAGCAAGCATGAGTGATGCAGAGTGGCACATGCCATGCAGGGGCAGGTTCATGTAAGCCTATCTCCACAGCCCATTAAATTTGTTTCCAGCCACTGCTCATTAGTCTGGCTTTCCACTTATGTAAGCTGAGCCACCAAAGCAATGGCTTTTGGTGCATGCATGTATAATTCAAACTAGTGAACTTTGTGAATTGCCCCAGATGAGTAATAATGGCACAGTAATACATATTTTAGAATATGCTTACCTATATGTAGCAGAGTCACCCGGTGCAGCAAAAAGGGAAACAGTACAGGAGAGAAAAAGACAGGGAGATGCAAAAATTAGTAAATGTTTTCAAATAAACTGCAGGTCATCAAAGCAAAACAAAAATTGCACAAACCAAAAAATTAAATAAATTAAATTTTAACAATATTAAAATGATGTTAATGAAGAATATTGGTCATATATATTTAACAAAATAGAAAAGGCGTTTGTGCCCATAACCCCACCCCCAAGCAGCCACACATGGTTCTGTTTCAGAGATGGAGGAATTCAGGAGGAACACATGTTTCCGGGAGCACCATCAAGTATGTTCAACACAGCAGAGTTTACAGAGTAGAGGAACCGGCTTTAATTAGAGTCAAGCAGACCCTGCTCTATTTGTTTTCATTTGTGTGATTTATCCCCTTTCATTTGGCAGCTGGCTAACATGTCCCAGACCATCAGACCAACCTGCCTGAGGTAAAAGGCTAGGGCTGGCCTTTGGAGCAGAGAGGAAAGGGGGGCTCCAAAGTGGGAGAAAAAAGGAAGACAAGCAGTCTTGCAGGGTTTATTGGGCCACAGTTGAGGCCACCTGTCGTGTAGATATACTTGCAGGGCACATGAATACCAATGGAGGTGGTTCAGCTGCGATATTGCATGTGACCCAGCATATTTTCTTTTGGGTAAACACATATCCTTTGATTCAAGGCCCTGGGGGAAAGGGGATATGAGTAGGATGAGGGTGGGATGTAGCCTAAAGACCAAAGATGGGTTATTAGATATTTGGACAAGCACTCCAGACTACATAAAGCTCTATATCCCTTGGGGGAGTTCTGCTGATGGTTTTAAGGCTTTGGTCCATCTATGTATTGCAAACAGAACAGGGAGTGAGCATTTGTGAGCATCTGCAAGATGCTCTATAGCAAAGAAGAAATCAATCAAAAGCTAACATCTGCCTCAGAAAATACGTTCTTTACTGCAGTAGAATCTACAAACCATAAACTCCAATATGGAAGGGGAAATGATCCGAGACGTATGATCTAGATGGCTGTCATTGTTCACTCACAACTGCTGCTCTTACACACTTTCCCCCCTCTTTTCTCATTTTTCCCATTTAACTTTTGCTCACATTGCAGTGAATGGGCCTCATAAGATTACAGCTAATGCGCATATCTCTTAGCTTTATGATCAGATTACCCATTGCCAATGAGGGTGATCTATTTGATGCAAAGAGATTCATGGCATTGAACTCAACTGTAACGTATCACTGGCAGCTTGTCATGGAAAGCATGTTAACAAAAAATAAACAAAAGAAGCCTTAAACTTATACAAATTAGACACAGATTTGTTTCAACTTTCATGTCATTGTGAAAATTGGCAAACCTCAAAATGTTCAGTATGTCCAAACTCAAGTGGCAGCAGACACCAGAAGGCAGTAGCCGTAAAGCAGAACAAAGGGCTTGCAGAGAAAAACACATTGCAGTTCAGTTTTTGACAAATGGTTATAGTTAAGTTTTTTCTTTGTGTCTAATGACCAGGCCTGTCTTCAGTCAAAGCCTCCGTGCAAGCAACTGATCAAGCCCAGGTAGTACATTTAGAGTCTGGCCAGCCTGTAGGCAGCTGAGGGGTCTAGGAACATCAATAAAGGGTTAACCAGCAACCGTTAAGATTTAAAGGGGCAGTAAGTGGCTCCATTAGCCCGGCTGACTACAGCAGCCGTAGGGGTAGAGGTGGAGGCAGGGTGGATGAAGGAAGGAGAGACAGGAGATGAGGTGCCCCTGAGACATCACTCCAGGATGGAGGAGAAAAGAGGTGCTAGAGGGCAAAGTTAAAGACTGTTGCTCAGGCACCAAATCCACACTTCAGCTTTACCTTCCAGGCTGGACGACAGAGCCAGCACAGTCACAAAGAAAAGAGCAGGAAACACCAAAGGAAATGAGAATGACCAAGAAGGGGTTTTCATACCATTGAACCTATATAGCTTCACAGTGTTAAAATCTGAGTCTGATCAAGAATTAACGCTGTTGATATTGAACTGCTGGCAGATCTGCTTTTTGAGTGGATGAACTGATCCAATCATTAATCAGGAGCACTTCCTGCTCTGCTCCCTCTCTAGACTTTGACTGGATGTTTGGTAGTGAGTAACAGAGGGACCAGTTTTCCATCCAGGTTAAAGAATGATTTTTTTATAAAGGTGATTGTTTCCCCTTACTTAAAGCTTCATCAGGGGGCTCTTAATTAATTGCCTGTGTGTTAGAGTGATTTTGACTGGCCAGGGGGTGCCTCAAGGCTGAAACCTGTGCCCCGTACATTCAGCCATGATCACCCTTCTGTTTTGCAGGCTTTCAGTGCAGTTGTTAGCAATATTTAATTCTAAACAAATCCATAATAACCTGCTGAGCGATTATGTGCACATTGAATTTGCTAAAATTATTATTTCCTGTTTGTGCCAAAGTTTTGCAAATATTTGCAGGGATGTGTGATGCTTGACTAAAACATGGTGTAGCCAAAGATGACACAGAAAATGACATAAAATACTCCCTGCATACACAATCCTGTAAGATAAGACCTTTGCTATCCCCTCCAGCATGTGTCTTTTAATGCGACTTTCTTTGAAGTGACAAATGTTGACAGCAGTGACTTCCTCTGTGACTTTCCAAAGACACAAAATGGCAAACTGTTCTCCACATCACTTTAGCAACTCATCACAACATCACAACTCAAAATATTAGTATGTTAAGACCAATATATGGAGGTAATATCAGAAAATTAGTCATCATGTACAGTCTGTACAAATTCACGCACTATTTCTGTTAGTGTGTGTGTGTGTTCCAATGGTCTCTCTGGCCCTTAGTGTAAATATGTGGATGATACGAGTCATGATGGCCTCCTTTTAATTTTCCAACCTTTTAATTTGCTAATCTACAGCTTTCATTTCAATTTGTGCTTTTACAAAACACATAACGCGCACTCCCTGCTCAGCAGTTCTGCCCTGTAATAAGTGGAGGTCTCAGCCCAGCACTTTAATAAATGTGTTAATTCAGAGCTCACCAGGCAGAAACAATGCCAGTATGGGAGATAAATTCCCCAGTGTTCATTTCCTCTGTCTGTCTTATGGCTGATGTCAGGCTGGAGATGGCCATGGGGGGGAAATGAAGATCATACATCACACTGAGGCATCCCTGCGACTCTAACATGACTTTGCCTCTGCTCTGTGTCTGTGCGTCCTGTTTCTACGTATTTGCTGTGCCTGTAATAAAATACCACAAGACGATTTATAGTATATGATGTAGAATATAATTTGTTGGCAGAGGAATATTGCATATGTAAATAAATAAACCATTTCTTAAGAGTTGATTTTACATGCAGATGTGGATGTCAACTCCCAACATGCAACTCTGTGCTGCTTCCTGACAAGGCATGTTCTCTCTGTGTGTTTTGTGTGTGTGTTTTGTGTGTGTGTGTGTGTGTGTGTGTGTGTGTGTGTCTTGACAGGGGCTTTTTATTACTAAATGAAGCCCTGTGGAAATGCTGCTTCTACTCAACCTGAACGTTACTATTATTAACTCTCAGCACTGCAAAATCCTCGAGGCGAGTGTTCCGCTGGTCTGTGGGGGGAAAACATCTTTACTGGATAATAGCCCTTTCGTCTAATTACAATGCCAGCAATCACAAACACACGCCGACACACACACACAGACACACAAACACAGCACAGAGAATGAGGAGGATGGAAAGGTTACATACATCATACACATAACTCTGTGAAGGACTGCATTCGCTGCGGTGGCGAGTTGAGCTCATTAGTGCAGGCTGTGACAGTGTGGATGGCACTTTATAAAGGAGCTTCTGTCAGATGCTACACAGCTAATCACTATTGCAAAACCAGTGACAGGGTTGTAAATGATTTGGTATGTGACAGTCACATTATATCACTGTGTGCGCAGCTTAAAGAAGTAAACACATTCAGTGGTCTGGGGGCAGAAACAAAATGTGAATCACAAAGCTAAATGGAGTTAACAATGAAACTGTGGTCCAGGACTTTCCCATTACATATTTTTAGTTGCCTGGTTGCTCTTCCTTGTATTCTCTGTATCTTTTCTATCCAGAATCTGTGTTTGTAATCTCAAATTGAGCTCAGTACACAGAAGTCAAAGGTTAAGTTGCTTGCATCTGGGATTCCTCAGAAAGCTCCTCATTCCTGCCCGACCTGCGCCATAAACACTAGAGCCCCATAATCTTCTCCCCTTGCCACATAAACACTCATGCATATATACAAAAAAGACTCAGGTTCCAGGCCATTGATAAAACTGCACACCACTCCTCTTGTGTCACTCCGCCTGTTCCCTTTTAATGGCTTTTTGAAGGGGACTGAAAGCTTTTCTCCCGACTCTGGCTCCCAGTTTGTTTAAACAAGTTAATTACTGTGGTTGATCTGATGGGACTCCGGTGCCTCTGAGGTCTGTCACAGACTGCCAGTCTGGGTGGGGGTGGGCAAAGAGACAGTAATCCCTGCTCAACAGACTGGCTGGAGGTAGTGAGCACAGAAGACAACTCAACTAAATTTACTGTCGAATGAGAACAGGATCTAGAGAACTGAAAAAAAAATAAGTCAAAATGATGCATCCTTCCTGGAAATTACAAAAAGTACAGCAAACTTAAAATCCATTTTTGAGTCCTACCTCGTGTTCTCCTCAGGCAGCCCAGATATCAGTATTGACATCATCATTGTAAAACTCAGATTTTAAAGCTTCTTCTTCTTTTATGGATCAGAGAGCTCATTAGCATGCACTAAGTGTTACTTCCAATCAATATATCACCAGTGGCAACTCTTTCGGCATGGTGAGAGCACTAATTATTGATCACAGTGAAAATAAAAAGTCATCTCCTCAGATGAAGCACCGTGTTACTCAAAACTGGGCTTTTAGTTGGCTGAGCTGTGAGAACTGCAGGAATAAATCATAAAGGGGACTGTGTTTCTTTTATTTTTAAGGTTATTCATTCATTCACTCATGGATGAATGAATAACCTGGGATGTTATGACCTGCAAAAAACCACAAAATTCTAAATATTTCCAGTTAAAAATGTCACTGCAATCTAAGTTGTTTACTGATTCCCGGAACAAGATAAAAGATTCTGATGATCACTCAATCTCTTTGTGATTAAGCTTGAGAGAAGGAGATGTGAGTCAACTGAGAATTGGAGGTTTGAGAGCGATGAAGAGATAGAAAAGGTGGAGGGGGTGGAGAAAGGTACGCAGAGAGGTCCCGTCTCTGGAGTGATGGAGTCAAATGAAAATGGCTCTGCATGAGGAAAGACTGTCTGACATCCCCTTCAAAGGAGAAGTGAGACACAGAAAGCAGGAGGAAATGAAGAATGCTGAGAAGAGCTGGGGGGGGTTATTGATTAAGAGAGCAGGAAAGTGTGAGCGGCGAGACAACCCAGTGAGGGAGAAAAAGGTAGATGTAAGAAGGTGGAATGAAAAGGCAAGAAGAAATGTTAAGAGGAAGAGCAACAAGGGGAGTTGAAAGTAGGTTCAGACTCAATCAGCAGGTAAAGGGGGAGAGAGAAAAAGAGGGAGTGGGTATTGTGAGTAAGATACAATTATACTACCACCATCTCCAAACTAAGCCTCTGGTGGCTGATGAGCGGATGAAAGTGGAGCAGAGGAGCAAGCAGAAGAGATAGTGATAGTGAGATAGTTAACATGTTCCCAGCTATCTGAGGCACCCCTGCTGTCCCTGCCAGTCAGCAGGCATCCTGCTCCCTTCCTAATGAGTTGTTTACATCCACAGCAGCAGATCAAAACCTCACCTCCGAGTCATAGTTGGCAGCGTCAATAATTCCAGATGCATTAAAAGGTCCCATATTTTACACTTCTCCAGGGTTTTGTTTGAAGTTTTGCTATCCATAAGTTATATTTGGGGATTTACGTACCAAAATCTATCTCATTGTAGTTTTACATCTCCTTTCTAATGCTTACCTCTTGAGCTTAAGCAACGACAGGGAGTTATGTGTTCTGTTTTTTTGTGTGATGCACAGGCCAGCCACACCTACTGCTGTAGCTTGGTAGAACTCATCGGTAAATTCAAAGTGTATTGGTCCACACAAACTGTCAACACACACATTCACAGCCGTACTAACAGCTGGTTTTCTGTGCGTACCAAGGGAAGCTTAAAACAGAAGAGAAAAATACTCCAACGATCAGTAGAAAGCATTAAAAGAAAGAGATCTATGAAAAAGCAAAATGACTAAAATCAAACACCACAAGGATGGACAGTGGGTCTGGGTTGGTTGTGCTGAGGGGGAGCTGGCTTTGTAGTTGTGTCAAAGAAGAAGTCACAATGGCTCACTTTAAGGCACAGTTTGTGAATGGGGAAGAGCTGTGTGCATTTCTCCATGGATTGAACATTTTGATACTTTTAAAGTATTTACACAGCTCCTGGACCTGCTTTATAATGAAAACAGACATTGAAATCTCACTTTCTACAATATGCGACCTTTCAGAACCTTTTTGCAAAGACTCCCTAATTGAAAAACAGGGGCATACACATTATCAGAGTTATACACATTTCTTTTCCCTCGTTTCGTCCCTAATTTCTATGACTTAGATGCCTGGGGATTGTGTATCACTCTTCTTTAATGACCAAGATTAATGTTAAGTAGTATTATGGTAATGGAGGTACAAGGCCTATTCCACTTTATTAAATAAAGCTGCCTGGAAATGAATACGATTATGGATTCTGCTGTTGTTAATGGAGCGTGGCAGAAAACAATGTTGACTTTTCTTCTCATTATTGTTTTGATATGATGATCAGGGTGTGTTTCACTGCACTGCATTCTGCTTCATGTGCACACACATTCATACACACAAGGAGACCCAGACAAAGGCTTCAATCTTTATCTAGTAGCATACAATCTAGCAAAGCAGCAGGGAGTTCTACATCTTTTTGTGTGTGTGTGTGTGTGTGTGTGAGTATGTGCGCGTGCACAGAGGTGCCGAGTAAGAGACAAAGTAAGAGACAGCAAGAGTTACTGTATGCTCCACTGCATCCCCAGCACTTCCTTTAAATTTCACCAACAACAAAGTCATACGGGGCTTTGAAAGAGCCGCAGCACTGTGTAGAAGCACCCCATGAAGATCTGCAGTAACCCAGAAATCAAAACCTCCGCTGTGAGAATTTTAAATGTACAAACTTCTCTTGGATTACAATAGCCAGAATATTATGCCTGTACCCCCTTCTGAGAGGAGCCTCGGGATCTTTAAAGACAGAAACATGAGAGCCGTCTGGCTTAGGAAAGCTTTTGTCTGAGGCTCACCACCTGTATATGTGCGTGCCTGTGCATGAACGTGTGCGAGTATGCACGCGTGTGGCACAGAGGCCAAACTCGTAAAACCTCACCCCAGCTTTGAGGTCTCCCCTCATGGGATGATCTCTCAGTTCTCCTCCGTCTTCCTCTTCTCCCACCCTCAATTTCCCCCAGAACACATCCCTCCTTCTTCCTTCTCCCCATGTCCCCTGAGTCACAGACACCAGAGCACTTAACCTTAACAGGCCCCCCACCCACCCACCCCTGCTCAGTCTGCCCCCTACACAGACGCAGCGTCACATCAACTCGGCTCATATTTAGCCCTGGATATGAAAGATTAATGGGGGGGAATCAGCATTCAGCTCTGCCAAAGGCTCTCTGCTCCTCCAGTCGGGGAGCTCTCACTTGTACTCCTGTGGAACTGTAGAGGGTCTGTAGTTTTCGCTGGGAAGTGCTGAAAGGAAGACGGCATCATGCCGAGCTTTCCACCCTGGTGTCACTTTCAGTTTACCTTCCCCTGCTGAGAAGCATCTACCAATTATTTGGGCTATAGCACACACTGCTTTCCTTCCTGCAACAAACAATGACATCAAATACTGTGTCTTCTGGGATCATTGAGGGGAATAATTTTTTTTTTTAAATCTTTGGATTTTTGACGGTGCTCCATGAAAAGCAGGAGCCCCAGCTGCAAATTCAAATACAGCAACCTATAATTTTCACTATGATATCCAGGTTACAATACCAACTGGCTGTTAATTGAACGTGTAGGAAATCGATAAACATTTATGAGGCTGCTGCTTCTTTCTATGAGGAGATATAGCCTGGGGTAAGGTTACAAAGGCAGCACAACTGGATAAAACAGAGATATAAGTAGATTATATTCCACCATTTATTTCTTTAAGTCATCTAATATCTCTGCACAATCTCTTACCTGAGAGACGGCAAGAGAGGCAGAGAAGGAGAGACATGCGAGGACCGTCCTGATGAAAGACACACACTAAGCTCCCCTCAGCACATCAAATATTAAGAGCCAATATTAGCCCTGTCTTTGTCACCCCATCACCAGTGCCGGAACCATCCCCACGAGAAGCGTATGTGTGTGTGTGCATGCAGGTGTTTTGTGTGTTTTCATGTGAAAGTAATTTGTGACAGAGGCGTGTATGTGTGTGTTTACTGCAGTAGATGTGAAAGGGAGAGGTCACTCACAGGGCATTCCTCAAAAAAAAAAAAAAAGAATTCACAAATTTTTTCTGGGGAGCTGGGGTTGAAAGGGGGTTTTGAAAGTGAAATTTTTCCTCCTGCACGGTCTCAGATCTCAGTGTGGGGAGAGCTGGTATGGGCAGCACCAAGCTTAAGGAGCTGACCTCATCCAGTACAGTGGCATGAGCAAAGCTGGTGACCCCACCCATCTGAGAGTCTTTCTCTCTTCACACTTCAGAGTGTCACAAGTTCAAATCCGTTACATTTGATTCACATGACTGAATTTGCTACTTTTTTTTTAACCCAGATGTCAATAAAACATCCAAGCAAAACACCCTCTAAAAGCCAGCCAAGGGCAGCGGTGACAGCAGAATGCTCCCAGAGGTTCAGACGGACTTAATGGTAAATATTTGGACAGAATAACTTCTTACTCTCTCTGGTGCACCAGTTGAGGTTGCAGAGTGTTACAGAGTTGTCTTGAGAGCTTCACTCTTCCCAAAGCCCTCTGTTCTCCTGTTTGGCACTTCCCCTCTCCCCTCGCCACCACCACTGCGACTACTTCCATCAGCCCCCCGAGATGCCTCAAACAAGCTTTTTCGCAGAATCAAACAGAATATAAAATTGCTGGGAGCACTATCTGTTATTGGAGTAGCTGAATTGGGGTTGGAGAACACAGAAAACTCATCCAGTGGGCATTTTGTGGCCGCATTGTCCAGCTTTAAAAGCAATGTGGGACTCCTACTCAAGGCTCAGGGCTGGCCTTTTGGTGAAGCCCGGTTTATACTTCTACAGTGTAGAACTGATACCCTAGCCTACCCCCACCTGACGTGCACATCCCAAGAAGTGTAACTATGTGTCACAATGATGCAAACCACAAAGCTGTGATTGGTAGCATTAGGATAGATTTCCTTCTGCTATGTTTCTCAGTGGTGGAACAAGTCGAAAAAAAAAAAATCACCCTCCTTCTGCCTCGATGGGTCCATTGGCCATATACACACAACCTCATCCAACATCACCTCTTTTCGACATTACAGTAATTTCAGTAAAAGCAGGTGTCAGTTTCAGTCCCCACCAACTAGCATTTCTGTGGCGCAATTGCATTTGTTCTCTGCACTGATCCTACACAGAAGTTTATACTGGCCTAAAAAGGTGTGGCCGACTGACATATGCTTGTTCTTTTTATTTCTGACATTCCCACTTAGCATATTTTATGCACAAATGCTTTATGACTAATGTTTCACTTTTAACACATCAGTGCGGTTATCTTAAAGTGACATACCAACGACCCTAAACACACATTTCTTCAACTATCTCCCTGTACACGATCCAGCTGTAGCTCTGGACACAGTCCCTTATTCATTATTCAGGTAACACAGGACTAAATCGATTTCCTGCCCTTACCCCGTCACCTCTCACCTGCCTCCTCTTCCTCTCAGATCAACATTCCAAACAAAGAGCAAAAGGGACCGGCCACACGAGCAAGTATTCAGGGGGTATTTGGAGGAATAGCCCATATTTGAGCCGGTTTAGGATTTCACATAAACACACCTTGATCCCTAAAGCTCTGCTAAGCCTGTTTCAGTTTCAAACAGCAGAAAAAGAGCCTGCTCAAACACTTAGGCGAGGCAAGCTGCTGAACAAATCATGTATAGTATAGAGAATCTGCCCATCCATACATCTGGCTGAAAAAAACATCTGAATGTAAATGGATCAGAATTCATTAGTATTACTTGTGCATGTGGACTCTGTGTGTGTGTGTGTGTGTGTGTGTGTGTGTGTGTGTGTGTGTGTACGCAAGTGCGTGTTTGTGTTCATAACCCCGTGCATGCATGCAGCTGCCCTCCCTACAGGGATCCGCTCCTTCAGACACATTTTCACCTCATCTGCGTTTAAGGGCATTAATATTGCACCAGCCGCGGTGGCAGGGTTAAATGGATGACTGGAGGGTGCAAGGGAGGGGGGGCTGAATGTCAAATGCAATCCCACCACTCCGCCTTCCTTCCTTCCCTCTGCCTTCTTCTCTTTTTTTTTTGCTCTGATCTGCTACGACGTGAGGAGTTCATGAGGGGATGCTGTTGCTGGCTCTCCACAGAGACAAGATCCAGAGGCCACAGTAACAGCATGTGTTCCGTGTTTAGTGGAATATATGATCCCTTTTCATCTACATTTACATTAGCAGTGCCTGCTGTTCTTCCTCTCTCCTCCCCTGTCGCTCTCCATCCTTCTATCCATTTGCAAACTCCAACAAAAGGGACAAAGAAAGAGAGCATAGTGTTGGGTGGTACCGAAGACCCTCAGATGTGACCACCTTTACTTCAACTTTTAAATGGAATATTGTCTAAAAATGTTTTTAAAAACTGATTTATTACTTTACTGTCTTGTGTCCCTAGAGACCAGGATAGCAAGTGCAGCATAAGACATTATCGAAACTATCTCTTTCACATGAATCTTCCCTGCTGGGACTGCTGCACTATGGAAAAACTGAAGCCTTTCATGTTGGTTCTGTAATCAAGTCCCCTTCCTATCGTTGAATTCATCACTGACACATTTTGTTGGCTGGTTGAGAAGAAGAAAATAACAAGGGGTGGGGCTTGCAGCGCAGAGAGACTGACATCAGTGAGGTCACTCAGAGGTTAACAGGCATACGAGCTCCTGAAAAATTAAACGCTCGAGCTCACGAAAGCTGCACTCTGTGCGCAAGTGGCATGACATCGAGGAGTTGTGAAAAGAGCACGGTGTAGATGGGCGGACAGGCAGGCACACGTCGCACACACACACAGCATTGGTGTTAATGCACTCAGTGTGTTGATCAACTTCCACATGGGTAACCCTGCAACACACATATTGACACACACCCTCATTCCTCTTGCTCAAAGTCGGACAAAAATTCACACAAAACATTCCCAGTGATTGAGTGCTCAGTGGAGTGAGCACCTGCAGACACACACCAATAGGACAGATGCACTGACAACACCCCTGATGGACAGACCATGTCTCTTTTTCTCTGTATTTCTTTCCTTTCTTTCTTTCCTTCCTCTTTCCACAAACGCACACATTCAGCAGCGGTTGTGCTTAGTCAAGTGTGAGGTATAAGCGTTGTTATGCGGGGTCATGGGGGCAAGGTGTTGGTGCTTCATCTGTGGAGTGTTAGAATGCCAATTACGAAGTGTTAGAATGCCAATTACCAAGAGTGTTGTTGTGTATTGCTGGCAGAGCTAAATCAGAAGGTGTGGTTTCGGGACATGGAAGGAGTGGGCACAATGAAGTCAGTGGTTCTACAAAAGAAACCCCTCTGATGATGCTCATAATATACTATGATACTATGATGAAATTGGCTATTGTGTTTTCTATAATTAAAAATGGGATTTCAAAAAGGGAGGTGGGACATGTCCCCTCTTAGAACCAAATCAAAATCACCTTTATTGAACAGGAATTTTACACATACAGGGAATAAGAGTCTAATCTTTATTCTAATCTATCTAGCAAATATCTCTCTCTCTGTCTCGCCAATGAAGCCCTTACATCACCAACTCAACTACATATACTACAGTTGATGTAACTTTAAAACGATTAATACAAGTGAAGTTAAAAATTTCCTTGTTGCTTTATCCTTGATGAAATAACTTTGAGTACTAAATTGCTTATTAAATGCCTCTCACATCTGTCAGCAGCGGCCTGTCTGTAAACAAACATGTTTTGACAGCAGAGATCCAATGAGTTGATACAGAATAATGAGTCAGTTAGCAGGGGGGGAAAAAAGCAAGCTGCCAAGCCCATCTTCCCTTATTGACTATCTGCCTCCGCTGACTGTACACGCACTTTTGTTCATTTCCATTCAAAGACTTCTTTTAGGAACAGTTAGTAACCTCAAAATTATCTCTCCAAAATCTCAAAGAATTTGTTTTTGAGTTCTGCAGTACCAGAGAAAAAAATCCATCCACACTTAAAACATTCAATTTCAAGTTTTAGTTGTGGTGTATTCAGGATGTCCTTGGGGTACTCATTCCGAACTTCAGATTTTCTTGACATGTTGGACACAGATGGATAAAATGTGGCATTCATCATTCAAATGCTGAGCTTCTGAGCTTCTTCTTTTAAAATCCCCAAACCATATGCCATCTTATTTCATATACTGTATATGTTGTTAAAAATGGGAATAGGATGGTTCAGTTTTTCATCTCTTGTCAAACTATTTGGGGGTTTTCAATAAGGAGACTGTCATTGTTGCTGAGGTAAGGAAGTCTTCAGGGTAAAACTACACAGAGGGTTGGATCCTGCACAGGTCCAACAGTCACTGTGGTTTGCTGGCTCAGATGTGACTGCATACTGCCCCCCCCCCCCACACACACACACACACACATACACACATAAATGACGCACAGACAGACTCATTTACTTAGTCTACACTGCTGAGCTTATGCAGATGTGACGCAGACTGTGGCAGATCTAGCACAAAGCATACATAACATACAGTAAATGAGGGCGAAAAGTCTATATTCATTTGGCCGATTTACTGGAGTGGATGAAACAAACATTTTGGTGTCTACTTTCATCAAGGTGTAAAACATGAGACAAGGACAAAGAAGACTAGAGAGGGGGAGGATGCTTTATGTTGTATATATAATGCTGGCACAATATGGCTTTAACATTCATCTTCCTTCTAAGATGTGAAAAACAACACACCTTTATTGCTCTTTTTTTGCACAAATTGCAGTGTGCCAGTCTGCACATCATGAAGGAATGACAAAAAAAATCAGACAGCTAAGAAGGGAAGTACAACCTTGAAATAATCAAAGTCACTTTTAAGTGCATCCTTATTTTCAGGGGAAAAAAATACATCAGCCACTCACTCCCTTCTCACTCCTCCGTGCACTGATTTGAAAACATTGGGAAAAACAGGAAGCATCAGCAGAGATAGTGACAGAGACAAGTGTGTCATTTATACTCCCTACTCCAGGTTAATTGACAAGATAATTACAAGACTGAGGTGAAGGATGCAAAATGACAGTCTGGTGGGAGGGCACACGCAGGACTGTAAGTGCATTTTTAAGACGGAGGGGTGGGTAGTGGTTCTTGAACATGTGCACATGTTTTGAAGTGCAATTCATTACACTGCCAGCTGTATTTGTTTATTTGTAATGAGCAACTACATGGGTAATTTTTTTGTATGGGAAACTTGGCTCTAACCAAGCTACTTTCTGTTATTTTCCCCCTCACAAACATGCCTGCAGTTTTGCTGTGAGAAAATAATCACATAACAAGCCAAGAAACCAACCAGCTTTATATTCAAATGATGCATTTAATATCACAAAATATAAAATATAATAACTGAGTACACTGTGGACACTGTTCACACTTTCATGATAAAGTAACTCTCCTGGTCAGTAGCTTTGCTCAAAGCTTCCTCTGGTCTCTAAGTGATGCTGTATTTCATATGGTGAAAAATTGTAAGTTTACCGTAACTTTTCACATGCATTCACATGAATTAACATTATTATAACAATTAGTGCTTGTGCATCCTGTTTTATTTTTTCCAAAATTCTTGACACCTGACAGGTAGTGTCATTTCCTGCTGTTTAATTGCTGGGAATTGCTCTACGTTGACTGACAGTTACGGGCCCTGTGATTGGTTGACAGCCCCTCTCAAATAGACAAGTAAATAATAGGGACAGTGATAGGAGGTTGAGCCTTGAGAGAATATTTTTCCACGGCAACAACTGAGATTGAGATTCTCTCTATAGTCAGCCTTATTTCACTAATTTTTACAAGGTTTTTGTGGTCGTGCATTTCAAAGATAAGTGGTGTTTTATCTTCTACAAAAAACCTACTCAGTGATCCCTAAAATACCCTGAGATGTTACTGTAAAGCTTAGTTAATGTGGTACACAAGAACGTCCAAGGAGCATTAGCATAAAAGTGTAGCACAAAGAATTGAAAGATAAATGTGGCAATAGATGTAATGGGATGAAACTTTTTTCAAGTATTGTTTTCGAACAACCAGACTTCTGAGTCTAGGATGTTGGTGAGTCATTCACTTTGCCCCCAGGGACTATATTCAAGCTTTCTCTTCTCTGGCGTCCATTCTTTCTGTGTCCCTCTCTTTCTTTCTGGTGTTACTGCTTTCTTCCTCCCTTGTTCAACAGCTGCTGAGCAGGGTTGGGGTCAAGGGAATCTCTCTCACACACGCATACAAAAGCACACACACACACAAGGATGTGCTACTGTTAGGCTTGAATGCAGCTGAGGGTGTGGAGACACAGGGCTGGATTTTCCCATGCCAATAGTTAGCTGCTGGCTGTATTTGAAACTGTGTGGGAGACCTCCACTGCCCTCTGGATCCCTCCCCTGGCCCCTGGCCCCTGGCCCAGAGGCTGTGTCTTCTCCCCTGCTGGGACACTCAATGGATTCTGTGTGTGTGTGTGTGTGTGTGTGTGCGTGTGTGTGCTTGTGTGGTGTGTGTTAATGGCCAATCTCAGGAGGGGTTCTGTCATTCAGTCATCAGCCATTCAGCCACCAGCCTCAACATTGCGGGCCGCCAGCCCCTTGCCTAGGGCAAGTCATCTGTCTTCAAATGACAACAAACTGCAATCTTTCCCTCCAACCTCAAAACCCTCCTTATTTCCCTAATGCTCCATTTTTCTTGAAGTCCCCAATTCATTTTCTGAAAGGCGCTGTCTTGGTAAATGTATCTTTCTGCCTGTTTTCTCCCCCTGTCTGTGTTTTAGGCTCACAAAATTACTATTTGCCTTGCTCCTCCCTCCCTCACTTCTTTCGTCCTTGCCGGCATCCATCCAGTCCCACAGTTTGTGTAGGACATCTCCTGCAGAGGGAGTTGAAAGCATTCCTCTGTCTCCCCTGTCATCATGGCTTATTTAATAACTATCCCAATAAAGTCAACAACAAGGCCCACGACACAACCCCCCACCCCCACCCCCACTACCCCTCAGGTTCTGATGAATGGGGCCATCAGGCATGCCAGCTGCCCCGGAGGTGAGCAGGCTGCCCCCACCGGGCAACCAGGCCAGCGAGCCAGGGGGAGGAAGTGGAGCAGAGCAGAGAGGGGCAGGGCAATGCCGGCATGCCAGAACTCACACCAGGCAAAGCTTGGATGGAAAGAACTAGTGGAAATATGGAGAAACACAGGGAGGGCCGGTGATACAGAGGGGTACAGGATGCACACGCAAACAGGGTCCAGCTTGGGCGCCAGCAACGCAGTGGGACAGCATGGATACACTCACAACATGTTTTCGCTTGCTGCTTGCTCATGACTTTCCACTTCTCTTGACAACACTTGCCTCATATTCTGCTAGGCAGTACATTCACTTAGTCACTTACATTCATAAAGACCAGAACAAAAAAACTGAAAAAATCCAAAACAATTGTCAAAGGTGTTTTTCATGAATTAGGAAAAAATGTAATCTTATATCATAATGGAACCTCCATTATTGTTTATGGTACATTTTTGCATTGCATACATTGTTTATGTATGTGTGTGTGTGTGTGTGTGTGTGACAGAATCAGGGAAGAGCAGGTAAGAATAAAAGGAGGCACATAACGAATTGTTAATTAAGCAAACAAATATTGGACATGCTCACATACACATTAATCTGCAAGGCCACACTCATGAATTAAGAATAGGTTGATAATTAGAGCAGGCTACGCACGGTCATACAGCATAAACACACATGAGTGACAATGCTCCACAGCTGGCTATTTAATACTGGAACAGAACCGCACAGAGAAACATGATGAGCGTTGATTATTGGCAGGCCAGAGCTGTTTCCGTACTACCTGTCATAATTCTTGACTCTACCCACTTTAGCAGCATATGCGATCCCCTCCCATCAGCTCCTGCCAAATAGCTAGCCATGCCCTCTATTCATTACGCGGCTGTCTCCCAGTGCAACTCACATGGCTGCTGCCAGCCTTGGGTGTGTTGTGTAGACACACAGAGATGGTTAAGTTGGTAAAAGCAACAAAGCTGGCAAAGACAAACCGTGAAAAGAAAAGAGCAGAAGATAAATGTTTCCCCATCGCACATGAATCTTAAAGTGAAACAGGAAGGCATCCAGGATGTGGGAGTGTTATTCAACTGGGACTGTGCATCAAGCCTGTATAAGACATATGGATGAGGCAAAAAAATAGTGCAGTCAATGACATTCACAACACAATTTTTCTCAATCTAAGTTTCTAGGGAGAGACTGGCGAGATTTACTCAAGGATAGTTTGCTGGTCTTCCTGAGCAGCCACTGGGTTAGCTGCTTTCCTACCTGTTAAAAGAAAAAAATCTTTTATCTCCATCCAGCTCTCTTTCTCTCTTTACATTCCCATCCTTCACCACTGGGGAAATCTTTATTTTTCTATCCAAGGAAACATTTTTTATAAATGCAAACAGGCTCTCTGAAGACAGCTTCAGAAGGCGAGGAGCCCTGCCCTGTACCTGAAAGCGTAGCAGCAAGTCTCTCCTGGCCCCAGCCCTTCGGAGAAAGCACAGCTGTGTTGAATATTTCCCTCACTCTTCAGTTCATTTGAGGGTGATCTGAGCTCAGTTAGCCCCCAGGACATGGAGCGGTAAACACACAGGACTATCAAAGCAAACCACCCCAGTCAGAAAGACTGGAATATGAGCCTCTGACCACTGAAGCTGTGGATGCAGGCACATGGGTACGCTGCAGCTGGACAACGCTCAAAGGATCCCCGACAGCAGCTGACATGACCTACTGCTCACAGGCTGAGAAAACAAGATTCCCTAAATCATCTGTGGGCAGTAGAAGGATTGTTTGTCCACTGTAGCCATTACTGTAATCACTAGATTACACTAAGTGGGAAATGGCCTTAACTAACTTAATCACCCTGGTACTAATTGAATATACTTTGTAAAGTTAATACCGTTGGGGTGTTTTTTTTCTCCACAATTTCTGTAAAACAATTAAAGTTCATGAATGCATTTTTCTTGTATTTGATAATATCCATGCATCGCCTGGCAAATGCTCGTATACATGTCCCAAACCTTACCAAATTCACACTGCACATTCTGCAAAATGCCTCCCCAAAAAAGTTTCAAGATGATTGCTGACCTATAACACTCCCTATGAACACTCTAACCACATCCAAGCTCTGCAAAGAAAAAAAAAAGTCAAATCACATTTTAGTCAGAATCTCAACATGCACAACTACACAAAATCAAAGCAGCTGACGAGAGATGGGTATCTTGAAAGGCAGCTGGGGTGAAGCAGCATGGTTATTAAAATCTCAGATGGCTCGAGGAGAAGTAAGAGTTCTGTATCAGGAGTAGAGCTTGTTCTCTTTACTCTAGTTCACTTGGTAACAACCTTTCATCTGGCTCCAGCCATTCCCAGGTTAGTTATTTCACTGAGGCTTGACCACACAAGCCATTCAGTGGCAACAAGCAAGTCATTCACTGATGACAGAACAACAGATTAGATGGCCTGACGTCCACGTGGCAGAGAGACAGAGGAGGCAGGGAGAAAGGCACCAAAGCGAGCGTACTGCAACTGCCCACATCCTCGGTTCGACCCATCACCTAAACACAGACTCGTGCTTCAGGGGAAATGACTGGATGCATTTAGCTCTCCTCATCACAGAGTACTATTCATCTTCAGGAAATAGCATGCTCTGAGAGATGTGTTTAAGTTGAGCGCATCGGAGGACACAGAGGTAATGTCCCAACCACTAGCCACTTGTTGGTTTTTCAGTGGAAACCAAAAGAAAAAACGAAAAAGGTTCCTCTGTTTAATTTATCATAAGTTTGAAGCACGCATCCACTTGTCCATTAGAATCAATGTAGTAAACTGTTGAATGATTGAGAAGCAGAAAACCCAGGTCAGTGTCAACATTGCACTTTTATATTAACTCATCATAGCGCACAGAAGGCCACAGCCCTGGGGACGTACCTTCACCTCTGTCAAGTTGTGTCAACCTCTATAAACGTTTCTCTGCCCACGGCACACGCAAGCACCAAGTCTCTGCCCGCAGCACATAGCGTATTACTGGAGAGCCAATGCTAATTAATGCTAGCGGGTCCATCACAGCGTGCCCAGAGTAAACAAAGACTTAAGATGAGAGAATTTATGTTCCATGGGCCTGAGACACATCTGGAAACATCATTTTGTCAGCGCAAATCAGTCAACTCTTTTCACACATAGAGCATTAAAGAAACACGTGTTTGATATAACCGTCTGCTTTTGTAAGCTGTTGAAAAGTAGGGAGTAAAAAAAAGCCACATGGAAACACTGAGTTCATGTATTTCTTTCACACACACAGCTGGGCATGTTTTGCCGACTATGTCACCAAAATTAGCAGTGATGTAAATGATGGATGTTCCTCGGCAGGCCCCTGCTACAGAACCTCCCTTCAGAGGGACAACGTTCATCTGGAGTGGAGTTCATTTATGGACTTGACTCTTAAAGCACAGTCAGTGTGACACAGGATATACATTTAATATATTCTAAGGCCTAACATCCCTTTTAAGTCTGAGGAGACGTCTGTGGTAGAGCACAAGAAGGAACTTTTTTTATGGGAACAACTGAAAAAACAATAAAATGTGAGTGGGCATTTAAGAAATCCACTGTCTCACGCTCACCTCAATGTCCTTTAATTTCTCTGCTGTTTTCAATGTAATTTCTGCAGAGGACTTAACAAGATCTTTGAGCTGCGCTGGCTCTGCTGGGAAACCGCAGAATGAACAGCTCTTACTGAATCTGACTCTATTTTTTCACTCAAACCATGTGACAACTCCCTCCTCTTCCTCCTTTTACACTCTTGCTTTTCTTTCCAGCTAAAGTGCCATTTCTTTGTGAATGGGCACAAAAAGCTTCAAAAAAGAAATTAACTGTGAAAACTAAAGCTGGAGTGACAGAGAGAGAAAGACTGTATACGTGTGTGTTCTTGGTAAGAGGTGGGTGAGGGCTGTGAAAGGCCACATTGTTGATGTCAAGGCCCGTCAGCATCAAAGGGCTGATTCAGGTTGTGAGGTGAGACTCTCTCACTCTCTCTTTCTACACACACACACACACACACACACACACACACACACTCACACGTTGTTCTACTCAGCCCCCGAAGACCCCAAAAACATCATGCTTTACTGTTCCTCCTCACAGCCAAAGAACAATATTTGGAATTGACGTGTAAACTCAAAAGTGAGGTCAAGGGGCACGCAGTAGCATGGTTCTGTGTGCGTGAGTGAAAAATAAAATGAGTTGTTCCTTTTTCCCCAGACTTTCACTTTACTGAAATATCTCCTGTGGGTTAAACATATCATCATCCACGAATGTTTATTTTAAGAGAACTATTTTAATTTTTTTTTTCTCAAATTACCACTCGTACTAACCTCGCATCAACTCCAGTTATGTTTGGGTATGTAAATGATGTTCGCAAAATCCTAATGCGCCACTTTTCCATTCCGTTCATAACACAAGGAGTAGGGAAAAACCGCAGGGTTCACTGACAGCTCTAATTACACCCACCAGAGCACTGGTGACTTCTACATGCGAGTGTGCACATTTGTTGAGTGTGTGTGTGTGGGGGGGGTATTAGTGTATGAATTAGTAAAGTTAGACACCAGGAGCTGTGCCACCGTGTCAGGATGAGATTTAACGAGCTTTAATAACGAGCTTTAATGAGCTTAATTAGGAATCCATGCGGTCCCCATGGAAACGCCACAACCCCACAGACCCCCGGCTCCAGGTCTGAGGAACTTTCAATTGGATTACTGTGGCTAATGTCACTGAGACACAACAGGGTAAAACAAACAGAGCGCTAGAGGAGAGGAGGGTGAGGCGCGCATGAGTTAGGATGAATGGGATCAACAAGGGCTGGGTGTCAGGGAAGGACCCTTGGCAGTGGGGAAATACCTGCTGAGGGATGATGGGAGGATGAGGAGGAGGCGGGAGGGGGGATAACCAGCAGAACCAGTGGGATTAGTGCCGCTCAGAGATTTGGCTTGTGCACAGTAGACACAGGACACACCTTTTTTTCACTTCAGTGGTAATTGAGCTTCCAAACCTAATTAACCCCTTCATGGGCTCACATGTATTTTTTCCCCAATTAACATTACCTTTTCTTGCTTTCACCCAAAAGATGGGTTTCTACCAACCAATTTCCTCATACATTGTGAAAGAAATGTTCAAAAAATCTGTTAGAAATTACTACAAATCAAGCTTTGACATTTGACAGGGGCGGAAAAGTTGATTTATGGGGGAAATCCGAGACACATACACAACGTGAGATGGGGTGTAACTCCAATGCACTGTGTGTAACCCATTTGGGGGGGTGGTATATTACACCACTACATGCCAGATTTCGATCTAGAAGTTAAGAAACAATCAAATTGATATGTGCAGGGGGGAAAATAAATTCAGTCATCAAAAATGTAAGTGCCATGCCGTTCCATAGGGAAATCTGATAAACCAAGAATTACAGAAGAGGCACAGAGGAGTTACAGGTGCTTTTTTTGATAACATGTTCTTCTTGATGGAAATGCAAGTTCATTTAAGTTTTCTCTTGCCAAATTTTGGAAAATTTTCTTAAAACTGCTGCGGCATTTCAAGACATAGTTAATGTCTTTCCACACTATCCTCCGTCTGTCACGCCGAGATCAGTTTGCCTTGTGGTCACCACAAGGAGGTTCTGTAAAGTGCAGCCTGACAATGACGGAGTGACCTTTCAGATAAGCATGATAAAGTTGCCCATCCCAGCTCCTCTTCCCCCTCCCCGTCATGTGCACTATACACACATACGTACACACACAAACACAAATGTGAGCGTGCACAAAAACTAAAGTGCACACACGCAAAGGGATATCTGATGACCTACTCTCTGACAAGTCCTCCCCGAGGGATTTTTTACACACGCACACACACATGCACACAAACTCGACTTCTTCTCAGGCATGGGATCATGGGGTGTCATCTGACAGGTAGGGTATCACTGAACCCAAGGAGCTGGGAATATTAGGGGGCGGGTGGGGGGTGACCTTAGTGGTCATTTAGAGGTCACAAAGGTCTCTCGGACAACATAGTGCATCTTTACACGCAGCGAGGTCATCTTTCACCATCTATCTGCTGGATTCTCCCATGCCTGCAGCAAAGTCCCTTCACGGTCTCGCTATATATAGTTCCCTCGCTTCCCCAGGATTCTTTGTGATGTCCTGCTGCGGTGGAAAGAGTCTGGGGCTCATCATTATAAATCAGCCTGTTAGAAGGAATAAAATTTTAAAGAGCTTCTCCCTGGATCCAAAATGAAGTCTCCATTAGTGAGGCCGGAGCAAATGGTTGCTTGCATGGCAACATGCAGCAAATCAACACAACAACCCCTTTAATCACCCTCTCGGCCCCTTTTGTTCTCCTCCCCTGTCTTCCTCCCCTCTCTAAGCTGTCTGCTCATGTCTTTAAGGGGGAAAATTCCCACAGGTATGTGTTTACTACATCCATACATCTACATCTCCTGAGCCCTCGCCCTTTATCTTCTCCATAATGTGAAATTACTTCACAGTGATGTGTTTTTCTAACCTTGCGTACATGGACATAGGTAAAGGGACATCAGTGGGAAGCAGAGACAGAGAGTGAATGTTCATCATATCACCCTGTGGTCTATGGAAAGGGGCAGGGCTGCTGACAGTAGGGAGATAGCAGGCAGTGGGGATATGGGAAAGCCAGACACAGAAACAGGGCCACACAGCAGGAGTTCCCAGAAAGGCACTGATTAGAAGGCAAAGAGGCAGATACAGACAGTTCGACAACAAAAACATAGAAGATGCCACGCAATATACCACTTTCAGAGCATACATGTGCACACACACACACACACACACACACACACACACACACACACACACACACACACACAGACAGACACACAGACTATGAATTCATTTCATGTCAGCCTTGAGGGAGATCTGAACTACTCGCCTCATCATCCTCCTTCCCGATCACTCTGTTCTTGGCCCGCTGCACGCCTCCGGGGCCAGCAAAGGCAACGATTAACGACAACAGGGAGAGTGTGTATAAGTGTGTAAGTGTGTGTAAGGCCTGATCGTTAGAGCGGCCAACTTGTGTAATACAATTACAGAGGCTGCAGAGAAACTGCTAATGTGCACGCAGGCAGCTCTGTCAGATGGATCAGGTATTGAGTTTTCTATGCTTAATTCACTTTCCACCACACACAAGGGTGCATTAGTTAGATTAGAGTAGCGGGAGGGGGGGTCAAGAGGGGGGGTTGGTCTACCGCCAGGCAGATTTGTTTAGTGGTGGCTGTCAATTACAACCTTGACCCTTTGCACTAAATGGCTGCTCATCCAGTGGAAAAAAGGAGAGTAGACAAAAGCCAGATGAAATTGGTAAAGACACGGCCATTTGCTGCAGAAGATAACAAGTGGCATGTTGTGGAGTAAACAATGGTCAAAACACTGCGCACAATGCTACGCCAATAAAACAGAGTGCTGGGCCCTGAAAAAGCAATGTGACCATCAGTAAGATTAGTGAGGCAATGTTATCACTTGAATTCTGCAGTAATGGGACGGTACAAGGCCAGTGGTGGATGGGTACTTAAAAATATGAAATGGAAAACAAATGATTCAATTTGCTGTTTTTAAAAGTCCTGTGCAGTTTAAGAGACTGATTGTGGATGCAATCACTCATAACTACTTAGCCGTTTTACTCTTCATGGACTGCACTGTCCGACATAAAAAGGAAATTTCTACAATGGGTTCTGTATGGTCATACTCTACAATATATATATTATTGTATTACTTTTACATGTGAAAGAGTTGTGAGCCTTTAAATATTTTCCTTTTAATATTTCAAAAGAACAACATTCTTTATTCTTGTTATTGAACCTCCATTTGGAACGTGTGCATTTAATACAAAACAGATTAATAATTCATCATAAAACAAAGTCAAACCATTTTGGAGAATAAAAAAATAAGTTTGAAATTTCAACATTCTGTGGGCTGAACACGTCTGCGGATGACCTGTATTTCAATTGTTTTACAAAGGAAAAAAGGATCAAAAATAAGTACAGGCTGTATTTCAGGTATTGCTGGAGAGTACATGCTCCTCACATAAAAACACACTCACAAATGCATCCCTGTGTCTAGAGCCCTTGTAGCTGTTTTTCACTAAAGCTGGGGCCACTCATCTCAAGGGAATTGGACTCTGGACAACACAATCATAATGCTAGTTAGAGAATCATCATAATTCTCTTCCAGAAATGATAAATAAATTAAATCTCACAGCAGCACTTTTTTCCCAGTAGCTAAATGAGCATCGGGAGGGGGGCTGCAGTTTCCACAGTAAACACCCCCCCCCCATGTAAACACATATAATCACAACAAGATGGCCAGTGCGGCTCAGCTCGTAATTGTATCACTGAAGTGAGATGAGTGAGTTTTAGGAGGGGAGGGGGGGCATTATTGCTGTTTGCAGCAGATTGAATTAAAATGTCTGCTTCACTCCCGAGAGACCACCCCGATACAAAGGACATAGACGTCTGCATCTAACTGGGGCCACGCAGCAACAAATAATCTTGTAAGCTTTTATAAAAACTCTTTGTAGGCTCTGACAGTGTGTTGTTTTTCTCCCTCCCATCTGATGCCCAGCCTCTTCTAACAAAGTGAGAGGATAGGGCCAAAGGGAAGGAAGAATAGAAATGGAGAGTAAAGTTGGATGTGACAGGCTGTGCCGAGAAGCCTTTAACCGCCGATGGATGTTAGGCAGCTACATCCCCTCATTGTGACACATCCATCAAAGCGCTGATCACTTTTGTCCTCCCACATGTCCGGCCCTTGTTACATGCCCGTGTGTGTCAGAGCTGCTCTGACCAATCCATTTGGCTCCATGACCAGTGACTTCAGACAGAACAGTGTGTTAACGGAGTGACCGCTGACACTCCTTGGATTCGACATGTCCCTTGAAATTCCTTCCGACGGTATGCTGCATTCTGTCAAGTTCTTATTAAAACAAACTATTGCAGCAGGGACAAAAATGGAAGCTACAGTGTAAATATTCCAGCTTGAGTTTCTCATGCCACTCGGCCTCAAATTCAATCAGCGTGGAAACAACTGCCAACAAGAAAAATGGCACTCAAAACCAAAACCAGGTTGCACTGGTATCTGGTGGTCCACAGAACAGCAACACAATAAAGGTTCAGATTACACCGCCAAATTTCTCCCCCAAAAAATTGCAGGGGGATGGAAATACGCATGTCATTCGGTAATGCTCAAAGCTGCCCAATCCTTATAGCATACTGGTTGTGTTCAACATTGTTGTATGTGTTTACCAGATTCTTGCCTCTTTTCCATGAACACAAAGCCACACAAAGCAGCCCCAGAATAGCTGTGGGTTAATGTGCCTCAATTGTGGATGTTCTCATCCTGTTCATCCTGTGGGCAAGAGCCACGCAGCTTAGGAGTGGCTCTGTTATCTCTGTCTCATTTCATTCCTTGTCTCAGCCTTTGGCCAGTATCGCTGCTTTCGTTGGCGAGGTCTCGTGCTGGAGCAGGCTGCTAAATAAAACATTTGGTGTGGTAAAACAGCAATAACAAAGAAAGAGGGGAAAAAATACATGCCTAGCAAAAAGCTAGTAAGTCTTTGCAGACTTGTAAAAACAAAAATACTATGATTTAAGAACGTGCAGCTCTCTAAACGCGAGGAGCAAGGAATGTGTGCTTTTGGATTTAAACAAGCGGCTACTGAAGGAAACTCATCAGGAGGTATGATTTACTAGTGCATTGCTCCTTTCTTTACACAGCAGAGGTTACCCTGGGTTGCCCCCCCCCCATCTCTTCAGTGTAAGCCCCCCCTCGCTTTTACCTGACAGATCAGCTTACTTCACGTCAGCCTAAAAACCATGGGAACCCCTATGCATGGTGTGTCACCACTGAATTATCGGTTTCCGCTGCACATGGTCCAACATATCTGCAGCAAGCCATTATGGTGGATCAGTTTACAGTTGGTGTGCTGACTCCAGTGCAGCTGGTGTACTGTATGGGGTCATAGTTTGCAGAGGTCCAGAATTAGAGAAACAAGCCTGTCATCTTACTAAGCTTCAGACTTTTTTTTCCCCCAAAAACACAGATCTCATTTCTCCATCAACTTCACTTGATGGAGAGCAAACTGTATGTGTGGATCAGCACAATGCCAATAAATTCTTGAAACCACTTATGAAAAGACTATGCACGCACAAAGGCTAACCATTTATCATCTTCCCAGTAGTAATGCAAGTCATAAAAATGACTTAATTAGCTTGTAAAGGTATTTGCAGTAATACAGAAACTGCTCCTCCCTGTTGTGATAGCACTGAGGGCTTGCTCTAATCTGTAGGCAGCTCAGTAAGGTCTGATAATGGCATACATGCCATAGACAGTGGCTGTACCAATATTGTGGGTTCCATGCCTTATCGGACTGGGAGCCTTCTGGAGGTGAAACAACAAACAGGGGGTGTGTTTACTGTAGGAATTGCAAGTGCGAATGCTCCTCTGTATACAAAATAGGGCCAATTCAGACATTTGACCTGGTTTAGGGAAAAACTCCTGCATTTTCTCTCTCTCTCTCTCTGCATTTCAGAGCAATCATGACAACAACATCCATTATTCACCTTCTGCCTACTGTTTGGTTAACTCCTTGAAAGGGGAAAATGCGCAGCTGGAAGCCCTCCTGTGCTGCCAATCCCATACACATCTTGGAGGATTTGCATTCATTGTACTGTGCAATTTTTCTAACGTAATAATAGTATGAACACTTTCAGGCAGTGAATGAACATGCCTGCATTTTGATACAGAAATACTGTGAATGTGAGGGCAGCTTTACTTGACTTTTTTTTTGTTCGAACATCATGTAAGACAAGCAGGGACTGACACTTTGAGCTTGTTAATAATTCTGACATTTACAGCAGTGAACTCTTAGAGCTGCACAGGCTGCTTGCTGCCATTATCAACCTCATCTCCACAGCAGTCATTAAACGAAGAATGCATACAAATCAAAGACAAACACAGTCACTTATTCTCCGCATGGAACCCCATAATTTGGACAATTTTAAACGTTAGCAGTGCTTTTCGGTTCCCTGACAGATTCCTGAAGAAGAAGAAGAATAATGCAGTGCAGTTTTTCTTCTCTGGCAAGCACACAATTTGCAGCAGCTTTGACAGTGTGCTTTACATGTTAGGAGTCATAAAGTAACCCTTCACTGTGGGGCTTCTGTCTGGGCCCCATTTAAATTAGACCCATTGAGCTTGCCCCAGTTAAACACTGTCTGCCAGTACTTAGGTCACCAGGGACTGATCATGGAGATATGGCACACACACAGACACACACACACAGACTCACAAACACACACTGTACAACACACACTGCACAACACTGGAAAGTGCTGACACCCAACAGCAATCCAGAGTCGCAAACCATTACTTGAACTCACAGTAAAAAAAAAAGTCCAAAACGGAGAAAGGAGGTCACGCGGTAGGGCGTTCGGGTTGTTGGGTGTTTGGAGGTAGCGACAGAGGTGGGGTTTAGGTGGTTAGCCCTGATTGTGGAAACAAAATGTTTTCCACGAGGCCGGTGATGAATTCCACAGTGTTTGCTGAGACTTGTAAGTAATTACACACAAAAAAGGGACAAGAAAACACCCATTCATCACACGCCTGCAAAAGCCAAGCATGATTTCAATAGCATATATTTTTTTTAAACATCCCAGTCTCTTAGCACACATTTTGACTCTTCTCTGCTCTTGTCAACAGGAGGATACGGAGGGTAAGGAGTGGGGATTAATCATACAACAGTGCATACCGATTGTGAAGCTTTAATTTAGCACCTCATTTAACTCAGTAAAAACAACAACTTTACAGGCTGGCATTCTGACACACATTTAATTCTGCCCTCTGGTAATGGCCTGCTCTGTTTAAAAGTCTGTTTGGCAGCTCTGCAGATAACAGATGGAAGAAAAATGAAGGGAATTATGAGAAAGATTGATTTCCTGGGGATGAATGGTCTGGTATTCACACAGATTTATCTGAAACAGACTTTCTCAGACTCTGTTATTACTGAATAAACACACACACACCCGCAGCACATATGCACACTCTTGCCACTGTACGTAGACAAACAGGAACATGTACACACAAAAGAGGCTCACAAACACACACAACATTATGCTAGTACAGAAAGCAAAGAAAACAGAAGCACACTGAATTATTTGAGTCGGAATGAAAATATTACATGAGGTGATAAAAGAAGAAGTTTGGACTGTTGAGGACACGACAATGGGTTTATTTCAAAAGAATATAACCTCTCATTCCCCAGATCTCACTGGATGAATCTGTGTGTGGAAATGACTATTTCTTACAAAATAAGCACAAATGTTGTGTAGTTGAATAAGTGGCCTTTTCTCATGCCCTTTCCCTAAAGTCTGGTAAAAAAAAAATATTCCTTTAGAAGAACAAGAACAAGCACTGTCCTTTTAAGTGTCCCAAGCCCATCTTTAAGGAACTGTAATATAAACCAGAGGCTATAACTTCTCTTGTGGCATCTCAAAGCAGACACAGGAACGAAGCTTAAAAAAAAAAGAGAGAGACTGAAGGAGGGGGGCGGATAAAATCCCTCACTTGAGCCCCATAAAAGACAAGGAGGAACAAACATTTATCTGTGGAAAGGCTTTCACTGGTTGCTTTAAGAGCACAGAAATAACAGAGAGCAAGATGCTGATAAAGTGGAGACAGGAAATGGGGAGCGTGGGTCTCCTGCTCTCATGTTACAGCCGGGACCAGTGGACCCATAACCCCCCCCCACCCGCCCACCCCTTACCATTCTCTCTGTTCTGCTGACATACATAGACCACAACCCTCCCCAATCAGACATTAGTGCAGAGTCTGGAAACCACCACCCCCTGTTCATTGTGCAGAGATGTGACACATTCAGCAACTTATAATGAAGCAAACGTTTCAGTCTGCAGGTATAAAAAATGTATGGATGTATCCACTTGAGGGCTTAACTAAATACATGCCAGCTCTGCAAATGACTTATTACAGATGAATATTGTTCCTATTCTTCAGGAGGGCTTTCACAGATTCGCTTTAGTCCCATTCCACTGGTGAGGCTCGGGCTCTCAGCACAAGACAGGGCAAAGCCAGGATTAAGGGTTTAGCTTTGTCAATCAGAGTCAGAACAGAGCCAAAGACAGCAGCTGTATTTCCATTCTGGAGAGCGTGCTGGATTTCCACAGAGGCATGAAAATTCAGGTGATTGCCAAAGCCTCCACGCTGTGCGTGTGACTCAGGTGGCATGAGTCACCATTGGTATCATCTTGCTCATTATGGCCTCAGTGGTACGCTGGCCTTTCTCATCAGACCGGAACATATAGCCTGGATTTTAACATCAAAAGGTGCTCACGGCAGCAACAGAGCAGGGGATTGAGGAGCTCCTTGCCATGATGATATTCATGCTGAGGACTGTTTTTAGGACTTCATCGCTGACTGATCCAATAATCTACTGAAGCTGTAATGTCTTCATTAAAGTAAATGCTTGTTTTCCTTTCCCCTTTTGACCAATAAATTGCTGATGCCATTTCCATGCCTCTGTGTATAGGTGACTTATTGATGTATGTATAGCAAGGTTAGATTAGATTTGTTGCACTCAGTTGGAGGATGTCTAATGGAATTTGCAGAAAAGCTACACTTTGACTGATGCTTTCACTTTTTTCTCAACAATTTTACGATTACATATAAATTTCAAATCACCAAAAATGCAAATTACAACACTGGCTGTAGGCACAAGACAGGGTGTGGTTCAGACATTTGATGTATAGTAATTTAAATTCCTTGTAAATAGCGCCCTTAGCAACTTTATATACACTGTAAATTATAAGGTCTATTTTTGTTAGGACCAGCAACCCATTTTGCAGGAGTTTAAACTTTAGACAGCGCTGCTACCTGGTCCCACTGCAAAATCCAAAAACCGAGTTAATCCAGGATCATCTCACACCTTCAGACTGCATGCAGGGCACGTTTGGCCTAAATTTTCAGGGTACTGTTGGAGCGTCTCTCATCTTGCCGTGCCACGTTAGGGCTGGGCTTTCTATGTATTAGTTACCAAGGCTGTTCCATGTGCCACGCTGGGCCAGGGAAGCAAGACTGCGGGGAACACTGTTAAAGGACATTGGGGAAATAACAGCATTTCCCACAGACTCTGGCTTTTACTGCTCATCAGCACTTTGAGCTTTTTATAGTGTCTGTGTGCATGCATAAGAGAAGCAGCATTGCAGCAGCATCTCAAAATCCCCCCACCCCCCCACCCCAACCCAACACACAGTAATCCTCTTTACTAGGTAGAATAGCATGTATGGCAACAGCACAGGACATTCATTTTTGCTGTGTCCACACATGGTTACATCAGGCTGAATTATGGCAAAAATGCAGATGCTTATCACAAAATTATTCAGCAAACATGAAGAAAAGCAGATAAGAGATATGGACCATATTACTAAATTATCAGGAAGAGTATTTATAAATCTCTAAGTCTCTCCCTCGGCTACCTTTTAGTTACTCTTCATTACCTGTGTTTGTGATGACATGACTGATAAGTCCTTGACTGATTTTTGTGTTGGGACCACAAAAAAAAAAATGCAGGGGGACCTTTGTGGTTGAGCACTGGAGGTGGGGGTGGGGGGCTTGATGCCAAATTAAAAGGCAGGGCTGGAGTGTGTACTTAGGCTCACTCATGATGTTCTCTGCGAGCCCTGCTGCTTATAATGGCATGAGAAGGGCCACTTAACGTGTAATCACTTCTCTCTCTCCCCCCTTTGGCTCTGTCCTCCTCTCTACCCCCCGCCACACACACACACACACACCCTAAAGGATTTTCTGACTGTCAGCTCTGATCTCTAATCAAAAATGAACTGTAGATCAAGAGCAGGGACAGTGGTCCACACCCCCCACCTCCCCCACCCTTTGCCAGGGATCCTGTAATCACGGGGCTCTTGGCGAGTAAGAGGCCAACAAGCCTTTGAATGACAAATGACTGTACCTGTAATGCATCAGCCATCTCAACTTTGAAGAGCCATTTTCTGGCAGAGGGGATATTACAGGTAGGAAATCAGGTCACCACCACCATCATCACCTCTACAATCATTATGTCCCATCTCATCCTCTAGCGTACTCCAAAATGTGTCTTTTTATACAATTATTTTCATTTGCTGTCTGTGGCCCCAGAAAGTAAAACTTCCAACAATATGTCATAGTAATTTACGCCATGTGGTGCACTTTGACTTGCCCTATACTCTCACAAAAATTTTAAGCGCACATACACACACACACACGCACAGACACACACACTCTCTCTAGGTGGTGCAGTGTCGACACACAGGTCAGCCATTCTGGCACAGGCCTGCCTGTCAAGTGTTGCTACTTGTGCCGAGCTCTGCTAATGGACTGCTAATAGAAGTGAATGTTGCACTGTGAAGCTCCCCTGTAGTTGAGTGTGTCACACAGGGTGATTAATGACACACTCTCCTTTCCTCCCCTGTCCGTCCCTGTCCTCACTCCATATCTCGCTTTCTCTCCCTACTTCTACCTTTGGCTCTCTCACGTCTCCTCTCCACTCCACTCAACTCCTCCTCACCACTAATCTTTCAGTCCCATTTGCTTCTTTTGTGTCCTTGTGATCACCCCTCTTCCCACTCTTACTATTACACCCCTTTTCCTGACTTTTTGTTTTTCCTCTCCAGAAGGCAAGGAGATCATAGCACACAGGAATCTGAAATCATTATTATACTCCCCCCAAAAGGTCAAGTTTACTTGCAGAACTCACATCACAAATGCCTGCAATATGAGGGCAACAAATACAAATGACAAGGACGCCTCCAACATAAATGTTTACGCTTTCATTTCTGGGACGGTCGTCCTTCTACTGTGTTGGTCAAAGAGCATAAATTTGCAGAATAACCCCTGAATCTGCTGGGGTCAATCACTCATATCTGTTGCAGCAGGGCATCAAAACATCAGGAGCTTTGTTGACAGCTACTGCATTGTTACTGGGAATCTGGGAGTTTTAACAACCTGCGAAGGAGTTTACGCTCTGTTGTTATACACAAGTTAAACATGATGGGCTCTGGGGACAAGTCTGACTAAATACCTTTTATATTTGACTGACTGACTTTATGCAAAATGTTTTAAATTAATTCAGGTATAACGGAAGGATTTAGAATTTCTCCACCAGAGCTACATCCTGACAGGGAGGAGAGTGCGCTGAAATAGCATCAAGACGACCATGGAGAGAGATACCTGGACAGAGAATTTAAATTAATAAAATTAGAATAAAAATAGGTGGTTGCACAAGAGGAATTCTGAGTTCAGCCTATCTGAAATCCTGGCTACAATGACAGTGACAGAATCTGCTTCCACCAGCACAGCAGACAACCGCACCATACGACTGCACAACTGCTCCCAGCCCCAAAATAGCGCGGTATGTATTTTTTTTCCGCTTTTAATAACAATAGTATATGACATCAAGTGGAGCAGGGGAAGCAAGCTCAGCAGCCACTTTTCACAGTAATTATCACTTACTACCACGCTCCGTCTGTGGCCCAGCTAGCAACCGGCATGCACCTCTGATCCCGCTCAGCACTTTCAGACCTGTACGCACTGTTTACTTTGCCCTCCTCCCTCACCTGCACGTATAGGGGAGAGTCTCACTGAATCTTAATTTCCTTCAATTGCATAAAACTGCTAGACTGTAAGTGTGTCGTGCTGCCGGCACATGGCCATATGCTGGCAAAAGGCTATCATCAAGTATTGCTCCTTACACACAATTTGCTCATTGTGCATTTAGGTCCTGTTTATAGAATGACCGCAGTGGTCGTAAAATTAGCGGCCCCCCAAGGAGCCAGTTCTCAGGCCACGGGGAAACCCGTTAGAATAATAATGGCAGAAATAAAATTTACGTTTACCTGCACCCTTAAAACAGCGCTCAGATCAGTCTGAAAGGGAGTTGCATGTGCCGGAAAATGGCAACATCTCACTGCGCACTGAGTGACGATATTACAGAAACCAAAAACATTAAAAGATCCTTTAACTTTTCCCTCCGTCAACAATCCCCAGTGGACACATCATCAGAAAGTGCATGGAGAGGTGGCAGGAGACGGAAACATGGTGTGGCAGCAGGAGAGACCTAAGAGCAGCACTGTGGAAAAACTGAACTAATCCCAGGAAAGCCAGCACCCATGGGCTGGACTGAATAAAGTAACCACTGCTTAACACAGAAAATACACTAGAACATCAGTTTTAACCTACATAATTCTTCAGCTGTGACAATAAAAAGAAATCAATAAAGAAAATGACTTCCTATCATCACACATTTAACATACAAAACCTTTGAATTCTTCTCCTATTACTGAAGAGTATTTCTACGGTATAATCCATGTCTCAATTTGCTGAAGGTTTAGAAATCTTCCTCCAGACCCAACTCTACTTTCCCCCTGAAGCAGATTTAATATGTGAAATCAATAAAGAAAGTGTAGCTCTCTACTTGATTCACTGGTCAGTCTGGTTTCATGGATAACAAATCACAATATTTCAGTTCCAACCATTAGAACTAAAAGCTTTTTTTTTTTTTTACTTCTTCTTCTTCCCCCCAGAAAGGAAAAGCGTTGCAAACATCTCTTGCAATTTTTTCTCCACATACTACCCTTTAAGAGAAATTATTCCATGTATTGCCATAACAACTTGACATCCTCCCATCAACTTTGTTAGAAGAACATGCACACAAACACAGAAGCTGCACATACTGTACAGCTCTGCTGCTGCTCTGGAAACACCAGAAGCACATCTGTTCCTGCACTGAGGGTTTCCAATCAAGCTACTGTCACAAGAGCTCTCAGCCACCTTTCTGGCAGCTCCCAGTTTATATCTGTCTCAACCTGTCTCCTTTGTTGGGAGAGTTCAGCAGGTTAATGAGCACTCGCATTGCCCCATTGCTCACTTCCATGTGTCTTGGACGAGATGAGAGCAAGTCCTCGCAAAACGGCAAAGTCAAAAAGTAAAAATAAACTGCAGTATCCAGACGAAATGGATATACTAATATTGAAAATATGCTCAAATGACTCCAAAACAAAATATGAAGGAGGAGGGGGCAGTGTTATGAGGAGTCGCCTGGGTAAGTGAACCACTTTAATCACCAGTAGTTTTACACTGAAGAAGTGACTCTCCGGCACATTTGGAAATGTGTAAAGCTCATCAGTGCCCAAAAATAGCGAGGCCCATTAATTAGCCTCAAACAATGTTCTCCTGGTGTATCGACTTCTTAATGGACAGAGAAGGACCTTGTTCGTATTCCCATCTAGTCAATGACAGAGGGGCTCTCTTGGGTTTTGGAATGGGTATTATGTCATCTCACCCTGCCCTTCAGAAACCGGACCTGTGCTGTTTTTCCTTCTTCCTCTCCCTCTCTTTTGCTCATTAACTATGTAGGAGAGAGATGAAGGTCTGGAGTGGCTAGATAAGGTTGCTCACGGACCCTCATCTCTGTCGGGGCTATGTGCTCGGATCGCCAAATTTAAGAGTGTGTCTCTCTTGCATGAGCAGCAAAGCCTTAACCTTCCAAACGAAAAAAAAAAAACATATTAGGCCATTGAAAAAAATCTACCTTTGGTCTGCCTTCTGCAACACAAAATATCTGCTCATTTCTCCCCCATCTCATATTATTCAGCCACATTTCATTCCAAAAAGAGCAGGCAGACCACCTACCTTAACTCCAGAAGCATACACACATACACACACATACAAACACTTGGCATCTGACACACACTGTGAACATCCACCCTCACACAGATGGGATCCTCCTAGCTCCCTTTGTTTGACAGACAATCCCACTCAGGAGAGAGCAGATTAAGTAAATGGCTTCAGGTGCCGTGGCATTATCTCAGCACTTCCCATAACTGACGGCAGCCACGGTTTACACAACACATCTTTCAACAGTCGACTCCACTCTGAAGGGAAAGGGCTGAGAACACGCTGAAGGTTTTAAAATGTGCTTACCGACTGAAGCGAAACAGAAATGACACATTCAAACTGATTATACGAGAGGTGTTCCACTGAAAAATGAAAAGTGCCAAATCCTAAACTTCACCACTTCATATTTCAAAAATATACAGGTTATTCAAATGCAAAGGTCAAGACCATTAAACCTATGGCTTCACTGAAATTTGATACCATACCTCATTAGAGGATGTACTTATTTCTGGGAAAAAAGGGGCTTTGCGTGTTAGAATTATACTGTTCGTATGTTTGGCAAATCAAAACTGACCGGATAATGAATCATTTTGGGCATTCTCTAAACATGCAGGGGATGGTGAAGGATTAAGTGAACAAATGAAAATTCAACCTCTCATCTCAGAAAACCTGTCTCAGAATGAGAATTGGTGAAACTGAAATAAAATATGACCAAGAATCTGAAATTAAATTAATGTGGTTAATAAAAATCACAGCAAATTATGTTCAAACATGTCATATTTACACTTCTGCAGTTTCACCGTGACTTCAGTGCACTGACAATCTTTATGGATCAGTTTAGGGAAATAAAAAACAGCAGCCTGAATGTGGGTTCAATTTCATTTTGATGTTATCTCAGAAGCTCTGTTTGGAGCACAGCAGCACTTTTCCTTGATTTCCTTCTTCAGAGAAAGAGATGTGATGAGGTGGCTGTTGATGTTTTGCAAAATGCCAGTTGTTGTTTACACGACTGAAATGAGCAAACCTTCCTTTTTTGTTGAATGAAACGGTGGCAATTTTGTTGCCCCCTATTTTTTTCTGTGTATTCAAATGCCTTCACCTCTCAGCCCAATCTTAAATCCTAAACATTATCTCCCAAAATAGGTGAATGAACTCATAGTTCGTCATACATCCATTTCATTTAACCCACATTACTCGGGGAGCGTATTAGCCTGCTTTGGGCCTACTTACTTTGATACAGTCTACAGCCAGTCTCTGTATTTGTTCTTTAATGCTTAACTGCTTAAGTAGGGGTCCAAAAGGGTGGATAAACTCCCATTTATCAGTTTACGATTGTGAGCAATCTGAGCTCAGGGAGTTCCTCTCCACTACGACCCTGACATAGCTGTACGGGAGTTTGAAGAACTTTTTTTTTTTTACAAAGTGTAAAGCCAAGTTCACAGGTCAGGAATAGAAGTTTTACCTTGAGCAGCTCCGCTATCCACCAGGAGAAAGAGCAAAAGCCAGGACACGGTCAGCATCTCGGGAGAGGATCTCGGCAGTCTTCCTCCTTCTCTGTCAGTCTGTGCGCCGTACCCCATGATGAGGAGTCAAACTCCGCTCTGAGGCAAGTCCGAGTCACTGAGAAATTGCGCTCAAACACGCTCGTTGTTTGGTGCGCCGCAGCCAAAAATGTTCACCCCCTCGCGAATCCCGAGCGCAAGAGATAGCTTAGCGAGAAATATATCCAGACCTGTGTTTTTAGTGTTTTCAAACATACGGAGTGTGACAGTTCAGGGAACGAGAGGCGGTTGCATCGCCCTCCGCAAGGGAAGATGTTGCATTAAAATCTGTTTCCGTCCGTGTTTCCCCCGGAAGGTTCGCTTGGTTTATCTAGAAGTGCGGATCGATATCTCGATGTCAAATTCATGCTCCGGTCAATCCCACGCCAAAACCCAAAGTGCTCCGGTGAGTCCCTCTCTTTGGCACCATCCACGCGTGCAGGCGAGCGTGTGCTTGTGAGCTGTGCGAGCGTGCGCCGCGCCACTGACGGTGACTGGAGTGAGGGTGGAGAGGGTGGAGGGGGCGGAGGGGGGCAAGGAGCCGTCTCTGCGGGCTACCTTGCTTCTTCAGCCAATCCAAGTGCTCCGGAAAGTGGTGGCGCTGTATCAAAACCTGGCCCGGACAGCAGCAAGGAATGGATGTCGTTTTACCTCTCGCATGATTAATGGAAGCCTTGGCTTCAGTGTACATGACAATCATTGAAGTCAGTGATGCTTCTAAAGTAGCCTGAAATTATCTGTGTGTGTGTGTGTGTGTGTGTGTGTGTGTGTGTGTGTGTGTGTGTGTGTGTGTGTGTGTGTGTGTGTGTGTATCTTAAGTTTCAGAGTATGGTGATATGGAGGTTATTAACTGTTGCATCAGTGCAAAATGAGCATTTTAACGTTGTATATGTTCTACATTTAAGTAGTGCAGTCCATTGGTTCATCAAATTATAAAAAATAAATAAATAAAAACACATTTATACCCTCATTAGGATCATAAATCTGAGGGACATCAGCAAGTCAATGCAAGAGGAGGGAAGAAAAGGCTATGTTCTGATAGCCGACAAAATCTTTATCTGTCATTATTTTCTACTTTTTCTCTAAGATTTGATATTTAATTCTTCTTCTTTGATAGTCATTTCAATAAGCACATCTCTTTCAGCAAGTGTGTGTGTGTGTGTGTGTGTGTGTGTGTGTGTGTGGGGGGGGTACTGAAACTGTTAACACCGGCATCTGAAAAATGACAAGGAGCCCCAACTGCTTTTTTTTAAATCAGGAATCACAAGGCAAAGTATCTAGTATCTGTAACTGCCAAATAAATGCAGTGAAGTAGAAAGTGAATTCCCATGGAAGTGTTGTGGAGTAGAATTATAAAGTAAAGCCATAAGTGGAAATACATTTTATCCAGTAAGGCACTGAACAAAATGTGCCTTATATTCCATCCACTGTGTATGGCAAACAGGTGCTTCCATTTTCTGGTCACTCAGTGTGTTTTCAGAACATAAATTGTCATTAATTTAGCACAGGCACTGCAACAGGAAGGCATAATTTATCTGACTGGGCCCTGCACCCGCCCTTGTTTCAGCCACTCTAATTGTTATTTAGAAGTAGTAATGGCATGTCACAAAACCTGATCAATAAAACTAACAGACATACTGTCAAACACATGCACAAATACACACACACACATAGGCACAAACGACTTTTGCTTTGCAAGGGGAAATTTGTTTCAGTGATTCCGATAAAAGGCTGATGACTAATTACATATGCATGACAGATGTCTGGGCAATGCCCCCGACACTATGTGATTAATGTGAAATATGAGCTTGACACTATCGCTGCACCAAAATGAAACGTGATAACTTTAAAATATGAATCTAATTTAAGAAGCATGGTATTCTCCTCCCCTGCATCCCCTTTTTTTAATGCACAGTGATGTCAATGGGCAGCTGTCATCTTGCTGGCATTTCAATTACATGTAGGATATGCAGGAAATTGCATTTATTCTTGACTCAAACTCTTCCAGGATGGGAAAGACAGCTGGGCTTTGGGTCTTAAAGTATTATATATATGTGTGTGTGTGTGTGTGTGTGTGTGTGTGTGTGTGTGTGTATGAAATAGACATATTTATACATATATATTTAATACATACACAGCATGTGTTTGATGAGGTACAAGCTCCTTTTGCCATTTAACAGAAATGCAGATTCAACAAGGTAAACGTTCCTTAGAGATGACTGGTCCTAGCTGACTCCATAGTGATGCATTCATGTCGCTATCAACACATTCCACATCATCCCATAGGTGCACTGTTTGGTTGAGATACGAGTCCATGCACTGTGGGAGAATAAACTGAGGTCACTGTCATGTTCCTGAAACAATCTTGAAGTGACGTGTGCATGTGAAATGGCATCTTATCTTGCTGCATGTATCCATTTGAAGATAAAGAGTGACTGTGAAGGCCACATCCTGACACTGTCACCAGTCTGTCATGTCAAAAAAGGAGAAAAAACAGGATTCCTCAGATCCCGCTTTATTTTTCTGCCCCTCGGCCATGCAGTGCTGTTGATGGCTCACATAGCCTTATTTTCTTGTTCTTTGCTGGAGTGGAAAGTGGTGTGGCCTTCTGCCGCTGCAGCCCATCCAAGGTTAAATGACGTGTGCTTTCTGAAATGTCCTTCTGTCATTTATTTGTGGCCTGTTAACTTGAACAAGTTTTGCCATTCTCCTCCAACATCTTTTATCAGCCTCTGAGCTGCAGATTCTGAAAACCAGAGCAAACAGCATGAGTTCTCAAAGCCATCATAATCCTTTCCATGGTTTCTGTCTTATTTTGCTGTGGATTGTTCAATAAAGCAAAAACATGGAGAAATAATGTTTTTTATTTTAACTATTTTCAGCAAATTATAGGCACTGGTATGAAATCTTTTAATTGATTCACCTCTCAGTGACATTAGACATTTTAAAAGAAGTTAAATTGAAATGGGGTTATGATACATGTTATTTAACAACACAATCACATGTAGCTGAACTCAGTTAAGTATGCTCTAAAGCTGCTAGGTCAAGGTTTCAAACGGTCTTCTTAATAACTGTCTCTCCTTCAACTGATTAGCACATTGTTTGGCAGCTACTGTATCTAGTCTGAAGGAGTTTCTGCACAGAATAAAAAAGAGAAAAAGGGAAAATATCCTCAGTTTTAATGGAGAAGAGGAAAACATTTGTGTAACCTTAAACATTCATTGCTGCCCTGTGTAAGCTCTTCAGAAGGGATGTGGTATGTGCCAGGAGTGAAAAGCCTGGATATCATGCAAATACTGAGGTGTTAGTGCCCCCTCCCCAGGTGGTAAACAAGCCCCTTTCAGCGAAAAACTCTCCTCACGTGCACACTTTTGTCAGGAAAGAAGCTTCATTTTACTTCCCCACATGTTCACTACGAGATGGATGTTTCAGTCTCACAGGAAACTTGACACTGTGGTGCATGACAGCCCCAAGAGGCCAAGCATGTCTGAGATGCTGCAAGTGGAGTGTCTGGACCAAATAACCACAGCAAGCTGAAAGTCACTTAAATAAAACGTCTTATCCATTTAAGCTTTCAGTTTAAGAGCAACTGAACCCCTGAACTTATCTGCATGCTTTATGCTTTATTTACGCATGACTCACTGTCTGAGTCACTTAGCTGTTTGCTTAAATGGAAAGAAACCTTGGAAGATGGATACAGCGGGTGTGCATATTTTTTTTTATCTCTTCCAAAAAGAGAAGCCCCCTACTTTTTTCATCTAGGGCCAACTGTAAGTCAAAGGTGACACTTAGACCTACTTGATGGATTGGGGGAAAACGTTTAAAAACAAAACTATTTCAACAACTACTGGATATATTGGTATTAAACCCTCTGTCTTGCACAGGTTGAATTGCAAGAACATTTGCCACCATCATCAAGTCTAAAGCTTTAATTGCAATTTCTTTGGTTTATCACCAGAATTCCTGCAAAATCATATTCTCACGAGTCCCAGCTGTACTTTGTGTTTTTGCTCCTTCTCAAATGCTAGCATGTTTATCAAGAATGAAGATAATGTTAAATATTGTACCTGCTAAAAATTTACCTACATGCTGACGTTTGCTCAAAATGCCATCGTGCTGAGGAACAGCCTCACAGAGCCGCCAGCATGTCTGTAGACTTTTGGACTTCTTACCATATAGCCTGCACTTTATCCTCTGTCAAGGGATGATTCTCAGCATAGCACATGTCAGACATTCCATATTCGTGCTGAGTGCTCACTGGACCTCTGTCTCTCTCGTCAGGCTGTTGATCAATTAGACAGAGTGACAGGCAGTCGCACAGATTGATAGGCCGACAAACAAACAGAGAGATATGCAGGCTGACTGATGATAATGCAGAGGCAATGTAACGCAGTTTCTATGTGTGACCCACTCCCCAACTCCAATTGCAACCCCCCACCCCCATTCCCATCAGCACACACATACACACAAATAGGCTTCAGCTTCTTTCTAATTTTAAAGATAAACATCTCTGAGTGAAAATGGAATTGGAAATTAATCACAGCTATAAATTAAGTCACCTTTAGGGGTATCCTTCTTCCTCATCAGCAGAGTTACAGGTAGATAGGTGGGAATTACTCCATGTGCAGAGCTGCAGGATGGAGAGGAATCCGAATGATGACAAATGGCATAATATGATTTGCACACAAAGCAGTGGTTTGGGGCTGATCCTTTTTTTTATACAACTGTGAGCCACAGAGAGACAGTGAATGGTGGTGACGGCAGTATGTGCCACACAATAAAGCTGCTTTCCGTCGCTTTGGGCACATTTTACTGCTGCTCTTGATATCAGTATTAAAAGTGATTTGCAGCGCCGTATGTGGCAAGGAATCAAAACTTAATTTAGGCAGATAAAGATGCCATTTGGGAGGGAGATAAAGTGCTGCATCATGGGAGATGTGTTCCCCAGCCTGCTCTCAGCTCCTCACCCTTACAGCGCCCTCAGATTTACTAGCTCTTTTTTCCTGCTCCATAAAACAGCAAATCTGCTCGCCAGGCGACACAGGCAAATGTTAATGGATTCATTTGTCAAGAACCTTCCACTTATTTACAGTCCTCTTCCATTACCGTTGCTCCTCCTGTAAGAGAAGAACCCAGTGGCCAAAGTCAAAATATCGATTCGCCTGTCTGTCACGACTGTGAGTCATCCTGTAAAACACACCAAGCAAAAGACACTGCTGCCACCAGGGGTGTGTTTCAACATGACACTTACACAATCAGTGTGCAAGCTTTTTTTGTGCATGTGTGTGCCTCCAATTGCTGCAGTATTATAATATAAGATGGCTAAAATAAGAAATTCATTACATATAAATATTTTTAAGTAAGTAAGATATGTTGAATTGGATTATGATTTCCATTATCTGCAAGTGATTTGATGAAAGTACCTTAGTGGTGATTGTCGCAGCACTGAAATTTGTTTTCATTTTCATTTTTTGTACCACGCAGACTTTTTTCCAGAGAATTTGCCGGCTTTACACAACCACTGAACATGACAAAAAGGGAGAATGTTTCATTTATTCATTCTTTTTTGTTTCAGATAGCACTCAGAGTGAAGCATGGGGCTTTAAATATTTTACATAGGGCATATTTTACTGAGAGAATGGTTTGGACAAAACTGGAAATTAAATGCAATACACCCAAACATCTGAATGGCAGTTCTCAAAACATTTTCAACTGATTCTAAATTTCTTCTTGTCCTCCATAAGAGCAGCCTGATGAAGGTTCATTATTTCTGTTTGTACTTGCCACATATACAGTGCTAATAGTGCTGGGGTGGATTAAAGTGGAGTGCTGCAGCTCCTAAGACCACCAGAGTTGCTCCACTGTGACTGCTGATGCAAGCCAGACCTTGACCCTGTGCACCAGCCACTGATAGTTCAGACTTCTCATCTGAACGCTCACCAGCCTGGAGGAAGATGGAATGCCCTGCTGCGCCACACACCAGATGGCCCTCAACACATCTCCCATTTCCTACGCTGCTCAGGTTTGGCTGTACTGCTGGTGACCCTGGATCAAAACCTTCCAAGATCAGATTGAGCCAAGCAGATATCACAATCTTATGGACAAAAGATTACCAGCAACTGACATAGCTGTGAGTAAGCTAGTAATACTTCTGTAATGATGTACTTCTATACTAACACTGGTACTGTAAGCAGTAAAAGTACAACTTTAATCCCCCTTGAGAACATTTCTTTATCACATAAACATCAAAAGCAACACAAGGCGAACATAGTGCCAAACATAAGCAGGTCACACGCAAGCCAACAGCTCATACATATGCGTGCCAATTTAGTGATTGTAGATTGTAGATACTATCCTCTATATCATGCAGAGACTTGTGCAGAGAATTAACAATAAAACAGTTGGTTGTCAACTGTTTCTCCTTTTCCCATGGAACTAAATGTATCAGTAGTTTGCATTTATGTTTGCTCCTCTGTCTGTGTAAGGTTCCTGAAGCCGAAGTTCATCAAGGTTCTGTAGACTATGGTCACTCGACTATACTTAAATAGCAGCCTCGATTAGTGGCGTTTCAACAGGAAAGCAGCTACTGTAGTATCCACAAGGCAGTTCCAGAATGTCCGTGATTCATTGTTTAATAAACACTGAGTGCATCCTTGAAGAGAAATGTTTGCTCTCTTTCGACTTAATGGCATGACTCAAATCCACTGAGGTTCCCGTGTGGCCTTTGCTAACTATATAAAAGCGTCCGATTATCTCTTGCTCGCTGCGGCTCAGAGGCCAGACTCACAGGGCACATACAGCACTGCAGCATCGCCCAGCCTCTCATCCGTACATCTGTTTTCAGCCCTCTTCATCTCCTCTTTCCTTCTCATTCTTCTCTTCCCTTCTCCATGGTCCCTACCTCCCATCCGGGGAAATGGTTTGGCCTTTCTGAAGTAAACAGGCATTAATCACTCCTTGAGAGGGAATTGTCTGAGGGACAGCCCACGGCATTTGAAGGGGGCCACACAGAGGCACATGGGAGCAGGAGATAGATGCTGTAGGGTTGCTGGGTGTTATGGCCCCCTATGGGATGTGCACAGCACCAGCTGATGGGGTCAGTGTGTCCACCTTGGGTAAGTGTGTCAAGGACAGTGAGGGGAGGAGGTGGGACTTTGGCTATGGGTGAAATACGCTGTCGTAAACTGGAACAGCGGGCTGACAAAAAATTCTTTGTTCCTTCTTTAGTTTCTCTTCTCTTTAATTTCTTTTCTCCCTCTTTGTTTTACAGTAATATAAGGAGTTCATACTTGTGCATAAACATAAATTAATGAGTGATCTGTCATGAATATGAGAGAGTGAAAAAAACACCACATTCACTGTTAAATGTCAGAAAAAAGATCTGTTGTGTACTTCTCCCTTCAAAATTAAGATGTGGATGCAGTATTGTTTTGTATTCTTTCAGATTTCGTATCTCTGATATTTACTCCACAAAGTTTATGGATAGAGCTTTTAAAATAATACACACACCCCCCCATCGAGAAAATGAGGACCAATATTTATGATTTCTCTGTTTTTGATGTATTGTTTTCATCATTAGTTCAAAGACAGATGAATAACACAATCTAACACAGTTTATGAACCGTGAATGGCAAGTGCAATTGTCATTTGAATCCCAATTACTTGTTCTTCTTGGCTAACCACATTAAAATTATCTTATAATGCTTTATGAATAATTAGCTATGATACTTTAAGTCATGTTTTCTGTTGCAAAATGTAGCTGTTTTAGAACCTTTATTGAAGTTTTAAAAAACATTATGTTAATACACATTTGTGTATTAATGATACTATCCATATAAAATAGACTACTTTATTATTCCTGGTGTCCCTCTATTGAAACCCAAAAATAGTGTTATGGTTAATAAAGTCAAGTGCATTCTGACACTAACCAGCTATCACTGACATTACCATTCTCAACTAATTAGTCCAAGTACAGTCATGACATGTTTTATGATACATTGTTGCATAAAGATGTCGCTCACTGACCAAAGACCACTGTCATCCATTATAATCATCTGCTATTTAATTAGAATCACCAGTGTTTGCCAACCAAGACACTGTGTGCAACACAGTATTATCCAGTGCAATAAATGCTTTGTGAGAATTATTCATGAAGGTCTAGAGTGCCATTTTTGCTGGCAAAGAATAGACTTTTGTCAACAGAAATTCAAGCTCAGTCAACAGGAAATCCAGAGAAAAGAGCATCATATTACACGGATGATAGTTGTTGATTTTTCAGTGAAAAACTGAAGCCAGCTTTCACATTCACATTTGTTAGCTTTGGGTATATTTTCTCTGCCATGCCAACAATCAGCTGTCTACATGAGGGTAGACTTTGCTTCATTTAAAGCAAAGGATCGCATTTTTTACAACCACACTTGTATGTTTTTTACCTCTATGTAACTTTTGGACTTCTGTCTGAACTGGTGGTGAAGAGATTCCTTCCCAGTGGGATTCCAGTGTGATCGATGGGTGGGACAAAGTCCATAGTCCTTGTTCTGTGGGGAAAAAGTTATGTGGCTTCAGCTGTCCAAAATAAACAAATCAAATGGCTATCTCAAAAAATTATAATTAACACTGTTTCGTGCTGCAGCAGAGGCTTACTTGACAAAGACAAAGTGGTAAATTTGCACAAGAAAGACTCACTTTGGAAGGTAAACTGTCAAACTCAGACTGCAGAAGTCTTGCACGAGCTTTGGCTACATTTTTGCAGAGAGAGAAAATGGCAGATTTTGTCCCCCATCTCTTCCATTAGAATTGCATCAGGAAAGGATCTCTCTTCATCCACCCATTTTCCTGTTTTTGTGCACCAAAAAAGATTTTATATGTGGCTCTAGTGTTTTAGGATGGGTTTTAAATGTGTTATTCACATAGTGCATTCTGTGTGGTTTGTTAAGTTTAGTGAATTTCCATCAGAATCTTGCATGTCTTAAAGCAGCTCCTGCTGGTCTCCAGCTCGTTACAATAGCAGCACTCAGGCAGCAGGGAGACATATGCTGCTCATCTTAAGTGGTGCTTTAAAAGGTATTGATGGTTTAAAAGCAGCTAGTAAGTGATCAATGAGGAGACGTCTGTGTCTGTTTCATTGCGACGACGGTATGGTGCAACCAGACCAACAGAAACTCTTAAAGAACTGCAGCAGATTGCCCTCAGTACAAGTATTGTTACGCAACTGATTCAAATGATCCAGCCTTATACCACAGTTCCCTAGTGTTGCTGTACATGCTGCTGATGTGTTTATAGCCAAAATTAGTTTATGTCATCCCATATCACATTAATATTTTTTGCCACAGAAATCATTGTGGAAATAAGCAGTATTAAAGGTCCTTCATTTTAGGTGAAATGACAGTTGGGCAACAATTGAGAGTCTTGGCAAAGCAACAGCAACACTCTGATTACAATCAGCCAGATGGCTGCCAAGAAATGTTTGGATGTAATTGGGAGGCAGGGGAAAAGCAGATTTCATACTTAAAATTTATCTTTCATGTCTTTAATAACCCCAAGCTCCATAAAGCTGTCAAACACTTGGAAAAAATTATGTTCCAGGTTTTTCAAATGTCTCCAATGTTTGTGCAGAACAAAAGCCATAACGGTAGCAAGTCAGTGCAGCGCACACCCACATATGATTTTATATAATTACAGCAGTACTCCATGAAAAACAGAAATGGTTTGGGCTGTTTTTCCAACACCACTTTCCCACAAAGAAGTTTTGTTGATTTTTCTTTTTTTATAATAATATATTTTTTACTGTTGCCCCTTCCTATTCGATAACCATCTAATTAATAGTTTCACAGGAGTCTGAATCACTCTCGTTTGGTAGTCTCAGTTTGGCAGGATCATGCAAAAATCCAAATTCCTGGTGGGTGAGAGAAGAAAGGGCAGCATAATGTTCTGAGGCATAAGAGCTCTCCACTTACTCTAAGATGCTTTCATCTCGCTCGTCTGAAAGTCGGGCCTGTTGTTCTTTGTTAGGGTGTGAGTTTCAGCAATGTTTTGAACCGACATGACACGGCCAGGGATGTTTGTACATCCAGCGTTTGAATTACGGCCTGAGTGGTGATGTATGAGCGGTATGTCAGGTCTGTCTGTTAACAATGATTTATGAACGCTTGAGGGGGGAGCAAAGCCAGGTTATGGTAATGTAGTCAGACTGCGAGAGCTACTGTAAACACAGTGTATGACACCTAATGAAGGCTCACACAGGAATCCATTACACCCATTCACATTCCACTCTTATGATACTGCAAGAGAAACTTGTCATTCTAGGGCAACAAAGGGCCTGAATACTTCATCTGAATGTTATTCAAACATCTTGGAGTAATATTGCTCAACTGATGAACTACTGCCTGACAGCATGTAAGAACTGCTTCCTGGTAGAAAACAAAATCCAAGAAAATAAAGATCTGGAAATCTGTTATCTCTGCTCGTATGAGGCGCAGACCAGCATGACAGAGTCACCTCAAGACCAGTGCAAAGCACGGATCATGTTCTTCTGTAACCTGAAACTCAGGCTCATCAAAGAAATTCCAATAAGCAGCAGAGACATTTCCCAGAGAGCATCCTGTGGGGTTCTCTTGGTGGCACGCAGCACTGATGGGTGGGGTCAGTGTGTCAAACTCCAATGCTGACCCATTACTCAGCACAGGTCCCATTAATGTATCGGCCATCTGGGACATGTAAACGCAAAGAGTGAGGATCTCTAAAGGAGAATGAGGTGGAGAACTGGGTTTTACATCTTCGTTGAATAAAGGGCAACCTACCTCAGCCCCTTACTGCTGCATCTTAGATGCACAACATCAAAATCAATCGAAGAACAGTGATTTCCTTCAGACTCTCTAGGTCACGAGTGAGTGAAGATGGAGAGGAAGCTGAAGTGTGTTTTTTCTACATGCTGCCTGAGGTGATCAAGTGTCTTTGAACAGCTGTGTGTCTATGTACATGCACTCAACAGAAAGAAGAAGGGCAAAAAGCATGTGTCTTCTCATGTGTAATCGCATGGTAAGCATCCTTTACTGGGAATGACCTGCTTGTCTCATTAATAGGTTGTTGCCAGAGGGGAACAATATGCAAACCATGCAGGAAAGATGGAAATAAATAGATGGAAATAAATTACCCCACCACCACCACCACTACTACCCTCATGGTCACACATACTCACTTGACACAGTGCTTTAAATTATTCAGCTCATAAAGCACTTACAGCCCTGATAGGTAAGGATTTTAGTTTGTAAATAAACATTTGTTACCAGAAAGACAAAACTCTCTTAATCATGTTTCTTTGGCATATACTATAAGCTGTTTGTGCTGCTCCATTCACGTAAACGTCAGCAACCGTTCATGGGAAAATTTTGTATATTAGGCTGGGATTTACTTTTGTGTCTTGCACACATGGTGTATTGTTCCATAAATCTGTTTTAGTACTAAGCTTTAATGCACAGCAATGAGTAAACACTATGCTTACTCGCAGGGGTAATGAACAAATGAAAAAAGGCGATGAAAAGTAAAAAGCAAATGTTCTCAAATTCCCATTTGCACAAACAATTAGATCATTTTCGAAAAGCATTTAAAAAAAAAAGTTCTGCAGACACAATGCACCTTGGTTTGTGTATTGAGGAAAACCGAGACATATCACAAAAAAGGCATTACAGCAACAGAAACCAGTATTATAGTGAACAGCTACTACAGAAGATTATGTTATCGATCCTGCTGCCCCAGGAGTAAAAAACAGACATTAAAGTGGGTGTTGATGGAAGAAACAAAAGAGGACCTTAATTCCATTATTGTTGCTCCTCTGTACCAGATTGGAGCCTGGAGAGCTTTCTACTGGACCCCTGCTGAGATGGGCTTTTGGTGGGAGAGCTCAGACTTTAAGGCAGACTTCACTGCAGGCCCAGAAACAGGGGATAAGGGATCTGGTGGGGTCCCTTCTGGGCAGGGGGGCCGGGTGATATCTAAGGACCCCTGCTCTGTTTCTGCTCCAGGTTACACCGGCTATGGCAGGGGGTCCTCCCCTTCCAGACCCTGAAGGGTCTCCTTACCCTGTGGTTGAACCTCAATTAAAAGAGTCAAATGCAGAGCGCTTCAAACCATCAACCAGGATAGCAAAGATTACTACAAGAGAGCAGTTTAAATTTCATACAAATCATTACAAATCGTACAAAATTTTACAAATTTACTGTTGCACTGTATTGTGTAATACATCTTCTCATTTTCTGCCTCATATGGTTTGATTAAAAGAGAATTCATCTGTGCTTCAGTGGAAGTTGTTATAATAATAATGGTGGAAATACCCTCACAATGACTTTTTAACTGTACTGGAGATTTGTTATTTCCATTCCAAAGCACAAATTCAGAAGATGTGCCATTTCTTTGTAAAACAAAGAGGTTTTAAAATGCAATTATGTGCTTGTTGGCAAGTATTTCAAATAAATAATTAGCATTTTGACAGCCTGGCACTTGGAGATTTTTCTGCAGTGATGATGTTGCAGCTTTAACCTTTTTCCTTCCCACACCTCTCTCTGCTTTTGGGGTTTGCTATCTTGTAGGTACAATGCAAACATTAAAGGTATCAATTTCATTGACATTGTTGCTACACTTAAGTGCAGTAACCTAATCTCCTCTGAAACAGAAGGGTTTCAACCTTAGCCAGCGGGCTGCGGGAGGGGGGCTGAGTGGAAGTGGAGGAGGGTGTTGTCACCACACTTTACAGCACCATGGCATCCTGTCGAAGTGGCAGGGGCCTCGGGGTCACTTAGATAGTGTTCTTCTACCCTGAGGTATTGTGGTATTCAAAACCACATTTATTATCACAAAAAATGCTTTTCTTTCAGCATCTGTTCACTTAACTTTAATTATGGCTTCCTTACAGAGGAGGGATGCCATTAGGATGGGGTGGGTCTTTAATTCTCCCTCCTCTGAGCACAGCATCATGGCTGGATACAGCTCGGACATATGGAAAGGTGGAATATATTTTCTTTTTTCAAACGATCCACAAGAGTTAGTCAGAGATTTACAATCCTGAAGGATTTAGACATGCATTTTAAGAAAAAAGAAAAAAGTAAGAAGTGATCTGAAAATATGAAAGTAGTAGTCATCAGTGTAAACATAATCCAAGTAGTTCAGATTAAATTGTGAGTTGGTTTGTGTGTCACTCTTTGCAAGCACACGTGTGCACTTTTGTTTGCACACATACGTGTTTATCCATCCGCGGGCCTCGCACACTTGGCCCATTTTTCCTCATTGTGCTGTGAGTACCCCACTGGGGAGGAAGACGAGGGAGATTAACTATGTTTCCTGTTAGAGAAGCTTTGATGTTAAGTCCCAGGGGAAACGCTGTTCAGTCACATTTTCCCTTCATCTGCTGCATGTCATTCAACATGTACAAACACCTCCAAAGTCACCAAGCCCTTCATGCTGTTAGCTGGCCACATTTACAACGATCAGTCATGTTGTAAGAGCAGAGTATAAGTCTGACCTCAACCTGGTGGAAAACCTTTTTTTTTTACTTTTTTGTTAGGGGTGAGAAAGCACAGGGAACTTAACTGAAAAAGAAACAAGAAATGTGGCTAAAATCAGTGCAGAATTTCTGCAGACCTGCCTGTGCATGTTGTTGGTTTAGTGTAATGATATACCCTTGACATACAGAATGCAAAATTGATTTTATGACCTTGCACCGCATGACAGAATAAGTAGATCTTCTACTGATGATTTATTTATCTATTTAATGGTTTGCAGTGCCTGTCACTAATTAATATATACAAAAGAACACAACTACATCAACTATACAACTCAGTGACCAGATCATTCATAACTATATAACCTATCATTCTTTAAAAGAGCATTCCACCAATTTAAAATTGTGTTTCTGTAAAACTGAAAGACTCACCATGGACAGAAAAAAAATCTAAATCAATCCTTTTCAAAATCTTGCACCTACATTATCCATAATGAGTCAATACTCAAACCGCTAGCCTCAAGTATTGACGATGAGTGGACTACAGGATCCTAACATCTTTCTAACTCCACAACCTGCAAAATTCTCAGACTAGTAGTCCTCAGACTCATCTGATGCTGCTTCAAGTATCATCTGCCAAGGCCTATTTTCAGCTTTCTCTGGAGCTACAAATGCAACTTTTTTTACACATGCAGTAGTCAGTTTCTCCAAAAATGAAGTTCAAACAAATTTGTAATGAATTCGAATGTACCATCTCACCCCCTACCTGTCAACAAATCTTGCTTTCTAAGCGGTGATGGCAATTTCATGAGATTCTGACAAGGGGCCTGTCGAAGCTATAGTGCCAGACAGAGATGCTTCTCAGATGCTTTGGTGATGAGATCGTCAGGACGGTTGCTGTTTTCCTCCGTTTTCTTGGCAAACAACCTAAAATGACTTCCTTGAGAGGTCATGGGTTATGCCATAGGTCAAGCTGAGAGTAGCCTTTTAGAGCACCCTCTGCCAGATCACTGAGCCAGAGACCTTGAGAGGTACCACCATGATAAGATGTCAAAACATATTCAATTGCTTTATACTGATGCAATGTAATCAGCTCCCTGACCAAAGTTAGATTAAGTCTGACTCAGAAAAGTTTAGTATACCAAATTCATGTTACATAATTATGCCTTTGATGAAAAGTATGAAAATATCCACAGGAGTACTCAGAAAGTTAGTAAGTGCCCCACAGAGTCAATAACTGGCTTTTGCCTTTTGCTTCCATCACGGATTGACTGCTTGCCATGAAGCTTAAAAAGTAACCGCTCTTTTTTGTTGATGAAGCATGTGGAGAATATTGTGAAGTTTTTTTGGGCCCTAACTTCTGTACATTTCTTGTCAGAGCATGTTGAGACCATTACTGGAGATTTAGGGTGGGTGCAGGGACATCAAAGGGAGCCAAAGGGAGCAAAGACAGTAAACACTCGTGGCAAGGCTACAAAGGGTTTGGATCAGGTGAGCATATTTCATGTATACTGTATGTTTGTGTATGTCTGTGTGGGTGTGACCTGGCTTTGGATATCCTATCTCGCCCTGTTTTTGTAAATTAAACTGAAGCACAGCACAAAGTATGCCTTTTTTTTTTACCTAACACACTATTTTTTCTCTTATTCTGTTTGTTTTCTGTTAATGGCTTTGATCATTAACTCCTCCTGTTATGCTTACTATTCATAATAATGTAAGCAATATTTAGAGTTATACCTGTAAAGCGTTTGGCCTCCATAGCAGCTGGAGCCCCCTCTTGAGCTGTCAGTATGATTGACGATTGAGACAGTACATGAATTTCAAATCCTAGAGGAACATACGGGGTTGGCAACATAAACATGTACAAAACTCCAGTAATAGGACTCAAAAGAAGGCAATTACAAGCTCTAAATGTAAATCAGCTGCATGTGCTGTATTCCAACTTCTTCCACCACATGCGTGCTGGCGAACTGAGGCGAAGGCAACCCCCATCCCTCCGTTTGTCCAGTCCTCCTGCTCAGTCACCGGGGACTGGCTGGAGGAGGAAAAAACAGGGTTCCTGCTCCCTTTGCATTCAATTATGGTGGTCGTGTTTAAATCTCCCAACCCTCAAATGAGACCAGAGAAATCCAGGATGGTGGCCATCTAATGCAGAGAGACGGAGACACGCACACACTAGTGTTCGGATATCTGAGCGTTGGAGGGAATCCAAGCATAGCTGCGATCACCCCTTTTTCACACATCAGCAAACACCATTTCTCCTGCATGAATATTGACTTCATGTTCTGCAGCTACTTTCAAATATATAATTTTTATTTCCAAAGACAGCATTTAATGGAGTGCTTTCTTTGTATTTTCACGTTAGAATCACGACCAAAGACAGATGACATGGAATCAATGAATTTTGAAAAAATTTTTGTACCATTCCCCTATTGTATTCATTTATTTATTTAACATTCTGTTCAATATTGCTTTAAGATATTGCCCTCTGGTCAAAGTAGCTTGTTGATGTCATTTTTTTTGAGAGACTCCAGATTGGACAGGGTTGATGAGAGGACTATGATTTACCAGATGGCACATTGTGTGTGTTCTTGTTTCTTGGCAGTCTGACCCTACTGAATATTGAGATGAGAGACCAGCTTGGATTTTCTAGGGGGAAAAAAAGTGTGAAATTTCTTGGACTGACTGTATTGCCTATCTGTCACCTTCTGTATTGGAATAGACGTGCAGTCACTGATTGTTGAAATTGTATTATTATTATTGTTGAGCTGTGATTTGGTAGGTGAGAAATAATGGCTAATCAGTCATGAAATCATTCAGATTGAAAGAGGAGTATGATGGTTGCATATTTCAATGAAACGTGTGTGTGTGTGTGTGTGTGTGTGTGTGCCTGCCTTCATGCATTACATCTACACATAATTTGCTGAGCCTCAAGTCCAAAGAGAGGTCAAACACTCACACTTTATTCAGTGGCCACACAAGCATCAATCAAACAGTTAAAATCATCCTTAAACATTGTGTTTGGAGGTACAATTTCCTGTTCCTCTAATGAAACAGATGTAACACCAAAAAAGTTCCTCTTTAAGTTTGGCTCAAAGGCCCGCTCAAGGTTTTATATGAGCTACTAAGCCTCAGCACAGGTTGTATCTTTTTGTCCTAGGCCTTAGACCCTTTCATTAACCTCTTCTAACAGTGTAAGAGACAACAGACAGCTGGACTGCATTTCGGGACAGATTGGGACCAGCCATGTGTTTGGCCGGGAGTGTTGTGTTGAAGAGAACTCGGATGTGGAGGAGAAGGAAGTGTCCAAAAATAAAGCACTCGCCGCTTAAAACTTACTCAATTACCCCTGTGTAAAGCACTGGAGTACACTGGACTATACAACAGCTAACCAAGCTAATGCTCAAGGACACACAAGTTGCTCCAAACCGGAAAGAAAAACAGATTTGGTCAGGAAACAGACATGTACTTGAACCAAATTGTCTTGCTCAGAGCAGTGATTCATTCTAGCATTGGCAGAGATTTTGCTGTTTATGAGGCGTTCTCAGTGGGAAAGAAGGCAGTGACTGGGCTGCCACCTTGAGGTTTACACATGCACTTAAATTTATTTGTGTCATATCTGATGACGTGTGACACATCAGAAAACATTAAGATTGCTGGAAAACAGACTAAATGTTTGAAACCCCTTTCGTTACAAACGAGTGGCTCAAATCGCATCCCAAAGAAATTGGATTTCCGCACTACATTACAACAGAACAGAATACATTTGCTGTTCAGCATTACATTTGTACACAAATGGATAATGAATATAAACATCAGAATTAGCTTGATCAAAGTGGGGATGAATAAGGAGAGCCTTCAGTGTATGCTCCCATCTTAAATAACTCAGTGGCTTAGCTTGTTATGGTTCTGGCTATAAGAGGACAGAGAGCACCCACTGCATCATGCACTATAGATGTACTGCACCCTCCTCTGTACCAGACACATTGAGGGCTGATGGGAAAGGGGCTGGTTGTATGTCACAGTTAGAAGCAGTGAAAATGCGTCGGTGGCTCAGCCTTCGAGTGAGCAGGACACATGCTGGCAAATTTATAGAAGTATTAAACATTAAATGATCTGATGCAATTGCGATTTCACGACAGGGAAATGGGATAGTTAATAACTGTCTCAGCGAGCAGCTTTCTAGCTTGAGATGAGCCACAATTAGGTCAAACTGGCTGGCACATTAGCAGAAGGACAAGAGGCAGTTTCAGGACTTTTCTTCTTTGGGATGGGTGAAACGCAGCATTAATCACAGTAATGTTGCTGCAGTGGCGGGTAGAGACAGCCCATGACGCCTTCTCTGCATAATATCCTAAAGTGAGCACTGCATTCTCCTCCTAATTTATGTACTGCTACTGGGGCTGTACAGTAAAGCCTTCTGAAGACTTCTCTATAGCTCACGGAAAGGATATAATACATTTGGCTCACTGCATAGAAACTTTACTGTATTGTTCCTGCTGTAGTTTTATATCCGCAGCCTGATGAAATCTGCAGTGCATCAGCTGCAGTGACAAGGCTAAGGAAGTGAAGGACAGTGAAAGGCTGATATTGTCCCGAGTTGTTGTGGATCACCTGTCTCCAAAAAGACGGAAGGAGATATACAATGAATTGTAAACGTGATACTGCACAAATAAGTTCAGGGTGGTGAATGAGATGCCCAGCGGTCTTTCTGTAACTGTTCTGCAGCAAATTTCCTCCCTGCTATTAATTACTGAGTCATTTTCATTTATTTATTATTGCTAATTTTCTCATTTGTTTTAGGACTATTTAACAAACGATATTAGATAATTGAGAGAAGTTTTTTTCCAAAGAAAAGGAAAATTAACTATCACTGCCTCCAAACCCTTGTAATTCAAATGTCTTTATCAAGAGGGATAATGGGGGCAGTTTAAAAAGTATGGCAGTTCCTTTTCCATGTTGATGTTACATAAATTGAAATAGGTGTATTAACATATGAACAAATATCTCGAAAAAACTTCATATGCTTAACTCATATCCTTATGAACACAATGAAAATTGATGGTACTCAACTTTTCAGTAAAATACATACCTTACCTATTTTGTAAGGGTTTGCATAATGTGTCAATGCTCTTTTCACCCTGCTGAAAATGAATTTAAAAAACCCTCTCCAAGTCAGGCAGGAAAGTCACACAGCCAACCTCCTGCACATCTCTAAAGCTGTGTGATTAATATTACAAACCTGCTCATTCTTCTCAACACCAAACACTGAGTGTGAGTCTACTGCTGCGTCAACTGCAAGCTACAGACAGCATGAACACAAGATGATGGAGACTGAAATGCAGATCGAATAATCCATTCTGTGAGTAACACAATATTACTCTGTATAAGGAAAAAATTCCTTGAAAAAGATGCTCCTTTTCTGCACATCTGCATGGGAGAAGACTGTTTTTTGTTGGTTTTTTTTTTTTTGGTGCTATCCATCAGATCTGCTGAAGCAGCAGTGTACCTCTCAATGCTTCTCCCATGCTGACAGTCAGCCTGATATGGGAACCAGCAAGCAAGAGAGAATCAATTAGTGGCCCATACGCTTGAATGACAGCAGGGATGGAGTAGATTTAGAGAGCAGGGATTGGAATATTCTTTGGAAATTGTCAGTGAAGCAAAAATAACGGTGATCAAAAGGGATTCTTATCTCTGGTCCAGTCAGTGTCAGGAATCTTTGACACATGCAGGCACACACTGCGCACACTCACACACACAAACACTGCCATGGTGCTCTAATGTACAAGAACTAGCTGTATGAATGGCTAACAAGCACAGTGATGAAATGATGTGATGGAGCTTACACTGCAGAAACTGACATCAGTGTGACTTTGGACTATGTTAAAGGATAGGGCAATGACATATCTATTATAGGATATGTTCCTCTTATAAGGATTTTTTTCTCATTTCAACAAACTATTATCAGAAAGAAAAGAAGCTCAGGTTCAACAGATGGTATAACAGTTTTTGTGTAAGAGCATATTAGACAGAACAACCCAGCAAGCTATTTGTTATTAATTAAAAGTAAAAGCAAAGCAAGAGAAAATGTAAGCTCCAACTTAACTGCTCTAAAAATTGACAAAATAAATAAGAAACAATGGCACCTTGCACAAACTCAAACGAAGTGTCAATGCTGAGACATTCAATCACCTGTGTGATTCTCTCAGGATTAGTGTTCAGAATAATTCACTCCTTCATCTGTATATGAATTTTAAAAGGCCGTCCATTTATTTCCATTTGATGACAAAATGCTGAATGGCCATAATGCGATGCACTGTAATGTGCTGCGCACCGAGGCTCTATGAAAGCATTTACTGCTCAGTAAATCTCTTTTATAGATGAAAAAGTAGGAAAAAATCAATACAAAAACAAACACAAATTAGTGAGTGTCTCCCAACCACACACATATAAACATGGTCCCTTGCGCTCTTTATTTACCGAAGAAAAGTTTAATTCATCAATAGATAATAGATAAAAGCTTTGAAAGCGACAGGCTTGTTTGTAACTTCATGGAAGACAAATTGATGATAACAGGCTGTGTGGATTTTTTTTCAGTAACAATAATGTGCTCCTTTTCCACACAGACGCACACACACACACACACACACTCATCACTTTAGGCTTTGGCTGTAATATAGCTATAGATATATTGGCATAATGAACATTTATTATAACAACAACATACTGTATATTCACAAAGTCACAGTAACAAAAATAATTCTGCATGTATTCATTATACCATGAGATTAGTTGTTACTTATGTTTAGTAATGGCAGTTGAAAGTGGTGGACAAGTTATATTCAAAACAAAAAACAAACCTTTTGCACCTAACTAAAGTTGATTTACCATAAATTAATGTATGTATAAATACCATACATTTCAGACATGTAAAACTTCTGTTACCATTCACCAACATGGAGGGAGTTCATCTTTGTATTAAAGTGCTCATCACATTCTCTGAGTCTCAGAGACTGAGCTCATTTCACAAGCAAGACTGTGAAGACAAATTAGTTGCACTTAAAACCCCCATTTCACTATGAATGTTTTCTGTCTTTTCAATGATGAAGAATAGAGACTGTGGTTCAGGCATCAGCACAGTGGCTTTTTTATCAGAAAAGAAGAAAAACAACAACAATATATTTTAGGTGGCCATGATATGAGTTGAAAATAAGTAAAACATTACATGAGGCTCACAAAAATCTGCTAAAAGAGCTACTAGTCGGCAGAAAGACTTTGCACAGGAATTGTATTGTTGGGCAGTACATATCCGTCAGCTTGGCTGACATACAAAAGCTGAGTGTTTATCTTAACTGTGCTGACATTCTCTGAGGCTGAATCACCTACAAAGGTGCTTACAGGCTGTGCTTGAAAAGTATCAGCTCCTGTAATATCACAGCAATGAAAACGGCAGTTTGAATGCATGAGATTCTGCACAGGAGAGTCAAAAATACGAACTGAAAATGATAGAATAGAAAAAGGAGTTTGATTTTTGTGACAATCTGCAGTAAAATTGAAAAGGATTGTAAACACTAACACACACACACACACACACACACACACACAGGCTGGCTACTCCATTGTCCAGCCGTACAGTTCAAAGATTGTTCAGATTGTTCACTTGCCCTGTCTATATTTTGTGCATAAAGTCAACGGTACACAAATGCGACTTGGTTAAAACTTAGAGCAATAAAAGACCATTTAAGCACATAGCTAAGTATAAATAAGTGACCCACAATTTGATTATAAGGCGGAATTAAAATGTAAGGGGCCGAAACTACATGCAAACACAGCATAATTCAACAGTCTGAGATGAGTTTGGAACCAGGGTGCAGCCATGTGTGTTGGAAGACAGGTTAAAAATAGGCACAAGCGGTTATCAATAATCGATAGTGATTTTATTACAATGCTTTATGACCTCTATTTCACAAAGTTTACCAATGAATCATATAATTTCCTCTTCCATTAAGTAGAGATTGAGCAAGTGCTGAGGCGCCAGTCCAATGTAATTGTGTATGTGGTTTACATGCCAATGATGAGGAAATAGCTGAGCATCTTAAAGGACTAGATCAGCATTTCTGAATGATATAGCAAATTTACTATTTAAGTGCATATACTGTACATACTTTACATCACTGCTGATCATTTTTGAAACCTCTCATCCCTTCCAGGCAACCGTTAGTTTACATAAATTTCCACTGGTTAACTAGAAACATGGAACGTGGAAGTGTCGGGGAGTACCTTTATCTACATTTACTCTATTGACCGCTGATTAGCATCGCCACTGCTGTTTGAGCAGATTTATTTGAAAAGAATGGCCTGTATCATTGCAGTTACTCACAATAGTGAGGAAATCATGATGTCCACTGTGATGGATTACCTATGACAAGTGGGTTTGAAATCTTAATGGATTGTTTGAATGAATTAAAGCCTGTGGCAACCTGATAGGAGATTTTTTAAAAATAATTTAAAACATAAATATGTAAATATGATCAACATTTTTGAAATGTGACTTGTAGTAACTGGGCTGAAACACATACATCATCAGTGACTGATGATGTGGCTTCCTAAACAGCCTGTGAATGGAGACACCTTCCTCTTGTCCGTCTTAAGAAGGTTCACATGTAACTCCACTCCTCCTCGCCACCCCTGAAGTTATTAGAGTTTTATTGAATTATATTCTGTTTTGATGGCCAGTTGTGCCAGTTCAGTTTGAACTCTTTCAAGAGCTGACACTTTTATCCATTTGGTTTGAATGATTCATTTCTCCCACTCCTCGTTTCCTCCCTGATACTACCCACATGTTTCCATTCCTTTCTCTGAGTGCCGGGACTTGGATTCCTCTACAAAGTTCTTTGGGGAGCAGGGCTAAGACAGCCATGCTCTCCTTGCTCTACCACACTGGGGTGAAATCCACTAATCGGCTTTTGTGGCCAAACGTGATAAAGCTGCAGCCAGGATCAGGCCAATTTACAGTGCGCCAGCTCTGTCTGTCCTCTGTGAGCTGCATATCCACAGAGCAGCAGCTCAGCATCCTCCTCTTAAATTTTTTTCACTGCTATCGGGCCGGGATTGGCAGAATATTGTGGAATAACTCCATTGTGAAGAGCTTGCCTCACTCATTTCTACAGCTGGTGGCTCAGTGGAAGTGGAGAGTTAAGATTATGCCTCATACTCTCGCTCAGTGTGGGGTCCCTCCAGCAGCGCCACACGTAAGCAGAGCCAACTGGGTGTCACACCACATCTGTGCAGATGTTGGCTGGTCAACATACAGACAGCTGAGGACTGGATAAGGTGCATTGTTATATTAAAAAGATTACTTTAAAACTATTCAGCATTCTAATCAATCTAAAACCACCAGGAAATAATAAAAGGCAATCAGAATTTCCTGTTGTAGGAGAAAAAATAATTGCTACATTTATTTTCATGGATTTCTAAGAGGTGCACAGAATAGTGAACTCAACCACAAATCCACTCATAAAATTTGTCATGGGACAAATGTTGAAAATATAAACTCACTGGGTGTTGTGAAATCATCTCTGAGACCGTTGAGCTGGAAGAAAAAAAAAAAAAGGATAATTTATTCTAATTGAGAGAAATAACTTCCTTAAGAGTTAATACGAACCACATAAGGTCAAAAAAGCCACAGAACCCCAGCCACATGTGGCAGTACTGAGCTCTCTGCTGTAGATCAGCATGTCCGTCATTGAGTTAGGAAAGACTCTCACGCCATGTTGCACCATTTTAAATTGTATTTGACTCATACCCTGAATGCAAAAGGCTTTCAGTTCTCAAGTTTTGTTCTGGTTAAGTAGTTTAAATAGCAACAAGCAGGCTTAGCATGGCACACCTTGCATATTTAATTATTAGGCTTTTGCACTGAGAGACCTTGGACATTGATGTAAAACTCTGAAATGAAAATCTCCAAAGATTACTAATCACAGCATTTGTAGAGGACTTTTACTTTGCTTAAAACAGCTCTGATCTTTGTTTTCTAATCTGTTCTCCCTCTGAGGCTCAGCAGTGTTTCTCCAACAACACTTCATTATGTCCAACACCTGAATATGTTAATACTGTAAGACTTGACAAGTTTCTTATCAGAGGCAATTATGTACCTGGGATATTTCACTTACCTATAGGGCAAGATGTTATGTAACACTGTGAGGGAATAAACCGGTGCAGGGATGTTCCTGGGAGTTTAATAAAAAGAGAACTCTAGAAACAACATAGTACAAAATACACTGAGGAAAGGACAGCAAATTAGTTTATAACACCTCCAGGAACAGCACGAGAAGGTGTAGATCAAAAGGGAAGAGAAGCTCTTTATTTGGCTCTTGTTCTGATTAATAGTCACTGAATACTTATAATCCAGACGGGTTTAGGAGTGCAGTTAATCACAGGTTTTTATTGTGGGTCTTAAATCAAGAGGGGCAATTCTGGGCTCAAGTAATTTTTGGAATACTGCTATCATTATTTTTGAAAGCCCTTTTGAAGAAAGCAGTTATCTACAGTAGCTCCAGTGCCTACTGAAGCATCTCAGGTGTTGATACCCGTGATTCCAAAAATAACTATAAATGTGTTATATCATAACATCATTGTAGTGGAGTGAAATTACAACAGTTGGACATCTTTCTGTACTTGTTTTATAAATGGATTTTTTCTATATATGTAACCATTTTTATCTGTATGAAAGCCATAGGGAAGGAAGCACCAATTTAAAATCCTCTTATGGTAATAAGGACCTTATCATTAGAAAGAAACAAACAAACAGAGAAAGAGCAAGAGGAAATAAAAAAGAGAAGGTACGGATTGTGAACAGAAGGCTGCAGCGCCATGGTCCTGACATCATTTTCAGGTAGCATGCCAGCTCTGCTGCCATGCACAGATTCTAGCTGGCCCTTGAGCACAAACGTCACATGTGTAGGATGCAAAGACCCCGTACCCTGTGGGTAAATACTCCATAGGACCAGACTGCATGTCTGCATCCAGGTAATGTCCACTCTGTGATCTACTGAGAAAATAATAAGTCTGTTAACTCTTCACTGTAGAACTGGCTGGGAATTTGTGTTTTTTCCCTCTCTCTTTACAGTATGGGATTAAGTGCTGTATACTGTTGGTGTTATGCACTTTTTTAATGAACACACCAACACAAAGGACCAATTATATTCATTAATCACTGCTAGGCAAAAAGAATTACTAAGAAGAATATCACAGAAACATAACTTTTGCAGTTTTCTATACTTAGCTAAATGAAATAAATGATGGCAGTAATTTTGCCTTCTGTCTTAACACATGCTACCATCACGAATTGAACTACCCAAAATAACCACAAAGTTAACAGACTTGTAACTTTGCAGTGAGAGGACTGTAATAATCAAATAAAAAAACATGGTGTCCATAACAACTACTACATATAATATATGATAATACTTTTTGTTCCTATTAACCAAGTTCTTCTGTGCTTCCTGCTCCCTTCTTATTAATTTCAATGATCTTTCCTTCGGTCTGATTGGCCCACACCCTCTGGTGTCTACCGCTCATTCACAAAGACGTTGAGGGTTCAGGTTCATTGGCGTCCTCTTTGTCATTGGCTTTGCTGACCTACACCCCCCCACCACTACCACTCTGGCGTACGGTCAATTATTCACTGCACGGGAAATACACCTGTGTCCCTGGTGAATCTCCCCGACAACCAGCCGCCAGAAAAAAATGAGTCTATTACCATGGCGGTGCCAGGTGATGGATTTCACGTTCACTGGTGGAGTGCAGGTAAAAAACCTGGGGATGCCGCTGAAGGTGACCTTCACAGCTAAGGCATCTTTACCAGTCGTGCGTGCAAACATACAGACTCCCATGGGGAAGTATCAAAGGGGAGAGTGGTTTCTGTGTCAGGCTTGTTTGTTTGTTGTGGGTTATTGGTGTGCATGCTGTAAACCTGAACAACCTTGAGCTGCAAATTCCTCCATAAGATGTTCCCTGGTGGACTATAATGCCTGTGTAACATCTATTAGGCCAATAAAAAACATAGTTCACTGCCCGTTTGCATGGGACACACTTTGTGATATCTGAGCTGTGACATAATAAAACATGTATCATTGAATCTTTGAATTGTTCAGTCTGAAGGATTTCTATTTCTTTTCTAACCATAACTATACAGTATCATTCAATATGGTAAAAACTTTATGATCGCCGTAAAGCACTATTGTGCACTGTAAAAATTTATTTTAAAGCAGGGGCCCGCGGGCACTGAAGTATCACCTTTCGCAACACATTCCCAGCACCCACTAGTGAGGTGGCATCTGCAGTGCTCAAGGCAGGATGGCAGCCATGCAGGACAGTGCCGAGCCAAGCTGCTAGGCCTGCTGTCTGCTAATCCATTCCAGTGTGGCAGCACAGTCAGTGAACCCCGTGGAAGCGGCGCTTCAGGTCAACAGATATGGTCAATACATGTGGTCAGAACATGTGGTCAGGACAACAGTGCTATTGGACCATGACTAACAGACTCTGTGATAGGCTGTTTGTTGTGCGTCTCGCTCTTTCTTTCATTGTCTGTGTTTGTCTACCGCCCTGCCTGCTTGTCTGCAGCTATACATCCCTGTGTGTGTCTTTGAGGCTGTATATCCTTTTGTTTTTGTGTGCTTATTCATGCCAGGGGTCTTGGCTGCACGCAAGGGAGACAGGTGAGACATGTAGAGGGGATGGCCAGGTTTTTGGAACAGCTCTCATCTCTGTGTAACTTTGGACCGTTGATGTGCCTGCCTTAATACCAGCGTGTGTCAGCTGTCCTCAGCATGCAGAGGCACTGGCGTGTACAGCACCAGTCTGCTGTGCCTCGGCCTCACTTGTTTCCCAGTAGCTCCCAGGCCCACCGACCAGGCCAGACATGGCACAAGACAGAAGAAGAGCGCCACACGACTCAGGCCTGGTCAGCCGGCTATTGCTTTTTGTTCAAAAACTAAACCTGGTCTTGCTTTTGTTCAACAATTAATGTATTTACTGGAGATATCATTATTTTTTTTCACAATTCCTGTGTGTCCTATTCAGAAATTGTTGGATATTTCAGTGGTTTAATCTTTCAAAGAGCTATGAAATTATTGAGGATTTTGTTCTAAGCTATGCAATAGTTTCCAATAAAATGGTTCAGTTTAGTTGCTGCGGAAGTGAGACCACCAAATAATGTTCTACACATACTGGGAGTTAAGAAACACAACAGTGAAACCTTTATAGAATGCTTAGTGTTTTATGGGAGGTTTTATTGCATATATGCCATGGGCGCAGTTGTAAGTGCTTGAATTTACTGATACATGTGAAACACTTATTGAAATATAATGAATTCGAGCTTTATATAATTGAATTATTTGCTCCTCTTTTGCATTTAATTGTCTGTGAAGATCAAATACAGATATTTTCAAAAAATATGCATATAATCTATACACATCTTTTCCATCTCTAAAACACACACAGGCTGACAAAAACACATTGAATAAGCATTAATAAATGCTCTTACACACTATTACAAAAACCTCTTTATCCTCTAATCTTGTCTTCTAATCTTCTCAGTCTCTAGTTAATGATGTTTAATTTGAGCATGTGACTAATGGCTAATGATGACACAATAAGCACACGCACACCCGTCAGTGTCTGTCATCGATCACAAAGACCAAGGTCATGTGATTTTATTTTATTCTGAAAAACTGAGAGGCCCAGATTCACAGCATCTTTATCGTGACAAATAATTTTCTGATATTTTAATGTTGTACCTAACTGTCACTTTTAGTCCATTCTACAGGAAAGAGGGGGGTTGTGAAGCAGAATTTTCTGGGCGTATTAATAAAATAGTGGGGAAAATAGCACCCCCTGAAGGCAACAAAAATGAATTATGACTCCTAATCCAAAAGACAAAGCTTGTCTCCACACAAAGCCACAGCACAGCACACCCGACCCTGAGCATTATGAGTTCAAACAGCTGTTCGTCCATTTATTTGAAGCCAAAATTACCACTGGGGTTAAGTATGAAAATGTGCTCTATTTTAGTTTGGTGAACTGATCCTTAAACAGTACTGCTATTGCTATTGTCAATCTATTCAGTCTGGTTGGTCTATTTGGACAGTAGATTGCAACCCTCTGTTCTGAACATTAGTGGTTTGGGGGCTACCCTTTAATTTACATTTGGTTCACAGATTGGGCCTTTAAGCCTCGTCCCCAGAGTTCCGATAATGAACCTATGTGTTACGACATTTAAACAGGCAGGCCTGGACAGCCTCTCATAACTCAGAAAGGTTATTCTCTGGCAGCAGATATAGATAAATGTCAGCAACGTTGCTGAGGCTTTACTGAAATAGAGCAGACATGATGCTCGCTGCTGATATTTACACAGCAGAGCTGCGTCTGAAGGATGGGGGGAAGACGTGGCCTGCTGACAAAATCAGTTCTCACAGTAATTCTTGTCCAACGATGGAGTTTGATGCCGGAAACAAACAGAATAATCTCCTCAAATGTCAATCAAGCTGATCTGAACCCTAATTGTCGTTTCAAAAAATTTCAGAATATTTTATGAAAATAAGCAGAACTGTCTCATTGAAATTACATAATATCCTCATGGTTAATGTTGCAAAAAATGCTAAATAGAAATTTACCTTTGCACTAGATTTAATGTTTTGCACTTTGTTGCACACTTTCCCCCTCTAAGACATAGCGACACGGGTTGTAGACCAAAACTCACCTCAGTCTGCCGTCATTAATCCAGGGAGGACCTGAGGCTTGTCTCTGCGAGAGGTTACCCCCAGAACCCAAATGAGGGATGGGAGGAGGAAAAAAAAATGAGGAGAGAACAGAAGAAGGCCAATTTGTGTGTTAGCCCCAGCAGCAGGACAGGCAGGCACTTAATTCTGTGGTAGCGCATCATTATATGCACCATTTACCAGATGCCCATTTAACATGCAATAATTAGATCAGTCACTTTGGAGAGAGAAAAAAAGCGATGATGCAGGCTACATGAATAGGGTCCCTTGCCATAACATTAGCAACCCCCTACAGGGTCACTTGTCAAAACTGTTTGAGAGATTAATTCTTTGGAGTGTCAAGGAGAAAAATGTATAGACGGGCTCTTTTTCGTTTTTCCCCTTTGTTCTTTGTTCTACAGTTTCCCACTAAAATGAGACACAGAGCAGTGTAACATTTTAAAGTGAAATCAAAAGAATATAAAAGAATTTAAAGTTTAAATATTGGATGCATACTAACACTCTTATAGTTATGATTGACTAAATAATGAATAATAATGAAGACTAACTTCCCTTTATGGTGACTTATGATGATCAAAGAGACAGAAAGAGAGAGGGAGAGTTCTGGAAATGCTAATTTTCCCTCTGTGATTCATTTAAAATGATTTCTGGAAGTATGTTTATGGGTTTTCTTTCTCCATCTTTGTGAGGCAAACAAATCCCATTATTGGATTCTCAAACAGTTACTCTACACACAAAACTCTGTCTCTTTGGGTCTTTGTCTTATATATCAATACTTCTTCACTTCTAAATCTATTTCATCTTGCCATGAACCTTTCTCTCCATAAATTTCTTTTAAAGTACAGTGCGTGACCTTTTTTTTTTTTTTTTTTTGGTGCCAACCAGACAAAATTCCTCTCTGCCAAAGCTCCCTTCTGTTTGGTTTATTTTAATAATGTCCATCCGTTTCAGAGCGAGAATCATTTCATATCTCTCACTAGCAACTTTTCCCATCTCCTGAGTCCCTTCTCTCAACCAGGAAGCAGGTAATAAACTGAGGAGTAGGTCTGTGCAGGGTTACATGCAGTTACTCCTGTGTGATGGACCAACAAAACCTGTGTGCTCTGTCAGTCCTGAGAAGCAGATGCTGAATCCTCTGCTTTTACTGGTGCTCTTATGGAGATGTTAACAGAGTAATTTGCGGGAGATATAAAGTGAAATAGGTCATCATCGGCTTCCAGGCTTTTCATTGACGGTGTGCCTGTGTATGTGTGCGCTATGCTCACTTCAGCTGTGGTTCAGGCAAGGAGCTGTGGTACATTCCCTGGGTAGAGGTGAGTGAGCGGTACCTGAGGAGTTAAACGGCCTGAGGAGGACACGGTCCACCATGCCTATATTCTGTAAAGCTCAATAGAACAGCCTAATACAGTGGTGGAGGAAAAGGGTGTGTAGTGAAATGGAAAATGTGTGTAGCAAGGCTACAGTCATACAATGACAACTGAGGTTTACTTCAGTACAGTTCATATTCATATACAGTAGATATTCAAATGAAACAGCTGTGCATCACAAAGCTTTAAGATGAAGACAATGAGATGTTGCAGAAAATCAGCCAGCCTCAACTTGATTCCCTTAATAACCTCTCTCTCCTCTTTTATGTTCTTTTATTCCACAGCTGTAATGTGGCTCCATTCCACAGGATTTAGCAGAACATAATGTGGTTTGTTTGTTGAATGATAAATTATTAAAATTATGTCTAAGAAGAAATACAAATATCTGTAACTACAGCTACAAAAAGTAATCAGGGTTCATTCTAAAAGTGTCACAAAACACTGTCATTGGCAGTGACAGTAAGTCAACTCCTCTTTGCTTAGAAATTAAAGGTGTTTTCTCGGTAATGCCAGCCATTGTCACCTAAACTCTCAGTGTCAGCCAGAGATGATATACCCATTTAATAACAGAAAGAGCTTTTATATGACTCTGTCCCTGGGACTGGCAGACTGATTGGCCAGCAAGACCGTTTCGCTTTGCAGATAAAATGAAACTACCTCCAACGTAATTTATAGATGCAATTTTGTGGGACAGTCCTGAGCTCATATTTGATATGACAATTTGAAGGTGCGCATGCATGTGTGTGTTCATGTGCATGTGCCCACGTGAAAAACAGTTAGTAAATATAGAGATTCCTTTTTAAAACAGCTGGAAATTGTGGGATTTTTTTAAAAGTCTGCTTGATGTGTAAGAAATGGGTTCAAACTGAGCATGTTGTCCCTTACATTTCCTTTCCGAATTATGATATTTTCAGAGTATACTGGTCAACACTTACACCGTCAAACTACTTCCCTTTGTTGAGATGCTGCCGCTAGTCTCTCTTGTTGGGCTCCAACAGTGTCACACAACACAGATCACTTCTCTAGGTTAAGCATCAATCACCTGTACATATCATTGATCCTGACCCTTCCACAACACCCAGATCCTTCTGTGGTCACCCACCAAAAATACACACATTATCTAATCACAAATTAAATCAACGTCCATTTGTTAACATTACTTGAAGCTTTAAGAGACAGATGTCAAAGTAATCCCGAGTCTCAGAAGCAGGTGGATGGTGGAGAAGTAGCGAGCGAGCGTCAGAGCGACGTCTGACCCCACTAAAGTAAGCCATTAAAGTTCAGGAGATGCCTGCATGGCTCTCAAATACAAGAGGACGAAACTGACCAAAATATCTGTGAGGCAGAGGCATTCATCATCTGAAGATAAAATCTGCTCCCTCAAATATGGCTGTAACATTTTAAAGCCAGACAGACAAGGCTTTAGTGTCGACAAAAAAGCCCAGTTCACCGTAGCACAGCTACAGCAACCAGTGGGCAGGACTGAGTTGGCAGGAGTTGCAGTCGTTAGTATGTAACCTCTCTATGAAGCCATCCATTTTTTTTTAGAAGGCCACAAATATTCTTTGAGAGGCACCACATTGACATTCAGTAATATACTGACATGCATGATCCTTGCAATGTTAAATCACTTGCCAGCATGGATCTATTATGTGAACATTAAATGGCAAATGACATGAATTTTACACCAACACACTAATCTTGAATGTAATGTGACAGTATGGTTTTATGCAGAGTTCTCTTCAGAGACTCTGCCCTACGGACCAAAGGGTCCTATTACTTAAATTAGCTCTATTAGTGTCTCTGTGGGGACCGGTACAGCGACCAAACTCACAAACCTGCGCAGAGACTCTAAAACAGCTTTTGTTATGCCACCCCTCCGTTGCCCTCCAGTTTCTCACTGATTTACATACAAATTGATCTTGAGGTAAATCAGATGTCACTTTTCTCCGGGTCACGGAGAACACGCTGAGATAATGAAATCAGGGTCCGCTGAGTGCTACACTTGCACAAGCTACCAGATGGGTCTCTCCGTTAATGCAATGCCTCAGTCTGTGTGAGTGTGTTTGTGTGTGTGAGTGGATTCGCACACGTGTTCATGTGAATGCACAAATCTGGGTGTGTGTTTGCGTATGTAAAAATGACTTAACATGTTCTATTTATTTCACAAATAAAAAAGTAAATGTGTGTGCTCATGTGTGATCATTCATTTGACAGCTCTGTATAGGGAACATGCTTCCCCTGTGACTTTGGGGATTGCTCTGATTTGCTTGGTGAATATATTTCTGTGGTTTGCAAAGTTAGGCTCCATCTAGCTTGAGAAAAAAAATATATAAAAATTGTCAACTCTGGCTTACAGCATTTTTATATAAATTAACAGAAAGCCAGATATATTTTTGCTGTTTGGCGGTCTCTTTTTCTTCATATACTCTTCATTGATATTAGTCCAGCATATACTGTTCTTTTTTCATAATACCCTAGTTTATCACTCCTTGAATGGATTCCTCTAGGCTTCCTCCTCAGAATAAATGATAGGGAGTTTGGCTTGGAGAAGGGCGGAACCGAAAAGGTGACAATTAGAAGGACAAGAACCTGATGGACCATCAAATCCCATTAATGTTGTCTGGGAGAAATTTAAGAGAAAGGCATTGTGTGCCATGTTTCTGTCATGGAACAGACTGACATTGGGGAGTGTGTAGGTGTAATAAATGATGAGGGCTGATAAAAAGCTAAATGTTAAAGTACTAAAATTGTTCAGCATGTTGTTTTAAGGTTAAGCAAAATGTGAGTGAATGTGTTAACTCCATTAAAAAGACTATGAAGACTACACCAGTGATTAAGAGAATTTATAATGAATAACATACACAACATCTAATTTCTAATAGAATACTACAATGTGTTTGACGGAATAATGCATTTCTTCAACCCTTCAAGCAGCCCATGGCATCAGTTAACTTCTTTACAGTAAAAAAAATAACTTGCTGAAACTCGCTTGAGTTCAGTAATCTATTGTAGTAGACAATGTACTCAGTCTCATTGTTGTCAAAGTTATGTTTTTGTTTTTGGGGAAATGCAAATGAAAGACTTATGTGCAAGGTCTGGTGTGTGATCCTTTTTTCGTTGTTGTTTATACAGTATTACTGAGTCACATAATCAGAATCAGAATCTTAAATCCTCTTTACAGAAACCAAATAGATGTTTGTTTTGTTTTTTTCTTCGAGGGAAATATTCCTCATGAATACAATGTGAGAGGATGGAGCTTTGAGAAAACAAAAGTAGAAGTAAAGTTCATTGAAAAGGATTTAGCTATCTCAGGGAAATTTGAAGTCTTTGATTTTCATATAGTGTCTTTACTGAAATGCATGAATAGCTGCTTGGAGGATACTTTTGGAAAATGTTTTCAAGTTGTATAAAGTATACACAAATACACTGAAAAAAGTCCTTCTATAGTCCTTTCTTGTGTTATTGTATTGTTTAAATGCATACCTCCTTCAGAGGAAAGGTAGCTACCTGCATTGTCAGTCAAAAGAGGATTTGAAATAAATGCAGGAGACTCTGCAGACCTTCTGTGTTGTAATTCCTCTACTTCGAATCATAAATACAATGAAAAGAAAGAGAGGAATGATGTGAGGCCCAGAAGTCATCAGTCAGACTGACAGCTTTGAAATAGAACAATACCACAGTCTCCTCCCCTCCTGGGCTGCAGACTGTTTTAGTATTTGTTAAATAACCCTTGTATTCATGAGAATGCTTCCAAAGCAAGGCCTCTAAAGCCATCTTATGGCAATCAAGAGGAATGTGAAAAATTACTGCTAATGTGCTCATTTCAGACAAAAAAACTGGCCCATAACAAGTGAAGGTATGAGTAATATATATAGAGCAGGATTAATGTACACTTATGTAGAAATATATGGTAAAATTATAATAGAATGAATATTTAAAGGCTGAGAGATGACAGTATACTTTATTTCATTATACTGAAGTAAAATTTTATTGTATATCATGAGTTCTCATCCTCTGGCATTTTTACTGATATATTTTGCTATCAAATGAGCAGAGACCAGGTTTCTACAGATGAACGAGTCAGTATATTTTCCTCCTTCATAATACTGTCATCAGGGGATAAGAGAGCTCATAATGGAGCAGTAGTTTATTTTACTCTCAGTGGGCAGTGGGGGCAGTCTCTGGCCAGTTTCTGTACTATGAGGGAAATAAATCAAAGGAACAATAACAAAAATGACCAGAGACCTCTAAGGGACCAGGCTGAACTACTTAAGGGTGATAAAGGTGAGTCCTGATGAGCTCTGAGCCAATGGCAGTGCAGTCTTGGCATAATAAATTTAACACAAATTGCCTGCTTTAATTGGGTTCACGATCTGTGGACTGGAGTGTCAGGAGCCTCCAGTAAAGAGGGCTGACAAATGGGACACACAGATGTCCAGCACAGTTTAACGCCGTTATAAAGACTGAGGAAATATTGGAGATGTCCACAGAAAGAGGCAATGTTGGTGCCAAGAGCCGTGCCACATGGATGGGGAAGACCAGGCAGGTCTCACAGGGAGCGCCGAGGTCTATGATACATCAAAAGAGTAGACTAGGAGGATGATGGATTAAATTATCTTTGCAGTTTTGGAAATCTGAAGATTGGCATATAGATTGGTCCATTAGGAACTTTCGAGTCATTAGCATAAAATGTCACACTGCCATTTTATGGGCAAAATTGGGGAATGCAGAATGAATTTAAAATTAAGAAATTAATTCTGACAATGCAAGTAAATGTGGGTCAAATTGCATGTGTCTGATCAAATAATATGTAGTAAATATATATGTGTAGTAAAATAGTAGGTCCAAACCCAGGTCTACCATAAAAGCTGCCTTCTCTTGTTGAGAATGTTCCCAAAATTTAATGGCGCCTTGCACAGATCATAAATTATGTCCACAACATTGTCAATAATATTACATCACTTTATAAAAATAAAAAAACAAGGTGATGCTATGTGTATGTTTGCATGAAAGTGCTCTGATATTCTCAGAGAAAAAAAGGAATGAAAACATTTTTTAAAGAATCTGACTGCCCAGACTAGCTAGCGGGCGCACAGTCATGAGGCATGATGACACGCAACATCTGGAGTCATAAGGGAAACAGCATGTACTCCTACGCCCGGAACCAGCAGGACACAGACTGCGCTACACACACTAACCAGAGCTGCTGGTGAAGAAGACACCTGCAGCCTGCACATGCTGCCGTTTGCACACAGCAGGCTGCACTCAAAAAGGTCAGCTCAATCAGTTGTAAAAAAAAAAGTTATGAAAGAAAACATAGAGGATGTCTTGTCTTTGCTTCTTTAATTAGGAATGTAAGTCATACACATAGAAGGGAGAAGGTGACTTATATTAGTGGTTCCACAGACCACTGTGTGAACAGGTTTTCACATTAAGGCCTGTGGAGTCGTACAGGAGAAAAAGTGTGTGATTTGGGTGAAGTGATCCTTTAATAAATGGTAACATGCAACAGAAAAACAGCAAGTTCTGAGCCTTAGTGAATTCAATTTAAACACATTGAGAGAGAGCAGACTTTGTGATAACAGATTGACGAGTTATTATTACTCATTGCAGAGGACATTATGTCTTTTTTCCAAGCCAGGTCAAACTTCACCATCGTACTGTCTAACCCAAGACTCTCGTCTGTGATCGTCCCACCCAAAAACACTAGGTTTCCTGGCAAAGACAGGCTCAAACACATTGTCACCAGTGGTGCTCTTCTGCCCCGAGGACCGGCTCAATGTCAGTTTTACTCAACAACCACACACACATACACACCTGCACACACACACAAACACAGAGCCTGGATGGGGGGTTCCTGGGGCGGGGAGAGGGATGTGATATGGAAATCCTTGTCTACTGATATCTTCCTCTGATAACTATGTGTGAAGGTCATTTGTCCCCTGCTTTGGCAAGACTCTACATTAATCATTGTGGAATTGGCATGATGGGTATTCGCAGAGGCAGCCACTGCCTCGCGGTCTTTCCCATTCCCCCCATCTCCTCCTTGTCGCCCGTAACCAAAGCAGATGTGTACAATAAATAATGACACATCTGGACATTTTCATCTATTACAGCACACTTGGAGCAGATATAGCACAGCCGGCATCCTACCTGAGGTCTTCATTTTTCCCAATACCTTCCAGTATTGTAACAGTACATTATGTTGTATGAGTCTACATTTACAGTACCAGCTGATCCAGAAATGGCTTCAAAAAAGGCTTGAAAACAGAGAAATAGTGTGTGTCCTACTGTTTTACTTCCAGCTCATGTTCCCTCCTAGGTTGCATATCAAAATATTAAAACATCTTCATCCACAACTAAAGATTATTATATATGAAATTTCACTTCATTTATAAAATTACTTTACATGTCTGAGCCTTATTCATGGCTGCATAATTTAGCAATGTCATTTATTTTCAAAGTATACTGCAACAGGTTTATAGCATTAAGAAATGTTCCTGTGAAACCGTAAGATACATAAATATATAGGGACATTAAGTTAAATAATCTACTGTTCATATATTTTCTAATGGAATTCAAATTTACAGGTGTCATGTGCCAGACTATTTCTTGGCTGTTGCTAGGCAACGAGCAGAAAACTCTGCTTCGAACAGGCTAGCTGTTTCCATCTGTTTCTCGTCTTTTTTTTTGTGTAGCTAAACTGCAGCTACAGCTGGTTATATGGCTTCATATTGAACAGACAGACGTGAAAGTGGTACTGATCTTCTCAGTCTAAATCTCTACCAGAAAGAGAACTAGCACATTTCCCGAAATGTCAAACTGTTCTTTTAACAACTGATGCCAGATGCCTGTTAGATTAATATGGTTCTCCAAAGTTAGAGCATCCAATCCTCAAGCTTTTGCTCCTTTGCTTTTCTGTTATTTATTTAACATTTTGTGTCCGAGTGTCTTGCTACAGACATCATAGTTAAAGATCAGAAAAATTCAACTAAGACTATAGCTCCAATTGCATTCAAAAGGATCATCTATCTATAAACTGAATTCTGTACATTTTCCAAAATGAAATGATAATTGGGTAAAAGCTGTATTTGTAAGTAATCACTGAATAATCTTGAATCACAGATCAGCTCCTCATTTAACCTCTGCACCATGACGCTTCTGCCTCGTTTCACACGCAACACAAAGACACACCAGAGGAATGCATCCATGGCTGAAGTGAAATCATTTTCTCACATTTTCATGCAGATGGTAGATTGTTGTGTGTGTGTTGTATGTGTGCACTGTCTGTGTGTGAATGTCTGTATAAATCTGTGCATGCCTGGAAGCTTAAGTGTGTGTGTGTGTGTGTGTGTGTGCATGCATGGGGCGTACTTCTGAGAACGGCAGGTTTGGCCCCCGAGGCGATGACAAAGCGATCAAACTCTATGTGTCACATATAAATTGCTTTGACCTTTTTTCCTCTCAGACTCATGGCTCGATGGCAACAAGGGACATTTTACCCAACTGGAAAGAGTGCTCAAGTCCGCAAAACACGAGGAAATGGCAAGCGAGGAAATTAACAGTGGTAAGTGTTTGTCCTCTACGGGGTCAAAACACACCACGCTGTTCCCTTGTGCTTATGCTCTGCCAATTTCCCAAAAGGCATCAAAGAAAGAACCTCAAGCATTTATTTGAAAACTGTGTGTTCTTTAAGAAAATTGAATTTAGTTCATGATAACAGAAAGTGCGATTGTTCAAATAAGAAAATTGCTCTCTTTGACACATATTCTTGCCATAATAAGCAGACAGGTCAGCAGTGTTAATTCACATGCAACAGAACTGCCCACTCCTGTAGCATTTGCCAATTTACCTCTTACCCTATTAAGTGAATGGCCTTTTTTGTTTCGGAGCTCACAGTCACCACACTCTTGACCACTTTAATACATTTTCCAATTCTTGATTGGCCGCATAAGTAGACCTCATAAACGAACCTGTTGTCTGTGGTGGCCATCTGGCCAGAAGTCATGTATATAAATGGACCTCTAGACACTTGACTTCTGTAGCTATCGGCCATGATTACTCTCTTGGTCTAATACAATATTCATACATTAGAGGAGGCATGCATTACCTTCTTTCTCCTCCTCATGCTGCCATCGGTAATTGAAATTTCTGAAGTGCAGCATGTTAAATAATGGAATTAATTTCCCATGCAAAGTGTATATGATTGACCATGCACAGGGAACAGAGGGAACAGGCCCCATTTCCAAAGAAGAGGAGAAAAGAGCAGGCTGTGAGCCATATTGTTTGATTTATAAATTCATGATGGAATTAATGATAGTAACATTATTTAAGATGATATTTTGTATATAATATATGTTACATTTAATGGCTGTACCACAGAAACAAAGACACATATTTTAAGGCAATTTGACTGATAAGACTTATCTTGTAGACAGACAATTTTTTTTCCTTTTAATGAACAGTTATTATAGCAGAGAGTAAGTGTGATAGCCACAGATTTATTTTTAAAAGAAAGGGAATAAAGGATAGATTAAACCAAAGAAATGTGTGTGTGTGTGTGTGTGTGTGTGGGGGGGGGGGTGTCACAGAAATATGCAAAGCTCTTTAAAATGAATGTAAAGGATGTGGGAGGGACACTGAGCCCCTCGTGAGGGCTAATGATCAAGCTGGTTTGACCTCTCAGGCAGTTAATGTGGAACAGACTGTTACTGACAAGCCAAGTTCAAATGACAGGACATCACAGAAAAAGAACAAAGGAGTAGCTCTCACAAAAAAAACACCACTCTTAACCGCACAGCCATGTTTTATGAAGGGAATAAAAAGGCAGCACTCACAGAGTGGGGGAAAAATGTGTCCAGCCTCAAAAGCTTCTGATTCAGACAGGAAGTGGTGTGTCCCATTCTACTTTTTGTTCTCAGGACTCTGCATGTTTTTCTATCCAAATTTTGATTAGAGAGACCACTTGTCCTATAACTATGTCCTCCATGATCCATTGTTCTTTTCTTTGTAAATTTAACTGTGAAAAAGGATGAATGCACTGAGTGCGTCATGCCCAAAATATGAGAAAAATAAAAATAACAATACAAAATGCACAAAATACACAAGGACACTTTATAGGTGCAGGTTTAAATACAAAAATACATTCAGTAGTGCCAACAGATCAAAAGATCCAAATCGATGCCAAAACCCATCTTTCCAGTAACTCTAATGAGTTTATTTGTGATGGAGGCACAGGACAAACACACAATTAATTTAGCTGCTTCAATTGACAACACGGGGGAGTTTAGCAATGAGAGTGTGATGAAAACAGTAGGCTAAGCACAATTATACTGTATGTCCCAGCCAAGACATATTAACCTAATGAAATGTTCACAGGCTGTAATTGTTGTAATGAGTGGATGGACAATGAAGAAGACAGGAGGGATACAGCAACAAATGATGTAGAAGGACATGCACAGTAAAAGATAACCATGATCTAAAGTGAAAATATCTTATTGTTTTACACTATTATTGAGCATATTAACTTGGTTTCATCATGAGGGATGCAGGCTTTTTTTTTAAAAAAACTTTTTATCTTTAGTTCTTTCCATCTACAGTTTCTGAACATGCCTCAGGTAATTTACGAAAGCAAGAAAGAATCTTGCTTTTAAAGCAGAAACTCTCTGTACCTCTGTTCCTGGAACAGAGAAACAGCAGTGGGGTAATTTCCAATAAATAACCTCAATGCTTCCAATAGGTGCCACCCACATATACTCTGACAATACCCAAGTTCAGAAATGAACACAGATCAAGAACAGTACCAACTGATCATAAAACGCAACTGATGCGGAAAAGAACACAAATAATTCAAAGTGAGAATGAGTGGGTGGCGAGAGAGGGAGAGAAATAAAGTGAACAGGAGAGAAACACAGAAGAGGTGAGGAAGCATCAGAGAGTGACACGAGCGGGAGAGAGGGAGCTACAGAGAGAACATTTAGGGGGGAGTTGAGTCGAATTCAAATACCCAATGATTACATCGCTTAACGTGTCAAGTATATTTCCATTTAAAGTGCTTGCTTAAACACCCATGAAGAGGTGTTCTCCGGCTGCTGTGCACACAGTAATGACAGGGGAGTCTCCTAAGACCCTCAAGCCGTGCAATTGTCACTCTCTTCCTCTGTGCATTGGCTCATCAGCCCCAGCTTTAAAACAATATATTGCGTCGGTGGCAGACCTACAACCAGGGGCCAAATGCTCCCCAGACACACTGCCACCTTAAAGTTGCTATGTCTGCAATTTGAAAATGTACGACTGCACTTAAACTGTGGTAGACACGGACACAACCGCTACCTGAGGGGAGCGTGCATGGAAACGGTCAAGCTGCTGGCTGTGAAACCAAAACACTGAGCTCCAGACTGGGATGATAAGTTTCTGTGCGGTTGTTTTTATGAGCAACCCCTCTCACATTACACATGGTCATTTGATCCATTGTTCATTTACTGTAAGATATTCATTAGTGCAGTTTTAAAGTGAGGCAATTCAGCGCTCACTGAGCAGGGCTACTGTAGCCACAATTGATAATTATAGGATAGTGGTTAAGCAGTATCTCTCTAAAGTTTACTAGCACTGGCTAATTATCAAAAGCCAGTGGTCATACCAGAACAAGTAAGGCTGTAGCTGCAAACAGGATGGGTGTATTGATTTGAGCAAGGACGTGTTGGAATGTTGACATATTGAACTTCTTATTTGCAGAGGAATGAATATAATTTTTTGTACTCAATAAGGATTTTTTTTAAAAAAGAATCAATTTAAGACAAATTACACATTTCCATTTACATATCCTGTTAAAATAAAGACAGTATGACTTGCCTATATTAAAATGAGATGAGGAGATATGAAATCTGAAAGAGATCTTCCTTGTTCTGAACCACACGCACCAACACCATTCCTGCTGACTGCATTCAGCATTGATAATCCTGTCACTCCCTACAGCTCCATGTATTAAAATGCAGCGCTGCTGTTTGCCTTTGTGAAAGGCCTTTATTATTAAAGTGCCCTCACCTGCTAACACATTACAGGCCGTAAACAACATGAATGATGTGCTGAGCACTGCAGCCTAACACACATTTATTAAATTACACTTTTCAGCCACACATCAGCTTTCTCCTTTGATTCATTTCCTTTAATGAGTTTGCTGATGTAGACTGGCATGCTGTAATGAAAAGGTAAAGACAAGCAACCAGGAGAGCCATAAATAAGTCTCAGAGCATGAGGAATAATGACAGGAGTTTAATGTCCAATTAGATTAAAAGGCTCTCTGACACAAAAGCAGGATGCTGAGTGCACTGCTCAATGAGCCTGTGAGCGACATTGATTAACGCTAAACGGATCTATTACTCTCATCCATGGTACTGATCAACAGTTCTACCTGCCACTTCTCTAACACTATAAATGTGTGTGTGGTTGCGCCTATATCTATGTATGTCTACCCATTAAGTGGGTTATAGATTAACAAAGCTGGCAAGTAATATCCAAAAACTCTGTATTTCTCAAGGACGTCCAAGTAATTTTATGTTTCCTGCTGTTTTGCTCATTAATTTCTTTATGTAAACAAAAGACAAGCTAAGTCAGGCAAGATTTGTCATCTATTATCTCTGATAGATAAGTTTCATAAATATAAAGGGGAGTTTTCTCCTTGTAAAGCCCAGTTGAGTCCTGACCGCATTCCACATTATTGGCTTTAGCAGAAAAAAAACACGACAGTAGGACGAGATGTCCATCCATCTCTAGACACTTGTCACCGGCCTCAGTTTGCATCCTCCGTTTGAAGTGAACATTAGAGAAGGGTTGCGGAGGTGTTTAAATCTGCTTTGCTGCAGGGGAAGGAAACTACCTTGTAGTTGCGGCTCCTCATTATTCTGCTGACAGAGCTTTGTGGATTTTTGTCTCTGTTGAGGAGGGATAGATGAGATGAACAGAGATATCCTCCTCTGGAGGAGTATGTCAACACCTTTGACATATAACGCAGCCCACATTAACATCCACAGCTCAGAAGATCCGGTGTGCACCAACAAGATCAAAGAGACAATATTATGTAACAGACTATATTGTGTGTGCATAATTTGCAGTCTTCATTGAAACTTGGGAACTGAGGTTCCCCTCTGTGATCTGTGCAGTATTCATTATAGGCCAGAATCCATGTGAGGAGAAAATTTTAGCTGTCTTTCTTATTTTATTACAAGGCAAATGTGCTCTAAATCTTTTAAGACCAACATAATCGTCATTGTTCTGAGGCTGATTTTCTAATATATACAGCATATATCATGTTTCATTTCCACAATTCATGCACAGAGGGACTATTTTTCTGTTAAACTAAACAGCAAGAAGGAAATATTGCATTACATTTCTGCCAAATGCAAAAAGACAAGGGCGTGAACTCGAACGGCATAGCGATTCATATCGTGACAATTGAACTGGGACAGAAGAAAATAACAAAGAATTATTTTCCTCTGTCAAGAAAATTAAAAAAAGATACCAGGGTTGTAGATTTTCATTCCAAAAAATGTAAACTCACTTTCGTTTGCCGAATGAGGTTACACAATGGTGACTGAGCCAAAAGACTGATTAAACAGTATATTTGTAGTATTAAGTACTGGGTGTCTGGGATGATAAAAAAAAAATATTTAAAATGCTGCATTATGTTGTTGCTAATACAAACACCAAAGTGGTCATAGTCATTTAGTGAACTCAGAAATTACTGTTGTCTTTAATCAAAAATACTAAATAAAATCCACAAAATAAGACAATGGTCATGCCTATTATATGTATAATCCATATTTATACATTATACAACATTGCAGGGGGACTTGAAGAGGCAGCTGCAGATCTGTTAGATGAAAAAACTTCTCTGAGAAGTTACCAACTCCATTTCACTGTGCCCTGCTGTCCGTGGACACATGGATTGTTCAGCATAAAGCCAGATTGCTTACAAAGTGATGGCAAAAGGACAATTATTTTTATTATATTACGACAACAGCGTGTTTCTTTTATTTGAACCAAACTCTCCCCTGATGCCTATCACGCCTGCCATCTCTTTACTATTTTCTATTTATAAGGCTGCATTAATTGATTGGATCCACAATAAGCTGACAGATGCACAGTCCTGACAGACAATCATCTGAGGTGTGTGGAGTTAATATATCTGCTCAAGATGTTCAGCTTTCCTCGTCTGTCTGTCTGTCATTAGCTGCTAAGCAGGTAGCATAGAGAGAGGGTTTATTAGAGCTTATTTTCTGAAAATTGCTGCTTGCTGTTGTCGGAAAAAAGGGGTTGATGAGCACTGAAGAGCATTGCAGAGGTTAGCCATGATTCTGAATGTAAATGTACCCATGTTGTTTCCACTATTAACCCCAGAGTTTCAAACAAGCATGGACACTCCTTAGGTTCCTCCTTATTCTATTAATTTATTTCATCTACAGAAACCCCCACTGCAGATATGACTTCTACATGCACTGAAAACACTCGCTTTACAAGGCCATGCTTCTTTTCACTTTGTGGAATCTAAATATTGAGCAATGTAAAAAAAAAAAAAAAACAAGAAGAAAAAGAAATCACAGATAGTTCTGCACAAATAGTATAGGATTATCGCTATCGCAGCAGAAAAAACATTCAGTTACATTTTTTTCCACATAGGTTTGTATCAGTTTGTCTTTTCACTCTTTAGAAGTGCCTTACCTTTCCAATTTTATTGTTTAATTTATTTCTTTGCAGTGGATGAAGTCGCATGCACACACCCACGCATTGGTATATCTGTCTTCCCTTCTGCTTCTTCATGACATCCAAACTCCATATCACCAAGACAACTCCACTGCATCGACTGTGTGCTCAGCAGAAGTTTCCTTCCAGACTCATTAACGGTGGAGGGCCCACTTACTATTTTTGACAAATAATCTCATCAACATTTCAGCTCAAGTAAGAGTCATATCGTAAATGTAACTGATGTATTATTGTTGGTGATGTATTCCACATAAACAATGCATCACGTAGAGGAGCGGTAACGTCTATCAAACCCTCAGTGCCAGAAGAGAATGAGCTTTGTGGAGCGGTAGAATCACAAGTTACAATGCTCTAATAGCAGAAAAACTTAATTAACTAGGTGAGCCTCAGGGGCTCTTACAAAATGCCTCCCCAAGCAACAGCAGAGAGTGAGAATGACCCCCAGCTACCACAGACCTGCTTACTGATACAGAAAATATGATTGCTTTTCATATTCCGGTGAATTTTCAACATTCTACATTTTACCTCAGGACACACAGTCGCTCAGAACACATTAGAGTAGGTGCATTGTGGGGAAAAAAGGGGCAGTGCATGTGGGCGTTATTAGCTAAATGAATTTTAATAAATAACGCTGAAATATAATGAAACATAAGACAATATGAAAGATGAAATTAAATGCTTGTTGGAGTATGCAAGATAGATAATGGGATACAGTGGTGAAACAGATGAGTTTGAGAGGGAGCGTAATACTGCATGTTCAATTTATATGTAAATCAATCCACCTAATAGAATGACCTCAACCAGGTGCCAGAGGATAGGAAAACGATCCCACCCAAAAAGGCATTTCTGAATTTTGAAATCTCATGAGCTTTCACGGAAACAGGGAGTCAGACTGGTGTTACAATAACCCATTAGAGAATGGGCTAATGAGGTGATATGTTTGAGTTACGCTGAGAATACCGCACGGCTCCCACGGTAGTCTACACAACACGCATTTCATGCTCAGCCTGCACAGGATGTCCATACACTGGTGCCTCCAGCAGGGAGCAAGCTGCCCTTTACACCTATCTGTGTGTGAGTATCATGTGGATAGATGGATGGATGAATGAAAGGATGGGTGACAAACACGCCACCACTATCTGCCACCGCTCTGTGTCACCTTTTTGTCCTGAAACGGAGATACTATATGTCCGTCACCCTCCACCCTGTCTCCCTCCTTATTAGGGACAGCAGAGGATAATCAAGGGAGAACAAATGATGTGCTGCAAATCCCCTGCTGTGTGACCTTTGACCATGTGTGTACTATAAACATGTCAGCCTGTCCACCTGAGGTCGATGTCTTGCTACAGCTGCTGTATAGATGAAAAGTAGATAGTGTGCCTTCAGAAATTTGCATGCATATTTCAACAACTTGTTTAAATCAAGAGTTTTTTTCTCTTCAAAAACTCATGTGTGGGCGTGTTCTGCGGAGCAAAAGGTGCTACAGTCCCACTGTCTATCAGTCACTAATGGTGTGGAGCAGTGGGAGGCCAGGCCACCTGCGTCTGCTGCCTGATAATGAATATGATGAAGATGGATAATACTTTACCCTGTCTGAAACCGTGCTCTCAGCTAGGGAGTGATTACTGCGGTAATTGGGATCCATGGTGGCTGCCGCTAGAGATACCGCTGATGAGACCACCGCGACTAAAATGCAGATAACACTGAGATTACCCATAATGGGCCCAAAAGTTACAACTACACAAATCACCTCTGACATCCTCAAAGTCAAATATGTGGTCTCACTGTAAATTTGTGATGTGTCATAATTTTTTAAATGTTGTTTTTAATAAGAGAATGTAATAACTTGGATGTTTTCTTTCAGGTTCACAAAGGATCCGATTTAATTGGCTCCTCCCTCACAAAGTCTCATTGTAATGAGACGCAACAGGACCTAAGTGACTGTGACGTCCTCTGTTTATCAACCCCAGCTTTCCCTAAAACCTGACCCTGTCCTCAATGTACCCCCCACACACACACACACACACACACACCCCACCTGCCACACCTGTCTGAACAACAGAGCAGTCTGAAAACAACATTGTTATGCCAGTCACACAAAAGCCACAGGGACAAAAACACTTAACTGGAAAAGAAAACAGAGCAGGAAACCACTGATGATATTACTCACTTTTCTGGGGGAGGCGGGGGGGGTACCATTTGTATCAGTTGTGTCACTTTAAACCTCCGTATCCTATGCCACAGGGTTTGATATATTGATTATTCTGCTACATGGGCCATCTCCATACCTCATGCTGTTATTTTGAAAAATTTCACAAAGAGATTTATGAAGACCCCAAAGTGATCATTACCAGGAGGCCTTGTCAGGCACCACTTCCTCTTCTATGGTGAGGATTTCTGGGATTCCTGAGGGACGATGGGTGTCCTCCAGGTAGTGTCCTAGTGCATAGAGGGTGTCATGACTTTTGGGGGGGGGGGTGCTGTTAATGACCATCTGTTCAGAGAGCAACCTTTTTAATGAAGACAGATGTTGAGAGGATCTAACCAGGGGGTTTCAGGCAGGGGTCTAATGACACACCCTCCTATGTCTGGACTTGCGAGGGTGTTTTAGGTGCCCTGACAACCCTCACCCTGAAGAAATTCAAACACGCCTCCTGAAGCTGTACCATTACTATCAATGTACTCACACATACACCCACAAGCATGTGCTTTGCTACTGAAGTATGATAACTGCAATTGTGTAAGAAATCCCCCCTGAGCCACATAAAAGTCTCATTAATTTAAGACCATTTCATAATGAAGCGTAAGTTGTATTTACGAGCCCTAAATGTAAAGCAGCTACAGTAGTAAAACCTTTAATTTCTTTTATTTCACATTTTGAGATCATCATCAGGGGTTAGTTTCGAAAAGGAGGTTCCAGGTTGTGTGCATATATGTTTTACATGCTCCACTTTGCAAACCTTATATTAAGCTGGGTCAATATTATTGCCTTATGCTTTGTCATTGAGACACATCATGTTTTGGTTGAGTAACCCAGATTTAATTGGATTTAAGTTACCTAAATTAAATTTCCTTTTGGTCTTGATCCATGTCTTTTGTTGTCCAAGCTTCTTTTCACTCCTTGCGTTCATATTGAAGCCTTGGGAAATGTTTTCTGTTGATTTGGCAGACTCAGAGTCAGCCCTGTGATTGTGCTCCAGCACTCAGGCCTCATCATCCTCCAAGATGTGTTTTCAGAGCCGCAATGTTAATAATATCCAAAAAGGAAGGAGGGAGCTTACAGCACCCATGCCCTTAGGCTTCACCCCGCATGTGTGCTCAAATTAAAAACAAGCCTGTGGCCTAACGGCAGTTCTTAACACGGGGGCTGACGTGTCAGCAAACTTTTATTAGAGTCATCCCTTTGGAAAACACAGCAGGGAAGGGGAAAAGACAGAGCCTGTCGGAGAAGACATGGGCGGCTGTGTTCCCTGGTGTCCTTTCTTTTTTCTTTTTTTCTTTTTTTTATCAGACAACAATTCTCTGAAAAGGTTATTAGAGAAGTCGACTGAGATTGATGGATGGAGGTACAAGACGCTCAGAAGCCCATTTTTCTCACACTCATCTTCATTTGGGTTTTGGTACTGACAGTAGGGGAGCAGAGGAGGAGATGGATGGATGGGTCTTTTTTTCTCTACTGTACTTTGTGTACAGTGGATAGTGCATTTCCAAGAGCATACCATTTACAGCCCTTTTTTAGTTTACACATCTTTATAAAACATTAATTTAATACTGTTGGCTACACGACAGCATGAGTGATTTTGATGTTTATGTGGAAACTTTTAATGCAATCTTGAAAACGAGCATGTGTAACACTGTATTTATCAATTAATATGCTGAGCGTAAGTATGTGAGGTGCCGCAGGCTAATAGGAGTCGTTATAATGAGGGATGATACCAATAAATTGATATCTGCACTCACCACAGTCGTCTCTACGGCTGCAGTTAAAAGGACTGACTCAGCCTTCACTAACCTTGTGTTTGACTTGAACTGTCATTAAGAAAATCAAAAGTAGATTAATTAATCACAGGTCCACTGGGGTGTGCATTAGTTTAAGTGACTATTGTAATATAACTTAAAGAGAAATCACCCATTATTTCTCATCGTGACACCAGAATGAATGTTTTGCTACTTCCAGGAGTGCTGATGCTGTCATCGAGAGGATGGGAAATGGATTCTGTAAGTGGCAGAGAGTCTATTAGAACATTAATTCTGCTACAAATGGAGCTCTTCACAAATGGTCAACACTTACGTCTCATCTGGTCTTACTTTTTTGCACTCTGCTGCACCCATTATACTTACTTTAAATCCTCTCCTTGAAACATAACTGCGCTTCTCTTATGGGGAGTGGGGGGGGCTTCTTTCAGTTTGAGCAAGGGATTTGTACAGTGTTTTCCAGTGTGAGCATACTATACATGAAAGCATGACTGCACGTGTCATTGTTTGTTGTTGAGAAGAAGAAGAAGAAGAAGAAGAAGAGGCTGCATCCATAATGTAGTTCTGCCGCAAGCTTAAACGCTTCAGACGTCTGGAAACACACCGTGACTCACTCAGGCGAGGGAGGGAGATGCCAAATGGTCACAGCAGGGCCAGTGGATCACCGCCTGAAGCAAGCAAAAGATCCCTGGAAGATGTCCTTTCTCACATCTTTACATGCCTATTTTCTTCTCCTATTTCTGAATCTGAAAATGTGTGCCCCTGCTACATTAACCAGATTGCTACCATCCCATTGGTGTACTAATAGTATCCCCTGCTGGCAGAAGAGGGGACATATACCAAAAGCAATGATGGGTATAGAAAACTCTCCAGTTCAGGAGTATCTCTCTTTTTGAAAAGACAATAATGATTTTTTTTAAGACATCAGATTACGAATATGAGAATGAGGTCCAGAAACGTGCATTTGCAGGTTTGGGAGCATGGTAATTAAATGTTACCCCTCTAGAGCCACCAGAGGTCACCACTACTTATTATTAAATATTTTGTTATCAGTTTAAACAGTTTTGTTTTTTGTTTTAATAGAAAAATAAAATGACAGGTATCTTTTAAAAAAAAATGAGAGAGAGAGCAGAGCACCCACATAGATGCATATTTTTAGATAAAACAGTGAGAAGCCTGGCTTTAGAATCCAATTAGTGCTCTGCCACTCAAGATAAGTCGTGGGCATAGTCTGTGTACATGTGTTTTATTTAGTGGATGATATCTGTCAAACAAAGTTTATCATTATTACAGACTGTGAAGGCAGAGTCCCTTCTGCATGTATGTTTTCTAACCAACAGCTACCTTCGCTCCTCCTGTAAACATGCTGGTTTCCATGCCAACCTGGAGCAGGATCCACAGAGCAAACACTCCACCAGTCAGGAGAAAAGTGCCTGACAATGGAGTCTGAGCTGAGGTGGAGAGCTACAGGAGGAGGAGGAGGAGAGTATTAGCGGGGAAAAGAGCAGGTTCCATATTTGCCCAACACACAAGTAAGAAGTGAGGTTAAAATGATAAAATTAATAAAATAGCTCAGTGGCATAAAGAATGGAAACGTTTTAGTAAAAAGTTAATTAAACCAAGTTGTCATGCTTTTGGATAATCTGTCAAAACACTAAAAGGTTAATTAAAGACTGTCTACAATTTGGGATTTGGACCAGTATTATATGAGCTGCAATAACTGCACTGACAAGAACTTATTAGCATTTTTCTTTCTTTTCAGAATAGGGTTTCAAAGATTTTTATAATCTCACTTTTTACTGCGAAGAAAAAAAATCAACACAAAGCATCAAAGAACATGTTCTATACATGTTAGTAAGTTAGTTAGTTAGGCTGAAACTAGGCCCTGTGTGAGCCCACTCGTTCACTTAACATGTTATATGTATCACTATACTGCACTGAATACACTGTTTTGGCCATCTGATGGCCCCAAACCCTTTCACCCAGCAGCACAGAATTTCTGTTTTTCAATTCTACAATAGCTAGACTGAGGCCAACTTAAAAATCACATAAGATTATCTAATTACTCGTGTCAATTTAGTCATTTCAATGTGAAAATGATAGAAAATTGTGGTTTAAATAGTTGATTAGCTGAATAAGAAAATTCTCACTTAAAAATTCTGAACTTTCAAAATCCATTTAATTTTTTTTCCATCAATATTTAACTGACCGAGAAATACAGTCTTTGATGGTGGTACGATGGAGCACGCGCTCACCTGAATGCTGCCGCTAATACGCGCGCGCAAACACGTTACAGGTAACAGTTGCTAGAAGGAAAGTGCACTTCTCTCCAAGGACAAGAAACGCGCGCATAGAAAAAGACACGAGTGAACATATGGCCTCGTTTGCGGAGGTAACGAACAAAAAATACGAATCCATCGTATAGGTCCGCTCAGTTTGAAAGTCCACAAAAAGCCGTGTCAAGGGCAAAAGGGTAATGAGAGAGAGAAGTTCCTGGAAACGGAGTGAGTGTGTGTGTTGGGGGGGGGGCTAACCCACTGGATTCCTCTGAGTGACTCCGCTCAGTGAACACCCATCACAGTTTCTGAGAGGAGACGCGACGTTCGATCCTCCTCGGTACTATCCAAAAATCACATTCACCACTCGGTGGCCTGGAGCAGCCGCTCATCGTGTCATGTCCCTTTGGCGAAAAGTGTTAACCAACAACAGGTAAGTGAACGCGCCGTCCTGTGAGGAAAAACTTAGCGGCAAAGGTCATATTTTACTGATTGATTATAGCTTCTCTTGTAAGAAGAGGGTTGTTTTGTTTTGTTTTTATTAATACCCAAATATAAGCTTAACCAAATATATATATAAATGCTTATAGCCCAAATTTATGATTTGTTTAAAAAGTTGCCTCTGCATACCATTTTGTGTAATACAATAACTCAGTCATCATAATAATAGTTGAATGAAATAAAATATGTTTTCTTTTGGCAGTAGTCTATATGTTGGGTTATATTTATTTTTGTATTTGAAAGCCTGAAGTAATCTTGTTTAAATAAAATTACAGTTACCTTTGCACATAAGACTTTTGGTAATATTGCATTTTATATTATTTATTGTTTATGTTTTTAGGTACCATCTACTTTGTAAAGTTGAGTTGCTTTGTACTCTTTAGTTTAGTTATCTAGTATATGACAATAAAAAGATCTTGAATAGAAGTTGTTTTTGGTTGAAAAGTTTCCCAAAAGGTTTAAAGTTCAAAGTGGGAAGACTGTATTGTTGTATTTTAATTACTTTTGGTGTGTAATTTCAAATTTTAATTCATCCATTCTTCTTTTGTAGGCTTCAAATGACCTTCTAGATATGAGCAGTGCACTACCAGTTCCTCCATGAAGCCAGTTTTATGAAATGCTGCTGCTTGAATCGACTTCCTCGTGAGCGCAGGACTCCTGAGGAATCTGTTTCAGTCATGAGTGGAAAAGGCTGTCAGCTCCTGGTGTCTCCATCATGTAGTGTGTCCCCATCACTGAGCATGATCAGAGGACACCAGCCCCAGACAACCAGGATTCCCACAACCACCCTGCCACTGGCCAATCTTGGTCCTTCCTCAGGAATGGAGAGGGTGAAAAAAGGGGAATTGCGCTCCATAGTCTCAGGGAAACAGAGCGGAAGCCATGTTGTTCTGCCCACCCTAAACCTCCGCAAGCAGGTGCTGACCAATGGGAAACATCTAAACATGCCGACTGCATCCACACAACAGCAACGGCCTGCCCATTATCCTCCAGCCACAACAGTGAAAATTACCACCCAGACAGGACTGCGTTCCTCTAACAACAGCCTCAAAGGTAAAGACAAAAGTCAGTAAAGGTTAAGAATATCTGATCGATCCAGGGTGTGTGAGCAAAATGCAAGTGTAAGTTTACTGCAGTGTTCGGGATGGTACTCCCAGCCAAACACACACAAGCTCACTGTTTACAATTTATTCAGAGATATCAGGACACACATCCCATAAAATGATAAGTCTGACAGAGTGATGCTGTGGACAGACTTCTCCACTGCACTGAAACCGCAGCTTATTTGCTATGCACATCTTCATACTTCATTCATTCTCGAAGTGCTCTTCACAACCTCGCTGTCCTCTTGCTAGACTTCTTGCTCTCTTATTCATTGATAATTAACCAAGCATGAAGCTTGTCCCTAAATTTTGACTGGGGAAAAGGAAGGAGGTGAAAAGCTCATCAGTGATTAACAGAGCAGAAAGTGTCTCTGGCCTTGCCCTCAGGTTGGCAAGGGAAATTCCACATTCTACTGTATAAACTTTTGTTAATGCTGATTAAATGTGATGTATTTAATTTTAATTTGATGAATTTTTTATGTATTTTCCAGACAGATGGGTAATATAATTCTAACACTCTGAATTGATGTGTGGAGATTTGTCGAACTTGGATAAAAGTTGTTGCTCTGTTGTAACCTACATACTGTAATAAGGTCTCTCATGTGTATATTCTGGTTATTGATTTTTGGGCTTATGTTTAGCAGGTTGCCCTGTGTCAGGGCCCACCATGGAAGTATTTGGTCAGCCAGCTGCTGCCAACCTGACTGCGACCACAAATCCAGTGGCTGGTGTCCTGGGCCAACCCTATACTGCAGGGCCTCATCTGCCATTGCACATACATAATGTAACGGTTCCCCACACTGATGCCAGGTGGGCAATATTAACAATAGTATGTGATGATGAGCTCACTAAACTTTAAGAGTGTCACTAAAGTGGATAAACAACAATGTGTTTCAGATCGTTACTGTCCAGGGAATCCCTGGCATCCACCACCCTCAGTCTGTTTGAAACACAGTCGATGTTTAGTGGAAGACATGACTGGCCATATGGCTACCGTGTGCTTCCTCCACTGGGACTGCCTCAGTGCTCCACCCAGGCCAACGAGGCAGGTGAGCAGCTCAGCTTTTCACCAGACACAGCCATGTCCGGCACAACTGTGTCAGGTGGCACGAGCACCTCCGCCTCCCTGCCTTCATACCTCTTTGCAGGTGATGCAGGAAGTCCTAGGCCATCTCGTGCTAAGAAGAGAGCTCTCTCCATGTCACCTTTGTCAGATGTCCTGGGTACTGATTTCAACTCCATCATACGCACCTCGCCTACCTCCCTTGTGGCTTATATCAATGGCTCCCGCAGCTCTCCAGCCTCCCACACCACACTCTCACCAATTCATTCTGAGGGCTATGGTCACTTCCTGGGTGTGAGAGGGCGCTGTATCCCACATGTCCATCCCTACGACATGCCAGGCTCTTCAAAGGCTATGGCCCCGCAGACAGAGTGTGGCCGTATGCAGATGCTGGAAGAGAGAGGGGGTCTGGAGAGCCAGATGGCTAACATGGTGGTGGAGCAGCAGTGCCTCCCAGAGGAAGGAGGGGCGCTGGAGAAGATGGCAGAGAGCTGCAGCCAAACAACCAACAACCTGCTGCCACATTCACAGTCACAGCCAGCTCTGCTGACAACAATCCAAGAAGCTGCTACTCCTCAGGGGCCTCCACCACCCTACCACTCCCACCAACACATTCACCTCTCCAGACGTCACTGCAAAATAAGGCCCTCACCTCAGGACCCTATCACACAGGCTCCTCCAAGGTATGGCATGAGCTTTTTACCCCAGGTCCCTATGCTGGAAGAAGAGGACGGAGAGCTAGAGGACTATGGGGCCCACTGCTGCAGGTGGTTGGACTGCAGTGCAGTCTGTGACCAAAAGGAGGAGCTGGTAAGGCACATAGAAAAGCTACATGTGGACCAGCGGAAGGCTGACGATTTCACATGCTACTGGGTGGGCTGCCCACGCAACTTCAAGCCCTTCAATGCCCGATACAAGCTTCTTATCCATATGAGGGTCCATTCAGGAGAGAAACCCAACAAGTGCACGGTACAACATGCAAATCACAGCTGTGTCTCTTTTCATGTAACTGAAGTTTCTGCATTTCTCTTCATCTTAGAAAAAAAGATTCTGTTTGCTATCTCACCTTATTTGCAGATAGCACAACTTCCTTTCAGTCAGAAGAATATTTTTTCACTCATTTGTCAGAGGGCTCAGTGAATGCAGTCAAAGAAGGGACATGAAGAATGTCAGGGGCTTACTGAGTTCAGTTCTCAGTGTTCTATTCAAAGCCACAGTATTTAGTTGAAGGCTGCAGAACAGAAAAAAAACCTTTATAAGGGTAAATGCCTTCATGCGCTCTGTGTTTATGGCCAAAGTTTAGATCAGTTCAAAGAAATATGGCCCTTCTTTCCTCTTAACTTAAGCCATGGGGTAATTAGTGGAGCTCTGTGATAATTGACATGGGAGTTAACTCAATTATGTAGTTATTAAATCGGCACAAAGGAGGCCTAGCACTTTAGATCTGGCATGGCACCATGGTTCTCTAGTAGCTACTGAGCCTGACAGCAGCAGGGGTTTGCCAGGCCACCGTCTGAAAAACTTGGCTGTCCTTCTGGGAAGGTGATGCCCCATACTCTGGCTCTCTAAGGGTCTGTGTCTGTGGCCAGAGAGTTGGCATTTATCCATGGGCCTTATTATTGATGAGCTGTTGGCTTTGTCTCTCCAAGATGGATGATCTAGTTCTTTCAGATGTGTTGCAACTTAATGATGACTCTTAATGCAGTTATTATTATTTTTTGATGTGACAGTCAAGATTTTCACAATACAGGGATTTGCATCTCAGTGTAAAAAGTGGAAACAAGAGTCTATAGCTATGCTAGTGGTGCTGCGAGGCGTTACAGCGGTGCTTTCAGCTAAATGCTTATGTTGGCATGCACAATGAATATACTAACATGCAGATATTTAGCAGGGGAAATGTCAGGGGATCACCAAAGTGATTACAGTTCATCCTGATGAGACAATGAATGTCTACACCAAATTTCACAGTAATCCTAGTGGTTGAGATTTTACACTAAAAGCCCAAATTTGCAACCTGATACACTGTCTGGAAAGTAGGGCCAGATGATATACAACTACATCCATAGATCTTGAGGTATTTCACAGGATACACAGGATCATTAGGATACATCTTCTGGTACCAAGAATGTCTGCACTAAGCTTCCTGGAAATCCAGTCAGTAGCTGTGGAAATATTTCAATCTGGACTTAACAGAGACAAAGAGACAGGCTTACATTGCTATCACAAGAACAATACCCTTACGGTTAAAAATAATGCAAGTAGACTCGCCACTCCCAGTTCTGTCTTGTAATCACTGCCACTGGGAAAATACTTGAGATGTAGATGAGTAATTGACAAACTACTTGCCAAATATGCTCCATGCCGCTGCTTTAAACAAGTTAATGATTAACTCCGAGCATACCTGCAGTCGACCTTTTGTACCAAAATACTCACTTATTAGTGGAAGCCCACTCTGTTGCCATGGGGCTCCAGTTGCTGGACAGGTTCTGTGTTAAGAAGAAAGTATTTCATGGTCACAACTGATCATGGAATTGATACAAAGTATCACTTGTGTCTCAAATACTGTAATTATAGTAAAGGTTGATTCTAGTAGTAAAGAGAGAGGGGGAAAGCCAGCAGATTATATTGATAATTTCTCGAAATTAATGAGATATTTTGATTTTGTGAGGATTTTTTTTCAGGTCAAGTCTAAAATTAACGTCAAGAGGTGAGGCTTTTGTCTCTGATCTTTACATCAATGTTTTCTCAGACACCTGAGCTTGACTCTGTCCATGTGACTACTTCTACTGAAAGCTTGAAAAGTTGCGCTTCAGCAAAGGAAATGCTGGATACAAAGACTTGAAGAACACGAAGAACAGTTACCTAAAGGCACTATAATATTTCAAGAAAACTGAGCCCACCAGACTGTAGAGCCATTCTTTTCTCTTAGGAAATGATTGGCAGTTGCATAAACTGATGCAGATAAATGAAGTGCGAGCCAACGACAGAACAATGAGGGAGCTCTTGTTACACAGTGAATATATAGGGCAGGCCCAGACTTGTACCTGTCATTTCCCAATCTGTTTAGTGATGATTGAGCAGTTTGTTAACATATCCTTAACTCAGCACTCTATTTGCGTTTCTCACCGTGATTTAAACATATGAGTTTTTAAAAGCACAGTTTGAACTTAACCCAAACAAAACTGATTTTCACAATTATTGCAATATAGCATGTTAATTCTGATAATTACAAAAATATATATCATTCTTTGGTTATTGCATGACTCTCTCCTCGAGGGGTGGAGATATCCCTTGTTCTTCAGAGTTTTTTTTAGCTTATATATTGTGGCTGCCTTGTTTCCATGCCACACATATGCCAAGAATATCCTCTCAATTAATTTATATTGTGTTTTCATTTAAATTAAAAATATAATAGTACAAATTATAATAATTAGCAGAAGTGATCATCAGTTATTCACACAGATGAAAAAAAATGACTTCTTTTTTTCTGTTCATATGAATTATGTTGGGATCAGTCAGTGTATTCGCTTAAAGTGAAAAGAAAACCTAGTTCCTTCCTAATCCACTAAATTCCCTTGGATGAGTGGCTTGTAATACAACCCCAACCCTAATGTTGCTAAAGCCAGGCCTGCTGAGATTTCAGGTTTAACAACATTTTAAGTGTCATCCTCACAATTGTTTAGAGTGATCTGACTTTGGACCTGACCTCATTTTGGCACCAGGAGCTGATGCTCCAGTACCTGGAAATTCATTTTCAATATTATAGACCCTCTTTAGTAACCAATTTATTCTCTTCCACTGCAACCTCTTTTAATTTAAACAAACTGATGATAATTTTTAGTTAGGAATTAGGAATTTAAAAATCAATAGGAACAGGGAAAGAAAAGCTTAAAAAAAACACTGTATAAGAAAACAGGTGAAGCGAAAAGAGCAAAGAGGGTAGATATATCACTGGTGAAGCAGAAAAGAGTGAAGTCCAGAGTGAATTGACCTTAGAGTAACACTGGGCACTGGACAGACGCTGCTGGCACAGACTGCAGCTGTCATTGTTCAGCCAGGGCATGAGTACCTGCCAGGACCTGTCAGAAGCTGGCTGTAACACTGATCTACACTGAGGAGCCGTGCTGCTTTCTTTTCAGCACAAATGTCCTTTGCGACTAACTAAAAAAAACCCTCTGTGCTTTATGAGAGCTTCATGAGACAGAGGGAGAGAGAGTTACATGGTCACCTACCCCTGGCTAGTCCTGGAGTCCTGGCAGTATTTTTGCTTCATGCTGGTTCTTGCTTGTCTGTGCACTTTGCTTCTGAGAGACTATTTATCTCTGTCTGTGCTGTTTTTCATGTTGCACTATAGCTAAGGGGTTTGTTGTCAATTCTTCTCTTTAAACTATATTTAGGATTGGTCTACTTTTCAAACGCATCACCTTATGAAAGAGCGTTTAGTGTAACAGAACAGAATTGGAAAGAGTGCTGAAGCTTTATTCTCTCGCGTGGGAAAAGGTAGAGGTTAAAAGAAGCATTTCTTATTTTTGTGTTACTTTGAAAAATTTTTTCAGTTTCCAATTTAGTCCATTTGCTTTCATAAAATGTTAAGAATTCTTCAGATTCAGTGCTGGTCAACCTAGACCTTATGCCCTTATAAAATAATAGTAAATGAAACTGCCATCAATTTAATAGTCAAAATAGTTCTAATAACAGTGAATTAGTGACAATGGCTTGGCTGCAAACACGGTTTAGCTAAAAGCGATTAGAAAACGTTTTTTTCAAGTTCATGTTGAGGAAAAGAGTGTGGTGTTTTTGAGAATGGATGGTGACAGGAAATAGCTGTGTTGTGATGACTTAGAATGGCAAGCGTTTTCATGTGGAATGCAGAAGAATGTTATAAGTGAATTATAAATGGGAAGGGAAAAAATTAATTTGGCTTTGGTAGTGATGACCTAGAGGTATCAGCATGTAAGGAATCCAGTCTTGGAGGAAAAATAACAAAACTGGTCATGGTCTGTGCGTTTCCGCCATGAGGTTTAGTAAGGACATTCCAAACCCCCCTGAGAGCAAGAAGAGGGAGAGTATGGTCCTGAACTCCTGAGAAAAGCTTTGATAATTCACATTTTTTTCGCTGGGAAGTCACTGCGGTTGCATGATACTGCAAAAAAAAGTGCATAATGTATAAATGTATAAGTGTCAATTACTTTTTCTTTTTTTGCAATTGGTAGCTAACAGCTGCTGACAAGGTGATGCAAGATAAATGACTGAAAACACAAAATTACAATTATATTGATGTGTGTTTAAACACTGACCCCTGCTGGTGACTCTCACAACCATCAAAGATGTAGTACAGAAAATATGGCATCAAGTAATACCATACTGACACTGTCTGCTCACTACTCATATTAGTTGGTTTTGAAAAGATAACATAAACTTATCATAAATCAAAGATGCACCTGTCTCGCCTAAAAGTTTACCCCTCAGGTCTTCGCTGCTGCCTCCTGTTTTCTAAACTCACTCAACTGTCAGCCATGAGACTAAGTGTGAGCACTTAGGACTTTAGATACTTTAATCTCAGTTTTGAATAAACGAACTAATGTAACTTTTTATTCATTCAAAGGTTTTCACTCCCTCTGACATACTGAGGTCAGCAGCCCTTTGTCTGCTGTGATTCCAGCTAAAATCTTACAGCAGCATGTTTGCAACAGCAGAGAAACTTGCAGGGCTTGTACTGAATATTACACTGGATAGAGCCAACCATCGAAAAGATGTAAAGGTTTTGTTTTACATGCATGCAGTACACTGTTTCTCTGTGGTAATCTGATGGCAATAGACTGCTTGAAGTGCTTTTACTGTGGTTGCTGCGGTTACAGTTCGAGGGCTGCAAGAAAGCTTTCTCTCGGCTGGAAAACCTGAAGATCCACCTGCGCAGCCACACGGGGGAGAAGCCCTATCTGTGTCAGCACCCAGGATGCCACAAGGCTTTCAGCAACTCAAGTGACAGAGCTAAACACCAGCGTACACACCTGGACACAGTGAGTGGCAGCCTAGCACAGACACACATACAATTACGGATGGTATTTTAAAGCTTGTGTGTGTGTGTGTGTGTGTGTGTGTGTGTGTGTGTGTGTGTGTGTGTGTCTTTGCCTCTATGTGGACTCCTACAAGTTTTCATAATATCTGTGGTTGTACAGAAGCCATATGCATGCCAAGTGCCTGGCTGTTCAAAGCGTTACACTGATCCCAGCTCCTTGAGGAAGCATGTGAAGTCCCACTCTACTAAAGAGCGCCAGTTACGGAAGAAGGTAGGCTACGCACACAATTTTGACAGTTTTTACTCTATGAGAACAAACATTTTTGGTTCTTGAGAATATATTTTACTTACACTCACACAAACATTACACCTGAGTGCACAACTGTACAATCGTATTGTAAAAGACATGGAGTTCTAATTTTAACCACATAACGACAAACGCAAAAGGTCAGTCTTGGGCTCTTGGGCTATGTGGGCGTCTCCATGTGCGCCTGTTTTTTGGTTCCTGAAGGATCAGCAGCAGAAAGTGAAACGGTCAGGGGTTAAAGTTGGATTTGATAGGTGGTGGAACACTAAGATCCAGTATAAGGTCGGGTTATTGGCTCACTGATGCAGCTGCCCAATGGGATTTGAATGTAAATTTAAATTGTAATGACAAAATAATTTCAGTTTGAAATGAACTTCCTCGGACTATGTTGATAATAAAAGACAATATCAACAAATTCTGTGAAAATAGGGCCCATTAGGTTTATTTGTAGTAATTAGCAGTCATAAAAAACGTGAACAAATGTCAGTTATTATTTCAAGTACAATCACGTCTTCAACATCACAACCATGCATAATGAAAAAGCTATGTTAACACATTTCACATGTTTCTGCTAAGCTCTGCAACCTTTTATTTTTTTGATTTTATTAAAATCTAGGTGTGTATGCAGTCATATGAAAACACCCATGAAGCTGAGGTGCCACTTGATATTATACATCAAACTTACGTTAACACACAGAGCTATTTTTTGACATAAAAATACGTTATGATGGCAATTCTATTTGTCTCGCCCCTTTACCTCCTTTATTTTCCAGTATGAGTGACTACAGATTTTCATATTATGGCACTGCAGATAACATTTTTGTATGTGTGTGAGATTCATGCTCTTTAGCTCTAACTGAGTTTTATGTCACCATAGATACAGAAAGAAGGTGGGTAGTTACTAAAAAAAAGTGACATTTTTACAAAGTCTCCCACATGCACAACTTCTTTCATGAAAAAACCCAATAACAAATGTTTATTGTAATTGTGATTTCATGGATGATTCTCAAGATGGAGTGCATGTTATATTGGTTTCATTCTAAGACCCTAGCTCAAGCATTCTAAGACCCTATCTGTAAGCACCAATAGCTTCAAACAAAGAGCAAGTTATAGGAAGTCTTCATTCAAATGATTACATTTTAAAGGATTTCTGAGATACAAGAAGCTTTAATGCCCAGACCAATGAAGAAGAAATAGAAGCTGTATTAAAATAGTGCATGTATGAGCACAGGGAGTAGGAGAAAAGCAAATGAAACTGGCTGACACAAAGCAGAAGGCAAAAAACATGTGATGGTGTCATAAATATGCTAATGACTGTATTTTATTATTATTATTATTGCATTATTATAATGCAAGTATTGTATTACAATGATTAAAATGATATTCTTATAACGGTCCATCACTGTTTATGTTTATGTTCCATGTGCAACTTCTCCAGATGAAGTCTACTGCTGATGGGACTCAGGACACATTCACAGACTGTTTAACCATTCACACTCTGCAACCAAGCCTCTCTCCTCTGGCAAGGATAGACAACAACGTGAACCCATCCCCTGGTGCATCCTATGAGTCATACTCTGGTATGTCTGTGGTCTGACCCTTTCCATGAATATGTTTTATATTAAAAAAACAGATAAATAAACATGCAGCCCCCTGCACACACACACACATCCCTTGCAACCATGTGCACATAATAGGTTTATCCATCAGATTTAGACTGGTGGACTGTCCTGAGTTATCTGTCATCCCTGTTCCTCAGCTGCTCCACGGGGACAGGACTCCTCCAGCAGTCCTCACCTGGCTCTGTTGTGCTCCTTACAAGATAATTACAGGTACTGAGGAGGTCTTTTGTGTTACTGTGTTAGGTCTGAGGGGTTCATATTCTTAAGCATATGATCCACAACATAAATCATTCAAACTATGGGACTATGCTTTAAATTATACACACACAGTACATTATGTACAGTAAAAAAAAGGATAAAACAAAGAAAATATTATTTTCATGTTATTCTTTTTGAAATACTGTGGAACTGAACATGTGCAGCAACATGAGTCAACAGTTGGAGCAGTTAACTTTAGTCAGCAAGCCAACTAGTATTTTCTTTTCATTTTGTATTGCCGTTGGCACCAAACTTTAAGCATGAATGATTTAAATGCTTCTCAAATCTTTTTTCCTCTCTTTAATCAACTGAAAGAATCAACTTAAACATTGGTTGTCATGGTGTCAAAGCTATAAGCTCATCATTTGAATAATCAGTCTAAAAGAAAGCTCTGTTTTGTAAAGAAATGTCTAAAGGGTTTTTTTGTGGTGGTGGTGGTGGTGGGGGCTTGGAAGAAGAGTTAGAGGTTGGGTGGGGATGGCCAGTAACACATTTCCCTGGTCAACCCATAGGAAAACACCCCTTCATCTATACACTTCAAAGTATGTGATAAAGGATTTCTGTCATTCTGAGCAGCCAGATGCTCACGGTCCCTCACTGGCTGTGATTGTTCTCATATCAGCAGTAGGCCAAAGCATTCACTGCAGGACCCTGAGCAGACAATTGGGCTGTGAAAGCAGACCTCCCCTTGCCTCCTTGGTCTCGACCGCTGGTATTAATGGATGCTATAGCCACCGACAAGAGCGGCTAAGGAATTCAATAAGTGAATCATAAAATCTAAAAAATACCATTTAGGGTCTGGTGGAAGAAGAGAGACGCTGTAATTACTTTTTTTAGATGTTAAATCGATTGTAAAATCCCTGTTGCCATTTTCTGTACACTTTTCTGGGATTCCTTTGGGTTCCCATTCATTCCTTTAGTATATTGACAGCAAACTTTGCCTCCTTTATTATTCTTGTTAATGGCAAGTAGACATGCAAAAGTGTTACTTTGCCAAACCTAACAGCGGGGGTGTCAGCTGCCATGGCCACTGAACAATATTCAAATTTACAAGTTTAATCCTCTGTATCTAACAATGACTTACATGACTCTAAAAGCAATGTCCTTGGTTGTTTTTTTTGTTATTTTGTAACAGTGATTGACAATAAATTGACTTAGTGGTTTAAAATACAGGAAGAATAAGAGGAAAAAATACATTCACAGTGCTTTTGATTAATTACACTAAAGACAGATGGAGCAGTGTTGATCCATTATCTATATAGAAGAATGATAAAGGAGCAAACAGACTTGCACTACTACACTGGAAAACTATGAATGAAGCTTGTGTTGCACAAGCCATGCAGACTCTAATACATCATCATAAAGTGCCTGTCTTGAGTTATTTGCAGACTAATATGGAACTAGACTAATTCTTGTTTTGTTTTTTATATTTATATAAGGAAAATATTAAACCTTAAATATTACATATTCATAGAGTATGGACACAGTAAAAACACATAGAATGTATTTTATTTATATATTTAATTATTGATTTAATTTTAAAAAAACACTGCCTCTTAAGATGTTTCAGCATAAAGTCCTTACTGATTCAATTCAGTGAGTAATAAGTAAATTATAATATTTAAAATACAAGGTACCCTGTACAGGTTAGTGTACAGTAATCCAGTCTGAAAACTACCATAAATGTCAATGATACACTTACACATTACACACGTTATTGTTTTAAATTAAAACAAGACTATTATTTTTGCAGTCATTATTTGACTCTTGCATTTTAGGATTATTGTTCCACATAATACAAATAAGTCAGAGTTGTTTTAAATAATAAAAATGCACATTTTTCTTTCTCTTAGTTCAATCAGCAGAGTATTTATTTCAGTCTGAAATGTTTCAGGTTTGTTGATGCTTCCCCTAACCAGCTCTTCCCTGGGGAACAGCGAGGGTCCAGCTCTTCCACCTGCCTCTCGCACCCTCCGAATGGGACATCCCTGCAGAAGAACTCGGACCTGAAGCAGACCAGCCAGCCTCTCAGTCTAGCAGATCGCAGTCCCGGTACTCACAATCTTTATTATCAGTGTATTTTAAGGCTTTTCAAAATACTCGCTCTGTGGCTCTATATACAGTTGTGCCGAAGGCGAGGCTCATCTGCAAATGGTTTATAGTGCAAGTTTCACATCTGAGCCTATTAGCAAACGTGTGGGCGGTTTGACAATCTGTTTGAACAGATTTTCTCACACAAACATTAATCGTGCAGTATATCTTTATGACGTGAAGCAGGTGGCTGGTGATTTTCTAGTTAGGTACAATCAGGCAGCTCCACTCTGTGTACCTTTAAATAGATATCACCTCTTCACCTCCCCACAGACTTGACAGCCACAGTGATGTTGACAAGAAACACACAGTGTTTAGGAAAAGACTGAAGTGTACACTTTGTTTCATTTATGAGGTCTGATGCTGCTTTTATATTGGAATGTATAACTTAAGGCACGAAGCTGAAAACTTCAATTGCTGTTCACAGTAAGCATGTAAGCGTGAGGTTTTCTCACTTACCCCGCAGAGCTCTCAGGGCAGATGAAGATGCTATATTCTCCTCCACAATATGGTGAGATCACAGCACAGGCCAGTTTGAGTCACCTGATGCAAGATGATGCCTTTGGTGACAGCCTTGCTCCAGCAGTCAATAATCCCAGTGGGGTGGCCACCTCGCAAACAGCTTTTTCCTGCATTACAGGTAAAGAAAATACTGTCTAAACAAACCGGCATCTTACTGCCACTGGATTTAACAACTCTCTCTGTGTATACATGCATGTGTGTACTTCAGTGTATATCTTCAGTGTGTGTGTGTTTGTACGTAAATGTGCTGGTGCATCTGCAGGGTATAATATCCACAGCCAAGCACAAGATGTGGGTGCTGATCAGGAATCACATGGCGATTTCTTCCCTGCGGGGGACCACTGCACAAATCAGGTCTCCTGCACCTATACGGAAGGATAATATTTCTCAAATTTGTTTTTTTCCCCTTTGCACTATTTTGTGTCCCTGTTCCATTAAAGTAAAATGGTCAATAGGAAGAATACTTAAGATAGCACTGCAACCTGGCGGCAGCTTCTTTTAGCAAAATAAGAGACTATTTGGAGAAAAAAAAATCAAAGATGCTGCATCCTGGGTTTTTCTCTCTCACTCACACTCTCTGTCTTTGACTTAGTCTCTGTAAATGTACTGTCTGACTCAACTCTCTGGCTTCTGTCTCCATAATCAATGTATAGTAATGACTGAGGCTACAGGATTTGTAATGTTTACTTCCTCGGTTTTTATACAGCTTGTGTGTAACATATAGTAAATTCTTCAAGTATAGCACCTGATGACATTTTTGCATATTCAACACTGCAATCGCAGCAAACTATGCAAGAGATCTTTAATTAGGGTTTTTCTATGCCTTTGTAACTATAGTAACAAGACGGCCTTACCATTTTGCTGTGATGTTCATAGATATAACCTGTTATATATACCTTTTGTTGAACACAGTTTTGTGCTATGAGTGCTCCTGTGCCAAGATCATGAGGCGAATTGGTGTTGGTCACCATACCAGTGATTTTGAATGTTGTCCTTTTTATACTGCAAACCATGTACACTTCACATCTACACACCTTTCTGACAGCACAATCTTGCTAAACTTTATTTGGACCTGTTTTTCTGCATCCATTTTATTTTCATTATTTCCATTTTGTATGAAAAAAAGGGTTTTATGGAGAGTGCAAAACCTGCTCAAGATATCACAGTGATTATAGCTGCTTTTGACGTTCAACATAAACCCAACACAAAAGCAAAGATGAAGTCTCTCCAAATTTTTGAAGTGTAAAATGACACTATTCTGAACTCAGAGGCATGTTCTGAAAAATGACCAGCCGCAATGTGAAGTAAGTGTGTTTTGTAGTAAATGAGCAACATTATGCAAAAATGCTGCTATCATGCCTTAACATTTGGATATATTTGGAGTGGCTCAGGAAAAAGAAGTAAATCAATTGTGCCCTGTCATTTGTGTCTCTCAGTGACATTAAGATCCACCAAACGCTCTTGTGGATGAATCATTTTTGGCAAATTTAATCTTTCAAAGCTTAGCGTGCAGATGATTTTCAAGGTCATAAATTAATTTCAATACCCCAGACCACCCTGCAATGGGTGAAGAATGCGTGCACTCACTCTCACATTTTAGGAGAGCCATGACACCCCACAGCAGATCATTTCATAAATTCAACAACTAAATATATATGGAAGGTAACATACATGGAGTGAATAGTGGAGTTCTAAAACAGTTTTAGTTGATATGATAAAAAAGAAGCAGCTTTTCACACAACAAAGCACTTTGTCAAAGCCAAAAACAAAACTTGTACAAGTTGGTATCATTCTAAAGATTTAGGATCTCTCTCTCTCTCTCTAAGTTAAAGTACAATACAAATAACTGAACGCACTGAAATTCTGGTGGCGAATTGCTAACGCAAATCACAGAAATAATTAGCAACCGCTACCATGTACCTGAACCATATTAAAAGCAAGTAAAGGTCTGGCAGGCACCATTCTTCACCAGTCTTTTTTTTTGTACAAAATTGAAAGGACAAACTATTTTACTTGAAAATAATTCTTTTAGTAAAAGAGTGTCATGCTTCAGATGGGGGTTTCAGTAGTTGCTAAGCAACAACAACAGCTTTCCCAAAAAGCATCTGTCTTGTACTGCTAACCAAAAAAAAAAAAAAAATGAGGCACAGTGCACAGAGGTGGTTGGTTAAGCTTTGTATCCAGTTAGAATCTTGTTAACAATGCTGGCTTTGTCTGGTCACTGTTTCCAATTTACATGTTCTGCATGTTTTTAGCCCCACACCTGCTATGTGGAGATTTTAAATTTTTTTTACTTGTAGCACATGAATAGCATGCATTATATTTAATATTTCATAGGTGTCTGTATTGCCATTGTTTTTCTTGCAATGCCCACCACTTTTGCACAATGTGTGAAAATGTTCTCGTACATAATCGCTCATCAAGTGAAGGTAAACATCCAGTTTTAAATGAAAAGAAAACAGTTTCTCCAAATGAATGTCAGTAAGTCAAGGCCCAAGTTGAGAATCAAACCAGGAACATTCAAGTAAAATTCTTTAAAATGGAGAAGGTTGTTAATATGTACAGAATAATGGCAAAACAATTCAACATGATGGTCATTAGTTACACAGACAAGAAGAAAAACTAACAATAGCATTCACCCTTGGCCTATCAAGCCATCTGGTATGGTGAACACTGTACATGGTAGGAACTGCCTGTACTACACTGTGGTTACAGAGCCACAGAAACCGTGTGATCTATATCCAGGTAATGAAAGGCAATTGTTTGATCTCAACATACATTATAGGTGATATACCACCGGTTTTGCCCGACTTTTTGTTTTCCAAAACTTGCTATATCCCTCCAAACGTGGTGCCAAACTGAACTATTATTACACATGAGAAGACGACACCCAAATGCTGCTGAGGCTGAGACAAACACCAGAACGGATTTAAACAGTAGCTTTAGGGGCAGATTTTGCCCTTAAGAGCAGGACTTGATGACAGGCCTATAATTTCTAAAGTGCACATAACAGCCATATTTACATCATAACTTATCACTTTGTCACTGGCTAAAATGCAAGTTAATTATTTTTAATTAATTCAGAACCTTACAGAACAAGCAAATACAACTGGAGCAGAAAGAAACTTCAGCATGAAAAGACGCAAAAGTAACACAACGAATCATCGCGACCATTATAGGACAAATTTATGACGGTATGAAAATACAGTAACAACAAAATTGCCACGTTGAGGTCGTGGATCCTGATGATTGACGCATCAGCTGAAGAAATTCAAAGCCAAGAAATATTTCTGACTTCACTGACATATCCTATAACATCTTTATTAACCATTAAGACACGCTCCACATACTCAAATGTATTGCGGTTGTGATTTTATTTCCGTCAAGAGTGTATTCAGTGCGCTTTAATCTCCTCCCACCTGCCTGATAAGGTTGCGCGCTCCCGGTGAGTTTTATAGCAACTGTTGCCCAGTGAGGCAGCGCCATAGTCACCGTAGTCCTGGCGACTGTAACCCACCAACAACAACCTCTCGCTCCATCATTACCACCTCCTCCACCATCCTCATCTTCATCAACCAGTCCACAGCTCAGGTTTGAATAAATTCTTTACTATTCTTGCTTTTAAAGCCCGAATTCAACTCCTTTCAAGTCTCAATGGATCATTTTATGAAGGAATTAGTAATGCTCCGGTTTATGTTTTGTCTGCTGCTGAATGAAGGCTCGGTGAATAGCTGGGGTAGTTTGCTAGCGAGGGTGTTTCTTTGTAACGTGTTAGCCTGCTTGCTAACGTTGCCTGTAGATACCCACAGATGTGAGTGGGGTCCGACTCGCTAGCAGGAGCTAGCGACGTCTCCTTGCGGGTGTTCCGTGGCCAGGACTCGCCCGAAATATTGTCAGCTTGCTTTTCCCACCGCAACTTGTGTGTTTAAACTTACCATGCTGAGTGGTAGCGCGGGTCTGATGCTAGCTGGTCAGCTGGAGCAGGAGCAGGTGTCTGTTGTTGCTAGGTTGCTAACGCCAGCGTTGCCTTTCTGACAATGCCTGTTGGTATCCCATTTTTTAAAGCTAATGTTACGGTGTTTCGGGTGGGTCAAATCTTGTTGGTCACACAAAATCAAAAACGTAGATTATCAATGTACAGTGCGCCGAGGTAGCTTTCCGCACACTAACTGCTTTTGACAATAGCTAAGCCATTACTTTCCCTTTTGTCTTTGGGAGCAAGATAGCTTCGCTAGCTTTTCCATCTGCCCTCTTTGTGGCATCAGATGGCTATGATAAGCTATCTGATAACACAATGCTAAGTTTTGCAGTTGCCAGCTCCGAGGGGGATAAGACCAATACCTGATTAACATTAAAATACATTGATGTTACTACCCGTTTTATGCCGAATCATTCGGTTATTCTGCATTGCCCGGATCTGCATATGGGCTTGTTAACGTCAAGGTTTTAGCCGCCCCTCCTGTAATATAGGTGTAATGCAGCATTAATGGCAGTTACAAGATTACCTTTTTGTGTTTTTGCGATACGCATGTACAGTACTATGTGCATGTGTTGTCCTGGGTGCACAGGAAAGAGAAAGAGTGTGTTCAATCCAGCATGACAGTGGACAGGGAGAAGATGCTTAGTCGTGATTTAGCAGCTTGTTATTGTGCCAGATTTGCGTTACGCTCACTTTAATTGGGTAAAATCAGCCACATCTATTGCAGCCAAGATGCGCTTTATTCCTTTTAATCGCTGTAGAATTGTAAACTTGGATTCAATGACTCCTTAATCCCGTGGGACGTTCATATAAGGAGAGATTTGGTTTCTTAATATTGCATCACAGTTTTTCTTGGGTCCACTGGGGTCTCCTGTACAGCTGCGACCTGTGGTTCCTGTTAGCAGAGAGAACAGGTGTGTGTGTGTGTGTGTTGTGTGTGTGTGTGTAGAGGTGAGTGCAGGACAGGTGCACTTAATGGTCAGACTCCTGACCATCCAATGCCTATGTGTGGCAGAAGAGGTATTCTGCAGCAGACGAACTTTGGTTGTCCGTCATCGTCTTTAGAATTTGGCTCTCTTATTCCATGAATATTAGTTGTCAATCATGAATCTGTAACTACTCCTGTAGTCTGTCTTTTGTATTAGAAAGATCTATCACTGATGAGCAAGTGGGCCGGACAGCACCCCAGTTCATACTGTTAAGGTCAAATGGCGCCATTTCTACCCATACTGAAGGCAAATCCCAAAATAATGTAAATATATTGATCTATGAGTATATACAACCACACACACACACACACACACACACAGGATGTTGGGAACTGCTAGTTATCAGCTCATGTTACCACTTACCTGTAGTCTGGTAGGGCAGAAATAGTACCATGCCACCTGCTGCCTGGATCCTGTTGCATTTCCAATCACTTAAAGAGGGGCTGATTAATTCAATTATTCAGTCATCCATTTTCATGGCTTAGCAGAATACGGCATGTTTGTTGTTTTTTTATTTTTTATTTGCCCCAGCCTGCCAGAAATAATGTATGTTGTTAATGAAAGAGGGGGTTTAAAGGCCCATGTTTTGTTTTCCCCACCTCAGTCCCAATCTGTGTCCACATTTAGACTCACGTTAGTTACCTGTGTCATGATGCTTCATCAGGTAGTTTTGGCAAACTTTCCTGGTCCTGTCTTGACATCGAATCAGGTTAAATGTTGGACACCGCAGCCACTTTGTGACTCTGACCTTTTCTTTTTTTTGGCACGACTGAAAAATCCAGATCAACATCAGCAAAAAAAAAAAGTCACTCCCATCTTACTTTATAATCTGAAAACCCAACTCCCAAACAAACAGCATACCTCTCCCTATTTCAGCTCCCAGAAGCATCTCCCTCCGCCCGTTTTCCTGCTCTACAAGCTCCTGTCTCGCCTTGGGTTAAATGTGTGTGAAAGGGAGGGATTTTGTGCACGGTGTACTTTTCAGGCTTGTTGGCCAGCTTGTCTTTCTTTACTCACTGCATTTGACTCCACCTTTTATCATACATGATCATCAGAGAGGCAAACGGTGGCTCTGTGAATTTTCTAGTAGCTGCAGCTGCGGGCCTAGCGGTCATTTGCCATTCTGCTGCTTGTCACGTTAGCGAGGGGAGCTGAGGGGAGAGAACGCAGGGCAAAATGTTGCCCTCCTTGGTGGCTTTTGTTCCTCTGTGTCTTTGTAGGGCTTGCACTTGCTCAGTGGAGCACAGCATTTAAGTGGGCCACAAGGGAGTGCCTGAATGGTGAGGCAGGAGGTGTGTTGTGTGTGTGTGTGTGTGTGTGTGTGTGTGTGTGTGTGTGTGTGTGTGTGTGTGTGTGTGTGGAGGGGGTTGGGGTGAGGCAACAAGGGTGTGTTGTGATGCAGGGGCTCTTTTCCTCGATTAGGTGGGCTCAGTTGGACCCATGCACTTTTGCTTTCAAACTGCACTGTGGAACACAGGTCTACATTATCCTCCCTCCTCAAGTCCTTTTTTTTGCATTGGGATAGAGAAAGCTGAAGGCTACTGTTTGACTCTGCAGAATGACATTTTTATTACTTGAGCAGCCTGCGTGGATGGCTTTTCGCACTGCAGGAAGAAAAAAAGGGAGTTGCGTGTCACAGCGTGTTGTTCCAAGGTTGTCGTTTCCGTGAATCGTTATAATTCGCAGGGTCTTTAACAAAATCACAGAATATAAATATTTGCCTCCCTGGATAGTGGAGGATTTTCCCACCAGCCAGACCGTGGCCTGTCTATCGACAGTCTGCTGACATGTCTGACAGCGATAGTATATGCACGTATCCCCCTTCCCAGTGTTCACAATAGTCATGGTGGAAGCAGATGGCCTTGCAGCGATGAGTCTCAGCCTCCCCGTATTTTTTTTTTTCCCTCAAGAAACGGCTCATTTCTCCTGCTGCTTTACTTCACATCACACCCTCAGTGCACCGGGAAAGACCGACTCAGCTTTGTAATCCAACTTTAGTTAGTCACCCCCAACGCGAATTAGTGATAACCCTCATCCCCAAGAAAACAGCCAGTGTGATATTGAAGATAAAGGGAAGGGGCAGGCCATCCCCGGAGAGATTCAAAGCTGTTAGGAGACCCAGCTTAATTAACCAAGAGAGGTTTGTTCATGGAAACTGTGATGGGGAGGAGGTGGCCTTCCCCTGGAAAGAATGGGTGATGATGCCCATACTATTATTAACTCACAAACACAGGTTCGCCAGCAGTCTGTCTTCTCACTTTATCCTTATCTTCAAAATAGTTCCCTTAACCCCCGGACAGTAATTAGTGCAGACACGGTCTGTGATGCATGACATAGCTCCTTCGTTAGCAGTAATGACGCTACCAGGTAAAGTCACTTCAAAATGAGATAACCTGCTAGCTGATCTTTGCAGCTTTTCGCAGCGGGGACCCGGGACTTCCGATCTCACGTAACATTAAACCTGTAAATGCGGGGAGCGACAGAGCACCGAGAAGCAGCATCTATTTGGAGTTTGTTAAATATTAACTTGTTTTATGGCTGTGAACATGGAGACAAGACCATGTGTCACTGATGCATGAGGCTCTCGGTACATTGAGTACCGCGAGGCAGAAACAGGTGCTTGGGTAGAATTGCTCCAGAGCAACTTTAGGAGCATTGCTTTCTATTATGCCTTGATTAGTATCTCATTTAGCCATATTTTATACCCTGGGATAACCCCTGCCCTGGGTGTTTTCCAGCATACAAAGCTTTCGTCATGGAATATGATGGATTTGTGTTTCATACAACATGTTCCGAAGGCATGTTAAGGATAAGGTTCATACTTGTTGAGTTATTTCAGGTTCATGGCACTAATTTTATGACTATTTCACCAGTTGTTATTAGAAAAGAGAGGTCGGATTTTGAAGAACAAGCAGAGGAATACAAACAAATCTAATACCATAATTGTTGATGCCACATGAGCACTGGCTCAATGATGTTTACGGTGATTACATTGTTTTTATTGGGTCGTAGAGTTGCTTTGCCAGTCAGACGGGTAAGCTCGGAGCGCTCTTGATTTTATGGCCATCGTGTATCTACAGTGTGTTTTTTCCCTGTCCTCTTTAGGCGCCATGCAGACCCCGGAAGCAGGCGCTGACTCCACCTCCACTGTCCCTCTTCAGACCACCGTGCCTGTCCAGCCTACTGGCTCCACCCAGCAGGTGCCTGTCCAGCAACAGGTACGTCCGGCCTGCCTGCCTGTTTGTTTGTGACTGAATGTTCCTGCACAAGTGTGCAGACCGATCCCGCATGCCCGTATTTCTCAGTGCAACATGCGATTTGATGTCGATTTAGAAAATATAATAATTTGCAACACCTGCGATGTGATTTGCCAGGCCCAGACTGTTCAACAGGTTCAGCATGTTTACCCAGCACAGGTGCAGTATGTGGAGGAAAACAGTGGCGTCTACACCAATGGCAACATGTGAGTCACTCTGTTTCCCAGCTCTGCTCTTACACCACTCCACAAATATTAGCGCTACGTCTCCACAGCCTGTTCCCTCTCCTCTTAAGTCTCTTCACGCCACCATTCATGTCACAAGCACATGATGTCGGTGGGAGTGCAGTGGATTGCGTTTGTTTTCCTTTTCTGAGGGGTTAGCGATTGTACTCGGTCACCTGAACATGACCAGAAGTGGGCCTTTCATCTAAGTGTCGACGCTACAGAAAGGTCTCCTCCGTCTGAGGAATGGGGTTATATCCACATGTGTTTGTCCTGCTGCGATTCACAAATCAGCATACACAAACACACCTCAGCTACTGGTGGAAACACTTGAGTAACGGGCACTGCCAGACTTAAATCACATACAAAAACCATTTGTTCTTAATTTCTAAATATTATGTTACTTAGAAAAAAGGCCATTAAATACCAAAAATGCTGACTTTTTAAATAGATACATTTTAGATTGTTCTCAATATGATAATTATCGTTGACGGTATTTGACTTTGACACATGTACTTTATAATTTCATCATACATCCCCACCAAGTGTCTTGCATTATGAAGAAACTCAAACTTTAAGTGAAAAAAAGGATTCTAAGAAAATGCAAATGGAGCCAAGTAAAAAGTTGCAACAAAAGCACTGCATTGTTGAGAGCATTCTTTCTCAGCTTCATTTTCAGTTTGATCTCGCCCACTGACCGCTAACCTCTCTTCTTCTAAACAGAAGGACTTACTCGTACTCAGAGCCACAGCTGTACAGCCAGAACAGCGGAGGGAGCTACTTTGACACGCAGGGCAGCTCATCGCAGGTTTCAACTGTGGTGACATCTCATGGCATGACCAACAACGGAGGAGGGGGCAATGGAGGAATGAGCATGGGTCTGGCTGGGGGTCAGGTAATCAGCAGCAGTTCCGGGGCCTACCTCATGGACAACGCTGGACCCCACCCCGCCACTCAGACCGCACGAGCTTCCCCAGCTACTGTAAGTGCGCAGCATCCGCTCACTGGGTTCCTCACGTGCCGTCGCCTGCCTTCGCCTTCTGTGCGTGCCTCAGTCGTCCATGTGACCAGTATTTGGAGCAACTTTGTAAATCTTTCCCTCTTTAGACCCACATGGCTATTAGTTTGCTTCCACTCTTCTAATTAGAATAGATGCTCTGCTTCTGTCATTCTTTAGTGATCTGTGCTAGTTTGATCCAGATACAGGATGCCAGCCAGCCTGCTAAGTGGACTTCCTTTTTTAAACTTCATTTGAGTCATGTTTCTGAAATTTGTGCTCATTTGTACTCATAGTACACGCATTATGTTACATGAGCAACAACTTTTGCATACACCTCTTCCATGATTGCATATTGGCAGCGATCCTCTCACTATTTAGCGTTCGGGTAATGCAGGCTTTTGTTTCTAGGCCTCTTTCCATCTGTCCGTTATTCCCATTCTTCGGTTAGGAAGACAGGAGGGGCTGCAGCGGGGTGTGCTTCTGGAGAGCCACAGACTCGCACACTTCTCATGAGGGTTCGACCTGGTGCACGCAGCACAAGAGCCTTGCTCTTCAGCAGATCATCCGAGCCCCATCCCCATTAGCCATTTTTTAAGAAGTCCATTATAATGGAACTTTCTGACAGAAATTGAAATCTAATAATGACAGTGCAGAAATTTCAAAACAAAATGATGTAATTTTTTTTCAAGTTTAATGAAATGCCAAAGGTAGTCCTGCTCTGCTTGGGTTTACTGGTGCTTGCTTTGGGATCTCTTCTAGATGCTCTTTTATTTTTTGCTAGTGGCCAATAATGTGTCTACTTTGACTCTTTACTTTTCTTGCTTTAATTTTTTACCCCCCCGCCCCTTACATTTTGTTGTCCTGTGCTTCGTGGTTTATCAGATTGAAATGGCGATTGAGACACTCCAAAAATCTGAGGGTTTATCCAGTCAGAGAAGCTCGCTGCTCAACAGCCATGTAAGTTGCTTTTACCAATGCTTGCCCTCGCCTTACCTGGACTTTTGCCAAACTCACTGTCTTGCTTTCTTCTGCCTCTCTCAGCCCTCTAAAAATTTTGAGTTTGGTGTGCTGCCTGCTGTTGTCGTCGCTTCTTTTAATTGTTACCGTTGCTTTAAATTCACTGGCTGCCATAGAAATGCTTTTGCAGAGCTGCGATGCGGCAGTTCACCCACCGTCAGTCTGAAGCCTCTCCAGACGCTTCGTGCGAACCCGCTCGAATCCCTCGAGTAAAACAGCATGTATTCCCTTGCAGCTCCAGTGGCTGTTGGACAATTATGAGACAGCAGAGGGAGTTAGTCTGCCACGATCCACACTCTACAATCACTATCTGCGCCACTGTCAGGATCAGAAACTGGACCCTGTAAATGCAGCCTCTTTTGGCAAACTCATCCGCTCCATCTTCATGGGACTCCGTACAAGACGCCTTGGGACGAGGTTAGCTTTATTAGCTTCTCTCCCCTTCCGACAATTGTTTCCATCAGCGTGGCCTTTGCTGTTCACCTAACAGAGAGTCTCAATGTCAATACGAGCTCACTTTTGGTTTTGTCTTGCAGAGGGAACTCCAAATATCATTACTATGGCATACGCGTAAAACCAGATTCCCCACTCAATAGACTCCAAGAGGACATGCAGTATATGGCTCTGAGACAGCAACCTGTTCAGCAGAAACAGAGGTACACAGGCAGCTGCACATGCGCACCGCCATGCGGTACTCACAGTTCTCGCGGATGCTGAGGTGAGCATGTGATTTCAGGTTCAAGCCGGTGCAGAAGTTTGACGGCGGCTCTGGGGAGAATTACTCAGGTGGAGCCCAGCACCATCCCAGTGCAGCAGAGCAGACAGTCATTGCACAGAGCCAGCACCACCAGCAGTTCCTAGGTCGGTGGCTTTTTTCTTTCATCGTGTGAAATGCACTGAAATGCAATGGACTTCTGTTTGTTACATTATCCCACAGTGGTGAATTGAATTTAATATTGCCCCAACAGATGCATCGCGGGCACTCCCTGACTTTGTCGAGCTGGACCTGGGACAGAGCAATACAGAAAACATCAGTCCGGAGGATGTGAAAGCTCTCCAATCCCTTTACAGAGAGCACTGTGAGGTTAGATCAAGTGCATTCTTTTCATATTCACTGAACAGTCACCACAGCGCAACTTGGCACACAAGTAATTCCTTTCAGTGATGTGGCATTCATTCACATGACATCATCTCTCACTCTACAGGCACTGTGACAGTAAAGTTTCCCACTGTACTGCATTCATGTACAAACCTTAATCCACTGGCATCAATCATCATGGCAATTTAGTTTAATTTAGTTCAATAGTTTAATCTTATTTAAGCTATCTTTAATAAGAAAAGGCTGGCAAAATGGAAAATGCTGAGCTGAAGTATTACAAATGTAGAAAGAGAGCACACAGTTAAACTTAGGCCGGATTCAGACTGGGGAAACTTTGGGAAAGGTCATGTGTGTTTACAGTGACTTGAGATTCGTAAATGCCATCCACTGGCATTTACAAACTGAATTTTCCTCTTGATCTCGTGAAGTCTTCAATCACAGCTCTCTTAATGTCTGGGAAAACTAGGGATCAGGTCGTTCACGGGTGATGACCGAGGGGCTCCTGGTCTGACAGACGGCCGTCCACCTTCCGCTCGTCATTACAGGGTCCGTGTTGGCTGTTTTTGTTTCAGGCTATCCTGGACGTGGTTGTCAACCTCCAGTTCAGTCTGATTGAGAAGCTGTGGCAGACATTCTGGCGTTACTCTCCCCCTGACTCAGTAGAGGGTGCCACCGTAACAGAAAACAGGTGAGGTTGAACTGAATTTGAACTTGATTGGTCGTAAGATTTCAAGATGCATCCCTGCAAGTCTGGTGCGTCCGTCCTGCAGCAGCATTAGCGAGATCGAAGCGCGGCTCCCCCGATCGCAGCTGTTGGCGCTGTGCAGAAACGAGGCTGTACTGAAATGGATGAGCACCTGTGACCATCTAATGTACCAGGCCCTTGTGGAGATCCTCATACCTGATGTCCTGAGACCCATTCCCAGTGAGTCACAGTCACAGACACCTCTCGTCTTTACTTGTTTGCTGCGTTAATTAACTTTGGTGTTGCTGCATTTCCCTGTTTTGTTGTCTTTGTCGTTCGGTTTTGCAGGTGCCTTGACTCAAGCCATTCGCAACTTTGCCAAAAGCCTGGAAGGTTGGCTCAATAATGCCATGAATGCCATTCCACAGAGAATGATCCAGACCAAGGTACACCGTCGAGGCATTCGCACAGCATCTGCCTACAAAAATCACCTGTTACTGTTTCCGAAATTATACAGTTAAGGCATCAGATTAATACGTTTCTAAAGCTATGCACAGTACACTTACTGTTGGGCTTTTGTATATGCCGTTTTCACAGATTGCTGCTGTTAGTGCCTTTGCGCAAACACTGCGCAGATACACATCGCTGAACCACCTGGCTCAGGCGGCACGTGCTGTGTTGCAAAACACATCACAGATCAACCAGATGCTGAGCGATCTAAACCGCGTTGACTTCGCCAACGTACAGGTCAGAAAAGCTCTTTGAATATACAGCTGTGGTGCTTTTCTTATGTGTACTGTAATATTGCTTCTCTGTTATCCTCTATGTCAAAAGGATATATTGTTTTGTTTTTACCTTACTTTAAGTGCAAACCTTCTTTCTCTGTGTTGCTGTATAGGAGCAGGCATCGTGGGTGTGCCAGTGTGAGGAGGGAGTGGTTCAGCACTTGGAGCAGGACTTCAAGGCCACACTACAGCAGCAAAGCTCTTTGGAGCAATGGGCCGCCTGGCTGGACAACGTGGTCACCCAGGTGCTCAAGCCCTACGAGCACCGGCCCAGCTTCCCCAGGGCGGCGCGACAATTCCTGCTCAAATGGTCCTTCTACAGGTCTGCAGAAAAAAAACAATCATACTGAGACGTGTCTGAGTGTCTGCAGCGTTGTGACAAAACACTTGAAATGCTTTCATGTTTCATGTCTCTGAAGTTCAATGGTGATCAGGGACCTGACCCTGCGCAGTGCTGCCAGCTTCGGTTCCTTCCACCTGATTCGCCTGCTCTATGACGAGTACATGTTCTACCTAGTGGAGCATCGTGTGGCTCAAGCTACGGGAGAGACACCCATTGGTGTCATGGGGGAGGTGAAACTGTGGATTCTTGTGTTTGTTTCTTTCTTTAGTCTAGATGCAGGACTTATTTTGCTTTTCCGTTTTATAGTTTCTCATAGCACCACTGTGATGTACTACAGTATATGACAGCCTGTATGTCAGACGTAAAATGACCTCCGAGGATAATCCCAGAGAGTTGTTTGCAAAATTGCAACGTAGCATCTCATTTCATTTTGGAAAAAACAGTGCAAGCCCTCTAATTACGATGTCTGTCTCTGTTTTCAGTTCGACAGCCTCAACACCCTATCGCTCACTAACATCGACAAAGGTATGTGGCACAACCTGTACAGTAGAAAAGACATGTTGTCGCTGTCCCTGAGACGTAATAACGGTTTGTAATTCAAAGGACTCAGGCTGGTAAGACATTCTACGTAAAGAATAATGACAGTGAACTGCGATAGCAAAAACCCTACTGAAACTGCTCTGATACAGCAGGCGTAGCGAAATATTATAGTAATCGTGGAAAAGCATCTCTTAAACCGTCAACCTGGAAGCAGCAGCAGCGCAGCATACATAAAATACACGGAGGGATGTTTTCAATGACGCATCAGTGAACGCATCAGCTTAACGCCTGGTGAGAAGAGGAAGATCTTGGCACCATTCATTCACAGCAATTTCATGATTGCCTTGTGCAGGCAGAATACAAATCTGGGACAGCGGGTTTTGAGTAGCACTCACCCAAGCAACGAGGTAGAGGAGGAAGTTTTGCATCATCGCCAGGTGTGTGAATCTTCCTTTAGGTGAGCACTGTTCCATTGTTTCATAGTATATGTGCTGCTTCCTCCCGTGCAGATGAAACAAGTGGGATGGACAGCGACTTGGAGGAGGACACGGAGGAGTCCGGAGAACCCCTCGCCAAGAGGGAGAAGTCGGAGCACGAGGTGATCCAGGTGATCCAGGTCGGGGCGCTCGAGGACGGGTCCCACCCTGTGGTGGGAGTCGTCCAGCCGGGTGTCCTCCACTCGCTGCCCCAGCCCCCGCAGGATCACACGGAGCACATCCTCACCCCCTCCGCCAGCACCCCCACCATCCGCCACTGCAGCACCACAGGCAACACCTACGCCTCCGTTTGAGGGCCCGAGGGCACGGCCAGCTCCGCGTCTGGCCGATTTTTTTGCCGTTTCGCTCGCCACATATCTTTCTCTCTGTAAGTCTAGATGTTTCCGTCTTTCCTCATGCATTGTCTCTGTCTGCACTTGCGTGGACACGCTCCCCTCGCCCTATCCAGCCGGGTCAGCGGAGGAGCGCTGAGATGCTGATACTCTGGCCAAGTTGTGCTTGTCCGTGTCTGACTGCTTAGATTCTGGATGTGGTGTCGTCCCATAAGTCTGTGCTCTTATCACAATGCAGCAGCTGGTGGAAGGGACCTGGAGGAAAAGGACTAATATGGCCCGTTAAACATTTCCCGGTTAGTCATGACGTAAGAGCAAACCTGTCTGTGCATACAGACAAGTTTTACCATGAAGGAAAATTAAGACTCCTTCATAGCACTGATGTCTCAGAGCTCAAATCCACGTCACCAGTCCCAGTGGAGCAAAGTCATCGATTTACTCAAGACCTTCGCCTATTGTACATAGTTTTGCAATTGGTATTACCCAAAACTCATGGTGCTATCATTGTGTTTTGTCCTAATTTCCAGTTATCCCTCCTAATTTTAGTATGATTTATGTAAAGATGCATTCCAACTGCTGATTAACTTTTGGCTGAACAAAATATTTTGGAGTATTGTATGTAGCTAAAAAAACAAAGGGATGACTTTCTATGTATGTTTGACTTTTTTTTTTTTTTTTTAAAGGATCATGGGGCAGTTCTGTCTTTTTTTGGTTTGAATATTATTTAGTAGCCACCCACCGATAACCACTTATAGCTTTTAGGCACAGAAAAAGACACTGCTAAAGAAATATCTGTGCTGCTACTCGTGTTTATATAGAGATTGAGAAGACCAGCTGTACAAAACAGTTTCCTCAACGCTAGCTTTTTCTATGCACCCTGTGCATAACGCTTGCCTTTCTTCATATTAGATGCTCTGTAGTGTGGTTTATGTCGACGAGCTGTAACCTTGAAAAATGACTTACTGGACGACGTTCCCCTTGTTTTGCAGTTTCTGTCTTAAAAGAAATTTCCTAAGTTCATAAAGGACCAAAAAAAAAAACAACAAAAAAAAAAAACAACTCCACAAGAGGAAGCTGAGAGTGGAGCCCTAATGGGGCCACTTACATGCTCTTTCCTGTCCCACAGTGCCATGTTGCAGAGCAGAAGGAATGTCAGGGATTAAATGTACCTCGGCTTTATCATAGTGCCTTATCCTTAAATGCAGCTGTCCTTGTAGTCCTGACTGTGCGGTGTAGAGAGACCACAGCCCTCTCTGCATTAGTCCCAGCCACAGATTTGGCTTTCTGGTGACTCCTGGCTGGATTTGGGCGGGCTCATCAGTGTTGAGACCAAGGAACGCAGGCACGGACACACCTGTCGCTGATTACTTATCTGAATTATGGTCTTTAGCCTTGCTCCTGCCCTAACTCTGCCCTCTTGAGGCCTATTCTTGCATTAGCCTTTGTTACTGGGTGAAGTGTGTGTGTGTGGATGCGTAGGTCTGCACTGTGTTTGTATATATGCCTGTGCGTCTGCGTGCTCGTGTGTATGTGCGTGCGTGTGTGTTGGAACACATCCATCAGTCACCCTACCTCAAACCAGTGGTGCCAGCCCTTTTGACGCGTGCAGAACAGTCACCAAACACTTATTGCACACACACCACTGTACTGCACAAATCTCAACGCGACAGAGAAAATCTGCATTGCTTTTCTCTCACCTCTGATATATTGTGATTTCAGTTTTTAGCCCATAAAATGCTTCATCCTTTGTTCCCTGTTTGAAGATCATCTTTGTACAGTGGACCAAAAGTAGATATTTTCTGATATTCAAAGAGATATATAGATATATATGTATAGTATATATAATGATGATACACTACATATATTTGTTGCTTTTTATGTGGTTGAGCTGATTGTTTATATGTGATTTTTTTTTTTCTTTTGGTAGCTCTTCTGTAATTAGTTTATAGACTGTGAAATAGGGAAAGGCATGGGGACTCACTTTTGGTTCATTCGACATCTATACTTGAAGTGTCATCGCCTTCTATGTTGTGGACAATATTGAGATTAATCCTCGAAATAGGAACGTTTTGCTACTAAAATAATTTTCATTCTTGTTTTTTTTTTCCACGCCTGTTGAAATAGTCTGCACCATTTCTCTGCAGAAGTGTTTTATTTATTGATATTTATTGTGTGTTTTGGTTTGGATGCACGTTATAAGGGGAACTGATAATGAATGGTGAATCATTACCACTGCAAAGAGCAGTCCTACTGTACAGAAGGACCAGAAGGGGGATTTTTGTTGTTGTTGCTTTGTCTTGTCTTTTTGGGTTTTTTTTGTACGTCATGTATGTAGGTTGATTGAGGTTTTTCGAAGAAGGGTTGGCACTATATTTGCTGTAATCTGTCCTTTAGGTTCTAACACTATTCCAAAAATTCCTTTAGATACAAGTAGCCATTTTTGTCTCAATCTAGGCTGTGTGCCTGTGTCGAAAACACACTTAACACAGCCGTTAACGAGGGTGGGGAAAGTGCAAATACTGCAGGCCGTTGCAGTCACTGGGTCAGGGGACTCAAGTAGATGCTTCGTTAAATCATTTCCACGACACTTTGGGGAGTCAAACTCTGCCGCCCCCCACCCCAAAGACCCATTCCTTATTTATTAAAACCTACGGTACACATCTCATAGTGTAGCCCCAATCCTGCTGGCTTGAAATGTCTGGCATAGCAGATGTAGGAAGTGAGTGCACACAAATCTGGCTTTCTTATTATATTCTTTAAGAAAAGTCTGCAAGAAAAAAGGTCAGCGAACTTTTAAAGAAGCTGGAAGTTGAAGGCCTGGGGTATTTTGTTTACATGAACTTGCAGGAGAGACTGCTCCCTGACTCCCGTATTTAACTGTCAAATGCAAGCTGGGAGAACACAAGATGAATGGATACAGAAACTCAAGCTCTAGATCATCTCTCACAGTTTCTCCACAGCCTCACATACTGTAAATCTGCACTCGCATAATAGCTGCAAATAATTCCCAGGAGCTCACTTGGCTGACTCCCGACACCCACTGAATTTTTGAGAATGCGGTTGTAAAAAAAAAAAAAAAAAAAAAAAAAAAAAAAAAAAAAATTAATGGTGTTCTGTCTGTGACTTAAAATTTTAAATATGTTGTAAATCTGGGTAGTGAGTACTGGTTAGGAATGAAGTTTCTTGCAGGATATATTATCTTGCCTCTCTTGAATGAATTTTTTTTTTTTTTTAAATATAAATCTCCGCTCCCTCGTCATATGAATTAACTACAACACTGTAGATGGTAACATGTATTATTTTGTGCCTGAAGTGGAAATGGCTTAAACAGATGTTTTTCTTTAAATCATAATTGTGTGCTTTAGGATCATAAGTGCTTTCTGGTCTTGCACACCTACCCTGTGCTGCTGGAAACTGTTCCCCCCCGCCGCCCTTTTTTTTTTTTTTAAAGGTAGACTTGACGTGCCACACAGTGATTTAGCTTTTCTGCATCTCAGCGCCTGCCTGGTTAACACTGGACTGATGTTAATGCTGCCAACACAACTGTGCTTTGTTTCTCAGTGTCTTGAGAAGGAGATATTTTTTTTGTTTGTTTGTTTGTTTGTTTGTAACAGCTGTTTGCAAATGAGCCTGTTTCCAACCTGAAGGAAATTTAAGGAAAAAAAGCTGAAAATAAAAAGAAAAAAAGAGAAAAAGACATAAGCTATTCCTTAACTTATCATAGGAGCTAAAGCTAAGAAATATGCCTCTCCACCTGGACAACATGGCAGCTTCAGTGACCCATAGCAGACTCCAGTGCCTTTTAATTTCGCCCCGGCCAGAACAGATGGCCTGGGCAACTATTGGGTCTCTGGTGGGCTACAGACAGAGGCTATCAGAAGCAGACTTTTCATTGCACAGGTGCTGCCACTGAGAGGACACCAGGGCTGAAAGGAAGCATAAAGACCTGTCCTCAGAGTGTACTATTAATTATTTACTGGACGTGACACCACACACACACACACACACACACACACACCCTGAATAGTTTACGCACGGTAGACGACCTGCAAACCGCTCGTTATTGTATAGAACTGGTTCATGAACAAGGAGGGCCGCTGTAAGTAAGACGCTCTCTTTCGACTCGTTTTCTCATGATCACGTTTTCTTTTGTCAAATGATATTTTCTGAATGCTGTGACCTGTTTGGAGATTTGTATTTGGATGTTTTCAAGTGCCATTTGACAGTCCTGTGAGTCGTGGCCACGTGTAGCACGCTCTAATGCAAGCACAAGCATTTGGCTGTGGCATTTGGGGAAGGTTTTTATTTTGATTCACCCCAGACAAAAATATGTATATATCAAAAGCTGAAAAAGGTATATTTATTTGTGTCTTAATTATTTGATTTGTTCTTTCGGTGAACATTTTATCAGATATGTTGGCTAAAGTGCTTTTGTGATTTTTTTTTTTCTTCTTCCTCTTTTTGGGATAATGTATAGTATCTGATATAATATATACACACAAATTTTCATGTGACTTTCCTTTTGTGTGCTGTTAAGTTTTCTTCATATCTTCTCAAATTGGCGAGCAAACCCAATGCGTGTGGGGTGATTTGTATTGTGTATTTTACATAAAAAAATGAGGACAATTGGGGGACTTTTATATTTATAAAGACATTATCATTTAGTGTGTCGTATTGATGACTATAGAAACTATTAAAGACACATGTAGTTTGGTTTTCTGAATATTTCAGATCTCAGCTCAGGCTAGCTTCTTAGTGTTGTTTTCTTAAAATTTGTGACATGTCTTTGCAGTAATAAACGTTCTCTTGTTCAAAGCCTCCTCTCTCATTCGTAGCCTCGTGCTAATCCAGCGACTCTGTGATAGTGTTAGCCCATTAAATTTTATTCAACCATATTCATACATATAAACACCGATATCATTCAAACTCAGTTATGTATTCAGAATGTATGACATAATTGTAAAGATAATGATGAGCATGAACTTGCATTTCCTGAAAATTGTACAGCATTCTCTTTTTTTCTGTCGTTTTTTCAATTTTGGCCAGAGTGGTTCATCACTGTAAAGGTAGCAAAAAGTATAAAATACTGCAACAGCTGTAAACAGAGCTCCAAATACCAAAATATCGTTTGAACAGTGCTGAGCAAAAACTAAAATCATTCAGTTAAAACCAAGCTTTTACAAGCGACATTAACACTGAAATGACTGCAGTCTGATAACGTTTCCACTTAGCAGAGGGTATTTTTGGCATCAATATGGCTACGCTTCCTCTCACAGTTCAACCCCTGCTTCCTTTCCTCAGCTGTTGTCTACATTAAGTGTTATCCAAGTAATGCTCAAAATTAAAACCAGTGGGGGTGAGCTAACTTAACGTGACGCCCCACCCAAATTCGCCTCATCGAGTATCAAAGATTTACCTCCCGTGGGTTTGGAAAGGCGGTCGTTTAAACCGCAAAAGTCATTTTAAGCGGACAGGATTTTATACTTCATAAACCGCAACTCAAAATGTTCCAGACAATCATTGTTTTGCCAGAAAAACACACAGACACCTTTCAAACCTTCGAGCCTGCTGTGGGTAAGTGTTTGATACTGAAAACAGAGATTTGGGGCAAACAAGCACTCTGATCTACATTTTTCATGGGTCTCACCAAGGTCATTAGCAAGACAGAATTTTGCAACTATGCTAAGATATTAAATGGATACAACAAGTAACCACACAGGAAACTAAGAAACAAGACAAAATACAAAGGCAAATTAATAAAGTGCTAATGGACACTATGTGGGCACCTAATCAAAATATGACAATTACAAATGATAATATGCAGATGTGTTATAATAACCGTTTCTTTTAAAATATTTAATCATTTCAATTAGACTTGGGGTTTGAAAAAACGTCGGTAGAAAACATCACTTCTCAATGGTGTAACAGCCTTGAATTGTGGTGGAATACCGGAGCAGATTTATAAACAGAGGCTGAAGTAAAATGGGCTTATTTAAATGCTCTTTATATCGTTAAAAAGAACTATTCAAAAAGGGGAATAGAAATCAAAGAACATCAACAAGGACTGTCAGCTCTGAAAAAAATGTTTGAGATTATATCTTACAAGAAAAACGAGTAATGAATAACATGAGTTCACATAAATGTCCTGATCTGTGAGGGTGTAGGGGAGGTGGGGAGGGGGGATGGGGAACTCCACTTACATGAAGCCATATCAGCACCGGAGAGCCACTGAAGGAGGACTGGACCGGCAGTATACTCCAACTGAAATCACATTTAATATGATCAGATGGGGTAAATAACAGGTTTGCATCAAATACATGGTGGCCCGCTCTGCTCGGCCAAACTGCTTTTAAGCCAAATAGCTCTCTTACTAAGTCAGTTCAGCGGCGCCACACATCTTAAAATCTTAAATACAGAAATGTCCACGCTAAAAAAAAAAGAAGGGTAGAGTACGAATCATTTCCTGTTTGACACCCTACGCTCTCTTCGCCTCGGTTTTGTTTAGCACTCAATAGCTGATAAGCTTTTTGTGGACATGCTCCTCATCTCGTATCAGTGTGAGATTGTTTTTGTATCAAACTTGAGATTTGAGAGACATGCAGCACTTGTTCACTTCATGCTGTTACGCAGTGTTCCAATTGGTGAACAAGGTCAGAATGCTGGCTTCCTTTCATATGTGCATCCTCTTGTCCGCCTGTTTCCACTGTGCTAACAACTCCTCCCAGTGTGACTCACATGCTCCTCCAGCTGTTGCCGGGACGTCACTGGACTTACAGACCTGGAGTCTCATTCAGCACACTGGGCCGCTCGCTCTGCCCGATTTGAGGAGCAGCGGGTTTGGAGTACAGTGCCAGCCTTTACGTCCCTGTTCCTATTCCTAAAACCTACTCAGCATCCCTGTAGTTGCAGTCCTCCTTTGGTGCTCCAGGCCTATAGGTGGAGTGGTCTGTTAAAAGTACAGTCTGATTTTTTTTGTTGTTTTTTGTTTATTTTATTTTTGTTTTGTTTTTCTTTTGTTTTCGAACAATTAAATGTCTTTCAACTCAGTCAAGAGGTTGGGGGTCAGCTATGGGCATGGTGTGCAGAACTTCATCCAGTAGCTGCAGAGCTCGGTGTAAATGGATTTCGATCCAGCAGGGCGTCTCTTTAATGCTTTGCCGCGGGTAGTCGGGCCCCCAGCCTTTCACGAAGCTCATCCGCAGGATGCACAGCCTGCGCAGGTCGTCGACCCCGATGCCTGCAGCAGCAGACAGACCTGCAGGGGGAGTTACAGGCAGCGACTTTAAGATCAATGCGGCGCTATGGGCCAAACCGGAGCAGGGATATGTCAGCTAAGTTACTGTTGTAGTAAAAGTTGGAACATATGCCAGAAAAAAAGCAGATAAATGTACTACTACTACTACATCTCCCACTTGTTTTCCTGAGTGAGTTTGAGTTTCAGTCACTGTTACGAAACATACATTTTCCACACACACCACAGAGGAAAATCATGTTACTCAGACTTTCCTCATCTGGGTCTGGGTCCATTTTGGACCTATCTGGCCCTTTAGCTACACCTTGCAGCGTAACATATGCTTAGCTGTTTTACACAGAATACACGTTTAACATTCTGATCCTTCTGTTTTCTTACAGCTGCATAATCCAGATTTTCCCAAAGCTAGTCTTAAATCAACTGAATAAAATTAGTTCACTTTAGTGAAGATATGATGAATCATGAATAGTTATCCCTTGCAGCCTGTGTTGAAGTCTATCCTTTCTTCATCCTAACAGACACTGCTGGTTGCTTTTCTTCTGCTCATGCTGCTCAATAATCCTCTGGATTCACAGTGCCGTGCATTGCAGTACCATAAAAAAACAAGTCCCTGATATTAATCTGAAGCCCGAAGAGACCGCTGATGCTGGGAAGCAATCGCAATAATACGCTTGCTGAGGGGCGAGCACAGCAGTTAGAACACTCACTGATGGCTGGGGCGATGCCTCCCACCGAGCCAGGTCCGGGTATGTTCCCGGCCACTGCCGCCGCCTGAGCTGCAGCTGCTGCTTGAGCCGTCGCCGCCTGCTGCTGCATCTGCCTGTGGCACTGACGCAAATCAAACACCTGGCAGGGGCACAAGACACATGCTAAAAATCTGACGACAAGCCAAGGTACTGGATGAACACTCGAGCACTTGACATTTAATGTTACTTTGATGAGGTCAAAACTTCCTTCAATAATACAGTGGAAAAGAGGTCGCTCCTTGTGTTTCTGCAATCAAGGTTGCTGCACCCCTGAGCTTGATTGCATTAACATCAGAGTATGGCATTACCAATGGCTCCACCTTCCTTAAATTAGAGCTTTAATTTCATTTTGACAATGATAATTCAGAATTATTGATGGGCATGCCAAAACAGCCAGGACCAATACGAATGTCTTTACTGTATGAGCATGGAAATGCAACCTCACCTTGATGTAAGCACTGGGGTAGATCTTGTGAACTGCATCTCCAGGAGCACGTCCAGCCTCTCGATCCAGGTAGTAGCTCTGCACAAACACCGCGTGATCGCTCAAACAGCGCACCCAGACGTCTCCTTCACCTTTGCATTCCAGCTGCACACCTTTCCCAATGTGGAGCCTGGGGTCGGGGGTCACAAACGCAGTCAGAGAGGCAAGACGTTACACACACTTTGTGCGTTACTGTCATTCACTTATCATCCCTAGAGACATAAATTAAATGTTTTCTCCATGAGAGAACTATACACTCGTATGCAGAATGTCCAAATATGAGGCAGAGCACCTGGCTCTTTCTATGTTCTCTGTCCTGTGAACATTGCTCAGTTGGCCCAAGCAGAAGCGATCCCCTCCAGATGGATCCACATAGCCATCCACAGTCACTATCGGACATGTGGACGGCACTTTAAACGTCTCCCCAACCTGGACATCCATCTCAAAGTAAGCAATGGAGCACCAGTATTCTGGAGCTGGAAAAAAAAAAACAATAAGTAAGATTGAGTTCAATGGGTTGCACTGATAAAGAGAGATTTGATACATAAAGGGTAAATACATGGAGTGTCTTCCATTTGCAGCTCAATACTCACCAGGGTGATTGGATATGGGGGGCTGGAAGGCAATTTCGTTGGTAACAGGCCCTGCAATTTAATGTCAAATTTAATGCTAAAAAAATCAAATGAGGATCAATAGCTATCCATGTATCCATGTTTTCCATCTACTCACAGTAATGCCCCGTGTGAGGCATGGGCGGATGATGCTGTAGATGCCCATTCTGGTGCTGTGGTACTGCAGGGGTGAAGCTGCTGCTCCTGCTCCAGCTGGGGGTAGGATCTGTAAATGTAAATTCAAAATGGTGACGCTGCCAAATTTGCGCTGTCCGTGCAGTCTGCGTTGTGGATCAAATTTACAAGATGAAGATTAAAAATATGTGTTAATGGTATGAGCAGTTTGTTAACAGCTGTAATATAGTTTTGCATATATGTGTTGTCCCCATGCAGCGTCTCACTCGAGGGTCCTGCACTGATGGTGGAGAAAGCAGAGGTTGAAGCTGAACTGCTGCCCTCTGAAGGGGGTAGTAGAGCAGGGCTGCTGAAGGTCTCTTGGGGACCGGGCCTCGACGGCGGATGCTGGATAGTCTGCAGGTGGCTTTCAGAGCTGGAGTGGGATTGCTGGTTGTCATAGTCATATTCATCCTTTACCAAGAGTGGACCTAGCAAAAGATGACAAACATGGTTAAGACTAATGGATTTTCATGAAATCTTAAATGAGCAAATAAAGAAAAGAACGTTTGACACATCCTTACCTGAACTTGAAAGGGTCAGTCCTGATAAGTCTGCAAAAAAATTGACAATAAATTTATGTTTGTATGAATCAATCATTGGAAATTTAGATTCATTTGAAAGGGTTACATTGTGTTAAAAATACACCAGATTGTCCCAACTTTGATTCCTTATGAGCACCTGTAATTTATTCTATGTTCATCAAAAATGAGATATGGTCAAGACCAACAAACCCCTGATTCTCACTTACCAATTCCTGGAGAGACAACTCTCTCGTAGTGGTACGGGTTGACACATACATTGTCACATTTCAGGTCAAAGGCATACTGGCAATATTTCACATGTTTTAATTCATTCTTATGTAGATCGGGCCATCGCCACAGTCGGGCATAGACAACATGAGGAAAGCCTTTGCGACCCGCAACCTAAAACACAGAGAAGAACAACTAATGAGATGGGATCTCCTCAATTTTCTCCTAGCGTAACACTAAACCAACTTGGTGGCATTCATATCTGCTACTGTACCTGTAGGCGTCCATCCAAGGTTCGCTGTATGGTCACACACTTGCTGGGATGGGCTCCATTTGTAGTGATGGCTGTGATTAAGGAATCCAGCTCATCTTTCTTCTCCTTCAGCTTCTTGACAAGACTCTCAATCGCCCTTTTAGCGAAGCTTTCACTCTCCCCTCCCTGTCGGTGGCACATCAGGCTGTGCACAATGCTCAGGCAGGCGTCGTTACTTGTCGGAGTGTTTGTGATTGACATCTTGCTCCTTAGGTTTCAACCTTTTGGAGGCTTTCCAGTTGTGTCCTCTATGCCTTCACCAGTAACAGCGATGAGGTGAAATTATTGTTGATCACGTTTCCCAATCTAAGACAGAGAGAACAGTGAACTCAAATGGGTATGCAAATTTAAATTTCCCATTACATTATGAAAAGTAATTATAAAAGTAAAAGTACTAATAAGATACGTTCATGTTTTGTAAAGTTGACATAAAATAAAATAACACTTCAAACACCAGCTACAATTTCCGGTCAAGTTTCAAAAACTCTAGAGGTAAAAATGTTAAAGGTTCTTCACGTAAGACGTGTTTACAACGACCACTCCTGATTTAAGTCTATAACCACCGCATTTAAAGCTCACATTTCATGCATGCACAACACCTGCGTCGTCATCTGCAAATATGGCCATTATAGCTTGGCTGAAATACAAAACAAAAACACTTGCATGGTGCGAAAGAAATTCTTTTCTTAAATTCTGCAGCTGGCATACCACTTTAACACGAGGACTGCATATATGTCGGGTTAATGTTACGTTTGAACAGCATTTTCGCGGCTAACGTTAGCCCTAAAGGTACCAGCGCTAATAAACACAAGTAGTGATATGCGTCCTAACAGTACCTCTGTGGTAAGCAACCCAACGCGACCTAAAGTAAACCTCTCAGTTATATGTTACGACTATCCCTTCAATATAACTGCCCAATAACATTTTTTACGGAAATGTGCAGTTGTTGAAGAGCACGAAGTTAGCTGCCATTGCTCGGCTAATGTTGGCGTAGCTATCATTGAGTACCCGGAGCGTTAGCTGGCTAACGCTAGTTCAGAGAGCATTCGTGTCGTAACATTTCCATCACCAAGCATAGATTGATTTGTGGACTTACAAAGCTTTCCTCCGCGCCGTGGCGTTAGTCCGAGTGGTAGCGAGATGAAAAACAAGAGGCTTCGGCGACCTAAATTTATATATGCTACCGTAACTAGCTTAGCACATACGCTAACGCCACATTCATCAACTTCACGCTAGCTTGCTGGCTAACCCTCTTCTGTGATGACCCAAATCCACTCCCTCGCGAAATTTTACAAGATCATATTAACTACAATCAACCTCGTGTATTGTTACGCTTTACTAAAGCTGTGAAAATAAAACAAAATAGTAAAAGCTAACAACAACACGTTTTTACTCGTGAGCTGGCCACGAAAATAAACAAAAAATTCCTCTCCACCCACAACGCTCCAACTGCGCATGCACGCACAAAATGTGACAGGCGTGGCGCTGCTGTTTGTTTTCCTATTTGTTAAAAAAAACTTCTGTTTGCAAGTCAACAGCAAAATATAATAAACAAGATAGCTATTTTTCTATAATGATCCAGTTAATTGTACCTGATTACTTTCCCCCCAGTTCAGTAATCAAATATCAAGTAAGTCAAACAATCAAAATGCCTATAATACAATAATCAATGGCCTATTGGGCTGGGATTACCAACAGGGTAATTGCTCAGTGGCCCCAAGCCTAGGTCCATTGTGTATCATTTGGTTTGTGCCACTATTATTATTACTATTATATTATCGACTGAAGTGATAGGGCCCTTCATACTTGGCTCTATGCTATTACCTCATTTTAAGAACCCGTTTTGCAGAAATCTGGTTTAATTAGCAGAAGCGGTTGATTTCCTGGGCTACGTGACTTCTTTTATACTTATTCAGAACACTTGAAACTGGAGCAAATTAACAGCTGTGAAACAGTGTGTACATGCCCTATAAACAGAGTCAGAGTAATTACAGTGAGCGTTACAATACCACCACCTGTGGACTCCTTGACTTTAACACCTTCTGATAAGTATTATGCATAAGACTATAATGTATAATTATAAATCACAGACAAAACAAACATCAGTTTATTCAGTTGTTCTTGTACCTGTAGGAAAACCTGGAGATTATAAATATATTTATGTATTTACTGTTGTAAAAAGTCTCCCCCTTGTGGTTATACTTTAATACAGTGTGACATTACAGTAATGACAACATTTCCTTCTCCAAACCTCTCTTATTCTCAATCTTTGATATTTATCAGTGACATAAATCATGTGTTTACATTTTAAAGTTGGCATCCTATGACCCCTGAGTAACACTGAGTTTGTATAATACTGCCCTTCAACTAAAATACCAACAAGCTTGGAATATTTCCTTCATACTGACATTTTGTTTCAATTTCACACTGGAAGATCAGTTTGTTCACTGCCAGTTGATATCTCTGCCCTGCAGACTCAGCCTATGTAAATCTGCATGCCGAGTGAAGATCCTATTAAGTTAGAAAGTTCCATGGTGTTATTCCATTATTGTTATCTGCTTCCGACTGTTAACAGCAGAAGCTAGGTGATGATGTGACATGTATTTTTTTTTCCATTTGTACTGTTGCTGGGGCCTTGATAAGGTTGTCAGCATGCCTGTGACAGAAAAAGGAAGTGGGAGGGTTCAGAGGGCACCAAGCAACCTGACAGCAGGATTGTCAATAGAACATGTTGGTGTTGGAGACCAGGAATCTGACACCACCTTCTCACAAATGCTGCCACTTGGAGTGGCGTCTCATCCTGAGTGACGGTCTACGAGACTCCAGGCTCTGACACCTCCTTATCGCCGTGGCATGGAAGCGGGTGGAGAGAGGCCCGCCAGGCATGTGATGCCAGAGGGATGAGGATTAGGTTGTTAGGTGGAGGGGGGGGTGCAGTGATCTCCTTGCAACTAACTAGGGTGTACAAGCAATTAAAAAAATAGCTTTGACCATATTTATTTTCAAATGTTTTATTCTTACAACCATAAAGACATTGATGTGGATGCGAGAAATAAAAGCAAGATATGAATGGATAGCGTCAAGACAGATTTCACAGTAGTTGATATCAACGTTAGATCAGAGAAATTGTTCAGACAAGATGCTGTGAAGAGCTCCAGACACAGTGAAAATCCTCATCCATCAAAAATATATTTGTTTATTGAAGGAAAAATGTCACTGTCTTCGAAAATCATCTCGGTGGCTTCAACATGTCATAAGGTAGTCATAAGAAACAAATGATACTGTTTGCAATTCCGCAGCATATATATCTACTTATAAAGCATTTTGGCAAGACTGTGATTAGATTACAATTGAATTTAAGAGACTTTTTTAATATTTAAAAAAACATATAGCATTCTAACAGTAGTGCAAATCCTTGTAATATGGTGATTATCCTTGATAGAATAGCTCAGTTTGGATAAATTGGGGCCTCTCGACCTCTGCATTAGGACTAGGGGAGGATAATTTACCCTCCAGAAAACAGATTTTTGCAATAAGATTTTGTGCGGAATACTCAGTCTGTGGAGTATTGTTTATTCTGTCCCATGCAGCCACATTGAAACAAACTTCACTTTTGTCAAATTCTGCACCTCAAAGCTGCATTCTGGGTGCACATCTTTTTCTCTTATACAGATCTCACCTATGCATTTCCAAATTATTCAGGGCCTCTGTTATTCGGTATCAGTGCTGCAATATAAAAGTTTTTGACTCACTCCCAATAGCATGGCATTCTTTGCTTCTGAAACAGCTTGAACAGGTATTTTTCCCAGGATGTTTAGACAAGAGCTTTTTTCAAATGTTCATTGGCTTTTTCAATTTACATTGAATTATGGATCTCATTCAGAAACACTCTAATATACATAAATCTTGACAGACTTCAAAAATATTTGCAGCATTACTTTGAAAGCTTTATATTCTACATTAATATAATAACTGGTTTACCTTTATACAACAGCAAATTTACATCATGTAGCACAAATTTGTGTCCATCACTCATTTACATCTATAAATCCAGACTTGTGTTTTTACATGCCACTGTATGAGCTCTTAGATATTATATAGCACATGAGAAGATGTGTGCAATGTGCAGTCTATCTCTGTGTAACCTCTGTGTTATAGCGTCACTTTTCGGGACTATCTGCATCCACACTCTGCCACCACCATCCCCTCATACTTGTGGTTGAATGTGATCACCCCATTATCGTGATAAAGGAGTGAGATTGGCTCCAGCTTGGTGGGCACGCAGCAGGCACGCGATGCTCTCTCTGGGCTCTTAACACTCAGCAGAGTCTGCACAATGGCGTGTTTGGTGGGCGAGACTTCGGAGGTCATAGGTGGGTTACACACACCGTTGCACTCATACGCCTCATAGCCAAGAGGCTGGATGATCCACGTATCCCAGCCAATGTCTTTAAAATCCACAAAGAGTGGGGTCCTCTTGCATGGCTCGCTCTTAACATTGCGACGGATTCGGGGAGGCGTGTCATAGATAAGGTTGGACTGCAGCTGCATGAGAGACTCTTTGTCCAGCTCGTCCTGGCTTGCGTGGCCGGTGTTGTGATTAACATGCCCCCAGAAAGCTTGTTGGCTCCGGCCCACGTTTTCAGGAAGGTCATTCTCATGCGCAATCATCTGGTTGAGCTCTTGTTTATCCTGCTTGTGCTCTCTGCTCTGATCATCTGAGAACACAATCATCACTGCATTGTGTTTTCCATCCAAGCTCCTGTCGATATCAATCTCAACCAAATTTTCACCCTCCTCGGTGACCTCCTGTGTCGCCCCTTCCTTCTCTGACCCCACACTTGCAATGTGAATCTCCAGTCTGTGAGTAGCGCACCCCAATTTCCGCCAGAGCGTAACCACATGAGTCAGATCAAACGACACCCAGCTGTTATCTTTGGCATGGATATGCTTTGTCACCAGTTCCTCCATATCCTTCATTTCCACCACCTCTTCTTTATCCCTCCTTCTCCCTTCTTTCCCCACCTCTTTTGTCCACACAACGCCCTCATGTATATTGTAAATGGTCACCTTGCAGTCAAGGCCTGAATATGGTCTTTGGGCCTTCCGCACAAGAGTGAAAAGGCGAAGCTCAGCTATGGTTATGTGCTCATGGTGGGGCACGGAGATATTGAACAGCAGGGGATGTATCCTTACACCACTGGCCGTTAAACTGTAGGGGGAGGGATCTGAAATTAAAATATCAATAAGTGTGTCTCAATGCATTTTGTATGCATTTTTCAATGATAAAAACCTCAATTTTAACTATGTGATATATTAAAATGTTCCATCGTATCAAATACACACCATGATGGATGTTTGTTTGTATCATATTATCTACAAATTGTTAAAGCTAAATAGCTTTAGTTTTTAAGCAAAACATTCAACACTTTCATATTCATGTCACCTTGATTTCCATAAATCAGGAAAATCATTTTTTGTAATTATTAAACTATTACAAGGTCAACTATGATCCCAACAATTGGAATACCAATCATTTTGGATTTTTTGGACATATTATTTTATTTTTCTTTATTTTATTCTGTAATAAAACAAAAAGTGTGACATTTCTTCATGCAGTGCATACATTTCCCAAGATTTCAGTGGTATTAATCAAAACAAGTTTGTACCTTCATTCTTGAAACTGCGCACAATGTTGGCTGAGGGCACAGAAGTGCGGTCATTGGCAAATCGGTTGTACAGCTCCAACATGTACTCTGGTGGCTCCTTACGGGCAGTGAGGGGCCTGGGCTGGGGCCTCAGCTCTGTGAGGTTCAGCGTGGACAGAAACTGGCTCAGAAAGTCCTGCGCATCAAGAAGCTGATTATCACCCATGTTCCGACCGACTGACACCCTGTGATGGCTCTCAGGAGACCTGATGGGACTGCTCAAGCTCATACCAGTCAACACCAGAAGCAGGACGTTCAGAGAGCGGATAAACCCAATGTTGGCGAAGACTGAAGCAGTCATGGTTGAGTGGTGGAAAAAGGTTTAGATCCAAAGACTGAGTATCAGATGAGAAGATGTGGTGAATCCTTTGGAGAGGACACTTGCAAACAGTTCAACGTTTTGAGGTTGGACTGTCCTTCATTTAAGGACAACAGGTTGCTGTTGGGGGGCAGCAGCTTTGCCCTTGTTGATCTTGTGGTCCTGTTCTGAGGGCAGGGCTGTGCTGTCCAATGTGATGTGCTGACATGTGTGAAGAAGGCCCTGGTCAGCCCTCCTCTCTCTCTCTCCCTGCCAGGGCTTTACTTAATTTCTACTGATATTCTGTCTTATTTTGATGCATGCCTTTCTCTCGATACACCCTTGGCAAAACTTACCTTACAGTGACTTGAAATTAATATGACATCTGTTTCAAGATCTGTGAATGTGGACAATTCAGTTCCCCTAAAGTCTAGGACAGATTAAATGTAGAACTAATGTTGCTGAACTATTTTCCTGTTAAATGCAGGGTATCATTTGCCAATTAACAGCACTGGTAACTTATGTTTTGTAATCCCCACAAGAGGCCAGTATAGACTTAATATACTTGTGCTGCCAGAAAATGTGTTTTCTAATAATGTCTGTCTGACAATCGTATCATATATGTAATACATATATACATATGTAATACATCCACCAACAAACAAACGGTGGATGGTGGGAAAGGTGGGAAATACTGTAACCACATGACCATACATGTAAATCTCTACATCATCTACATCTAAATATATAGAGAGCTATATAGAGAGAGTGAGAGAGAGAGAATACAGATATCGAATTTAGAAAATGTGAATATAAACAAAGCAAGATGTTCACAGAAAAAAAACTTCATTAGATACTGTTTGGTGTTGTGTGCATTGATACTCAATGGACATTAATTCATAATTTCACTGCTGAGTCACAGCTCCATCATTATATTTTTGAATTGTAACATGGGAGGATTTAATCACATTTTGCAAAACGTTTCAGTTAGTAGATCAAAGTTAGCTCTTATTGAACCTGTTTTTTATGTTTTTTGCCTGTGTGATTGCACTTTTTTTGTCAGCATCTTGCAATATTATTTTTACAAAGACTGTACATATTACTTGGGCTAGAAGTAATAACTGCCACAGAATTAGGTTATGTTATAATGGGTTGCATGCTAAATAATTACATAATTACATTTTTTTAAACCTTTCTCACTGTGTAAAAAATGTCCTACATATTCCTGTTTGTTAGCTTCTGCTGGGAGTTGAGTGTGTTTTTCAGACCGTTCCCCTCGAATAATTAAATAAATTTGTCAGTGATTTTTTGGCCAGTGCACCTGCAGTTTGTTTGGCACAGATTTGGCCTCTTCGGAGCCTTTCTGTTAGGCTCGTGGCTTGAAAACTTGCACATCATTGTACTGATCGCTTTTACAGCTGAAAAATGCTGCTAACTGGCACTCAGCCTAATATAACGCACTTTTGTAGCTGTGTTTGAAATTGTGATTAAGCAGCTCCAAAGTGCTTATACAAAGAATGTTTATCATTCCGTACCCCATGTGGTGTGAGTGGTATTGGAAAATAGTCCTGCATATGAACACATTCACATCAAAGGCAAAGCCACGAATGTTTTTCAGGTGGAAGATGACTAGAAGTTTGAAAGAGGAGCATTCACTAGTCACGCCTTCAAGAAAAACCCAGCAGAACTTTTAAGTCTGTCCGGAGCAACATTAATGTGTTGTGCAGTGTGGGGTGTTGTTGTCACTGGTTTCTGGTTAATATAAGAGTCAAGATATTGAAACCCGGCTAAAATACAAAAAGAGAATTGAAATAAAAATGAGAAATTATGCAGATCATTTATTTTTATCTTTCATTCAACATTGCAATGCAAAAAGGACCACTGCTAAGCAGAGTTGTATTGAATGTAGGGTCAGTTTCTGGTATTAGCTAATACACATCGATAACCTTTAATTAATAACATGGGTATTACAATAAATATTACAATATAAATGCCTTCATTTAGAATATTAACAGTCCTTTGTTACACATTTACAATCCCATTTTGCCTACCATGAAATGGAATATGACAGTCTGCCAGTGGCTGCACGCTCTAGTCTAATGATAGGTTTATCATGAGTAAACTGAATTCCAAATAATTTGCATGTTTCTGATGACTGCGCTGACGAGAGCCCTTATCCTAATAATCTCAAACACTGACTGAAAATGTTTTTAAAATGATTTTATAACTGAATCTTCTTCAGCCCAGAACCCATGGGGATGGACAACAGATCCTCATGTCATGTTAGGTCTTGAAGGCCTGACACACTATTAGTATTATAAATTACCTCATACTTGTGTAGAAGTAGAATTTAAATGCACATGTCATAAATTCTTTGGAGTGTTGATTCACCACAGTTTGCATATTTAGGCTACTTTAGATGTCATTCATAATCGTTCATGAGTTTCAGACATAGCGAATATCATCCTAAATCACAAAATCCATCAAATCCATTGTCAAATAAACTCCATAATAAATACATTTAAATGTTTGGCACATTATTTCCTCAAAACAAAGAAAATTAATTTTAACTGAAGGAGTTTCTCTGTTTGTACAAGAATGATCAAATGGCACAAATCCATAGTTCACCAATGTAAAGTGTCTCTGTGGGACTGAACCAGCTCGAGTAGTTGTGTTGTCATGTTTACACCCAGGAGTCTAGTGGTGGAGGTTTGTTATCCATGAGGCCCACCGCAGGCCTGCCAGCTCTGATGAAGTGTTTTCTTTCACTTATCGCCTAGGTCAAGAAATATGCCAATAGCTGGTGTCAGCCAATTTGCATGAGAAATCCCAACAGTTATAAACACAAAATCATGAGAGTATTTGTTCAAGATTCTAAGATAAAAATCAAAATTTTCATCTACTTATCCTCCATACCAGGGATAGGTCATGCGTTCAGATTACCTGCACAGCATCTCTCTCCACAACAGGCCCTTTTCCATCGCCAACTCTATCATTTGGCTCTAAGTTGGAATATACATCTGCAAGGAAAAAAATGTCTGTTATGCACTATGGCAATGAGGAGTCTTCAAAGTACACAGAGTCAGAAGAAGAATAGATTGTGGGAAGACCTTTTGATAAACCAGCCACCTATGAAAAGGAGCATGCTTTTTGAAATGCTAGACTGAAACACCACAGAGAGAAACAGGCAAAAACAATGACATAATTCATTGAAATTCAATCAGTTTCCCACAAAGTCATATTTCAAAGGGTATTTAAGTTCATAATTCATGAGGCAGCCTTAAGAGAAAACCTCTGCTTTAGTGGGAAGCTAGAGGTCGCTCTCGATGTGGGAAAGTGGGTGCCCCTTTTGGAATAACGTTCAAATGAAAAGTGACTGGTGATGCGTGAGCCTGCTCTGCCTCCGGGAGAGACTGCTAAGGCTAATAAGCCAAGTCCATGCGCTGATAACCTCGGCAGCACACCATTGGTTTAAGGCTATGTTTCAGAAGAATATGGTCTGAGAGTGAAAAGTCCCATTTCTTTGTCCCTGACATGACAAGAACCACACTATATTTCAAATCTTTTTTTTGTCCCCTGAGCTGGAGGACACTTTTTCTCATTTAGATGATGGTTTAATAACATTTTGCTGAGAGAATGCAAGCAATGATTTGCTGACCTTGGTTTTTGTCCATCAGAGGCAAGGTGATGTCATCGCTGCCTTGCTTTCCACCCTTGGACTTTTTAGTCACTCCTGTGGTTGTTGGCTTTGAAAGACAAAAAGGATTATGTTCCTGGATGGCAGGATAATTTTATGCTTTCCTGTCATTCTAAATTTATTTAAAAGGACATTAAATTGGTTTTGATTAGGATGACTACCTTTTGTTTTTCTTCCTGTTTTGGATGTGACAGGAGACAATATGTCACAGTCCTTTCTTTTATTGTTCTTTTGACAAAGCATATATTTCACAGTTAACCTTAATTGTTTTTCCTTACCCACGTTTGACAGCAGTATTAATACATATCACTGCTACCAGGTGTAAAGTAGTCGTGCCACATAAAAATAAAAGATGTCTTACTCTTCAAATGTTTTGTCATCCATTATGCATGCCGACTGAGTTGTAAAATGTCAGCAAATAGTAACAAATACCTTAAAGTGGCTCTTGTTCCAACCAGCCTTGATCAAAGTGCTTCTCAGGTCCTTGTAGGCCCATATTGTCTGGAGGACGTGGGAAGCTGCCTTGGTCTCCCGTGCTGATTGGCTAACAGCAGATCATCAGACATTTTGGTAAACAACAAAGGACAGCTCTGAAACAATACTGTCCCAATGATTAAAAACTATTTCTGATAGCCATTGGATGTGATGCTCATAATATCATATTGCATTAAGGCTGTGTCGGAAGTATGAATAGATATTAAGCAGTTGCAGCAAACAATGCGATAATCCATTGCATCTTCCCCTATGTTTGGCAATTTAAGCAAGTTGCACCATTTTTATTTGATCAATTTTGCTCTTTATTATTGAATTTGGCATAAGTGTATGTACAATACAGTGCTTCTTCTTTAGCTGAAAGCCCTCACATACCTGGACTTGTTGATGGCCACCAGCTTCTGCACAGCATGACCCTGTATGAGCGCTCGGGCATTCTCCGGGCTGTCTGTGATGATCTCGTGGATGGTATTCAGAATAGACACCACCGTATCACCCTCAAGATTCTTGGCTGGGTTCTGCTGTCCGCACGGCAGATTGCCGACAAGGTCCCTCAAAGCGTAGCTGCCTGTAAAAGACAGACAGCACGGCAAAGTTAGTGCGACTGTGCAGGTGTAGAGCAGTGGAGGTGAGAAATACAAGCCCAGACCTATCAGGTCTTTATTCCTTTTGTCCATGGCCAGGTTGCGAAGAGCAATAGCCACAGCTCGCACAACTTTGTCCACATCTGAGCGCAGCAGCTCCACCAGAATAGGCAGCCCTTTCTCTTTCCTCACTGTGGCCCGGATGTAGCTGGACCACTGCAAGCACAAACACAAAATGTGTAACAGCTGAGTGATGAGGGGGGTTATATCATTTCTCCACCCTTTCATAAAACACAAATATGTCTACAAATACACAAAAATTTAAAAAAAAAATACCAACTATACCATGAGTAAAAAGCTCTACTCTCTCAACTGCTCTTTTGTGTATGATGTACCTCAATTTCAAAATGGAAGGATTTTAGAACTCCTTTAATCTCAGCCCTGCCTTAGCACTGATTTTAAGTTATTGTGACATTCATGGCACCGTATATCTTGGCGAAGCACATGATTTGACAGCCCCATGGATCCACCTGGGACACATAACAGTAAAAGTGGTTTTTGATCATGCAGACCGGTGACAAAGGCAATCCAGTGAGTCCAGTTAGATTAAGGTGATCACCCCCATATCTCAGTCCTTCTGCTCACTTAAATATTCATGCAGCCTCTGAGACAAATTCTGGATCGGTTCCATGGACAAGGTTTAAGGACACTAGGACACACTGACTGCAGCCATGGCAATCTTCCTTGCTTATACTGATTCTCAGCAGAAAGCTCCAGATTCAAGTAAGGCTTATTTTGGGAGCTGCTTGAACGGTCCAACCAAGTGTCACTACTTCAAACCACTCACAGCCCAGTGTCCCGCGGCAAGGTTCTGCAATGCCCCTGCAGCCGCCTCCAGGGTATTGTGGTTGTGACTGCAGGTGAGAAGACAGAGGTAGAGTCTCACCACCTCTGGCTGGTACAGCAGCTCCAACCCTTTAACAGAGAGGCAGAGAGAGTCAGGGATGACTTCAAAGGAGCAAATGACCTACTACGGTGGCTAAAGACTTGAATGATGTTGTTATCAGTGTCACTAACACTGGCTTTTAGTCACTAAATCAGTTTGTATAAATGCAAACTCGCTAGCATTACAGAATTTCTTCTGTCTTTGTTAGTTTAGGTCAGGCCCTGCAACAGATAAAAAATATAGATTCATTTCATGAAAATGCATGAAAGAAAATGACAACAATTACAGCCTGCAGGGGTTTTTTGTTTTTCGTTTTTTTGTACCATGCCAATAGAGTCTGCTGGACAGCTGACAAGTAGCATAAAGCTGACCCAGGACCGTAACATGCTTGTCATTCTGATTTGTATTCACTGGCTGCAGCGTGGGAGGCATGAGCGTAGCTCTGAACTCTGTTCTAACGGCAACCAGATCTGCATATACAGTATTCAGCCCTATGGTCCATTGTGTGATCCCCCCCCTACAGCTTCTTTATTCAGAATGTATTCATAGTTTTTTTAAAAAGCCAAAATGTAATAAAAGATGGTTCAACAGTACCAAATAAAGCAACAATATGTGTTGTGTGTACAAAGGTCATGCAAAACCATGAGCAGATTTTAGAGCCTGTCTTATATTTACCACAGGAAATGTTCCTCCTCTATATGTTGCCGGATAAAAAATGTGCAGTGTTTCAGCTGGTGGGTCATTTTGTTTTAGTAATGAAACTCTCTTCAAGTGGTGCAGGTGCTGATGCGTGGCTTTGCATTTCAATGAATTCTCTTTCAGGCCATGCCAGTCTCATGCATACAAAACAAATAACAACACAGAGAGCAGGTAAGTACGCTTCATAATAGTGGGATGATGATGGTGACCCTTTTTGATGAAAACTCATTTATCTCATTATTTATATATATAAATAATTTAAACTCATTATTTATCCACCTTTAGTCTATTAGCACTAAGCCTAATGTACATCCTCCCAAATCATAGTGCAATCTGTATTTGTGTATTTAAAATGTAAAGTTCTATGAAAAGCTGCTATTTATTTTTTTTTACAGCATCATATACCTTTCATTTGTTCTGTACGTTTTGGTAAATCCAATGTACCGTATTTTCTGTCCATAAATCCATTTTTCCAACCTGTACACACCACAGACACACACATGCACACAAACACAAACAAACACCAGTTTTCATTATGAGTACACAGACAGTTAATGTCAGCAAATTCAACATGGTATCCAATCACAATATTACTGCCATGAAAATATTGAAGTTAAACGAGCAGACCGACCTTGACTGAACCACTCCTCTGGTGAATTAAGGTTTGACAGGGAAAGAAGAAAGAACAATTTCAAAGATTAGATTATGACAGAGAAGGACAGAGCTACGGAGAAGACAGGGCTCTTCTCTGTGGCGAGACAGTACAGAGGAAGTGGCAGATCCTGGTTAATGTTTGGCTCAGTGCAAGATTTGTCAATTTTGTGCAATTAGCTGAAAGGTTAGCACTAGTGAAAAGCTATAAAACTTTAAATCACAGTTAGCTCTAACGCTAATGTTTCTCCATTAAGTTGTTCCCCCCAGCACAAACAGCTGCAGTCTATTAATTACTGTAAATCAGCTATAATTGAAATGGTTTCTTACATCGGTTGCCCATCACCACCAAAGGTTTTTTCACAGTTTAAAAACCTTCCTGCTTGTTGCATCAGTTGCATGGTCTGTAAATCACGTAGGAGATGTAACGCATGTGTAAGGCTTTTTCAATTTTGGAAACTGGCACTCCTCCTGCAGAGCAAAATCTATCATCAGCTCCTGCATAGGGTGATGAAATATTCAGGCTCTCATTGGCATAAAATGGGCTGTGAAACATATACTCAAAGGCACTCTGAAAGTATACAAAAATTTTTGAGCTGTAAAAAAAATGACTGGTTTACAGAGACACTCTGTGATCAGATGATTTAAGTGTCGCAGGGAAACATTAAGAAAACACATCTCAATAAGTGTTAAAAAATGTATGAGAAGCATTATAGAAGGAGAGGAGGAAAGAAAGATGGAAAGATGAAAAAAATGGAATAAGTTGGCATTCATAAATGTAAAACCCCTTTCAAACATTTACCTCACATTGTACATATCAGAATGGGTTGTTAATTTTTTAAAGTATTGTCTGTAATTCAATAAGCATGAAACGTCCCCATAAATGGGTTTTCATTTTGTCAATCAGCCAATGAATCCACATGAGAAAGTTCCTTTAAATGAAAATCCCTGAAGACTGATATCAATAAAAACAGAAAAAAAAATATTTTTGGCACTAATCACTAATTATGGCACTACTGACCTTTGGGTCTTTTCCCGCCAAAACAGTCAGGCTCATTCCTCTTCTTTTGGTGCCCCACTGACCTCATCAGGTGATTGGCGTGGGGCTCCTGAAATTGCTCGGCCCCTGGTATTTCTTTGTGAACGTGATAGGACAGGTTTCGCAGAATGCAGACGCAGTTCTCCACTGACTAAAGAATGGGCAAAGAATAACAGGAGGATTTCAATCAAATATGCATGTGCAAAGTGTGACAATTTCTCCAAGTGGTGATTGCGCCAAAAGATAGACAGAAAAAGTACATATGAACAATGTGTTCCACATGCCTCGTTTTAACACATTCTGACTTTTTTCTCAAAATCTCAGAATTTCTCCTTACTCAAAGTGACCCTAAAACTCCATAGTACAACACATCTTGGGGAGAATATTTTGCTTAAATCTCAAAATTTAGTCCCCCTACCTTATTGTCAGTATCCTTATTGACAATGGCTGACTGAAGGGCATGAAGCAGCGCGTCCACCAGCCCCTGACACTCCCTCAGCCTCTGTCGAGCATCTGCACCGTCTGAGCTGACATTCCTGCAGAAACAACTCCTTTAGCACGCAATTACTGGTGTTCTACTAAAAGTCAGCTTCCAGGAGCGACCCTGGCGGTGGCCGAGCTCACCTCAGACATCCCGAGGTGTTCTTGAAGACAGTGGTCCACTCAGCGCTCTGCATTTTGGAGGGGTCAGCTGTGTCTCTCCTCCAGCCTGAGTGCGGGATGATGATTTCATCGGTCAGCGTTTGAAGCCCATGGCTGATGACCATCATCTTCAGCGGCTCATGCGAGGAGAGGTTCCACAAAGTGCCTGCCGGAGGAAAAAAACACAAAAGTTCTAAAGATAAATTAAAGGATCGCAGGTTATTGGTTCATGGAAGACTCTGGAATTTTGCTGTACCTGTGACCAACTCTTTGACCTCCATGCTGCTGGACTTCCTCAGCAGTCTGACTAAAGCTTGTATGCCATCACAGTTCTTGATGGCCATTTTGTTATTATGGTCTTTTCCAAAGGATATGTTACGCAAGGCACCACAGGCCTTGCGGTGGACTTCAGCTTTGGGGTGGTCCAGTAATTCCACCAATATTGGCACCCCGTTTAGCTGGCGAACTTCCTGCTTAATGCGATCATTCTCGTAACACAGGTGCTGCAAATAAGCGGCTGCATTGGACTTGACTGGGTCCATCGGGTGGCTGAGCATCGAGATCACCTCGTGCAGGTTGGGGTCTCTCCAGCGCGGGTCTCTGCGGATGCTGTCCAGGCTGACCATGCTGCTGCGTTTGTGGGGGAACTGCAAGGTCTGCGCTCGGCACATGGCCTGGAAAAAGGGATTCAGGTTCCCCTCCAGTTGGGCCATGAAGGCATCGTCATAGCCACCTCTAAGAGGATAGAGGGAAAATCATATCTGCTTTATTAACGTTGTCAACTGAACTGTCTCTTGTTACTTGCACTGTCCAGATAGGGACATGTTCTGGAAATGAAGATGATCAGGTGAGACACAGGATTTCAAGACGAAACAGCTTTGTAACATCAGTTTTAATCTCAGCCTACATGTCAGCAACACTGTGAAGACACTCTTCTGTAATATCTAATTCCCCCCTCTCTCTTCACACATTTTGTTTTGTATCCATTGGGTTGATGACATTAGTCAGAGGACCTCATGTATGTTTAATTCTCTCTGCTCCGGTCAGTGCTTTCATGAATATGAGTTTTTCAGATTAAATGGGCAGACCTTGCTTTTTCTCTGTAGTTGTAGTTAAAATCGAGATTTTACATACACAAGTGTATGATGTGTGCAGTGACTTTCTGAGGTGTCCTCTGGTTATCTAGCCCTTTGGGTAAATGTTTCCCTCCACTTCCACTCTTTAAGATAAGCTATGCAAGCTACCACCTGGCTGTCCTCCTCATATTTCCTACCCAATTCTCAGCAAGAAAGTGAATGGGCATATTCCCAGAATGCCAGACTATTCTTCCATATTCAGCGAACTGAATGAAAGGGTTTGAGTCTAATACAGATTAAGCTTCAGTGAGTTTGACAGTATGTGCGGGTTGCTTGTATCATTTGGAAACAGCTCTGTTACTCTATAAGAGCTAAGGAAGAGCTTTGGGCAGAAACAGGTAAAACTCCTTATTTATCGAATTTGCAGCAGGCTGCCTGATTGATACCAGCTGCTGCTTTACTGCCATCCATCTGTCTTTCCTTTGTCCAGGCTGACTGACTCACAGCAGAACAGACAGGCACCTGCTGGGTGTCTGTGCAGCCGATAGGTTTAATACCTATCATTATCGCAGCAAGTCAATTGTGATAGAATTAGACTTAGGTTAGAGTGTTGATTTGTACTTTGTTTGGATGTGTTTGCTACTGCTGCAGTATTGCACACTGTCGCTCTACCACATTCACTTGCTCCCATGCATTTTATTTTTCCCAGATGTCTCACTTGTGGCATTTACACCTCTGTCTACATGCTCAGTTTTTTAAAATATATATGATTATATGAATATTCAGACATGGAAACATGGAAAAACACATCAAAAGTTGCTTGGATGTTTTTGCATTTGGTTTCATAGTTAAAAGATCGCTGTGGTTAATAAAGTATTTTGTGTGGAGTATAACCACTGGAATGATCTGTACATACACTACTCCAGTTAAAACACTGTAAATGAGGTACAGAGTTAAATCGGCCTCAAGGCATTTGGTCACATTAAGCTTACTTACATCATATATTGTTAGGTTATTCTTGCTTTTGATGTCATAGGTGAATTGACTTGCTCTTGGCTTTCTTGTCTCTGTTAAAGGTGAACTCATTATCAGATCCACATTCATATTCTTCATCTTCTCTGTCTATTTTCTTACGAGAAACAGTATAATGGGATCAATGATTAGTTTGCATGGAGACGCATTTTAAAATGTACCATCCCCTCACCTGGTTCTCGAGGGCTCTCTGAGGAGCTCCATGGTGGTAATTGGCCTGAACTGGTGGACACCCCCCAGTGTTGGGTAACTGGCAGCTGGGTGGTCAGTTTTCATGTCCAGAGGGTTCTCTCTCCGTTCACTGAGGACATCCTCCTCTGTCTGGCCACTGAGACCTGCTGGAGCGTAGCTGTCCCTGAGGAAGGGTAAGGTGTAGTGAGCCCCGGGCTGGAAGCTTTTGGCCGGCCAGTAGCTGTGGAGGGTGGTGCGGGACAGGCTTCCATAACCTGCACATAAGTCGCCCCCAATGCCTCTGTAGCTGTCAGGCAGGGTGTACACTCTGCTCTGGCTGTCTGGATTCACTGGCTGAGGGTCCCCAGGCTGCAGTACCACCTTAGGTTGCGGGGTTGCTGTGGTAGCAGTGCTGCTGGTTGTTGTGGTCGTTGTAACAGACTCGGAGGGTTCAGTGTTTCCTTCAGGAGCCGGTTGCTCAGCAGGAGTTTTATCCTGGGTCAAAGTGACATCGGGGGCGTCTGGTGTCTGGAAGTTCTCCAGTTGTGTCTCTGAGGATTGGCGCGTCTCACTCAGGGCCCGTTCACCCTCCACAACCTTCGACTCCTACAAGGATTGATGCAACACAACGATTATCTCCACAAATGTCTAATCAGAATCCCTGTTTGTCTTTAAAACCCCACTTGTCTGTAAAGTCTGCAGGCTTCCTCTATCCCATTAAACGCCACCAAATTTGTTTGATCACAGCCAGATCAAGAAGTATTGGGTCTTAATTTAGTTGCAATATACCAAATATATTTCTGTTACCTACAGTGTGTGTTTATTCCTCATTTAAGCTGAACAGCCCACCCGAGCTCATTTTTCATAGCAATGATCAATCATCATCATTTCAGCACTTCCCTGGCTTTGTGAGCCGCCAGTAAATAATGAATTCGTCTTTCTAGCCAAAGAATAATGAATTCCCCTTGTTGAAAATGAGTTTATATTGGACTCTGATGAAACAACTTGAGGTCCAGCCACTGTTTGGAAGCAGAGTAAATTGCAGGGAATTTAATTGTCTGGTTTAGTCAACTGATTTAGATTTTTTTTAACTCTTTGCGTTACAGGGTGGGAGTGAATCTTGTTGCATTAAGCACAAAGCATGTAAATATGTAGTAACTCAATGAAATAGGACCTAATTGCATTCAATTTCATGGTCTAGTTATCCCAAAGGACAATTTGGTTTCCTTTGCCTGTCATTGTGACTTAAACTCAGAGTTACAGCCCAGTCTGTCCAACATAAAAGGATTCTTCAGAGCTGGGACATAGGAAACACAGAAAATTTCATTTTTTTCCCACCTGGGACACAGAATCAATCTCACATCGCTTGAATTGAGTCGGTGATCTTATCACAAACTGTAGAAAGTCAGTATGTGGTGACAGAAAATGTGACTGAAAAATACAGTCATGAACCTCAGTGTCTGTCTGCTGTGGGGTGTCAGTCTCCATGGAGCTCTCATTGGTCGAGGTCATCACAGAAGCAACGGAGGTGGGCGTGTCCAGTTCATCACTGGTTGATGGGTTATCCAGAGTGGCCTCTTTAGCCTCCTGGGGCAAAGATAGCAGAGGAGGACCCTCTGAACTCTGCTCCTAAACCACATGCAAAGAAATGAATGAGACACCGTTGCTGAGCAGCGCCGTTCCTGCATCATTGGTGCATATTGTGTGCATCATGGTTACATTATACACAGACATGGAAATGATTAAGGGGTAGACAACACTGATGGCATACCAGGTCATTAAGGTTGTCTACGCGTGATGAAAGGAGCTGCACTTGATGCTGGGTTGTGAGCAGATTCTGTGCTGAGAGCTCAACTCAGTTCCACTCCATTATTATATCAATTTGTATAATTGGAAAGATCGGAACTGTTGAATTCATGCTGAATAATGCCAACATAAACACTTATTTTTTTAAAATTAGACTAATATAGGTCTGGAAAGTCAGAGGCATTTTCTCTGTGTTTGAGCATTTTGATGAAATGTAATCTAATTGGGCAATCTCACAGGAAAACAATAGCTCAAGCCAGTGCATAGTAATTTGTGTGTGGACAGCAAAAAATGAGACAGAGGCACATAATAAAGGATGAGAGATGCCATTTACCACTCATTTAACTAATTGGTTGTGTGTTTTTTCCATTGTCATAACCTTGTGATCAGATAGGGTCTGTGATATATCAGTTTGCTTATCTCTATCAGGTAATAACTGCCTCCAGATAGCTTACTGGTATAAAAACAAGTGGAGATCAGAATCATCTGATATATGCATGATTGGTTTGTTAATTATATCTTCGCTGGAGTGAGCTTTCATTTGTTTTAACCAGAATACGAAATTCCTGAAATTTCAGACTCGGTTTCTGACTAAATTTGCAACATAGCCCATTTAAAAGGGATAAGTTGTTGCCCAACTTTCTGCATACTTGTTAAAACTTTTATAATGATTCCAGGGAGCAGACTTTCTCTTTGATACGTACAAAAACTGACAGATAACATCTTGCAGGGAGGCTTTCACAGAACCGTAAAAAAAGAGGAGGAAACAGAAATGTTGCATATTTTTTCTACATTTTATTTGAACTAATTTAACAACTTGCTGTAGTCTTCTTGGGTGCAAACAAAGCAGTGTAGTGTTCGGTAATAATTTTAGAAGGGGTAAGACTGTTTTTTGTTTTTGTTGGGGGTTTTTTTGGTGAGGGGGGGCATTTGGAAGTAGGTGCATCTGCACATAGCATCTCTTACAGTTTAGAAGGTAAGCTCAACATGAAATAAACTGTACCATTATCTGTATCTTTAGTGGCCAAAATGACCAATTTGAATCAGTGGTTATTATCAGACATTAGTCATTGTTTTACAATATACAGACGAGTGCAAACCTTTCCCTTATATTTTCTCCTAAGACTGACAATTGCATGGTTTGTTGAAAAGTTTGCTTTGTAAAAAGATGTTGCCGTTCTTCATTGTGTTATGTACGCATGTATAAAAGGATCCTTGGATGAAACACAGCAACACTGTAATGGGACTGGATGTGAGTAGTCCTTCGTTACTACCACTGACTCTCGAATCCATAATCCAGCTGCATCTCCACTACAACATGTGGATAATGATGTAATATCCACTTGTTTATTTTAAACAGAACTTTAATTCTGTTTTCTTTTCAACAAAATGGGTTTCATTAACCGGAGTGGATTAATTATTCAGCATCATGGTCTAAGAAAGAACTGGAGGCGCTTTTTGACTGTAAACACATTTTATATTATGTCTTTTACAAACTTCACAGAAAAATGTAGAACTACAGATTTCAGTCCATTATCTGATTATCTGGCACACCTGTCTCAGTTTTGTAGGCCTCCAGGTCACAGCAGGTGAATTTCTGTTAAAATCTAGGACAAACAATGACACAAACAACCCATCACAACATTAGAGAGTATGATTAAAAGGTTATGTTGTGGAGAAGATCAATGCCTCTGCATCATTTATGATCCATTTTACTACCTGAAGTGTTTATCCACTCTCTGGATCAATTCTCATTTTGAGAAATGTTACATAAATAAACATAATCTCAGGGGATCTTTTCTATCGCTCAGCAGCCTAAAACGCAATATGCTGAATGGCACGCCGAGATAAAAGTGTAAGACAAAAAGCAAATAAACTACTAAAATCTCCCCAAACTCTCTTCTTGTCTGAGGCTGCAGCACTACATCGAACGAGGGCTGAGAACTCAACTCCACCGCATTAAATCAGGCTGCAGTGAACAGCTGACTGAATGTGGAGGGGGAGAGCTTTAGAGTCGCTTTTCCAACACTCCCACCGAAAAAACACAAGAGCCCCTCTCATCCATGTACAAAATGTGTCAGTTGGAAGAGGAGATGAAAGGGTCACCCAGGAGAAACTGGTAGCAGGAGCAGATGATCCCGGCTTGAACACCTCTGGGGGGAGGTTGATTGGATATTGTTAGGGCAGCACTAAACGAATGCCTGGCCAAAAGACAGACGGGGTTCTACTGTCCTCTACAGACAGCTTGATTAAGGACTTGGAGGATGATAATAGGCTGGACAGGGGCCTGTGTGCTGTCCCCATCTGATTCAAGCTCCAGGGAAGGCCAGGCCGCTGTGAGTCAAAGCTGATTTAAATAACTCACTGCACCATCACTAACTAAGTGTGCTCACAGAGCCAAATAGGTCAAGATGATGACTCGGAATCTGACTTCGCTTTAAACAAAACTAAAACAAAAAAATGAGGTATGGTATGGAGATGTTAGATGCAGTGATGCAGGAGACAGAATGACATGATTTGCATCTTGTTCCCGTCAACCCTCAGTATTGAGGCCAGCTGCAGCCATTGTATTATTTTGGGAGACACAAGAGTCTGATCTTATGCTGAGCAAGTTCAGATTTTCTGTGACCAGCTCAAGGGCACGACAAGCACAAGCCACAATTCAGTCCATAAATCCATCCAGGAAAAAAAAGGGGCTATCTCTCTCTCAACTGCAATCAAAATCAGAGGGGGCAAAAGTCATTTTTGTAGTGATCAAACTTGAACATGAGTTATTTTGCAGTTTGTCTTTATCAGACTGTGGGGCTGAAAGAGTAATGCCTCCACGAGATAATAAAACATGACATCAGCCCACTGATGTCAGAAGACATTAGTCACAAGTTTGTCACAACTCATCTGATCTTCCACTATCTGTTGAATCACTGATGCTCATGTTTACTGTACATTTACAGAATGTGTCACTGTATGCCGTGATTCCAAATGGCACTGACATAAGAGATGCATCAAAAGACTCTCTTATTTAAGGCTTGTTTTCTGCACAATCACCACTGCCCATTATGTAATCCATCATCTTGTTCACCCTTAATGTACCCAGACTGGATCTATTTAGAGTAAACACTGATTCAAAACGACAGCCCAGGGAAGAAAGAGGGAAGGATGTTAATTCTCAAAGTTTCCATTTGGAGCCTCCTCTTGATGCTCTGATCCTCAAATAGTTAAACACTGCATGGTCAGATTTAATGTCTCTCCGATACATCAGGGTAATACACACTTGCCAGTGTGTGCAGCCCCCCCCCATCACCACCATCCCCTAGAGCGACAACCTCTCCTCATAATGCAATCAAAGATGATTCCTTTTACAAGCTTGCCTATGCATTTGCACACACGCACAGCCAATGCGCGCGCACACACGCACACACTTGATGAAGACGTTAGCATCACCCCCCCACCCCCCACCCCCCAAATGCACGCAAGGAGACTGCACCGGACAGCAGTGAGAGAAGCCAGGCGAGGAGGTGAAGCGATTGATGCCCGCTTCATTCATCATGACAGAGGCAGAACGCAAAGCTGAAGCGGGGCTACAGTTCTCCGCAGGAAGGGAAAAAAACTGCAAAAAAGAGGGAGGGTACAGAGCAAATAGAGCCATTCCACCAGACACACACACACACACTTACCTCTTTCACTTCGGCGGGCATTACCAAATCTTTTCTGCGTCCCCACAAATGATGAACAAGACGCGTGTCCCCTAGTGAGACGTCTGATTCTCTGCAGAATTTTTGCCTTGACTCTCCCCTTGAGCATTTCAGGCAGTTCAAACATAAGCAGCCATCCTTCCTCCCAGCTCTTACCAACACATGTCCGCTCTCTCTCTCTCTCTCTCTCTCTCTCTCTCTCTCTCTCTCTCTCTCCTACACACAAACACACACTAGACGCACCATGCACACATTTGCTCAACACAGACGCTCACACACACACGCGCGCGCGCTGAGCAGAGACAGTCAGTCTCTCTCTCTCTCTCTCTCTCTCTCTCTCATTACTGCACTCCTCCTCTGATCTGTGCTGCAGTTAATGTGTGCGCTATTAGCAAGGTGCTGAATCAACTGTGTGATGCTGAGCCCGTGAACGCCTTAGGTAAGTGCAGAGCCCCGCAATCCCTGCCCATATTTTCTGGCAACCTTGGTGCGCAGGCATAAAACACTCATGTATGCACACATACAAGCGCGCGCGCACGCACTCACGCACGCACACACACACACACACACACACACACACACACACACACACACACACACACACACAGCATTCCCTGTGGGCTCACAAGCAGATGCAGCTGGAGCAGCCCGCACTAGTTCAGTCCCGTGTCACCCATGTGCAGCATAATAAGGGGGCAAGGGGACGGTGCATAAACACTGAATGCAGCACCAGGCGTCAGAGAACCGACAGCTCTTCTCTGCAAACTGTACCAAACCAAGTCAAACCGTGCACACAAATTCTGTACACATCGCTGCTCAAATAACAGTCATTCTTTATGAGTGTGATGAAAAAAACAAAGAAGGGAAGGGAATAAATACCCTGCAAGCAGTTTAGGTAAGTGCTCCTCCTGTATTTTTTAGATGCCATCACCATTAAATTTTGAATAACTTATTGTAGATGTCTTATGTTAGCTTCTGCTTCATTCGATTACATCATTTTTTAAGGCGTCTAAGAAAAATGGTTGAAGTCTCGATTATCGAAAAAAGAACAATACAGAACATTTTCCAATTTTCCACCAGGCCACAGGCAGCAATAATCCAAGTTAGAAAAAAAATCTGCTACCATCCACAGACCAGGGCTCTCTATCAGCTGTCGTTTTCATTGATTTAGGGACAGCCTTTAATATCATTGATCTTAGAGCATCTCTATTGGCCTCTGCTGTGTTTCTTTCATTTCTTTTTGTCTAGAACTTGCTAATAGTCTGCAGTTAGTCATTTTAAAGGTATAACACATCCTTGGTTTAAGTCAGCTTTTTTCATTTCCATTTTATTCTCCTTGATGATATAAAAGAGGATTAATACATTAGTACAGCTGCGACAGAGCCAGGTGAAGTAAAATTTTCAAAAGAACCCTGAACTCTGTTTCAGATATCAAAAGAAAAGTGATCTCTCTCGTCAGTAAATCAGTTCAAAACCAAGATGCCATTCAGGCTCCCTCACAGTGAAGAGCTAACATTTGAAACAACTCTTTTAATTGGATAAAAAAAAACTTTGATCCTTCCATGGTGAAATCAAAGCAACATCCATGAAACAGTATGTTTTCACATTAGAAAGATTTACTGACATGCAAAAAGAAAGGATGCATTTGTTCCTGAAATTGCTGCTGTTCACCACTCTCCCACTGCTCCATCTCAACACTCGAAAAAAAAAATATCGAAATCCATTAAACCGAAAATACCAGCATTAAGTGTCGTAATGGTTGTGGGTCACTGACAGATGCCTCAGTAGTTACATCACTCTAGGTATTTTTGATATTGATAAAAAAAAAGATGATCCCGGTCTCCTCATATTTGTTGTTACCCTCGATACAAGCTCTTTCACCTCATTAACAACAACAGCATCATTGGCACCTCTACCAGAAATAATAACATTATTATCAGGGGCCACCCCACCCATAAGTTTCTCAAGAATCCATTTAAAATTTGTTGAGATCTTTCACTCAAAGGACACACAGGTCAAGTCAGGGATTTGCTACTCTAGGGGCCATGAATATCTATACAGTTCTACAGGAAACTACCCAAATAGTTGAGGTATTTCAGTCTGGACAGATTTAACAGTTACACTTGCTTTCGTCACTTGTTGTTTCACGGTTCCATCAAACTCAAAGAAGAATAAAACACAGAAACCTTCACGCAGGTGATTGGGAGTCAGTGTGAAATGGACACCTCAGTGTAAGAGAAAAAAATTCACTCAGCATTGCAGAGACCCTTTTTATTATCAAAATGAATTATGTTGGATTTATTGACATTCTCCAAGGGTAAAATTTGCAAAAATGACTTCAGGTTTATCACAATTAATGTTACAAAATGTCAGCCGTAAAGATCGCCAGAGCCAAAATTAATTAGTTCATCATTATGAGGCCACTTTCGGGCTGTTAGACGTCATCTCATACCAGCTCATACACATGCTCCACTTTTGCAATAGCAGACAGACAGGATCAAACAAACCCAAACACACAACTATTGTATCAAGGGCCTCCTTCTGCATCACCTCTGCAGGCTGAACAGAGAAACTGTTTCACTTCTTTGTGTCTTCTGTGTTGCACAAAGATTCTGTGTCCACCTCCTCCAGTGTGCAGGCTCCTTCATCCCCACAGTAAAGTCACTGCTCAGTCCTTCAAGCAGCCCTTCTGGATTTAAACCCCAAAAGACTACTTGCCCTCTATGGCCAGTTATGACACACCAAATACCTTCATGGCCACCCACTCTGAATGCCCATCGCCTTCTCTCAGACTTATTTAATTATAATACACGTTCGTTCATGCACCACATTTAAACTCCAACCATTTCCTATAGCAGCATCACACACTGACACACATTGCTTTTGTCAGCCCCAGTGTCCTTACGACAGACAATTCTACAAAGCAGCTCACATCTTTTAAATCAAGTGTCTCACCAGAATCTCACATTTTCATTCATCTCCATACAGATCTGCTGAACGGACACTAACAGCAACATGGTTTTAATGTTTACTAGCCACTCAGGGTCTGTGGATTGAGGGGAGAAACTGCAAACAACTATCGGGAGGGGATATGAATCACCGCAGGGGAAAAAAAATATATTGCACAACACTACTTTCAGTGGAACTACTTTCTCCAAGGTCTTTAAACCATGCCAGTAAAAACATCCAACATCATAACAAAGAATCTGAAAGACTTACAGGATTTTTTTTATTCAAGTGAGATTTTAAACTGCCTTATGTAAGGAAGTAGACCCAGAGGATGTGCACAGTGTATTAACAACAGATTCTATAGATTTAGCTGGAGATAGAGAGAGTGACAACCTCATGTAATGTCCTTCTGTGACCTCCTTGCTCATATGAACTGCACTGACATTCTTAGATATAGATATCTCTATAGAGATATTGTATGTTATTGTTTGGTTTGTCTCCATGCACCTGAATGTACAAATACATTTTATTTACTGCCAAAATACAATGAAGAACATGCAAGAGTTTGAGATTAGTCATACGTCTAACGTACTTTTTTCCTTTATGTGCTGACAACATGCACTGTGACTCATGACCCTGAGATATTTTCTCAGCACTCAGGTTTGCATGAACGTGTCCTTAAAAATTTCAGACAGGTTAAGGTCTAGCTGTCTGTATGCATTATCAATCTAATCCTCGATCTCACAAATGACATTATTGTATTTCTTTTATTGAAGGACTTCATGTTCTTCTACCATCATTCCAGACTCCTTTCATACCAGAACACTCTTTTTTTGTTGCTTTCCAACTGTGTCTGCTCCTGTTGGTTGACCTGAAACCATTCACAAACACACAAACGCACTGACACAACAACTTGCACACAGAAAGAATCCTGCTCCTGGGAGTATTGATGATTATGAAAGTGCAAAACAGGGACACATTTCTGTAAATACGGCTGTTTTGTTGCTGCTGTACAGATGATGAAGCTCTTTGTCCTCACCACAGGAACTGAATAGTAAAATTGCCTCTGCCGTATGACAGAGATGAATGTAATTATTGCTGGCCATTATTTATACACACTGGGATAAACAGAGTGCGCACAGTATGGTGTAATGGACAGGACAACAGAGGAAAAAGCGCATTGCATCAAAGTGTCTGTGGTGCTGTATTAATTGAGATGAGATGCCCACACAGTCTTTGGTGATCAGCTGGGCATTCTGCACATCCTTTTCCCGTGGACTCAGCCACACAGAGGCACAGTCAGCGCAGCGCTTTGTGCTAATTAAACCCCCACCATCGCCACCACCGCCACACTGCCCACCTCTGCTCTGCTCAGGCTGGCACATGCAGCTGAGGCTAATTCAATTTAACGCACAGAAAAACCTCTGTGGAGAGGTTACCAAAAAAATTGTTGTAAACTGATGCCAACCGTGTGTTAAATGCTGCCCGCATTTGAGATGGCACTACCCCACATGGAGTGCATAATAACACTGGAAATGCCAGAAAAGGTCACCAAAATCGGCCTCAGAAGAGAAAGGTCACCTTTCATTTTCGCATTCAAATGTTCAGACAGGAGCTACACATTTAAGTTAAGTGCAGGCAAACTGTTTCCTTTGCATAAGCGAATCTGAGGAGTTTGCCTGCAGATTATAAATGACAAAGACATGCCCGACGTCCAGACTTTTACATCTAACTGCTGCTACCCCTCGGCAAGCTGGAGGAACAGCAACAGCTGCCAGTCTGGATCACCCTCATATTGGAAACAACTCCCCCCAAAGCAGCATTACAATATATCCCTTAGAGGTGACTTGATAGATAATGTAAATATTATAAGATATGCCCACCCTCACCCCCTCTGAGGCAGAAACAAGCAAGGGTCGCTATAAATACAACTCCTCCTTTTCAAGTGTCACTGCAGCGAGTGCTTAATCACACCAACGGAGGGCCCAGAGAGGAAATGAAATGCATCAGTGGCACTGCAGCTGAAAATGACAATCAGCCAGTTCAGCGGTGCCTCTGATGATCAAGAATATCAATGAGCTGAGAGAAAGAGAGAGGAGGGAGAGAGAGAGAGAGAGAGAGAGAACACCCACTGCTACAGAGAGTCAGTGGCACAAATGTAGGTCAGTCTGCAGCATCTGAAGAAGTATCATAAAAGATTTAGGTAACTTTGAGACTGATTGGAATGAAATCAGCTCTGTGTCAGAGGTTATCATGACTCCATATTCCTCACATGAAGAGTCACATGCTTCTAGATGAAGAGTGTGTGATGCAGAGGCAGAAAACATTGACTATGATTGTCAGATGGCTTTTGGCAGACATGTCAGTGTCTAGACTTAGAAATAAAGGTGATCAGAACATTGATATCTTCGACAGCAAATTTATTTTAGCTGAAGCTTGTTATGAATTTTGGATCTGTGTAATGTTATCAGTAAAATAATAACATTATCTCAGAAAGAGATGAGGGATTGTTATCTCAAAACCTGTGGCAAATGGGGATTTTAAATTTAAATTATTGATTGAAGGAGAACATGATTGTAAAGTATTTGTGATTCAGAGACAGCCGTCTCAGAGTTTTCAGATCTCTATTCACAGAAAAGGGCTGGTACACAGGTAGGTAGAGAGACAGCCAAAGCAAATCCAAATTGGCAAAGGCAAAACTCCAACAACAGCAGCTGGAAAACTGCAAAGGGACAAACAGAGTCTGGCGCAGGGAGAGGGGAATATGCAGGTCAAGCTGTATAGACTGCAGAGATGAGGCACTGGTGGGACACATTAGGGAGGGGCAGGTGATCACACAGGTGGGGAAAGACATGGGAAGAGGAAGTGAAAGACTGAGGAAGAGAAGACAAGGTTAGGACAAAATAAAACAAGATATGACAATCAAAATTTTCTCGTAAGTATCAAAACATAACTGAGCAGAAGAAGCTTTCACAGTGTTTCTCTTTCTGTTTCTGTGTCTTGTTATCGTCCTGTTATATGGGGATGTGATATGTTTATTTCTTTGTGATGATGATGATCATGATGACTGAACATTTTGACTGAAAGAACACTAACAACAGTCTATAAATGCTGTGGTCTGTGGCTTCGATCAACTCCCTGTGAAAAGAAAATAATAGATTAAAAACTATTTAAAAACGTGAGATAGGTTTGTCCAGCTTTGATTCACAGATGCTTGAGGAGAGGTTGTCAGTGGCTCGTAAAAATCACAGCATGTCCCTCTTTGGTTTTTACAATGCTTCGAGGGCCCTGAAGTGTCCTCATCTTTCTCTTCTGATTCACTGTCGTCTTCACAGTCTCTTCGGTGTAATATTACCTGCAATCTTGTGAGACATTATTGGCAAGAACCACTTCTCTGTCGACTGCCGAACAAAGACGTTTACATTTAGCCCGTTGCTTGTTTTGTTCATGCTCCACATCACATTGCTGTTGTCGGGTCCTTTTTTTTCCACATTCCTCTGAATTTACCGCTCTGGTGAGAGAAGTGTCAGTTATTCAGCCGTGTCTCTTTCAAGCTCTCCTGTTGTCGTATCCGTACCTCCACCTGCCGTAAGGTCGGGTGCAGCAGTAAGTCACGTTAAAAGCACCCACTTCAGAGCGTCAGGTCTTGTCATTTACTGTCTCAACAATAAAGTGAGATTTTCCATCACGGCTCAAAGCTATGAAAGTTCTGACAGATTTCTGTAACACATACAGTTAATGACTTAGGGCTTGGTCATGGGAATGAAGGCCAGCCGGAACCTACCATGTTGTCTGAACATGTGACTCCTCATCTTACCTCTCTGAAACACAGAAAAATATTCATAACATTAGAATGCTGAGTACTATTAACTTTTTCAGATATACAGTTCTGGTCATTTTCCATTACTTACAGCCCTTGACATCGACGACATGCTGTTTTCTGCTATTTTACACCCAATAGCATCATCTGCTGGAGCAGACCGCCTCACGAACGTCACCTCACCACCTTCTGAAACCGCTCACTAGAGGGTGCCCCAAACAAACCCAACACAGTGGAAAACCATCCTGCCACAGCAGCCGCATGTCAGTCAGCTCTCTGTTAAATGTCAGAACTTTACAAATGGATGTCATGTTTGCATTTATGCATTGTAGCAGTTTCCAAAGGGAATGAAAGGACATGTTAAAATACACTGTGCTCTGTCTCCTCACATTGTATCTTCGGTTTGAGTTATGAGCTAAAATTATCTTGTGATTTAGGACTGTAATGCAAGTGTGACATCTTTGAAGCAAGATTGATAACCAGCGTTAAGATACAATTTTTCCTCGTACTGCTTAGCGTGGCAAGTGCTTTAAATATGCAAATCCTCATTTGCTGCTTCAGTTTATACATCATTTATATTTCAGAAGTTGTCAGTGCTTTCATTTCCAGCCATTCACACCAGGAAATAACATAAAAACAAAGATGAAAATTACAAAATAACTTTATTCATATAAACAGCTACAAAATTCTATTAAATAAGGGTTTGGGTTTTTTTTAGGAGACAAATTAGATAATGTGGTATTACATTGTGTCACAAAAAGCAATATAAAACACATACAAACAGATAATAAGTTAATTTGCATTCTTCACATAGCTCTTCTGCTTTGACTTAATTGATGGAGCTTGCCTTTGTAAAAGGAGGCACAACTCTCCTGAGATTCACCATTTTTTTCAGATTTTGGTCAAACTTACATGACCTTGTGAGAATATTTCTGAGTGTATCTCTCACTGTGCATTTGTATCACATTGACACAACCTCCCACACAGGAAAGTCCCAAATGGCCTCTTATTTACAAAGTATTTTGGAGCTGTGGAAACTAAGCCTAACACTGCATAGATGATTTATTCACACCACCAGAAAAGAAAAAAAAAGTTTTTTTATTTCAGGGCTCCCAGGGTGACTGAGTCCTTCCCCTCAGAGGAGTATGTGAGCGAGGATCTTTTTACGGTGGTATACGAGGCGTAGTAGGGGGCTGAGGAGGTGGAGGAGGAGGGCAAACGGGGCAGCGTGGATGTAGAGGAAGGCAGGGGTTGTGTCTGTCTGTCAGGAGGACAGTAGGCTGGGGAGGAGGACTTGCCTTTGCTCTGCAGGCTGCTGCTGCTGCCGCTCTGCAGAGGAGAGCTGGAAGTTTTCGGGCCTCGAGTTAGAGACGACGTGGAGGAGCTGGAGAGGGGCGAGGTCCTCATGCCGTAGCCGAGAATACCTGTGCTCATCAGAAACTCCCTGGAGCCATAGGCGGGAGGAGTTGGTCCACGGGAGCCTGAAGGTCGGATGTTGTCTGGTGGTAGACTCCGCCTGCAGGGGATGTCATAGATTCCCATGTCTGGGCCATAAAGCGCCTGGGATCTAGCTTGGAGACGCAGCATCCTCTCCCTCTCTTCCATCTCTCGTCTCTCGTGGATGGATGCCATGATGGTTTTCGAAAAGTTGTCATAGCGTGCAGCAGCAGCCGACTTTTGAGGTGTCAAGCCCTGCGGACTGAGATCACGAAGGCTGTCTCGAAGACTTTGAGATGTCAGTTCTCGCATGACCAGGCCTTGTGGGGGGATGTCTCGTATTGTAACGCTTTGGGATGCAAGGTCTCTTGGCATCATCCCTTGAAAAGCCGGAGAGGGGTCTCTTTGAATGAAACCTTGGAAGGAGGGGGAAGGATCCCTTGAAGCAAGACCCTGCACAGATGGAGAGGGTTCTCGGGGCTGAGGAGACTGTCTGGTGATGCCCATGAACACTGGACTGTAAGCGTGAGAAGGAGGTCGCTGTGCAACAGTCCCTTCTGTGCCCAGGGCCATAAAATGAGGGTGGTAGCCAACCGGAGGGGCCCCTCTCTGAGCCAGGAACTGAGGGTCCGCAGTACTGATGAGGTTATCGTAGGAGAGGCTGCTGCTGCTGCTGCTGTGGCCAGCCAGCAGACTGGAGGAGGAGATGATGCCCAGCGGGGTATTGGATCCCAAACTGTCAACATGCATGGCGGGTAACTGGGATTTGCTACCATGCCGGTTGTTGTGTTTCAGCGTGAGGGAACGTGAGTTGAGTGTCAGAGAGTTGAGCTGCAGTGAGCCTGATGCGCTGCTAGTCTGGAAAGGAGTCTGGACAGGTAGGCCCGGCTGCAGACTGCCTTTCATAGGGCTCTCTTTGGACTCGGAGCGTAAGTCAGGACTTCTGTTGGTTCCTTGCTGCTCTGATGCCTTCAGAAACTAAACACCATGATTAAAAACCAGAGACAAATTTGTGTCAGAGAAGGATCAAAACCAAGCATTAGATATTAAAGATCACACTCCTACAAGTAAATATTAGACTGAAAAGCACCTGCTCTGGTGGAATGGGAGACGATCCTCTGGATATGGCCTCCAGGACGGGCCGTAGCTGTGGCACGGTGGGAATGGATACAGGAATGATGGATTTGGTGTGATGTCCAATCTCTAAAAATCCACAAAATCCACAAATACAGTCCAGCAATGAAGGAGTTTTAAAGGATACGGATGAGAAAAATCAACATTTTTCTTATTGGTAATGACTACAGAATCTTTAAATAAATTAAAAAATGGATCCCAAATACTGTATATAGTTTCTTTATTTCAAAGCTATGTGATTTCTTGCCAGTGTTACTGACAAGAATGGTGCATTTGTCAGGGGAACACTTTCTGTCATGGATCAATACTCACTCGATGTGTTGACTCAAAGTAAACCACAGTGCCCATGTTCATTGCAGTAAACACAGATAATAAAAAAGACTGACTCTGCAGCCATCCCGTATATGTACTGTAGACTTAGACCTAAATGAGTATTTTTGTCACTGTACAAATACTTTATGTCGGCTGTGAAAATATTGCTGCAGCGCTGTGTCTGGTCGTGACAGTTCTACAGTACCATCCAGGGCAGCTAGTTGGCTTTTCAGCAGGCCGTGGTCTGGTTTTGGTGGCAGTGGTGGAGGAGTTTTCAGCTGCTTGATGTCAGACAGCTCGACAGCTCCGGCTGAGGTTTGCTGGCAGGATAGAAAAAAAACAGAGAAACACACTTGTAATTATACCGGTTGACAAATGAGCTCACAGTCCTCAGAAGCAATAAGAGAAAAAAAAGCGTTTATGCATACTTCATTTTGGAGATCCTGATTCTTTATCCCGTTGTCCCTGACTTTCACGGCCATCTGCCTCTCGATTTCCGGCCTCAGGAACGGAGGCTGAACATGGATGACCGTTTTCCTGCAGGGCCTCGCCGTGTACCTGGCATCAGCAGGAGAGACAGAGACAAAGGCTCAGGCCAGTGGGCTTCCTAACATGCTGAAGGAAAGGAGAAAAGAAGCGCTTCTCACTTTGGCGAGATTGGACTGCAAACCAGATACTCCAGGTTGTTACAACAACCTCGTGTAAAAGGATTTACTCCACCTTGAAACTTCCCAGTTACCTGTGGGATGACCACGAGATAAAAGTGCAACTTGTTATTTTTACTGTTCTCCATGCACAAACATTAGGTTTTATATTAGATACATGCAATCAGAATAACCCAATTTTAAAGTCCTGAGGAACGACTTCATGGATATAATTCATTATTTATATTTTGAAAATGAAACTGAAGACTGACTTGTTCATTTGTGGTGCGCCCTCTGGACACCAAGTACAGGTGGAATCCGGTGAGACCCAGAACCGGCATGAGAAACAGCCCCGATATACTGATCACTACCAAACTGGAACTACTGATCAGGAAAACTGCATTATTGTATTGTATAAGTCTCAATGAGACAAACTCTTATACATAGAAAAGCACAGATACACACACACACACACACACACACAGTGTGGATAAGGATACGTGACAGTGCAGTGCAGATTCCATAATTCATCCATGTGGTGCAGGATGTATATGAGGCCAAAGGTGAAGACACAAATCATGTGAAGCGTCAGTGATAACAGGAACAGGAAGAAGTAGCGGTAGTTGCGCCTCCCGATGCAGTTGTTCACCCAAGGACAGTGATGGTCAAAGTCCTGGGAGGAGATCAAAACAAAAAAAATAATTAACCAGATTCAGAGAAAAATATCACACAGTCTATATGAAATATTATGCACCATGGATTTGCTGGTGGCTTGGGAACTTGTAGGATATCCAGTGTGCTTTCTAAAAACACGTTTAACAGAAGTTGTCTGAACCTTTTTTTTTTTTCAAACTGCATTTCTAGAGAGACGACAAAGGATCTGAGGAAAGGATTAACCTGATTAATGAGAACTCTCTCCCCCTCCGCCACACTCTGTCTATCATTCACTGCAGAAATCCCCCTCTATTGACTTTCTCCCCACACACACTGCTTCACTCACTCATAAAACACCAATCTTCTATTGTTTCTTCCTCATCTATCCGCCACTATGTTACCTTTCCACTCTTACCACCAATTTCCCTCGGATCAACTGTTTGTCATCACCCTCGCCTCTATCAAATCTTCCTTAGTAAATAAAAATTGAAATAAAATGAAAATAAAAACTGGCACTATCAACATCATTTCCCTTCTCCTTGCTTGTTTCAGTCTTTCCACACACTAACCTCCACGCAGTGATCGCAGACGCTGCAGTGCGAGCAACGCGGAGGTCTGTAGAAGTGACACGACGCGCACCACTTCATCCGCACCTGGACGCCCTTCACGTCCACGTTCTTGTACAGCGGCGCACGGAACTCGTCGTCTTTGTCCTCGTCGTCATTAGCTGGAGGACAGTGTGTGCAAAAATTACACTGCGACAAATAAAAGAAAGCCACTTCTCCTACTGTAAGCATAATGTCACTTTGATCACTAACCCATCGGGAGCACACCAGCATCCATAAAGGTTGCCATGGTGAAGTTGGCCAACACGAAAAGGAAGAGGATGGCACAGCATGGCGGCACAGCAGGGCAGATGGTCACAGCCAGCCACGGGCATCTGAATGCGCACACACACACACACAAGGGAAAAAGTTGTTTCCTGCACTTGTCACTGAGTGTTCATTTGAAACAGAATCCATGATGTAAATCAAGGGGTTTGCCAGTGTTTCTGAGCCTGGCGAGTATCCATCCCTTAGAGGTTAGTGTTAACACAAATCAGTGCCACAACAAAGATTTTAAGGGATAATCCTCATCCCATTTATTCTGATGGGAACGGTGGATCCCGAAAAGTAATTGTTTACAGTGAAAGATAAAGCATGTATTAGTGTGTGTTTACCAGTGCCCAATACAAGGGGGATTAAATGACTGGGTCTCTCCTGGCAGAGTGTTTCTGCACCCCTGCAGCAACGGCAAGGAACTCACTGCGTCTGCATTACAGTGAAGCAGGTCTGTACATCTGAAGGCTGGCATATAATGATGTAACGATAATGAATCATGTACAATATAAATAATCAGTTTGACCAGTTAGAGCAAATACTCCAGGAAGTGACTGCAAGAATAACAAAAGAAAAAGGTTTCAAGAAATTCAAATCATCTGATTTTTCTCATCATCTGAATCATCTGAATGCTGTAAATTTCTGATAAACTAATGTAAACCGTTTTTGCAACAAAATCACTGTATTGATCTTTGTGTCCTGTCAGGTAACCCGTTTAATCAGTTGTCTTTCTGTATCTGAAATCTTAGAGAACTGTCAGGTATCTCTTCCTCAGTGTGTGTGTACGTGCTGAATTACACTGAATGGGAGTATGATTATATCTCCACTGTGTGAGATTAGAGGGAGGGGTAGTGTAATCAGGTTACAGTGGTAGACAGAGAGGAAAAGATTCACTAGATTATATTAAAACTGTTTGACTGAACATCACATGTTTAACCTACATACAGTATACACTATGCGGGAGTTCTTCTTTTTGAATAGTCAAACGTTACAGTTTTCAGTATGGTATCAGTATAGGTAGAGATGAAATTAATGTAATAGTTAGTACACATCATAGTTACATCTTACATATATATTTAATATACATATATATTTTTTTTCCAGAAATGAGAAAATAAATCATTAACACATTGGGATTAAACACAAAGTTTGATCAAAAGTGAAAGCACCAAATTAAGAGTCTGCCTCAATTATGCAGCTCCAACCCCCCCCCCATCTGGTTTTAGGCTGTGGGGGAGGGGTGCAGCCCCGTGCCCAAGAGGAACGCCTGCTGATGCCGTGCCAGATGCAAACCCAGTAATCCCTGGATTATGAACTCTGGATTACAGACCATTCCTGACAGTACAGTGCATTGTGGATTCCATCAGATGCTGAAACCACAGTGTGTGCAGTCAAGGCTCACCATACACTATGTCACAGCACGCCACTATACACTGTATACCGTGAGATAAATCCAATCAATTCACTACTGGCACTCTACAACCGCAGAAGACTCCCTCGCACGACAGATGACGCCACGACATTCGCCGCCCTTGTTCAGTTCAGATGAGGAAATAGGACGAGAATATCTTTGCAGATTTTAAATTCAGCATTATGAAATTACAGCAACCTTGAGAAGCCGGGAACGTGTGACGAACAGATTAAAAAGCATAATGTAACCCCCCGCCCCCACCTCAAAGGCTTCTCTTCAGGATTTGTATCCAAGTTCTTCTTCCTGAATATGGTCATGATTGGCATGTGCTTAAACTGTCATCTCTGATCACTTACATTCAGCTGGCTAACTGGAGCTGTTTAGTTAAAACACTCCTGTCACCACACTCTGCTCAAGTGAATCTTCACAACACTGGACATAGCAACATTATATAATTTACGAAATATTAACCAGATAGAAAGATAGATAGATAGATAGATAGATAGATAGATAGACAGACAGACACTGCAGCTACAGAGAAGGTTGTGGACAAGACTATATACTGGACGCCTCTACATGGATCGTGAGCCTCCATCATTGGTCTGAGACCATCTGGACCGCAGGGAGAGACAGTTCATTACACTGCAGCGTGGCAAGACAAGCCCCTCCTAATGAAACAGCCCGGGCAGAGCTGTATTAAATCACACAGAAAAGTATAAGCTGCTCTGCAATCTGCACACTGGCTCCCATCCCCGCAGTGGGTCAGTGGCACAGCAGACACCGCGCAGTCGGTCAAGCAGGAAAGTTCGTTGTCGGCCGGCCGCCAGGGCTCCTTTTGTGAAATATTTGTCACAGTCACATAAGTGATATATCACTGTCATGCGATTTGCCAGATTTCGCGGCGCAGCATTAGTACAGAAAACACTGGCAGTGAATGAAAAAAAAAACCTGAGTGGAAAATAAACCTCCATGTCTGCTCCCAAGGTTGTGGGTTCAGGCTTTTTTTCCACATGATCTCTCACTGGTGTCATCCAAATTTCATATTTCCTGTTCTCACTGTACACAGTCCAAAGAAGAGGACCACTTTAGGACTGTGTCAGTATAAAAAACTATTTTTAAAACAACAGTTAATCAGGTTAGATTTTAAAAAGCCATTTGAGCTTTAAAGCAGTGAAGACAATGAGTGGGATAAACAGTTTATCTACATTTAAAGTAGGAATTTCAATATCGTTTCAACACATTTTAGTGTCCTAAACACACAGTTTGCTCAGTTCAACCGTTTTCACTGCTTATACTTCAACTGAAACTCCCAGACTATATTTCACCTGCAAGCAATTACCATTTTTATGACATTTGAAACTGTTTGCAATGTACACTAGCAATTTTCAGCATGGTTGAGCACATCTCATTTTCAGAAAACGTAGTCTTTTCTAGTTTCAATATATTTCAGTATTTTACTTGGTAGATAAGCACAATTTTGTGAGTCTGTGCAGAGTGAGACTCAATCAGCGAGTGACATTTTTCTTGGTGGTTACGATGTCTGTGCATGGTGTTTGTTGGGCGTAGTGAGCTTAACAATGCACAAAACCTTAAGCACTAACCCAAACAAAAGTTCACGGTCAGAGGAACAAAGGCAGGAAACCGGTTACTGATTAATTTTATCAGGCAGAGGAAGGCAAGAGAGTCTCTGTGTTTGTAAAGGTCGTTCTTTGATGCTACCAGCATTACAGCAAAAACAGAAAATGGAAACACGGCACGCTTATACTGCTTATGCAGGCACATCGGCCCAGATGCAAAAACACTGATGATTGCATTACCAGATGAAAGGGGCTATTGCTTTCAACATATAACAGAACTATTAGAACCAATTCTAATACTTTGAGGATGCAGGGCTTAATTGGCTGTTATTCACTAACTACTTTTTGTTCCCATGATTCACACTAAGGGTAAAGGCCAGGGCCATTTTCTTTTGACTAAGTGTTACCAAGGCGGGGGCTGACCATGGCACGGCACCTGTCCATCTCTGCCTTTCAATAGGAAGGAAGTGGCTCCAGCTGCAACTGCTGACTTGGCAGTTACACAGGATATCATACACGTCCCTGCTCATATCAGAAAACTGAGATTTTCACTTGCAGCCACCAAGCTGACACTGAGTTTCTGCCATTGAAGGTGGAAAGAAAAAGCTTCTAACTTGCTGCTGGAAGCCAATATGAACGATCTTTGTCTGCTGTACATTTTGAGCCATGAACTCTTTTTCTATTGGACTGCGTTAATTAAAAAAAAAACATTTTCAGGTTATAAGGTCACTTCAGCTCCGATGCAAACCTAGTCCCATGAGACACAGATTCATCACCAGTTCGTTCAATCATTTGCAGCGTCCTGGTTTTGCTGGGTTAGCACTGCCGCCCCGATTAAGTGATCCCATTTTCAATCCATCACGTCGGCAGGGCCATTGATTCTTTTTCTCCTCTTACAGATGGGGTTCATCAGGATTTCTCAACCTTTTCGACTGCGGCATTTAGACAGCTGTCAAATTAATTTTATTGTGACATACTTTTATGTTCCATCTACACTATATATCAGATTCCTGCAACCACATCTGTACAGACAGACAGGGGAGTAGAGGAGTAGTAGATTCATCAAATGTGTTGATGTACTGATACGGATATAGTATAGTCATTGTTTATAATCTAAAGACCACCATCTAAAAATGTAAATGAATGAATGTGTGTTTCATTGTGAAAGTCACATAAAATATCTGCTGATAGTAAACTCATTGATCCCAGGCTCCATTTTTTCCCAGATGGGGGTGGGGTGGGGGGGGATCACATGACATCGACCAGAAGATCCTAATCCCATACTCCCAATCTGGTGTTAGAATCCAGTGGAAATGACGGAGCACGGCTGGAGGATACAGAACAAACTAGGACAGATATGGCTACAGAGGTCAAGGGTCATTTGACTGGAATGGAGATGATAAGGTTTGGTAGCCTTAAACAATAAGTCGATTTTGGGTATCTGAGGGTTTTCTATATGAAAGTTAGGGCGCTTTACATCCGAGACTGGTCTGCTTGTTGTTTTTCACCTTTGTTTATAGTTCTTCATGTTGGTCTATGTAAGTCAAGGCTTTGAAATACTGTGTATAAATCAATCAGACAAACCTATAGTCATGATTACAATTGGATTTTAGGGTATTATAGTATATGATATTGAATTTTATCCTGTGTGCCAGTGTTGGCATGAGTGGAGTCTCACAAATAGGTCAGAATGAGGAGACATTAAATGAGACGCTTTTGCCAATGTTTGATTGAAACCTGAACTTCAATCAGACCCTGAAATTAACTAAAAAAGCTCTTTACATGTTTATTTTTTTTCCATCTTAATTTCTAACACATGGGTCAAAATGACACCCGGATACATGCTGATTATCCCATGAACTGTGCTTACTCTTGAGCCCTCAGGGTGCACTGGGCATGCAGGCAAACTAGCCCAAAACTGTCTGTGAGCCAACCAGGTCAGATGTTAGCCAGCCCTGATGGGCTGCCTTCATGCAGAGGAAGAAATGCTCTTTTTTCAAAACTGGCCTTTGGGTATCCTCGAAATAAAAAAAAAAAGATTTTGTAGGCATTCAATGATTATGGGTGCCAAAGACAAGAAGGTGATGCACAAAAAGTCAAACATTCCTGCAGTCTCAAAATTGAATTCCACATACAACAAATACGGACAACAGCCTGCATGAATGAAGGATGCATGGTGAGGTATTGGGTGCCTGGATGAAAACTGATGTCTACAGATTCTTAACAAAGCGTGTCAGCAACTTTTTCACGTCCTGGGGGGTCGCACTTACGTGAAAACGAAGAACAGGGAAGTAGAGCCGACCAGCAGGCAGGCGGCCGTGCACACCGGGATGAAGGCGCTGGGCTTCAGCGAGTCGGCGCCGCCGGCGGGCATCCTGACCTCTCCGCGCTCACCAGCGTCTCATCACGAAAGCGACCGCGAACACGCCGGAGAAGTGTCGCCGCTGTTGTGGTTCGTCTGTGGATTTTTCGGACGAAGCCCTTCATAGATCACAGGCGGATGGAAAACGAGAACCATAGTCTCGTTATTTAAGCCGCTGCAGCTCTCCGTGCGCACAGACCCGTCTGTCCCGGCAGGCAGCGGCGCATAGAGCAGCGCCTCTGGGCTTATCCCAAAGGTGGAGCTTTTACTCACGAATGACGTGAGGCGCCACTACGCTGACCGAGACCCCCTGCTGTGACCCACTGAGCACATCATTTATTTACCTCAAATTACAATAAAGTGTAAACCACGACCATTGTTGCTCAGGTTAGTTAGAAGTTTATCAATAACGTGCGAAATCTTATCATCGGTACATAAAATAATATGACATATGGATCTGGTGCGTCTGAACCCACCATTTTTATGAAGTGCATGTTGTAGTCTAAAGTTCATACAATTTATTTTTTTTTTTATAAAAGACCAGCTTCAGCACAATCAGGTCACAAGTTTGGCTTTACTACTGGTTAATAAATGATTTACCAATGCTATATAGCGCAGATATGCCATTAAGACCGGCTTTTGGGTTGCCAGGCTGTGGATTTATCCTCCTCCAACATCACACTCGCTCCTTCTTCTTTTTTTTTTTTCTTTAAATGCAGCTTTTACTTCATCAAGAAAACAAATGGATTGTTAGCCCACTTACCATCTGGAAAGAGGCTTGCAGAAGCATCTGGGCAAAAATTCATCTATTAACAATAAATTATTAACATTTATTACTGCAGACTGGGGTGGCTTCTGTGGAGAGGGAGAAATCCGTGAGCATTATCACCCTGAAGGATGCCTGTAATGAGAAACAAATACCACGAGACAGCAAGCGCTTACACTTACAAAAAAAAAAGGGGGGATACAACCACTTTAAGAAATTGCAGGCGAGCTGCAGTGTTTTATGAACTCCTGAAGTATTATATTTGACAGGCGAAAAATCTGATGTTTCAGTAGAAGCGACAACTAAAGTGCTTTACAACACAGGCATGACAATGGGAAAATTCAGTGTTATGGAGCACTGCCTTTAGGTGATTTGGCAGCAGAGAAGAGAGCAGTGAGTCTCTGTGCGTTTATTACCTGATACAACATTTTGCTTGCAATCTGTCAGAGGACTGAGTGGCAGCTCTCCGGGGCCTTTGATAGTTGCTCTCGCTCGGTGAACACTCAGATTTTGTCAGGGGAGGTATCTGGGGGGAGGTGGAGACACATCCATCTCAGTGGACCTGCATGATTCCACTCAACAAGGGAAAACACAATGATAAGATATCAAATGTGACTGGGTTGGGCTTCTTACCCTCCTCTATAAAAGTCAAAAGGCCGAAGCATCCCACATTGTAAGCCTGGGAAACAGTGTGAAATATAAATTGAAGCCAACATAATGGATGCTGAAGAGTTGACTGAGTCCATCATCAGAGCCCTCATGTTTCTAGCAGGGGTCCTGGGAAACAACTGGCTGGTCATTCGATCCCTGCCTGGGCGGAAATCCAGCATCCGCACCAACGAGGTCCTTTTCATCAACCTGGCCGTCTCCAACCTAATCACCAACTACCTGGTCGACCTGCCGGACACCGTGGCAGACTTCGCCGGACGTTGGTTCCTGGGGGAGACCTTCTGCGGCGTGTTTCGCTTCTGCGCTGACCTCTCCGAGACCAGCAGCATCTACACAACCTTCTTCATCAGCACCTTCTGGTACCAGAAGCTGGTCGGCTCCCTGAAACGCGGGGGGGCACCGGTGCAGCTGGACAGCCTGTGTCTGGTGGGCTGCCTGCTGGCCGGGAGCTGGACGCTGGCTGCAGTCTTCAGCATCCCGCATTTTTTCTTTGTCACGATTGAGGGAGGAAATGACAGCCACGAGGACTGTGTAGATGTTTTCCCTAACGCAGTAGCCCAGCAAACCTATGAGATCCTTTATTTAACCCTGGCTAATGCTGTCCCTGTTGCTGGGATTTTATTTGCCAGCGTCCAAATTGTCATCACCCTGCTTCAAAACCAGCGACGCATCCGGGGCCATAACTCTGATCCCACCAAGGACACGGTTAAAGATGAAAACAGGAGTGTGGAAACAGAAACGAAGGGAGCTCCATCAGCACTAATCCTGGGCCAGGCACCTCGAGAGATCCCAAAGATTCTGCATCCGTAAGCAACGTTTACACAGGCGTACCCGCTTCTTCCGCTCCGAACGGAGGACCGTCCGGTCACAGTCCCCGCGGCTCTCCCATCCACGGGGAAGCCAACGCTGACGGCAAAGCTGGAGCCCAACCAAATCCTCCAAGGCCCGGCGCGATGCCGGCTAAGCCCAGCGCGAGCTCCAGCACTCAGGTGAGGGCGGCCAAGAGCGTGGTGGCCGTGGCCAGCGTGTTCCTGGTCTGCTGGCTGACTCATCTGCTGCTCCGCATCACCAACAACATCCACACCTCCTCGCTGGTGGTGGAGGTGGCCAGCTACATCGCGGCCTCCTACACCTGCATCATCCCTTACATCTTCCTGCACGGGGTGAAAAAGCTTTCGTGCTCGTGCAAAAGGTAGAGAGCGCGCACAAACGCATCACAGAAAGCCTGAACCACCCTAAAGAGAAAACTAAATGTGACTATCAGCTTTTAAATATCAGACATCTTTATTGTTGCTTAGATGTTTACTCCATCTGCCACTTTCCTGAAATGACCTACAGCAGGTAATGCTTTTCACTTAATTTTATGTCTTTGTTTTTGCAGTATTTCACTTCACAGCTAACACCATGTAACTTCATTTTGAACAGATCTATGCAAAATAAAGGCTACTATATTTAGGAAGCAAAAAAAAAAGGTAACAAGTTTGTGGCAGTATGTTGCTTCTCACACTGCAGAACAGCACAAAGCTTAATTTATTCTGCTACTAGTTTGTCGACTTGGATTTTAAGTGACTTGCTTCGCGATTATTAATTCAGAGTTCAGGAGGTGAAGACACAAAAGCCGGCTTGATTTCATAGAGGTTCACGCTGAATTTCTATCTAGCAGATGTTTATTTTCACTTGTGTTAGATTACTGACACACTGTAAAATTGAGAGAAATCAACCCAGCTTCAAGTCACAATTATTTTATTTTTCATGAAGCTAAAAATTAAACATAATTGCATACTAGAGCGCACGGCTAATTGGAGAAAAAGACCTTCAGCAATCACCGGCCCGTTGGTGATGACTATAAGAAACCCTGAGCACTGTTTGCAAATTAAAGATAATTAGGTTCACACAAACGGTGATGGCACTGGGTGAGTTATTGGACTCCCTCTGCGGTGTCACATTATCAACACTCAGCAACCGAATCCTCCTTCGTGCTGTAAACGTTTCTAAAAATTCAACAAAGAAAAACTATTATTAAGAACAGGAGCTCGTCGGTGCACAGGTAACACGCCGTCACTGCGTAGAGTTTTTGAAAAGCAATGACAAGTTTTATTTCTCCGTAAAAAAGTTTATCAATTTTTCTCCAAAGCAAGGCGAGGTTTTCAGTGCAGCCCCCGTGAACTGCACCGCATTAAAAACAAAACTGTTCTACATTCAAAACCATCAGAAAAGCACTCATACGCAACAGCACTGTTAAATTTGTCAGCCGAGTAGAAAAACCACTCACCGCAATGTACGATACACATGAAAGTAATGTTTAAGTGTGTGAAAGACTTTTGGCAGAAGGGACGACACTGTGGCCAAGTTATATACATAATTACAACATTTGTTTGTTTGGAGGCATTTACCTGTGTATAGTGTATTCTTAGGACAATTTCCAGAACCAGTACTCTTTAAGTGCATTTTCTTTTCATGAAAACCAACCTGTCGAGTGTAAAGAGTGATTTCCCGTCTTTCTCACGAACGCGGCTAACTCAAACGGCTTGTCGTTTATTTGCGCACAATGCAAATAACCGACAGCATCTTACTTTCCAAATTAGCATTCCAGCGTAATAATCTAATTTTAGAACCAAATGCATTAAATAAGTTATAAAACGCGTCTCACTCTTCGGCCTGCCTCATCTTTACCAGAAAGCCGTCACAGCCGCCGTCCCCATAACGACGAGTGCTTCCCGAGCTCCGACACAATCGGACCGAAGAGAAAGAGGTGTGTCATGTTGTGCGTGCCAATAATGTCACCACACCCTTTTTTTTTGTTATCAGCTGTTAAATTAAGGCTAACAGTGTGAGATCCAGAAGTCACCTGTCCCTTGTGCTGACGAGGCGTGTGATTAGTAACGTCAGTGGAGTTTCTCCAGCTTGGCCTGCAGCGACTTGAAGTTGCCGATGGTATGCTGAAGGGCCAAATTAGGGCTCAGAGACTGCAGCTCCACCAGGTATCCGCAGATGTTGTCGAGGCACACGTTGGTGAAGCGCCGTCTGAAGCGGGTGGAGAAACAAATCGTTTAACTTCGTTGTGAGAGTTCCAGTCACAGTATAGGCACAATAGGTAGATTCAAATCTCCTGGTGCCAGACTCGCTTTTTTTCTAATTGCGTGTGTTCTCAATAAAGCTGCAGGTCGTCATGATGATGCAGTTTTGAAAAGAGAAGTATGTGACATTTATCGAAGACTGCATGCAGCCAGCTACTGTTTTTTTTCTAGCTCAAGTATTTTGGGTGAAAATTAGAGTCCGAGTCCGAGTAGTGTCTTTGTACAAACAAGGCTGACACTCCAGCGCCCACTACAGGCCATGATGATTACCTGTCGTAGGTCGGTACTCTGCTGGGATCGTCCACGTATCCCGAGAGAAGCACGTGGATGCACTCCACCAAGTGGAGGGGTTTCTTCAGCCGCTGCCAGCAGGGATCCTACAGGCGGAAACGTAACTGATAATTTTATCCCACACACAGGAATACATTTTTACAACTTTAACGTGAGGGCGGCAGTGACGCGCTGAAACAAATGCGTTATCCGAGGCACGTACCCGCGTTTTGAAGAGCTGGTCGTAGACCTCCAGGAGACGTGGTAACTGCACTCCGATCTCCTGCATGGTGGAGGTGACGAATCCCACGTCCCAGTTGAGGCGACACACCTCCTGCTCCAGAAACTTCACCAGGAACTCTGCAATCACAGAACACAGCCGCGCTTAGCAGCACTGCACACTCAGCGTCTCGTTCATTGCTGTGGAAAAGGTCTTTTGCCTCCGACATAACCAGTTCTGTGCATGCAGGCGCCAAGGTGCTATATAAAATGAATCAGCGTCTCCACAGAGTAGACAGGTTCGCACAGGCCAGTGGTAATGGGTGCATAATTGGGCAAATCACATACAGCACCTGCATGACGCCACAGACCTGTACCACAGAGACGTGCTGACATAAATGATGCAAAAGGGAAATCTAATTACATTACTGTTAACAAAATGGTGAGCAGCGAGCTGGAAAACATTTTTTAACCGGAGGAAAATTGAACATAATTGCCAGACGGTACGAATGCTTACCCAGAGGGAAATATCTCGGCGTGCCAGCGTAAATCTTCCCCAGCGATACCAGTTTCAAACTAAGAGACCTCATCCTGTCTGCTGGACTCATGGCCACGGTGTCTCCCAGTTCTGACGGACGAGATTCAAAACGTTGGTAACTGAGATTTAATGCGCTGAGGCATAGGAAGGGCCCAGGGGTTCAATGCTTTTGCAGGGCGTTGGACGTGGCACTTGCCTTTCTCCATGATCTCCTGCCACAGTGAGTGCACCAGCATAGGGTCAGAGTGTCCTGCGCAGTGAATGATGGCCAGCTTGCACTCGGACAGTTTGAAGTGGTCAGCAAACTCCCCGTAAAGCTGCGCGAGAAAAAAATGACAAATATTCATATGTTTAAAAAACAAACAAACAAAAAAAAAAACTTTATCCGCTGTCCTTAAACAGACATTTAAATTCCCAGTCATCAATGTCCCCATGCTATATGTTACCTTTGTAATGTCCATGAGCTCTGAGTCCAACTGAGAGATGACATTTTTCACTGAGGGATGATGGGAGTACTGTCTGATCAGGGTCTCCTGAATCTGTACTTGGATACGCACAAGCTGGGAAGAGAGGAACCAGTAAAACAGAACATCTGAGTGATGGCAGTGTTATTTTTTCAGACTTGAACCCCCCCCATTGTGTTCGCCATCACCACCACCGCCACCACACATGCATACCTCCATCTTTTCTTCCAGCTCGTGAAGGAACTCTCCATCGGAGGCCTGAGCTGAGATGCAGGAAGAGCTCTTAGCGGACAGGATGGCTCGGGCAATGTACTCCAAACGCTGCTTCAGAGAGATCTCAGTGCTGCGGGGTCGGAGAACGAACAACACGGATAACAAAATCATGTCACATGAGTGTCGGAGGTTGTTAATAAATTCTGGAGAAACATTAAGGGAAAATGTGCTTAGCAGAATGATGCTCTTTATCCTGCTGCTGTGCATCCAAACCTGTGCATGTCAGCGAGACGGGCCAGTACGTGAGCCGCCTTGCCAAAGTTGCGGTTCTTCTCATAGTAGCGCCACAACAGGTCCATATTGTGCACCTTGCTCTGGTCCTGCTTGATCATATGCATCAGGTGTTCCTCCAGGTACGGAGAATTCACCTGGACGACGGAGAGCAAATGAAAGGGCAGCTTTCAGACAGGCCGCACGTAATCGCACTAACAATATTGACAAACACCTGCGCTTTGTACAAAAGTTATAAAAATGCTAAGCACTAACATTGGTTTGGTTTGGTGGATCTTTTTACAGAAAATGCTCAAACTTGTGTGTGGGATCATGAAATGGGGGTGAAAATAAACCTGGGGTTGCAACAGGTTACAGACAAACTACATTAAGCTGCATTTGTGAAGTGAAACAGATGAATTGCACACAAACACACTACCTCCAGCAGCTTGTCAGTCAGGTCGGCCTGAATGAGCCAGTTGTACAGAGCGATGTGAAACAGCTCGTCCTGAGACCTCTGGGCCAGACCCAGCATCTGCTCAAACTGCGAAGGAACGGCAGAACGGCAGGTTTGTGTTAGAAACGCAGCGCGCGGTCCGCTGCTGCGGCAAGAAAGGAGCGTCAGCCATCCAGTTCCTACTCACGTGGGCCGTAGCTTCCTCGTTGCTGAGCATGTTGGGGTCGGAGGTCATGACGGGTGGCCCGGGCTGCTTTGGGACGCTGGGGGACTGAGGGGCAGCTTTGCTCTGGTTCACCAGCTCCTGCATGGTGTCTGTGATGCACTTGTAACAGGAAAGCCTAAAGTGGAAAGAGGGAGTGAGAGAGAGAGATGAAAAATGTTGGCGACTATTGGCTGCAACCGCCGTGAGGTGTCACTGATTCGTGTACAACTTCTTTCCCGTGTTACCTCTCCTGGAAGGCCTGCTGTCCCACTCTGTCCTCCTCGGGCTCTCCGTTCTTGTAGAAGTGGGGCCCCAGTCTCTGCGGATCCTTCTTGTCTGCTGCCGTGAGGCACAACTCCAGGACGCCCTCGTAGAATCGCACTGAGACGGTTTCACACAAGTAGTGGAGGAGGCAATGGCTTACAAAAAAATGACATCTGACAAAATATACTGTATGTATCAAAAAAAAAGCAAACACTTTGACTACACAAACACCGAAAGCAGAGGTCCCTACCTTGTCTGTACTGCGAGCAGACAAGCGGCAGGTCTGTGTGTTGGCTGATCTGCTGATAGAGACGCAGGGACTCTCTCAGCGTTCTCTCTTTGTCGGCTTTATTCTGGATCTGCTTAGAGCTCTGCAGCAACTCATTAGCCTGAGTGCGAGACAGAAGCAACAATTTCAATACTGAGACAATGAATTGGTGAGAGTGAATCGATACCTTTGAATGACTTTGATGTGCCCACATCATCCTGAAGATTGCCAGAAATGTGAAAGCAAGACACCCACACATCAATAGAACATAAAAAACTGCAGACCTCTAAGTCTCTTAGATTTAACCTGAGCTACAACTGTTTAAATTTGAAGATAATTCTGTATTTCAACTTTGCTTGCGTGTATGTACCTTGGAGCAAACGCTGTCATCGCTGCTGTACAGCAGGGGACAGATGTCACGCAGGTGATTGCTGATGGCATCCACAGGGGCGTTATCTTTGATGTAGACATTAATGAGCGCAGTGATGAGAGCTCCAGACAGCTCCTTGCCCCGGATCACTACATCCTTGAAACTCGCTCCCTTCATCTGCTCTTGAAACTCCTAGGGGAAAAAAAAAAATAGCAGAGTGAGAAATGCGCAACAAAGAGCTTTCGTGGCGCGCCGGGTTTCTGGCTGAAAACAGACGGCATTACATTCCGGAGAGCACGTGGTGTGAATGCCTCAGTGATGATGTACGAGCGTCTGTACCTTCGGCAGTTCGGCCATAATGAGGCTGAACTGATGGTCACACAGAAGCTTCCAGAGGGCCAGAGTCTGATAGGAGCGATGCACTAAATGCTGGATGCCCTGCAGGGACACTTTCTCATAGACCTGAGCCTTGGCTGGAGACACAAAGAGAGCGGACACGGGGGAATTAGAGGGTATACACACATTAGGTGAAACACATAAAGGATGACTGCAAAGTCTGTCTTTTAAGAAACGACTGTTAGCACAGCAATATCAATGTCCTGTGTGCTCAAGTGATGATGATAACATTCTGACTATTAGCAAAATCAATATTGTTGAGGCTCCTGACAATATTTAGGGGAAACCTGTGCTCATAACTCACTGTGATATTTCCTCTGGAGCTCCTGCTGGACCTGCTGAGAGCTGGCTCCATCAGGACGCATGAATCCCAGCAGCCTCTGCTGCAGGTTGGCAGGGGAACTGAAACTAACACGGAGAAGAACAGATGTTATTTGGGCGTTTTTTTGCAGGAGTCTTTGTTAAAACGCGGCTTTGATTTCTCAAAGTTGAACTTGTTGAAGCGGTAATTACATCAGGTGGCGCATGTCAACGTGTTAAGAGAACTATCAAAAACCTATTTGAACATCAGCGCGCCAATTACGTTTTACACGGGGCTCGGCAAGCAGAGGAGGAGCCGTTACCTTGCGGCACCGAGGGCGGAGGGGCTGAACTGAGAGTTTTTATCAAGAAACTCTCTCAAACCACAGAGCTCCAGAAGAACCGACTCCAGGTCAAAGGATCCAACGCTGCTTTCCAACTGTGGAGACAGCGGGTAGCAGTTGGTATTGAGTAACTACTACTGGTAGGATTATACCAAAAAATGTACACCGACGCCGTAAGTGATCCTGCTACTTACAATACTGACAGTCTGATTTCCTTTGCTCATGGCTTTCTCAACAGCAAGGCTCCCATCCCAAATATTTCTGTGAAGTCAGCAGGAACAGGAGAGAAAGACTCGTCGTTCAGTAAAGCCGCTGTCATTTGACATCGGCATCGACACTACTGACTAAAGAGCAGCCCCGCACGTTCAGGCTCTCGCCCAGGAAACAGGGTATACTTACCCGAGAATACGAGCAAAGTAGATGCAGATGCCATTGTGTTTCCCTGAGAAGATCACCTCTGGGCCGGCTGACATGGGCGCGATGGGGGCAGACCCAGAGTGCATCGGTGTGAAAGGTGTGGCCAGAGCTGGGGGTATGATGCCTGAGTGGAGAGTGACAGATATTACAGTACTTTTGTGGATGACATTACATTCTATTTGGGTGTCCTGTCTACCCACTTAGTCAAATACCCCCCCCATCAGTCCCAGTGTACAGTACTTGCTCATCATTTACCAGGTGCTGGGGAGCTCATCACAGGCCCAACGGTACTCGGAGACGCCATGGCTGCGGGGAACCTCATCTGTGCCTCTCCTCCGTATCTGATCGCCATAACAAGAGAAGAGCTGCTATTAGTTTGCATTTAGGGCGAGTTGACCGCAAATATACCCGCGTACAGAAAGTGCTGTGCGACCTGAAGAAAGCTCTGGTGGCCCACTGTGAAACCTCTCTGTCACAAGCAGCACTGGAGCAAGACAGGATCAGCGCTGTGGCACAAGCCTGCTCCTCCTGTTCAGAACAAACCATTCAAATTCACGTGGCATTAATGCGTCACGTTAGGCTGCAGGTCGACCATGCTTAAGGATTAGCTCCATGATCAGGGGCATTATAAAATATTGAAAAGCGAATATGGTGTGTTGTACCCTGTGCAGCTTGAAGAAGCGCTCAATCTCTTCACTTTCTCCTCCAGCGCAGCTCACCAGCAGATGACGGAGCTGATCTACTGGCCGCAGCTTTTGGAAGATATGGCTCCCCTACGGGACGGCAAAGGGTCAGAATTAGGACACAGATTTAATCACACTATAACAAGACTGAGCACCACGTATGCACAATGACGAGTCACCTTTGCGGAGAGAAGAACAAACTTCTGCGGAGGGATATTGTGCTGCTGGACCACCACTGGTGAATCGGTGATGGGGATCTGTTCCTTATTTAGAGGAGTAAAAATCTTGGTTGGCCTCGCCTCATTGAGGGCGCAAAGAGCCCAAGAGTGCCCATCAATGTTAGACATCATCTGTAACAGAACAGAAGGAAGAGGCATAATGCATCTTTTTCAATAGCCAGTATATCATGGCTTTTACCTGGTAATGATAAAAGCCATTATATAGCTCTGTATCTACCGCTCCCTGAATTCTGAGTAAAACAGCTGCAGTGTTTAAGGTCTGGAATTTTCTTTCCTGAAAGGAGGAAAAAAAATGATGTACACAATCCATTTACTGTTGGCTCCTTCTGTACCAACCTGAGTCTCCATCAAGGGTTTCTTGAAGGGAAAGGAGTCGTGATTGATGCACCACAGAATGTCATTGTCCTCGGACTCAGAGGCAGCCATTAGCAGAACGCCTGCAACATTCAAACAAAGACAAGAAAAAAAAGAGGAATGAACCACCAACATATGTGGATTTTTGCCATCACTGGATCTGTACACCTGTGAGCTGAACACAGTGCTTTAAAAGGCTTTCAGGTAAAGTGAGAAATAGCAGACCTTTGCTGTGTAGTGCCTTGTGGACCTTTGCGGGTTTCTGCAGGGTAGAGGATGCAGAAAATCCTGGTGGCAGACGGACATGGACCAGAGCGAGCAGGCTGGGTCGAACTAGCACGTTTTTCTGGTGTGGAGGGGCAAAAGGGGTGGTGCTGAAGTAGAGGCGCACACCTAAACCGAAACACAACATGTGGAAACACAGTTAAAGAACAAGCAACAACAATTTTCTTTATCTTCACTGCGGCTGGGTAATCCTCACCTGCGTGAGTGACGGCGAGCAGGTGACAGTCTGAGGACTCAGATCTGTCGATCACAGAGATCTGGACAATGGGCTTGAAGACAGAACGATCAATTGTCCTGCAAAGGAAGGAGAGTTTCAAAGAGGCAGAGAGAAATTCTTACTTCCCAATGAGGAGAATAATGGACAGACGTGAAGACTCAAGGTTTGGCAAAACGAGGAATACCTGGCTATGTTTCCAGCAGCTGCAACAATGGAGCTTTGTGACATGGTGGCCACACGACTCATCCCCTGCCCATCGGCACCCAGGTCATACACCTGAAAAAGCCAGATTGTTGATTTCTGCAGCCCACTGACAATCACCCTTTTCCCTGTTAATCAGAAGTTGCCTCACATGTGAAAAAAAATGAGGCAGTGTCCAGCAAATGTCATACCTGCAGGACACCTTTCTCAGACCGTGTGAAAAGTGTGTTGTGGGAGTTGTCAATAGCAATCTGCACAATGGGGTCTGTGGAGCAACAGGACAGCACAAAGTTAAAGGGAAGTACAGTATATTTAGACCAGAGACACCTTTCACACCGCTTGCAAACATGTGTCTTTCCTTACCATCTTCGGAGAAGGAGAACTGGAGCACAGAGGGGATGAGGAAGGACAACGTGCTCTTCGAGTGGTTGATTTTCCTGCAGCGCTGGCTCAGCCAGCCGGCCTCGGCCTGGTAAGCTATCTCATAAAGGCAGCCGTCCTTTCCTGCCATGAAGATGCGCCCCAGGTCTGTGGAGGTGATGGACAGGATGTAGGTGTTGTCGGTGGGGATTGAGAAGAGGGGGTCCGGTAGCAGTTGCATCCCGCCGGACATGCTGTCGTTCAATCCTACAACGAAAAAAAGAGAGGCAAAGATGACATGTCCGACCAAAACAGACACATTAATAGCTTTAAATGGCATTCTAAAGGGATCAACTAAAAACGTATTGTCACTTTGATTTTATTTGTTTGGAAGACTCACCAGCCTGGCTCTTGGGGAAGCTCAGCCCGAGGATCACCACATCCACAGAAGTGGCCAGTACTAAGAGGTAGTGAATGTGTGGCTGTAAAATCCCTGAGAAGCAAAAGAAAAACAATAAACATGACTCAAATAAAAAGTAAATGCAAAGCGAAGGCGAGTTTAAGTGTCTCCACATACCTTGTTTTGGTTTTACAAGACCCACTGCAAGAATGGTTTCAATAAGGCCATCAAAGTAGGCCACATCTCCTCTGCAACGAACAGAGCAGACAAAAATAAACAACTACCTCCACTCCAGGTTTCTCTTCACGGACAATTAAAGAGCTTCACACAAAATTATTTCTCAGTGCACTGAGCAGTGCATCTAAAATGCAGCATTTTTGCAGTTGGTTACACTGGGTTCCCTTTTTTAATCATGGATCTTGTCACCAAATCCCCAAAAATGTAAATATACTCACCCATCTTCATAATTCCACATGAAGATGTCATTGTCAATAGTAAGCCACGCTCGGCAGATCTCAGGAAAAACTCCCATCATGCAGTTACATTGCATATCTATGAAACGGTTAAGTTGAAACTCAAATGCAAGCAACTTTACATTTTTACTATTGGTCTGATGGGAACCTCTGGGCCCGACTCAGAGCACTGGACTAGTCTTTCCCGAATGATCGAAAGGATACGGCTGAACTGCTCCACCAGCTCAGGTGGCAGGGGGACCCGTCGCACGGCACTGAGCTCCGGGAGGTTCGGCACACTCAGTAAGCCCGGTCCTTGGAGGGGGTAGTCCATGTCCGACACTCCCGAGAGGGACGGCATATCTGTCCACACAAATCAACACAAACAGTGAGTCGGATTACAAACCATTTGGCACCAGATTTTGCTATCATAACATCATGACACCATTACCCTGGCAAGGAAACACTTTCTACCATAAAACTGTGTGAAATCTGATTAGGGGGACATATTTTCTCTTCTGGGGCATCTTATGTCTTCTGTCCATTGATATAATATGTCAATGGATGTTTCCAAGTCTTTCACCTTTGTTTGAGAAAAGAGGCAATCAGATTCTGATAGCTGTATAAAAAAGACTGTGGTGTGATTAAGCATCAAATTACAGTATTGTTTATGTCATATCACATACATTATTAACCAACGTTGTCTTTTTAATGCGTTACAACACAGAAAATACAGAGCTCCAAAAGTGTCTCAAACCTTGTTTATCAGACATTATTAACAACATCCTTTCCCAAATCTTTGTATGTATCAAAATACCTACGATGACTATTTAACTGTATTAAAGCTTTATTCCAAACCTACTGTGCCATTTACTTTTATCAACATAGCCCAAACTCCTGCTTAGTTCAACAGTTTGTAGTTTGGCTACAGGACAAACAGACACTTGTAAATATTAGAGGTGTTATGAAGTCTTTCTCTCTCCTTCAGCTCCATCATTCCCCGCGACTTACTGTGTGAGGGGACGCTGAGCAGCTCCGACAGGTCCGGGAAGCAGCGGTCGTCCTGCAGGTGTCTGTCAATCACCCGGGCAGAGTTCTCCAGCGCTTCGGCGAGCGCAGCGGCGGGGCTGCTGGGTCCAGCGCTGGACGGCATGGTTGGGCTTACCACCGCTAAACGTCTCTACAGCGATACACGTCCAGAGCGTTAGCAAAGTTGTCGGACGTGAATAACGGAGGAGAACACTGCCAAGTCCACTATCCTGTAAGTCGGCTAAGGCTTTGCAAGCTGCTCGAGGAACGCCGGTGAGTTACCGCACAGCTAGCATTACAACATTACTGTTTAGCTCCGAGCTAGAGGCTAGCTAAGTGTGAAACAAATCGTTTTACAGTGAACTCGTTGCTTTACCCGAGAGAAAAAGACCCCGCGTGACACTGGGTTGCTCGGCTGCGAAGCTTTCTTCTCAAATTTAGCAGCAAAATTTAAACAAATACGGCCAACGTCCAACACACATACACACTGAACCAGCAGCCCGCCAACCTCATGCACAACGGCAGAGACGAAAGGCTCCTTCCGGTGAAGCGTTTTCTTCTTCGTCTTCTTAATTTTTTTTTTCCACCGTGGGCGAATTGAGGTGTTGTGCTGCCCTCCAGCGGTCAATGTAATTCTGTGCGTAATAAATCACCAAATGGATATATATTATGAATATAAATATATATACATTCAATTAAATGTAATTAGCATGTTTTGAATTACATACATCATGAGCAATAAATGGCAGCCACTTCCTGCTTATCACTGAATTTAAACATATCGCCTCGCATTGACATATTACATGTGAAATCCATGGTATTTCCCTAAACTAAAATGTTACTGTTAATTTTCATGTTTTGAGATCCTTGCTAAAAAAAATGTATTTTTAAAAGTGTGGAGCTTGTGTCTCATCTGTCGAGGGCGATCATATTAGGTGACCAGTTATAACTTTTAAATTACAATCAGGCATAAGCTGGATACTCAGATACATAGGTAAGCAGGTTTTACTGTAGCAGAGGGGGGCATTCCTGTTAATATGAGTCCCAATTATCTTAATTCAACAGAGGCACAGTCAACACAAGAATGTTCACAAAAACAAACCCAAACAAGTACCAAGGACATAAGAAAATTTTATTGCAGTATTTGTTCCACCAGAAGAGCAGGGGGCTTTTTTCCTCTTTGTTCTATAACATCAAAATCTATATTAAAAACAATATAACCTCCCCTGCATATAGGTACAGATACTGCACTGCTTTTAACATAAATAAATTATATCAAAGATATACACAGTGTGAGTAAACAATTAAAGGTTTAAAACAAGAAAAAAAGAGCAGTTAAAAGTTGTTGTAGCTCAGGTCAAGTGAATAAATCCATCTGCTTTAAACTCCAAAAACACTTTATTAAGAACAGCATCAATACACTAAATTCCAACATTCACTTTATTTATTTATTTTTACAGAATTATGTTCAGATATAAACATGTGTTTAGTTAAACTATGATACAGTGGGAGTAAAAATAAAACAACCAAGTTGCTGCACAACAGCGAAGGAACTCCCACACAATGTTTTCCCAAACATTTCCTTCTTGTGTTTTTCTTAATTTTAACATATCTGTATTCAAACAGATCAGTGTGCACTGATCAGTTTGAAGATGGGGTTCACTTAGTTCTTCTGTTACATCTCGGCTCTGCAAAGACTGGGGGTTGTGAGGGGTTTCTGTCTGAGTAATTTCAGCTGATTAACTTTAAGTTCTCTCCTTGGCGGCGTATAGCGCCCGTAACGTCTGTGCCACTTTGTTCGTAAGCTTGTGTCCGCTCGTCAAGGAGATTTTCTTATAAATAATGTCCGACTCCTTGATGGTGTCAACACAAGGCACCTTTTTGCGACCCTCTCGTTTCTTTGCCTTAGCCCACGGCCCAGAGTAAGTCCCAGTCATCCAGTGTATACTGTAGCCAGCTTTGGTCTTCTGGATGACCCTGGCAATCTGTGGTCTGTTTTTGTATTTGGGACAGCAGATGGCAATGATGTCCATGGCCTCCACAGTCTCATTCATGTGACCTGAATCCTCTGCGGTATCCCTGCCTTTCCTTGGTTTCTGCTGTGGATAAAAGCAGCAGAGTTTTAGTGTCTCCGACAGGAAATTTTTCTTAACACAGAACTCTTAGACAGACACGTTGGGATAAGGTGTGTGTGATGTGAGATGAAATGCAAGAGTGAAGACAAACTTTATATCCATAAAAAACGTGCAAGTAAGAAGCTTATGTGTCATATTGAGGTTCTGTGAAGGAATTTAAACAGGGTAAAACATTTTCTCTTCTCTTTGCTATTCACAGTAGTTGAGTGTACAGTGCAGCTTTGTGAAACCAATAATGCTGAGACTGTGTAAGGGAGGCGTGGACTGAATTGTCATAAAAATTCCCCTGTGTGACTTGGGAAAAAAAAAAAAAAAATCACAGGACGACTTCATTTCATCATCCTTCCAAAGCAATAAGAACTGACTTGTGTTGTGTTGTGTATCTCACATTTATCAACATGACCTCACTACTGTCCAGTGCGAACACTTTCTGTGCAAAGATAGTTTTATTAAAGAAAAGCTGACACGGCAAACCCTATGGGTAATCTCTACCACATATTTCGGGTAAATTCTTACTGCAGGCTGATCTTCATCGTCACTCTCCTCTTCGTCTGTCTCCAACGGAGCAGTATGATGATTGTGATTGTGGTTCTGGGGTTTTGGACCCCTCAACAGTGATGCAATGGCTTTGTTTCTGGCATTGGCACTTGCTTCGCCCCCCTCCTCCTCCTCTTCGTCGCGATCCAAGTGCTCCATCAGTACCTTGAACTGAGACACAAAAGCAAGCAGGGCCTCACTTAAGTACATGTACACTAAGTAAGTACATGTATACTACTTGACGACAAAATGACGCATAAATAAAACACATTCTGAATGAGGAAATGCTGAAGGCTTACATCCAAATACTGTTTCACAATATTCCTCTTGGTCTCATGACTGAGATGGGTGTCGGACAGATGATGTTTCAGGTAGTCCAGTGTCTGGCGAGGGTTGAAATGCACTTTAGATTTCCTGTTCACTGCCTTGTCGTACACTTTTGCGGATTCTGTCGGAGAATACTTCTGGATTTTGCTGTGGCGCAAAAAAAAACACAACAGTCAAGAGTTTGTGTCTCGTAAACAACTACTCCGCTGACTTGTGCGAGGGCGTTTTAGACGTGTCCTACCTGTCTGAGAAGCCATACAGACTCTTCAGGTGTTGCTTGAGCACCAGCAGCAGCAGGATACCCTGTGAGGCGCTGGCGAAGTCCAGCAGAGGGTTGGGGTTTTCGGGCAGGCGGTCCATCACCGCATCCTCATTTTCCGCGTCGGAGTCAGAATCGGAAGCCGCGGACTTCTTTCGCCTTTGTATCACCTCATCATCCTCATCGCTGCTGCTGGAGCTGCCACTGCTCTGCTGTTTGTCCTCATCGTCATCACTGTCATCATCATCATCGTCGTCAGAGCTATATTCCCTCCTCCGAGAATGTTTCTTCTTCTTCTTCTTTTTATTTTTTGTCGTCTTTTCCCGCCTTACAGGCTTTTTCCGTAAAGACTGCAACGACAAAAAAAAAATCATTTAAACACAAACCAGATATATAGTGAAGTTTGGATTTTAATAGCATGAGGAACAACTAAGAAAAATAAGTCATACAGAAGATTAAGCACAGCTTCTTACCTCCTTGAATGACTGGAGGAGGTTGCTACCAGAGACAGACAGAGTAATATCTACATGGTGCATGATGAAAAGAGGCTCCTCCTGGGTCTGGTAGGGGAAGCAGGCCAAGTTGTCCGCTATGAAGAGCAGCATGTTCACCTCAGTCTTCTGCAGGGATAAAGTATGAGGCGACCAGTCTTTATTGCAATTTCCAAAGACAAAACTCCCCTTTCATATAATTCACTGATTCCTATGTAAGACCGCATCAAGTGGACCAAAGCTGTGAGGGCGTGCAAAGATGTGCCTGTATGTGAAGCTTTAGGAGCAGCAGTGGCAGTAGCAAATGCCAGGATGGGTGGTTGAAGGTGAGAAGAGAAGAGGAGTGAACTTACAGAGCTGTCATCAAACAGGTTGAGCAGGGAAATGAGGAAAGCCCTTCTGTGTTGACGGTTCCCACGGACCATGGTGTAGAGGTGAGAGCAGAGTGCGGAGTCTGTGTCGTCGTGGCGAAAGCCTCGGATCACTGCTTCCTTGGATCCTTTTATGGCCTGGTGCATCTGGTAAGACATCTTCAGCCCCGCGACAGCTTTCATCTGCGAATTCGCGGAGCGATACAACTCAGCATGCGCACGGATAAAATGATCATGTTTGAAATCCTTCCAATTAAACAAAGTGAAGCTTTCTTACTAGTCTAAGATCAAAGGTGGCCCTGTTTTTAATCCTGTTATTCTTTCACTGAAAACCTCTTTGTGTAATGTGTAACATATTCATCTATTCATTTGTTCTAATATATATATATATATATATATAACTATATCTAAAGCAACTCATCTTATTTACACTTTCACACCTTTTCTGGTGATTATAAATCAGCGATAAACTCACGTGGATGAATCCTGAATACTTCTTGTCAATCTCCACCAGCTGCTGATCGGCCTTGTTCTTCATGGTTGGCTCAGGGTCTGTTCCTATGGCGATCAAGTAGGGCACACACTAAAAAAAAAAAAAAATTGTTCCCAGTTTGTAAACAGCTCACGGTGCATTACAGATAAGTGTGCCACTATGTGACAAGAGACAATCTCACACAGATCTTCCGTGTGTGTGTTTATGGCGACCCTCATCAAAATGCGCGATGAGTGAGACTGTGAACATACCTGTACGGGATGGATGAGGCCCTGGCTGAGGGTTAGTGTAATGACACTGAGGGCAAAGTGCCGAACATTGGACTGTGAGTGGAAGAAGGACTCCAGCACGTGCTTCAGGTAAATCTGCATTATGGAGCTGCTCATGCCTGAAGAGATGTCCCCCATTTCCTTCAGATCCTCCTGTTTGGCTTGCTGCTTCCCTAAATAAGCAAAAACAGCCGTGTCAGCCTGTGGACATTCTACGTAACTGACAAGTTCAACATCCACTGATAATCTAAAGACCTGAATAAGCTTACATTCACGATCAGCTTCCTGCATCCGGGAGTCCTCCTCCTGCAGGTATGTCTGCAGGTTTTTTAGCACCTGGATCTTCAGGCCGATGGAACTGTTCTCGTCGGAGAGGATACTGTTATACAGAACCTTCACATCCTGCACAAACATGAGCTCTGGGTGCATGATGAACTGGAAGCCTTGAGACCATGGAAACAATTTGAATACAAATGTCATTACACAGGAAACTGATGTTAAAGATACAGGCAAGTAAAAGATCAGTGTTGTCAGCGATCAATAACAGTACTAATAGAGTGAATACATCTTATGTTAAACTGAGATGAAGTGCACTATACCTAGACCTATGATGGCCTTCATCTGGACCTCTTCATCTTCGTGAGTGGTGAAGTACAGCAGAAGCTCTGACACTTTGTCCTTGATGACAATCTAAGAGGGGGGGGGGGCAGTGGCAGTCATTCATCAAGTCAGGCTCTTCAGCAGTTCTGCACGCAATATTTATGACGAATGCTGGAGAGTCGTTTACCTTGTTAGCACCCTTGAACTCCTCTTGGTCAAAATCAAAGTGTCGACACAGAGCCCCCACGGTAAACAGTGAGCGCAGGAGTGTAGGTTTGTTCGCAGCCAGGGAGGAGCTGCTGGGGTCCTCTTGGTGCTGTGTCTTCAGCTTTGCCAGAGCTCCTATAAAATATATATATATATATATATATTTTTTAAACAGACAGTGAAGACTGAAGAAAAACAACTGTTGACTCCGTTTAGTCAGTGTCCAATCCTCACTGTCAAGTCTGATGCAAACTGAGATGTAACCTTCGATTTGAAGGCGAATGAACGCATCAACAATTCCAAGGCCCATGCATGCGTTCATGAATTTGTGGTCTATTCTAGATTATTTTTTGCCCTTTTTTCCCCCCATTTCAAGGTGTTCCATTACAAGAAAATTGATCTTGCAGTGTAAAATTCTTACCGTAGTAACGATTGAAACAAGCCCAGACAAACTTGTAGTTGTGTGTGACCTTGTTCACAATAGCACCAAGACAGCTCACACAGTGTTGTACGACCTGAGGGATAAACACAATAAATTTGGGTTTACGATGCCGTGTTGTACATCCACGCTGTTAGTGTTTTTTGAAGGTGTGTGCGTGTGGAAGCAGTAAATCTGACTGACCGTCATGCCGTATTTAATGATGAGCTTCATCAGGTCTTCTTCTATGGTGGTGAGGAAAGTCTCACTTGGGTGCTCCATCAGCGGCACGACCAGCTCCAAGATCTTGGCCACGTTGCATATCACCATGAAGTCATTCTGAGTCTGAAGTAATGTCACGAATAAAGTCGGGTTGAAAAATAACCTCGGGAGTGATTCGTGTTAAAACTGCCAGCAAACGGTCCCACGGCACCACATAAAATTTCGTGTTATTCATTTCTGTCCTCTGAGCACCAATCTCAACAAACTCTTTCTCTCTCAAGTAAAACAATAATGCGATAATAAACATTCTACAATAATATGTGAAGAAAGTGAAGTTGTACTTACATTGCACTTGGTGTTCAGGTAGGGCTGCATGGTCATGGCGTGTTTGACCATTAACTGCGCTTTGATTTTGCTAAACAGATAGAGTGTGGTGATGCACGCTACCAGACGACCTGAGTTGACCCCTTTGTCCTCGCAGTCTGAAAAGATTGACATTTGTCACGAAAACGTCTGACACAACACAAATACAATATCATGTCTGTAAAGCAACATACTGTCATAACGTTTGCTACCTGCAAGAGACTCCTCATATTTCAGTATGTGTTCCACAAGGTTGTCCACCAGCTGAACACAGGCCTTCTTGGCAGGTTTGTAGGAAGCGTTCTCTTCTGACTTCAGCAGCTAAACAGTGGCCACACAGAGGTTAAGATGAGAATCACACAACAACTGTCACAAAGGCCCAGTGGCTGCTGCCGAGATATCAAAACACTTCAATGAGTCAAACGCAGCTCACATTCTGAAGGAGCGTCTCAAACCAGTCGTAGCCTGAGTCTTTGCATGCCGACACCTGTGACAAAATCAAAACGTGACGTGACGTGATTATGAGGATGTGAAAATAAACTAAATGTTTCTCATTTGAAAAATCACGAGAGCTGCACAGTACGCACCACATCTGTGATGTTCAGGATCTTTCTGGTCATGGCCTCTGTGTCGTGGCTGGGTGTGGGGGTGAACCAGAGTTTCTGGAATGTTTCATTCACCAGTTTCTGCACGGGAAAAGACATTTGAGTACATTTTGCGTATGCTTAAAGAAAAAATGCAATCGATAGAAGACATGTAAATGATAAAACACAAACCTTGATCCCCTCCTCGTCGTTGACTCTTCGGATCATCTTGACACACATCTCGGTGATCTTGTGGAAGTCTGGCTGCTCCAGGCAAATATCCCTCAGGATCTTAATGACCCTCTTCCTTACACTGATACCTGTGTCCTATGTAAAGACCAAATGGGACGTCTCAGTATAAGCTTATAATAAAGTACTTAATTGTTGCACTTCTTTGTTTGATCTGTAGGTGGCAGTGTGGGGAGGGGAAAAGATGATTTAACCTCAGCTGAACTTTTGCACTTTAAATGAACTTTTTGGTCACAGTTTGCTAAAATCAAGGGTAAAGTTCTTAAATCAGCTTACAATGTATCTTTGTACCGTCTGAAGTTATTCACTGTACTTCAACTGCTTAAATTTCAAAGAGACGTAGAAAAATGGGGTGCTATAAACCCTTTGACCGGTAGTGTTTTCCTTCCCACAGACCCCTCAGGAGGCAAATGAAGTGACCAAATAAATTTAAATTTCACCTCCAGGGATAAATTGTGAACACTTCACACTCAGATGTCATAAAATAGCAAAACAAAAGAAGAAGAGAGAAATTACCAATATCCTTTCAATCAGCATGTCGTAGTACTGCTCAATGAGCTGAGGTCGACTGAGCACAAAACGGCCCAGGAGCTCCACGGCTGCCTCCCGCACGCTGGTGGAGTTGTCCATGAGACGACAGTGAACCCCGCGCTGCATGTCCAGCTGAAAGACAAATGGCATGGCATTAGATGCGCATGATGGAATGCGAGTTGGACAGTGGTAATCTGGCCAAACAGAAAACATTTAGTTGCGTGGCAGCCGATACGGGATGACTCACCCGTGCCAGGATACTTGGGTCCACAGCCACTACTTCAGACAGACACTTCATGGCTTTAGTTCTGACTGCGATGGCATTCTCGCCCAGCACTCTCAGAATCTACACGCGATGCAAAAGGAAAAAAAAAGTCAGTGACGGGTGACACAATACAATCCCGCAGTCATGTTTAGGTACAATTAGTTCTCTTACCTGAGATAAATAAATGTCAAAGCTCTGGGCAAACGGCCTCATAGAGGCCAGATATTTGACGATCAGACACGAGTCCTCATAGTCCGCTGTGTTCCTGGCAGGAGAGTCAAGAGGACGGTTTATTAGCACGACGGGTGAGCAAGCCAAACCGCGCAGTGATCCACAGTGAGGTAGTATTTACCTCAGAGAGCTGGAATGTGACGGGGAAGCCCTGATGACCTTGCGCAGGAATTTCTTCCGTGCCTCGGCTCTCTGCATAATCTCCTCAGTCGAGTCGACATCCTTGAAATGGCAGCGATCTTTCCAGCCCTCGTCGTTCTCGTTTTGAGACTTCATGGCTTTCTCCGCCTCGGTTGTTGTGTCTCTAAACCACTGGGCGATGTAAAATTTCCTGGCAAACTGGATGAAACAAAATACGTGCGTGGGAAAATGCTGGTTATTAAACATCATACTGGATAGTATAAGAGCAAGTACAACACCAAGGAACCTGTAATATCCCTGTGTCGAAGCCATCGAAGTCTTTAGCAAAATGATTAATGCGACCGTGATGATTAGTGTAAAAAAAACACTTACCACTAGAGATGGATCGGTGCCACTTTTCCCATCGAGGTAGTCCAGTAAATACTTCTGAAGCTGCTGGATCTCATCATCGCCTGGCGTCTGTCAGGAGATCAATAAGCAAGGAGCATCTCAAAAGCAGTTCAACAGTGCTGTTCATGTATCGGAAATGTATAGATGTACAAATGATTCCGCCTGCCTCTCTGAGGATGCGGTGAATAGCCTTTTGGTCCATCTTGCTGGAGACGGCTTCTTTACGTAGGCGGGAGGCAACGGTGCCCAGGTAGTCCAGCGATGCCACCCTGAGCGCCATTTCTGTCTGCTTGTTACTGAACTGATGCACCTGGAGGAGACAGACGTGTCACCACGAAAAAAAGAACGTCGGCAGCCGTCTCGACTGGACGGACGCGAACGACGCCGACTCACCAGCAGCCGACCCAGTAAACTGAGCAGCAGCTCGGCCGCGGGCCACTCGGGCTTGTTGACTGTTGACAGGAGGTCATGGACAAAGTTCTCAAACAGGGGCCTGTAGTCCTCCTCTCCCTGCTTGCTGCCGCACCTGACACGCAGAATACAAGCTTTATTAATACTATGTTGTTCAACCGGGAATCAGTTATTGTTAGAGCCTATTCTCCTGCAGGAGCACGTTTAATAATCTACAGACAGAATTACAGATCATGGTTTCAAGATAAATAAGGAGTGGATGTGATAAGGCATACGTCATGTTGCATAGCGGGCCGGGAGCAAAGACTCACTTCTTGAGAAATACTGATAGGAAGTTCTGAGCTGCCCTCATGGCAGTTTCATAAGAGTTTGTGATGAGGACATCCTTATTCACCTAATAAAAAAGCACATGGCATATAAAACAAATATATATGTAGTTTTCTGATAAATATATTAAATATATTAAATATATTAAACATCAGCTAAATCCTTCGTCGCTACCTTCTTACTGTGTTCATCGTCCGCGTCTCCCTGAGAGGGAAGGTGTATCACACATTGGATGAGCTGCAGAACCAGGGCGGTGACCATCTGGATGTACATGGGCTCTCCATCCAAATCACTGCTATTTAGCCTGGGGGAGAAGGAGGAATTTGTATACTTGAGTTTACTTGAGCAGCACAGGGGACTTCAAAGATCAGCTTGATCCGTTCTTATTTATGTCACTTCAAATATTCACTCGACGTGCAGTTACCTAAAGTTCCTGAGGCTGCGTTTACTCGTGGGCAGTTTAGCAAGGGAGGTGAAGACCTCTTCCAGAATGAGCTGCCGGTGCTTCTCGTAACGAGAGAAGACCTGAGGAAGAGTAAAATGCAAAACCACTAAATCAAAGTATAACAACGCTGCGCCGGATCGGTAAATAGCAACGTGAAGTGCTGAAACGACCCTGAAAGAACCGCGCCATGGCAGACTTACAGCTGTCACCAGTGTGATGGCACACAACTGCAGTTTACTGACATTCTCCACGAAAAATGGCGTAATACCCAAGGTGGACACCTAAAAGTCGGGCACAGAAGCAATGGGGTGCGTTAGAGCTCCAGATTCAGTGGATCAACAGGGGTCACGTGTCCAGTGACGTCAGACCGGACCGAGCGTCTCACCTGGAGAATCGTGGTGTCGGTCAGCAGCTGGATCTGCAGGAGCTCTGAGATGTTGCTGACGATATCGCACACTTTGTTGTAGAGCGCGACCACCACCTTCTGTTTATGGGTGGAAGACTTGGCTCTCTTGGACTTTGAAATATGCACGCCACCTTTAAGTGAGGATGAAAAAGGAGACGATAAGAGTTGGATAAAGCTGCTTTAAATATCAGTGGTTAAATACCAAGGATGCAGATCGTTTTGAATGTGTCAAACACTAAGCAGACGTTTCCATATTTAACTACAGGGTTTCAAATCAGGAAATAAGACTACAGTCTTGTAGTTTTGTTTACAGTCATTTTTGACACTTCAAATTCAAGATTATTGCAATTTGGAAGAACAGAAGCAAACAACGCTGACCTCCATGGGGATCCACTCTGTAGGCTGGGTCATACTGCGGGTACAAAGAGTTCTGCAGATGGAACTTGGTGTACTGCAACACCCTCTCGATCACATCCTCTATGTACACGGCCTTGGGCATGTGTGGAGATGTCATGATGTTGAGCGCAGTCAGACAGGCATCGGCGGACTTAGACACCCGCTCCATGATGAGGTCTCGCCACAGCCGCTCCTCATCCATGGAATCATTGTCCTAAAAATCCAATTAGTCGAAAACTACTCAGAGTCTGTAAAATTACGTCAGGTTTGCGACTCGTTGGTCTACAACTTACATGATTCATCAATGTGGAAAGTTTGACGCTGTCCAGTATGTTCTTCTCGAGGATGTTCAAAATTTTCACCAGCTTACCGGACGAAAACTGCGAACAAAACGGATCAGGGTGATAACTTTCAGTGCAGGTGTGAACCTGAGATTAACCACATTACAGTGGCACAAAAATAACTCTGCTCACCTTGTTAAAGATGCCCATAGCCTTAATCTTGGCAGAAGTGCTGCTTAGCTCGCTCAGCTGGTGCTTTCCAAGCAACAGCTCTTGAGGTATCTCGTCATCGTCTGCGCGGGGTACAAAGTTATAAAGTTGGCCACATTATTCAACTCGGCACTTCCGCAAATGTCGAGAACTTTGAGGAACTGCGCAGCGGTTGATGTTTACCTGCAGCGCCGAGGTCCATGTCCTCGAGGTTCTCGAGAATGCTGTCAGCGTTTGCTGCGAACCTTTTAAATGTGGAGGAGTCCATCATTTCTGTTGAGCAAATGCCAACAGATTGATTCATGGATATGTGTAAATTCAAGAGTATCACAAACCATATCATTGTATCATTGATGATCGAGGTGGTAAACATTACCCTCTGGTGTCAGCTTGGGATCGTATGACTTCCTGCTTTTCTCCTTTTTCTTCAGTTTTCTGGCAACTGAAAACAAAAAGCACCATAACAACATTAGTCAAATCCTTGACAGCGACAGCAACAAACTCTCAAGCACAGAATATCCAATAGAGAAAGACTTGGGTGCAGTAATCCAACTATCTGAGGGAAATTGCCTGACTCATTGTTTCCATAATTTAAATGATGGCTGTTAGGATCAAGAATCACACTTTGAATCATCTGACACCAAGTTTGATTTATCTAAATTTATTTTTCGACCGTCGATTTTCTGAGGTTTCACTTTGCCTTCACAGAGACTGTTTAAGCTGTCCGTGACATTTTTGCGTATGCTCACTGAAAAGCTAAATGCAAAGAAGAAAGCTCACCGTCATTCAGGCCTGGTGACGGACAGCCTTCATCTGATTCATTGGAGCTCCATTCACGATGACAGCTGCTGGACCCCCGGCGGGCGTCTGGGAAACCTCCGCTCCGACGGTGCTGCCTGGAACCTTTCCTCTCCTCGTGCCTCCAAGTCTTGTTGTGGTCTTTCTTGTACCTTTTCCTTGCAGCTGAAACAATAACAGAACGGGATGAAAATTTCATTTAAAAGTTGTTTTTCATCTTAAGGATTCTATCAAACACTGTAAATGTACAGAAACTATGAGGGTTTTTTAGGTTTAACGCTCACATTTATTTTCGGGGTCTTCATCATCCTCCTCGTCCTCGTCGTCGTCCTCGTCATCGTCGTCATCATCTTCCTCTGCATCTACCTCGGTGTGCTTGGATCTCTTACTGATCATACTGTGCCTTCGCTTGTTTGTCCTCTCACAAAATGACATCTCTGCAGGTACGGGAGCAAAGTTAGCTTCAAAAATCACGACTGTGTGAAGGAAGACAACTCAGACACTGATTAACAGTAAATAAATAGACAATTTTGTGTATATATATATCAGATAAACAAAGTAAATCGCACCTCTCCCCGATTTATCAAAGGCGGACCAGTTGCCCGATCTGGAGCTGTGTGTGTTCCTGCTTTCCCTGATGATCCTTTTAACTTCGTGGACGCTCAGTCTCTGGAGCACAACAACGGGCTTCGCACCTTTGTTTATGTTCTCCACCACCGACACTCTCTCCAGCCTGATCTGAGGTTCATTCCAGCCCTTTGACATTTTGCCCAAAGGATTTGGATCTTTGTCTCCCCCGTCTCGCTTCAACTTAGGGATCACAAAGTTCTTCAGGCTGCCCGTCTTGCCGCCCAGCAGGTATGAGGGGAACTCACTAGGTTTTGCCTCAAAAGAGCGCTGCTTGTTCCCGGCTTGGCATCTAATGTCGTCATCCCGTCCTCTCTTCTCTTTCTTATTTTGGGGGTTTTGAAGCGTTGAACTGTCTGTCCTCTGACAAACGCTCACATCAGTGGATTTTCTGCTTCCGTCAGGCTTCACTCTATGGCCGTCAGATTTAGCACGATGATCAGGAGAGGGTCTGTTGCAGTTTTCCCTTGACAATGTTTTGCGCTTCCTTTCCCTGTCCCTGTCCCTGTCCCTGTCCCTGTCTCTGTCCCTGTCTCTGTTCTTCTCCTTATCCCCATCTCTATCTCTATGCCTATTTTTATCTCTTTCTCTATCTTTATCTTTATCTTTATCTTTATCTTTATCTTTATCTTTATCTTTATCTTTATCTTTATCTTTATCTTTATCTTTATCTTTATCTTTATCTTTATCTCTGTCTCTGTCTCTGTCTCTGTCTTTATCTCTATCTCTATCTCTATCTCTATCCTTATCTTTATCTCTATCCTTTTCTCTATCCCTGGCTTTGTCTTCTCCGTGTCTGGAATTAGGGTTAGGGGTTCGCTCTGCCTTGCTCACGATTTTTGGCGCCTCCGGTTGGGTGACGTGGGATTGGTGACTGCTGTGGTTCTTTTCCTCTTTGTGGCGTGAATCCGATTGCCGGTCGTGCTTCTGCCGCGGCGTGTCCATCCGTCTGTCGTCTGAGTGTCCCTTGCCACCCTCCATCCTGCCATCGTGTTTGTGCTTGGACTCCCGCCGGCTTTCCTGCTTCTGTTTAGGGGTTGGTGGTTGCCTGTCTGAGCCAGATTTCCTGGGATAGTCAGCCTGCTGCTTGTCGAACCCAGGTTTGCTTTCGACATCTTTATCGGCCCTCGGGTCCCCCTTTGATTTTAGGCTCTTTAGGTGGTCCTCACAGAACTGCCTTGCTTCCAGTACCACTACAGGCTGTCCTATCACTCTGCCAGCTTTCTGCAGATCGATGCTGACCATCAAAGCAGGCCGACCAGCACCGTTACTTGCTGCACTCGTCTTCTTGGGTGCCACCTTGCTGCCAGCGTTGCCCCCTTGTACAGCGGGCCTGTCATTTGCCTCGGCTCCAGATTCCTGAGGATACGAGTCTTGCTTCCGTTTCTTCAGCGGCTTGTCTGCAACAAAGAACACTGTAGTTAAGACTCTCTACAAACGCTAACAAACACAGGGCAGTAAAAAAAATGCAAGGAGGCACAGGGAAAAATCCAACTTTATCCTTGAAATTCACCTTTATCCTGGACTCCTTTGGACCATCGTTCCCTCTCACTGGCTGACTCACATTCTATTCTCTCAATCTCTGCAAGCGTGTCTATCTCAGCGTCATCATATAAAACCCCACCAATGGCTCCAGTCTCCTTGGCATTCGGCCGAAGAGGGCTCTGCTGACAGTTCACCTGCTCCTCGGCACAAAACCTGTGTGACAAGTCCTGGGCATCCCTTGACAACTGATTATTATTCATCAAATCAGCTTCATGGTCTGAGGCCATATGTGTCCTTGGAGGAAATTCCCCAGACTGATCCACGTCGGGAATCTTCACCCGGGACAGTTTTAAAGTCAGCCTGGCAGAGTCTTTTGATGGAGAATCAACGATGTCATAAAAGGCATTTTTGTCCATCTGCTCCTTCTCCTCTTTACCCCTTTCCCTGTGCTTCTTTTTGCGGTCAGCGGAGGTGAGGAGCAGGTCAGGTGCTGCACCCGGTGGCACATCAGGTGGAGGTGACTTCCTGAAAAGAAGAGGCCTGGACCCTGCTGGAACACAAAAATAAATTCAAGGAAACGTGAGTGCCGTAGAAGAAGTCGTGGAAAATGATGTATTGTACAATAGGGCGTTATATTGGATTCTACAAAATGTGGAAGAATCCACTTGTTACTAAGGCAGCCTACTTCTTGCAGACTCTTCACTCCCAGCAGAGGAACACACAGACCGTGGCGATTTAACTGGAAATGAGGTAGCCCTCACGGAGGGGTCATCCTCCTGTCGGAACACATGACATCTATCATCACTTTTAACTGTCAGCATCCACTGCCGCACACTTCAGGATAATCTGGGTTCCCTGCATTACCTCATTTCCCAGTCTACAAGCCATGTTCATGTATTCCTCTTCCGAGCCGAGTCTCGAATTATGATTAGATGAAGTGTTCGCTGGCTGTCCAGAGACCTTGTTGCTGTGGCTATTTCTCACACCAGCAACAACTTGAAGAGAGGGAAAAAAATCAAATCTCCAGTTACGTTATTTGAAATGGGAAATGGATTACATCTGCATAGAGTGTTGTCTTAGATAGATTTACTCGTCATCTCATAAGTGAGTATAAGGGTTAGTGAGGTAAAATGAATAGTTGAAGGCCAGCTGAGTTTATCTGAAACACTGTGCAGGTGGTGTCATTTTTATAAACTAGAACTGTTTTCATCCAAAGATTAGTGGGAGGAATTTAATGGTATTTAGACAGCTTGTGGTTAGTGCTGCCAATGTTCTGTGAGGGAACAATGAGTGATCAACCCCTCAGCATCACACCTTTAGGAAGTACAGTACAGCATACAGTCCCTCATGAAAAGCATCTTCTTTCTTCCAACAGCATCATAAGGGCGCACAGGATTGAAATTCAAAAACTTTTCTATGATATCAAATGTTTGCTATTTGCATTCCTAAAAGAGCACCGGAAGGCTGCCAATGACACATTTCCCCCGACGTCACGTTGCACTCACCTTGCTGAGCCTGTTGCTGTTGGGAGTAACTGGGTGGAGTGTACTGCATGTAGTCTGCAGGACTCTGAGGCGTATAAGGACTAGGTAAAGGGCTGTTCTGCTGGGGCACAAACCGAGTTGCAGACCCAGACTGCGGGGATGTAAAGCATCTGTAGAAGGAGAGAGTTGAGAAAGTCTTTGTAGATGTATATTACAGATGCATCGGCTTGTTCATCATCTGAGTGTGCTGGGCATGGTCTTACCCAGAGGGGCTCTGAGGGACAGTGGTTTGCTGATAATTTGATACTGGACTCCCATGCACCTGATTCGGGGATATCTTAAACTGTTGCATCAATGGCTGCTGCAGTACACCTAAAAGAGAGGAATAAAAAAAAATCTATAATCAATGTGATACAAACATAGAGTTGAATATACTGGTTCTGCAGCTTCAAACCTCTCATATATACTTAGTTTATTAGGTACACCTAACACCACATTCTGTGGTATTGTACTGTACAGTATTATAGTAAAAGATGTTTACATTATATATGCATAGTTACACCTGCGTTTGATGGGTCAACAATAAGGTCTCAAGTTTGTATCTACATTTTTCCTCTTGCAATGACTCTGCCCCCCAATTAGGGCACCATCAGTGCAGCGAAACAAAGCACAAGCAGCGCATCTGACCAAGGAAACGCTCAGGTGAATAATTAGTTACAGTGGAAACCAGAGCCGGGCAGAGAGCATGCACTGAGCTAAACAACAATGACTTATTGCTTCCCTCCTTGCCACCCCCAAACCTTGCACTGGGTTGGCATACTTTTATCCCTGAAGATTTTGGGGTTCCTGGACAGCAAAGTCTGTAGAAGCACTGGCATGTCACCCTCGGGTTCATCATTCCCCAAGTTGTCCTTCAACTCTCTGGAAAGCAAAGAGGAGAAAAAGTGCCATTTCAACTGGCCCTTCATGATTCTGACAACAAAGAGTATGAGCGGACCTATCTGGCAAAACTGTGACTATTATGTCATCATTGATTTTGAAACGGCAATGCCCCGCTTCACTGTCAAACATTGATGTTATGCCAGTTTGTAATGCATTTACATCAGCATCGCTGACAACCGCATTGGGATGATGCTGATTTCTAGTAGTGTAAGGTTTTCTTTTCTTCAACTGGTAGCGCAAGCGAGTGGCAAACTATTTGCGTACTTACATGTGTTCAGTGGAGACCTGTTTAAGGCTGTGCACCAACTGAGTCACCAGAGTCTCATCCCGACACACCATCAGGTTGCTGACCTCTTCAGAGATCCTTCCATTGTACAGCAAACTCTTAGCAGTGGTGGCGGGGAGAGGAGACGGCAGGGGCAGCTGGTTCAACACTATGAGGATGATGGACAGACAAGTTAGATTTCTGATGACGCAGGCCCTGATGACATTCTTGTGTTTCATTTTGGTGTTTATGAATTTCTACTAAGAACGAACAGTTTGAAGGCTTCAGAATACATGCCAAACTCATACGTGATGGAAAAAAGCTGTGACAATATCTAGTAGACATACTGTTTATCCTAGGCATTACATATATGGTGACATCAAAAGAAGGAAAGCTCCATCACTCTCTACATTCATCAGGTCACCCCTTTATTAGGAACACTTTTACAATCTAATGGGACCCAAGATAACAGTTCTGTGTCAAAGCTTTCACATATCTTTCTGAAATGTATGATCTTCCATTGTTTAACCATTATTCTTGATTTCAATATTTTCACCAGAACTGGTTTGGGGCCCTGAGGCCTAAAACTTCCCATCTTCAGAAGCAAAAGCTGCTTCACCTCTTTCTGCCCTGAAATCACCAGGAGTGAGAAGCGTCACAATTACCATCTTCTGGTATAACCACAGAGCCAGTCAAGTATTCCTTAGCCTTGCCACATCTTGGTCTGAACGTCAGTGTTTAGGCTATGTGAACAGCATTAGGGAGACGATGCTGCACTTACAGTCTGTCAGGCTAGCAATTCCAGCAAGAGTAGTGATGGGGACATGAGGCATATCACCATTCATGCTGAAGATGAGGTCAAAAGGTCGTGTCAACGCACAGGCTGCTCAGTACCGCAAACTCTTCCTATTCCTCACATCTCCGAAATGCTGCAGAGACACAAAAAAAGAAGAGGCAAGAGATTCTCTTAAAGAATGTTCACTATAAGGAGCATTAATATTTTAAAAATGGCCAAATATTTCCCATGTAACTAGAGTGTGCCTCTTCTGGGACGGGGATTGGAAACTGTGTCAGCTCATGAGTGTGCATTATTGCAATGCCAACATAACTGCACCTCTGATGTAAGACGGATTAAGGCCTTAAAGCAAGCCTGGGCATGTCTTTACAAGTTATCGATCTGTAGCACCTTCTGGTGCCAACCAGAAGGTTCTGGTGTCCAAACCATCTTGTTCCCCGGGCCGTATTTTTTCCCTCCTCCCCCCTCTATAAATACACACTTTGACTTCGAGTCAGATGCGACTGTAACTGTGATACAGCACGCAGTGGCTGCAAGAAGCATACAATAAACAACGTTAGCGCTCATGTTGATAGAGTGTGTGCCGTGCATTGCAAATAAACTCAGGTGCTGGCGTATTTTACCGGATGTTGTTGATATCAGTGTAGTTACAATGATTCTGTCTTTCTGTGTGCATCTCTAACGTCTGGCTTGCATTAAGTGCTCCTTTGCTTTCATTTCAACAAGGGATACATAATAAAACTAAAACACAAGGCGATTTATAAACCCGTGCGGCTCGGTTACGGCTCAAATTCTTTCTTTTGTCAGTGTCAGCTAAGGTTTTTCGGGGCTGCCCAAACTACAGCAGCGAAATTAGCTCCTCTTGTCACCATAAAGTGAAGTGTCAGTATTATTACTCGGTTATCTGCCATTTTTTGTACACCCTTAGCCGAGACGGTGAGCGGGAGGAAGGCGTTTGTGAGAGTGACTAAAAATCAACTTAAGTCGGCTAACAACAACTGGAGATGCGGCTAATGTATGCTAGCTAGCTAGGTGTAGCTGGAACTTGCCTAAGCTAGCATCACCGGGAGTGCATCAAACCAGTTTAGCCGAGGGCTGCCGACTCTGTGTCGCTCTTCTTATCATACGTGTCGCGTATGGCTTTACATTTCCACCCCGCGTTTGCTATGGCCTTCCGCGACGCATCTCCGGCTCACGGAGTGGACCTCGGACTTGCCTAAGGAAGCGTAACCCCGACCCGACGCCAGGGAGGCAGAGTACAAAGCAAAAGACCCCATCACAAATCAGAATTACCCCCTCCCCTTGTCTGATCCCTTTAACGGCTCCCAGCGGCTGCCTGATGTGTCGTGCACGAGCGGCAGCACTCCGGAAGGTAAACGGTTTCTCCGTAAAGAGGTCGTTATTGTTGAATCAGGCTTATTTACCTCTGGATGTGATGAGAAAGAGAAGTGGTTCTGGTGGTGGTGGTGGTGGTGGAGGAGGAGGAGGAGGAGGAGGAGGGAGGCGGGGGGGAGGAGGAGGAGGAGGAGGAGCAGGAGTAGGATGGCAGCTGGAGAAGAGTCTCTAGCTCCCTCTCCGTCCCACAGCTCAAACAGCTCCTCCGAGTAACAGCGAACACAACGTCAGAGTAATCCCCGCCGTGGGGACCGGAGGGAGGGGCGGTTCTTCTTTCTCACGGAGGACATATCTGCCGGTGGGAGGGGGAGAGCATCCCCTCAGAACTCAGCAAAACGAGTTTTATCCGACGTTGGAAATTAGGTTTGCGGGTAATTCGCCACCACCACCCCTGTCTCTCTCCCAAGCAAACTAATGTTTGTTTAAATCCAGTAATGCTATGAATCTTCTTAAAGGTTTAGCATCATACTGTTAGAACATGCAGCACTATCAGGAGGGTCTACGCATTTCCTTAAGTTTCCCTTAAGTTTTCTCTGATCTGATCACTTCGAGGTGATGCGGGATTGTAGACTTGTCATCGCCATTAAACCACGTGGAAAATCAGCTGACTGCTTCCCACTACAAAAAACAACAAAAAAACAAAAACAAAAAAGCAAGTCTTGCCTAAAGCTGCAAAAGTCACTATCCTCTCAGGATTTTTCACTTGTTCCAGACTATACAGGATGCAGTAGTAGGAGAGCATATATACATCCATGCTTATTGAAAACATTCACAAATTCATAGTTTTGTGACTGATATCAAGATGGAGACGCATCAAGATTGCCTCAACTTCATAAACAGGCTTTGGTGGCCCTCTTGTGGAGGGAATATGAAATTGTTTGCAGACGATGCAAACATTTCGCTGTATCTTGTGTCTTTTTCTATTTCATGTCTGAGCGCCTTCTTGACAAGCCTAACTTTTCAGGCAATTTTCAGGATTTTTTCCCATTTTGTCTGTGCAACGCAACAGGAGCTCAGCGGTTGAATGATAAAATCAAACGAAAAATAGCAAGATCTAATATGTGTAATTGATGAGTCACTACTAGAAAATACAGTTTTATGTATCTTGAATTTTTTTATTAGTGTCTTTAAGGAAGGATTATTTAAAACAACACATGAAGCTCAACATGAAACAAGAGAGGGACTTTATTACACAGGAGCAAAGGCAGTGGAGGGCCCTGTGACTCGTATGCGGGACAATAAAAGGCCTTCAGGGCTCAGTACAACCACATAGTTTACTGAGGAAATAAAGGTCCTCTGCATATATTTTCCTCCACTGAATGGAAATGACAAACTTCATTATTCTACTCCAATTTAAAGTTTACTAACACCTTTGGCTCACTTTTTACTCCCTGCCAAGTTGAAACTTTAATTACTAAATGAGGAAAAAGGTCTTACAGGTCATCTTTGCTGTATAATTTGTTGATTGGTGACACCTTTACAGGCATATAGCCTCTTCATAATCTGACTGCTCTTTCAATTAGGCTATAGATAATGAGCTTATAAGAAATAATAGGCGTTCATTTTTAAATCTTTGCATTTTATGACACAGCAATAACATTTCCATGGCACATTGTATTGGATTTACTGGACTGAGGGTTAGGATGGAAGATTAGGATATTTGTGAATAACAATAACACACACACACACATACACACGAACAGCCAGCAGCTGACGCCTGTAGTCTCACGAGTGGATAATGAATGCTGTTGCGTTCAGGGCCGCGGGGTTTCACGGTAATTACTCCGCTTCAATGGGTTTAACCATGAGCCTCTAACCCGTGACGGTCATGAGGATTTTCTGCCCGGCTCGTTGCTGTCCTGCACATCGAGGCAAGGCATTTGAGGAGTGAAGTAACACAGAGTACCAAGGAGGCAGTCTCTGCTTTTTTTTTTTGAGAAGAACATACTAATCAGAGGAGTCGCTGCAATCTAATTATCCAATTTGGTAAGATTTCGATCTGTTCATCTTTTTGTCTTCCAGCAGAGGTAGCCCTATTGGGGATGCTGTAGAATAGTTTGTATTGTATTATGTCATGAGTTATCGTACTTTTAAAATAATGTTATCGTAGCCTGTTATTACCTGATCAGACAGAGCAAATAAATGGGACAGTGCCTGTTGCATGAACTGATTCTTTACATCTACCATCTGTAACAGGTGATGCTATCCGCTGCTGAGTAACCACATTTCTGACATTTCTGAGTAGTTCCACTTTGAAATGTGTCTTAGGCGATGTACCTTTTTTATCCTATGCCAATCTGATTCCAGCTGTAAAAACTGACATATGAACTTTCCTCTTACTTTGTGTACTTTATATTGTTTATGGGGGTAAAGTGTGTTGAGACTGATTATGTCCTGCATTTAGTTTCTGATGTGTATGCATCTTGGTGTGGAATTCATGTTGAGTAATGTTCTTAATGAATGCATATTTCATGTCCAACACAGCAGACTGATTTGACACCTGATTCCATAGATTATATGGGCCATTCTAAAATTTCATTTACATGATGAAAGTGAATATGATGTGAACCACTGAAACAACACACCGGCCCATTGAACTGTTTGAAATAGTCACATTGTACTTGCTCAGTTTGTAAAACGATTTTCTGCTGATTTTTAGCTTGATGCACTGCAATCATACAAACGGAATGCCTCGTGGAGACTTCAACATTTATTTTGCCAGCAGCCGGCGAGGATATGTCAGAGCTGAGGAGTATGTGTATCTATTTTATTTAAAAATATATGAGGGATCAAAAATATGGTTGACCCATAGTGCTTCTTATAGTATTATATTTTTTTATGAATGTGTTGTATATAACTGTATTGATATGCCAAAATCAGAGCAAAAGCCATAATGTACAAATTTCTGTGTGACTTTGACAAATCCAGGGCAGTGGGCATAGTTTTGCTGGTGGTCATCCTGGCATCTCTGTTCATCCTGGGCTGCTGGTACTTCAAGAAGAGAAGTGGCTACAAAATAATCAGAGTGAGACCATTATACTTCAAATGTTATACTTAGAGCAATGATTTATCTGTGTTGTTCAAACAAACTACAAATACCACCTCATGACTGTGTTCCTCCATACGGTCACAACCTTCCCTTTTAGCTACAGGCTTCCTTTTAAGTCCCAGATAACTTTTGACCACCAAATTCAAATCATTAGCCCAAGTGGACGTTTGTACCAAACAGCGATGAAATTTTCTCTCCAGACGTTCCTGATATGTCGCTTTCATAAAAATGAGATGGATGTGTTGTCACTGTCACATTGACCCTTGACCATCAAAATCAAATCAGTTCATCTATGAAATTAATATCAAATTTGACATCCCTGCAAGGAATGGGTTGATAGATGGAAAAGCAGAGAGATGGACAAGCCGATAATCAGATTTTGAATGTTTCTGTAAAATTCTACACACGTGACAATGTCATTTCCACAGTTTAACTGATGGATCAGATATAATGATAATGTCTTTATTTGATTTACAACCTCTTAGATAATTTTTCCTCACTGTCTCACTCCTGCAGAGCCCTAGATCGGGATCACCAGGTTACACGGGAGGCCAGTACTCAGAGGCAGGACCTTCAGCAGATAACAAGATGGCTCTCACTGACTTTGGCAGCTTCCGACCTGCGGTGAGGAACATAATAGGCCCTCGTAGAGTCCTCTCATTACCTGTCATGAATGCCTTTAATAAAGTCTGGCAATGACAAGTACACAGCTGGACAGGCAGGAAGTAATGATGTCCATCATTCTTAATTCATTTTTAACGAATGACCAGTCAACAATTAAGTCGGCAGACTCAAGCTCTGTGCAACCTTAAGTGTGCGACAGAGAGAGCACTTGTTCACTACAAAGCCTCAAGGCTCTGAACATGGTGTGGAGCATGTGAAGCTGACCAGGAGATTATTATGTCACCAGACTTGGGGTCGGTATTAAAAATGTTCAATTCCCAAGGGAAGTATGCGTTCATGTGTGCGAGAAAGGAGGGGGAGGGTTGGTTTCAGATCATATGAGAACTTGCTGATCATCTCTTCCCTTCCCTTTGTGCTGTTCTACTACAGCAGTTATTGGACTTCTAAGAGTCAAGTTTGATATAAAGAACCGCCATAAAAAAGCAACAGCAGTTTGAACACCCAATACTCTAAAGATGGAGGAGTGAAATAAATATAATCCGGTCACTGTGTGGGTTGGTCTTTCTAAATCTTCAATTCTTTCCTTTGGATGCATCTGTCCCACATTTCTCCAGGTTCCTAATGCTCCTCCAGCCTATGAAAAGATTTCCTCAGGGCCACTGCCTCCTCCCTATTCTCCCTGAGGGCAGATGATGTACAGATGTCTGAAGAAGAAGAAAGGAAAATAACGGAGAACAGGCTCTAAACTTCATCTGTTGTCTTGATGGTATATAATCTCATGTCACTGTCATTATGGTTCCTAATGCTTCATAGATAAATATACCATTAGGTAAAACATCCGTGTCTCTCACTTTGTAAGATTATTCACATGTATGAGCACAATGTATATACTGTAGTTTCTTTCAATAAACAAGCAAACTGATTTCACGAGGCACCTGGGTGTAAGGAAGCAGCTCAAACACACTTGCCGGGGACAGTCGCATTGTTTATTCCCATGCAGTAACGTCCACATTTGTTCAATGAAAATGTACCTAGTAAATATTTTTGAAAAATCTATATGGTAAAAATAAATAAATGTTGACCTCAAAACATTTTATGGGCTCAAACATGTAGTACAAATTGATCTATTAGTTTATTTATATTTCTAAAAAGTAAAATGTAGTTACTAGTTGAAAAAAAGGACGTGACAAAATCTGGATAGATGTATCATTCAAACTGACAGATAAAGTAGAGCTAGTTGCACCAATGAATAGTATCCCCGTTAACTGTTGAAGCAGTATCTAATGGCATTGAAAAGTATTACAAATTTTTTTATCTATCCTCCCATTTTCAAAGATTTGTTACAACAGTTATCATTACTGGCCATGAGGTTAAAAAAAAAGGAAAGTCAGGAGTCTATAACATTCATCTGAGGGCAGGCCCAGCAGTTCTCACTTGAGAAAACCATCACAGTATACATTTCCAGTACATCTGATTGAGCGTACAGGTTACCTACAAGATTGTTCAACCTTCATCCTAAATGTAAGTTACCAGTCACACTACAGCTGGAAAACTGTTTCTTAAACTAATCCGAGGATTACTAGAAGCAAGGGTTTACGACTGGTTCACTTTGTGTCTGCCTGCGGGGGCTGTAAAGAGGAATCATGTGCGTGTAGCGCTCCGGTGGAGCTGTTGGGGGAAACCACCAGTGCATCCAGTGGTTTGGGGCAAGCAGTCAGCTCTGCTGCATGGACCTGGCACTGAGCTGTGCTCAGAACGGCACCATCAGGACTAATTAGTAGCTTGGATGCTATGTTGGTATGGACGCCTAAGGCTGAGGTCTGCAGAGAGTGTTTTCCAAGTGCTTGATTGGTCAGAACGAGAGGTGGGTGGATGATGTTGTTTGTCTTCAGTGATGCGATTGGTTGAGCGGGGGTGATTAGTGCTGCGCTGCCGGATGGAGGTGCGCTCATCACGGGTGCTGTTTCAAAGGTGTTGACAGTGCTTCCGATTGGTTGAACCGTAGCAATGGGCAGCGTCTGCATCCTGGACACGGCACTTACAATTGGTGGGACAGCCACTGTTGGCAATACTTGTGTTCGTGTGCCAGCAAGCACTGGCTGCATGACTGCAGGCACCTCTTTTCTGATTGACGTGGTACCTAGTCCGGTATGTAGTAACGCCTGTGATAGGGTTGTGGAGGGCGCTGCAACTCTAACTGCTGTCTGTTGGGGCTGCATGCCCGGGCCTGGTGTCGTCATTGAAACCACCTGCTGAGCAGGAACAGAAGAATGCCAAGGTGCGCCTGCTACAAGGGGAGCTGCAGCTGAGGAGAGGGGTGTTGGAACTGGTATGACAGGGCTGGGCAAGGACACAGCCGACGGGCTGGGTGCAACCAGCAAGGATGACAGAGGCGCTGACAATCTAGGGAAGGGGTGTGCTACGGCGGGCGAGAGGGCAGGTGTGCATTCAGCTTGCATGGATGTACCTGCAGCTAACCTGACCGCAGCCAGTGCTGACCCAAAAGCAGGGGCACTGGTTGCCACCGGGGAAAGCAGAGCCGGTAAACTACCTAACCTCGGCTGGGATGAGACGAGAGCGGGCGTACCTGAAGGAGGTGACGCAAAGTGACCGGCCTGTGCCGTTGGCAATCTCGGCAGAGCAGACACTACATTTGTTTTACTGGGTAACATCGTCGGGCCGAGGCCAGACGTGCCAGACGTTAGTCGTACTGGCGGGACATTGGGAGTGGTCGCTAACAACGGTGGACCGACAGTAGGCGTGCATGCTACAAAAGGAGAACTTGCAGCTGGTACACCAGACAGCCTGGCAGGGGACTGGGGTAAGATTGGTGCTGGAGGGGCCGCGGGCACGTGGCTTGCCCCTTGGGGAGGTACTGATGCTCCAGGGTTGGTAGCGCTGGCAGTAGGCACTTGTTGTGGTGCAGGACTAGAGATGATGAGGACATGACTGCCTGGGCCCAGACCCTGGGGAGGGACTACAAAGCGTGCGCTGTTAAGAAGGATTTGTGTGCCAGCGGCGAGGGGCGTAGAGGTGTTGATGACTATCCTCTGCTGGATTGTGCCGGTAGCAGAGGCGGTAATTGGGGTACTGGCGGTCGTTGCCGAGGAGATGGGTGTAGGGGTTTTACTGAGAGCGAGTTGAGATGAAGAGAAGAAGGAAGTGGCTTCCTCACCAGTGCCGCTTTGGATATTTGAGTGCTGACAGACAGTATTGGGTGCAGAGGTTTGGGCTTGGTTACTCTGTACCGTGGTGATCACCTGAGCAGGAGAGCTGCTGGGCAGTCCACTCGCAAGCATACCAAGGTCCTTCTTGATCGTGTTTCCTGCAGACAAGGCTGCGGCGGTAGATGCGAATGTGGACAGGCCCGTTTGGGAGAGCATGGCGAAGGAAGGGGCGCCCTGCAGTTGAGAATTGGTGGTCAGAGAAGCAAGCTGGCCAGAACACGTTGAGATTGTACTCAAACTTGTCGATGGGGCCAGTCCGGAGGTGGTGGCCGCCTGACAGTCTGTGTCTGAGACAGACAACGTTGTGCTCTTAGAAGGAGAACGTGACAGGGCGCCGATGGTCTGTCCGATGGTGGTTGTTTTCCCAGACAACTTAATCTGAACCCCTGGAGGCACATAAGGAAAATATTTTATCTAATAGCTCAGTGATGATAATGGGATAAAAGGTAATCTGGGTGTTAGCATAGCAAGCTAATAGTATTAAATGTTTTACTGCGTCCTTGTTTTTGTTACAAGCTGCGATAGAGCAGCTGGTATTGTTTTCACCGTGTTGTCTGTGTTTGTGTGTTCCGCGTACACATTTTGAAAATGTAGCAATGACTACCAGCTCATGCGTCAGAGTATCGACATGCTGATGGGCGTTACACCCGGTGTGAGCCCATCGTGGGATTTTTTCCTGCACTTCAAGAACAGCATGGGATGCACAAACTTGACACCCTATGTACGCTGATTTATCCATATAAATCTACAAAGAAATTTCAAACAACAGACCCACCTGAGGGAAGACTGATGCTCTTGACCTTGGACAATGCTTCTGAATTTCCACTGACGATAGACTGACCTGAGCTCAATCCCATCTTCTGACTTGATAATGAGGTGGTCGCCAGCTGTCCACCAGCCCCTGCCGCCGTGGCCTGCTTTGGGTTGCTTGCCATGAAGTTGGTGGAAGACGTCGCTGCAGGCTGGCTGATGAACATGACTCGTGAACTGGCCAGTGATGTCGCAGAAGAGGGCGCGCCTTGTGACGCGGTTGAAGGTGAGGCGGAGGAAGATGAGGGTGTAACCAGGATGAATTTAGTAACTTGGGGTCTCTCGTCCGTGCTGACCCGTTTCACACCGGCCTTGCTGACCTCTGCTTGTGTGAGAACGTGCGGAACGCCAGAGCTACTCAGTGACGGGACAACGACAGTGTTTTTCACTAACGAGGCTTGAAAATGAGAACCGGCAGCAGCCGTTTGCGTTAGCTGGCCGATCTTTGTCACGACCGCAGAGCAAGCCGCGGTGTTGGACCCTTGACTTAAAGCAACACTAGTACCTGCAGTCTGGCTTGCTGGGCCTGTAATGGGAATGCTACCAGAGACTGCAGTGTGCATGGGGGTTGTGACAGCGGAGGGCGACTTTAATACTGAAGGGGCCTGTTTCTGAGGTGGGGCCGCCGAGACACCGGTCACTGCTGGGAAGGTAGAAGGGGAAGTCTGAGAGGGAGGAGATGGAGAAAACGTGGGCGATGCCTTGGACACGAGGAAGGCCTTAAACTGAGGCGAGATGGTGATGACTGGACTGGTGGGCAAAGAACCAAGCGCACTGTGATCCGAGGACGTCTGAACCTTGACGATGCCCGTGTTGCCTCCTCTAGTTGTAACCAGGATGGACTGTGAGTCACGGATACACACGGTCTTAAGCTCCTGCTTGGGGTCCGTAGATTTCATAAGCTCGGTAGAAGCTGCACTGGAAGGAGTCGCGATGGGCGAGGGGTTTGGTGTGACACTTGGTGGGGTGCCAGCTTGGGGGCTGCAGACTTGCGCCCCCCTGAACCCTGCTGCGTTCAGGGTCCCCTGTTGCTGACGAGGGGAAACGGAAGGAGAGGGGGTTCTCGCTGCCCTGGCATCTTTTAGGGGAGCAACTTGCTGAACGGGGATTTTGTTTTCAGGAATGGTGAACCCAGGCACATTGGTGGACATACATAAGGGAGTGGCCACTTTAGAAGCTGGGACCTGAATGCCCTTTGATTGTTGCTGAAGCAAAGCGGATGCCTTTTCTTCTGTTTTGTTAATTAGAATGTTAGAAGCCAGAATCACCACTTGCTGCATGACCTTCTCTCCAGTGTTTTGGTTCATGACAGGATGGACAGAGATCTTGACCGGGCTGCTGCTGTCTTTCCTTACGAGCTGACCCAGCCCCTCGGGTACCTTGTAAACCACTTGGACAGGACTTTTTGGTACAGTCTGGGTTGGTTTGGCCTGTGGTGATTTAAGTAGAGCTGCCGTCACTGTGGCCGTTCCTTGCTGTCTTTGTCCTTGTGCCTGCATTTGTTGTGAATTCTGCTGGGAACTGGTTGGAAAAGTTTGTGCTTTTGAAAGTTTTGTTTTAGTCAGTGCAGAAGTAGGCAGGGAGACCAAAGACCCTTTGCTCTGACTATCTCTGCTGTTGACCACTGGGCAATCGGCAGGCCGTTTCATTAAGGTCACTTTGTTTCCCACACTCTTAGCCAGCAGGGTGGGGATGGGCGTGTAGCCCTTAGGTAGTCCAGTGGTGGGGTGGAGGATGGTGGGTTTGGGTGATGGTGAAGTCTGGGCCGGTAACCCCGCTGCCCACGCTGAGCTTGAATCCCTGGATTGATTTGATGGGACCAGATCAGGTCTCGACTTTGGCCCAGGGTCAGCGGGAGAGGCGATGTTGCTGCCGCCGGTCTGAACTCTCGGCAGCAGACCCACGCCTCTCTCTGTGCTGGTCAGAGAATGCTTGAGGTGGATGGGAGGTGGGTAGGCCGCTGCCGTTTCTCCAGCAGAGGCAGCCACAGACTCCCTGGTGCTTGCTGAGAACATATTAGAGATATCCATCAGGTTCAAACAGACAGGTAGTGACATTAACTTTTCAATTCCTCTAGGACGGTTAAATCAGATCGGAGCTATGCACCATAACTGCACAGCAGCCTTTAAGGACAAGGAAAACACAATTTGAATTTTTATCATTACATTACAGCAAACAAAATCTGACTCTGTTAGACTGTGGTTCTATTACTTTACCTCCACTCCAAAGACCTCGGGGTACTATGTGTTCCAAGTCTTCCTCTTCCGATCTTCTGTAATGATCGGTGAGTGAAAGCGCCTCCTTCCCTAAACCCCTCTCTTCATCTTCATCTGATGACGACGAAGAAATGCACTCCTCACGCACGAAGTTACTGTACTCTGGGTGCTTCTTGAAGTCATCAAATTCCTTCTTCAAACGAAGCCTGATACAGGAGCAGGAGGAGAAATAATAGAGCAGGGATCTCTCTCGAGTCCGATAACGATGCTACAACACAAAGAGCTGTTCAATCAACGTTGTTACGCTTTGGTGCTCAAAAGGAACAAGCAACCACACAAAACATTACCATCAGGACAAAGCTGTGATGAACAAAAATTTATATTTATGAAGGTTTGATCCCATAATGTGAAATGAGTTCTACCTGTTCCTTTGGTAGGCCTTAACAAGTTTGGGTTCCCAGGGTGAAAGCTCATTTAGGAGTCTGATTAGCGTGCTGTGGAGGTCTTTCACTGCTTCTCTCCTGTAATACCACCGGCCCTGTCGGTTCAAACGGGTAAGAGAGACCTCGGTCAGGTGACCAGTATTAAAATGTGAGAAAACGCGTGAGCACTTTGTATTCTCCGCCAGGTACGGAAGGCTCTGGCGGCATGTGAGCAAATCCCCTTCACAGAACCACGGCCGTCACCCACCAGTCTCTTTTTCGTGCTTTCCAAGTCATCGAGCTCGTCCTCTGTCTTACTGATCAGATCGCGCAACTCGTCGAGGCTGGTGCATACCAACTGCAGGGGAGAAATAAACGGAGTAAGAATCTCTTGATTGAAAAGAGAAAGAAAAGAGTGACAGGAGAATGGCGGGGTTTAAATCGAGACTTCCAGATGGTTGTAGAACTATGTTTTTTTTTTAAATTATTATTTCTCAGTTATATATAGCTATAACTCAGCTATACAGTGTGACTACCTTAAATGATGGTTCAACTGGTGGTTCATCTTTAATTTTCTTTGAAGTTTCAAGTTTTTTTCCTGTCCAAAAGACAAGAGTCAGTCATGGAAAAAAAATTACTGGTTATAGTTATTACTGAAAAAGAACTGAATAATAGAGCAAATTTGGAAACTATCCCGTTTGACACTGGGGCATGCGAAGCCGTGTAAAACCATTTAGTCTCACCTGTTTTATGTTTCTTTTTCTTGTCTTTTCTCTTGATCGTGGTGGCAACCCGCCGCACTGCAGACTTGGCAGCCTCGGCTGGGGGAAGCCTCATCCTGTCCCCGTGCTGCAGCTGCTTGCGCTCTCCTTTTGCTCTCGGCAGCTGTTCCCTCCCTCGCTTTTTCTTCCGCTTTTTTTTTTTAGTCCAGATTTTGTCAGACACCCTCTCCTCACTTGAGTTCTGAGTGCTCTCAGAGGACAGCTGCGTTGCTCTCCCCGGTGTGCCACAGCAGCAGTCGTGGCCCTCAGGTCCGGCATTACTAGTTTTGCTTGTGCCACATTCCAAACAGGAAGATCTTTGGTCTCCCCTGACCGGAACTTTCTTCCTCCATTTTGAGCCCCGCCGGTTTGGTCGGGGAAGCCGGATTCGCTGAGCGAGCAGGGGACCTGCCAGTGTAGCTGTGCTCCCCTACACTCAGACAGGGCTCCTGTGTCTCCGCTTCAATGGTGCGCATTGAGGACAATAAGAAGCCCTGCTCCTGTTTCACTGTGGGTCTCTTGGATTGATGCTCCAGCTCTGCAGTCTGTTCCTTAAGAGTCATTTTCACACCGCTTCTTCCAGGAGGACTCGTGTGTAAAAGGGATAAGGAGTTAGTGTGTATTTTTAAGTCCAATTTGGAGTCCTCGCAGGAGTCTCCCTCGGAGGACCCCGATTCCAACCCCTCCTCTTTCTTCAGAGACCACGACTTAAACGTTTTTTCATCTTCCTCCCTATCGCCATTTTCCCTTTTGAAAACCCCAAGTGTCTCTGGTCTCCCCTTTCTGAAATCATCAGCCTCTGCGGCATCCGTGGAGCCTCCATAACACTCTCCGTCACTTTTATTCACCTCGGCCTTAATCCCATCAGACTCATCCCCCTCTGTCCCTGGCTCAATTTCAACTTTTTTGACCAATACAGAAGGGAAAGGGAGAGCTGGGGGTAAACTGGGGCTCTGGCAGTAGATCCTCAAGTCTGCCCCACAGAAATGCGGAAAGTGTATATAGGCATTCTCCTTGCTGTCGTAGCCTAAAATCGACTCCCTACATTCATGGATAGGCTGGGCCAGCACAGCATCCTGCACACCTTTCTGTGTCTCGTACACGTTATCACACAGCCCCTTCAGAAGCCATACTCGCTGGTAGAAAGGCAGCAAGTGAAAAGGCTTCTCCTCCAGAGGACTCACCTCCCCAAGGGTGCTGAAAAATTGGTGGCAGAGTCCCAGCTGCTCAGCCCGACCCCACTGATCATGGGAGGCGCCGACAACTCGATACCAGCCCATAACCCGCTGCCTGAGCTCCGACTCCCATCTGCGGTAAGGCAGTGCAGGCCGGCGGTGCAGAGTGACCCTCCGCTGGGGCGGGGATAGTAGGGAAGACATGATTTTGGAGAGCAGGAGGCTGCAGCGGGGCATCAACAAACAACGCTCCAGCTCAAAAAATACTATCTCTGGGAGGTTCAGGGCAGTCTGAGCCAGGCAGAGAAAATGGCCAATGGCAGGGAGTTCCCAAAGTGTATCCACAGTGTGGGGGGAAGCCTGTGACAGCAAAGTCTGCTCCCATTCTTCCACCTCCTTGGCCGACATTTCCTCTGCCTCTTTCTTCTCCAGCTCACGTTGCCTGAGAAGTCAGAAAACGTATGCAAATTGTGGGCAAGTTTACTTCTCTACCAAATCTGAAGCAAGTTTCTTGTAACATTTAACCCTATTCAAATAAGAAATATCCTCTCACCTCTTCTCCTCCTTGGCCCTCTGTTGCTCTTCTAGCCGTAAGGCCTGGACCATGATGGACTCGTGCCCTCCAACAGTGATGGTAGCCAGACTTCGAGGTGCCAGTCTCCTCCTCGTGGAGGTGCCCCCTGATCCCCGTTCCTCCTCCGCACCAAAACGTCCTTTAGAAGTGACTGCCAAGGTTGTCTTCTCTCGCAGCGTCCTCGTTTCGACAGATGGAGAGGAAAAAATAGATGTGTCAATATGATGCAAGCTGCTCCATTGTAGCTTCCAGGATTGTTGGACGCGATCAGACAGTGTATCTCCATGACTGGTGTAATCCATGTAAATAAGTAAATATTTGATCGGTAACTATGGCCACTGTATATTTTTACAGAGTAAAAATACTGACTGGTGCTCTTTCAAAAACCATATCTACTAAATATTTGTGAGCTAATAACCTTGCCAGACAAACATTTCTTGCCTGTATTAACTTATGATGCACATGACATCATAAGTTACACCATCCGACACCACCTGGGCCTGATTTGATTGCAGCTGTTCAATGATTTGGACATTTGCCAGCGAAGCTATTTGTTTATCAGTGTAATTACATTATGTTTACCTGGATAGCAATGTAAGCTTCTGCTCCAACATAATTTCCAGCTTTTGAGCCTGTTTGGAGACCCAGTGATCCACCCCATGGTAGCGATAACAGTTCTCCAGCATCAGCCTGAAGTCTGCAACAAACTCTGTAATGGTCTCATACTCCTGGTTAATGAACTTTTCCTCCATCCTCCGCAAGCACATCGACTGCCTGAGCTGTGCCTGGCCCCGGCCCCGCACACCTCCAATACCGTGCTGTGCCTCCTGGTGGCCGATGGGATGGAGGAAAGGGCTGGTGATCCCTTTGTGCTTGTCCAACAGAAAGCCAGTGAATATCCTATAAGCTTGCTGGACCTCTTGGTTCATATCATCCTCAAAGCTATTGCTGTTAGTGGAAATGCAGACCTCAGGCAGTGAGAGGTCACTGTTTGAAAAGTCCGACATGCCATCACTGCTGAGAGCAGGGTGGTCGCCCTCAGCAGTAACATCTCTGCCGTCTCCAGGACAGTGTAAGGCTACCATTGTCTCAACTTCACAGGCGCCATTGCTGAGCCCATCCTCGGTTATTACCAGGTCAGTGTCTTCAGCGCTGCTGCGCACCACTCTGGATTGTGAGGACATGCTATTGGAGCTGGGCTGCTGTGGTGCTGAGCCTTGGTCAGCCTCAGTTAAGTCTTGGTTGTGGAACAGTGGTTGGCTACAAGCTGCTGTGATTTGGTTTGTCATATCCTCCTGATCCATGGCGCAGGCACCTGAAATGGGTAACAGGTGTCACCTATGGTGAACTTTGATGATGGAAAAAAACAACACATAGTCTTGACGTAAGGGGAAACTGGAACAAGACTCACACAGAGCACTGATCTGAGACAATTACTTAGTATTTACATTGTCAGGTCCAGAAAGAATTGGAACCGAGAAACTGAGAGTTCACATCAAATAAAACTAAGATCGCGAGGCTAATATTACAATTCCTGTCAAAGCAGGTGCTGACATTATTACAGCCACATGATTAAACACCAAGATGTTTACCTCTTGTGACTGTGTCCAAATTACTAGCAGCTGAGCTTCATTTATCTACCGCTCTGATCTTTGCAAACTTTTTTTTTCTTTTCCCTGGATCAATGACTAGCTCGCCTGAAGTTATCTAGCTAATGGCGAGCTAGCTATTAACGACAGGTATATCAACAATAACTAATCAAAGTTTGTTCTGCTTGCTCACAAAGGAATCTACATTTCACTCCCTTATCGTGTCTGCCTCCCGATCACGTGCAAAATAAGACCAAAACACACTGACCAGAGGCAGAGCTCGGTTGGTTAAACAACATACCTCAACGTTTTCAGTGCGGCTCCAGACACGCACCAGGCAAGACAGCCTCCCAGTAAGCTTAGCAGCCACGGCAGCCTGTTAGCTGGGTTAGCTCGCTATTGTCTCCAAACTGCGGCCTGCAGTTGCTGCGTTCGCTGTCCATGGTGAAATCTTTCTGGCAGCTGTATGTCCAGCAGATAAAAAGTTATGCGGGCATCTCATGTCGTAGGCGCACGGAGAGATGCCAGTGACAGCAAGATTGCTAAAGGAGCATTAGCCGGAGTATCACAAGCTAATTGTCCGACAATGCATAAACAGTTCATTATCACTAGCCGTCCAGCTAACCAGCTGCGTTTGCAAGTTGACAGCTACTTTGTGGCAGCTAAAATTTGCTAGGTTCACTTTGGAGGCAAATTTTGCGACATGTGTCGGATATCTTCTGAGCCTCCTGTGCTTTCAAAATGCTACGAACCGACTGCACTCGCTTGCTCGAAGACTACTGAACCGTCCACTTCACTTCCACCCTGCGTGCGCGCGATGCAAATGTGCGCAGCCTGACGTAGCCAGCTGGTCGCGTGTCACGCCAAAAATGTTGTTTGGGTTTGAGGGTAATGTTGGCGCGCGCTCACGTTACCCTATATTGTGAAACTTATTGTAGTTATGTCACCCATTGTCACTGACAGTGGAACGGGAGTCATTCTTTCATTAAAATAATAACAATAAAATGCACATAATCGATAAGACTGCTGTGCGCAGTGACGAATCGGCGGAATCGTACTGTTTGAACGTTCATTCATAAATTGAGTGCTCCAGTGTGTTTCGTTGAGGCACAGAAAACACCACAGGTACTGTTTCATGAAGTGTAAACTCGAGCTGCACACGTGTCTCGCGTTTAGCCGCTAGGTGTCACTACACTGTAATGGACGACAGAGAGACGAGCGTCTTTTTGCGCGGGTAGAGGTGAAGAGTTGTTTTGCCCGTTATTTCGCCTCTCAGGCTCATAACCACAGCCGATTTACCGCATCCACCACATGGCTGTTCTGATTATGGACCTGTTTTATTTGTCAGTTACACATTAGGAGTGTCACATTTTGTAAAGTACCTGAGAGAATTGGCAGCCTGACAGATTGAAATTACAGCTGTAAAGTCCCAAATATTGATTGGATGACTATCTCGGCCTACAATGCCTTAGGTTGAGATGGTGATGCACAGGATTTAAAGTTTTTATACCACGAGACTGTTGTCTGAGAACAGTTTCCCTGAACACATTTAGCTCCAGTCGTGGTTTTATTACATCTGTTATGTCTATCAGCAAAAGACAGAACATGCACCATCAGGAAAACCCGAGCAGATGTTCTATTCTCTTACGTTGACAGCTTTAAACTTGCCAGTGGCACATCAAGGAGGTCTCCTGCTGGGACAACTGTTAATTAAGCAATTGTGCCACCAGAGGCATGTGTTTTACAGTGATTTTAGTATAGCTAAAAGGTATTGTCAGGCATGGGTTTTTTTGGCCTACTTTTTGATACACAATGATGAAAAATGATGAGCTATGCACTGCCATGGTTTGCATAAATGCTTTGAGGGACACAGACAGAGCCAGGCTCATTATACAGTTCTTCAGGGGGAGGCTTTGAGGGGCTTCTACTGTATGTTTTGATCTGCTGTACTTTGGTAACAGTATAGATTAAACTGTGGTAAATGCTTAACCGAGGCACCGTAATGAAGACCAATATTCCAATATAAAATGTAATAAAACTTAATACGATACATTGTGGAAAAACAACAAAACAAATTAAAATTGAATAGTTCAAATACACAACAACAAAGAAACAATACATTTTCAGTGCAGTGGTAAGATTCACCAAAACAACAACAAAAGAAATACCTTTAAAACTAGATTTAAAACTAAATAAAAAAATATATACATATTAATAATTAATTAATTATTATCCAACATTAATTACAAAAAACAAAGGTACAGGAGAACAGGTGTGGTTTTAAATTTAATTTGGAAGAGACTAAGGTTTGGGCACATTGAAAATACTCATTTGATTCTATCTTTGTGTAGCCTAGCAGCTGAAAGCTTTTTGGTCTAAGGGGCCTGTTCGGTTTGTTTTTCATGCACAACGGCCCTTTAAAATCTATTCTCTAATTTATTACAGTTTGTAACATATATACATTTCTGGTTCCAATCTATTGTTCTATATATATATATAACTGATAAGTGGCACAACAATAGTAGTATATTACTGTATTATAAAGGCCTCCGGGACACGGTTCAGCAGGGAGAGCTGTGCCTTTAACTGCAAACTGTGCTCGCTTCGACGTTATTTCGCGAGATTTGCTTGGCGCCGCGACCTCATGTGAGACACCTCCTGCGCGCAGCCAGTCCGACGTTACCTCTGCAGAGGAAAACGCAATGGAACCCTGAACATTTTTTTTTATTTCCACCTCCTTTCGCCCCTGGAAAACAACGTTCGCGTCTGATTAACGCTTTATCTGCTATTCATTTGAGGCGTAACAGGGCGGTGCAACGATGTGGATCCAGGTTCGTACCATAGACGGGAAGGAGACGCGAACCGTTGAGGATCTTTCTAGACTGACCAAAATTGAGTCTTTACGGTTGAAAATACAGGACATCTTCAATGTAAGCCCGCAACAGCAGCGCCTCTTCTACCGAGGGAAGCAGGTAAACCCAGTTTTTTGTGTCATCCCGTCATGCACCAGTCGTTTTTTTTGGAGGGCTTTGGCAGGGTTTGGTGCTGTGGAGAGTGAGCGGTCCTCCTGGTGTTGTGGCCGTTTCGGACCCATGCGAGCTTCCTGTTTTGATAGGAATTCGCCAATGGTTCTTGCGCAAGAAGCCCGGGGTTACGCGGTGTGCCAGCCCCTGCGATTAAAAAAAAAACCGTCGACGTATGTGTGATGTATGAAGATGTATGCTCATAATATGGATCCGCTTGATATTGTTTGGGTTGGTGGAGACCTGCATGCAACAAATGTCTCGGCGCCGTAGACATGTTTGTTTACATTGCCGAGCGAGAGAGAGAGAGGAAAGAGAACATCGCCCTCTGTTTCCACATGTAAAGCAGTGCAAACAAAACACTCGCCGAGCTGAACTTATTTAACCGAATGAACGCACACGCAGCAGTCCGTGTCCCCGAATATCAATTTTGTATTTGTACGTACAGTACGTGTCGCTCGGAAGTGCACTGAGCCCATCGGGGATCCATCAGGCATGTGCATGTGGTGCGTTATTATTATTATTGTTATTGTGATGAGGATGTTTAATGATCATTGGAGGAAGGAGGGGACTCGTCGCTCCACGTGCCCTGACATCTAAAAGCAAGTGTGGTTGTGTTTATGTGTACGGTGAGGAGAGACAAGGCTGCCTGTTGCGAAGATGACATGTCATGTCATGGGGCTGACAACTTTAGCAGTGCACATGGAACACAAAGATTTTTGTCTCCAAATTTCCGTCACATCATTACCATGTGGTGTTGGCTCGCAAGGCTCGAACTCAGAATCAGCATCTGAATACTTTATTACTCCCCAGGGGGGTAATAGCTTTGTTATAAGTGCTCCACTTAAATATAAGACATAAAGATAAAAAAGAGCATAAAATTTTGGTGTTGGTAATACTGCACTTTATATTATTCGGTAAAATCTAACATTGTTACAATGTAATATTCCCGTCATAATGTATAATGAACAGGATATATCAGCAGACATTTTTTTGTGTTTTAGTTTTACATTTAACGCTAGAAAAAGGAGGGACATAGTAAACATTCTTTTAGATGTCATCTCTGATTCCAAGCTGCCAATGACTATTGTGTGGGTTTACCGCACCGTCTGATTGCATTAATATTGCAGTTTATGTATAATCTCCTATAAGCAGTTTATCCATCTACAAGGTGACAAATCTCCGATCTGATGTTGTGATTTGCAGCTGTCATGTCTGAATGACTTTCTGTCACAGCATGATATGTCAATTATTCATAATTTATATGTTTAAATGTCAAAATAGTAAAAAAAACAAAACATTGATTCAATGTATTAACATATGTTTATATAACTGTGTAATCTAATTTCACCCATAGTGCCATTCCCAACTTTTTACATTGTAGATAATGCAAAATACAGTGGATCACATTATCTTCATAAATGTTGTTTCAGTCATATTTTACATGGCTTTCACAAAATATCATTATTGTTGTTGTTACGTTCTGACTGAAACTCTATCATTGTTTGAATATTATCAGCATTCTGAAACTTACAAGATTCATCAGACAGCTTGGAATACATGCGACCGACACCACTCCAAAAAAACTTTGGCCCACTGTTATAATATCACTTCATTTTTGGGAGGAAACAAGCTTGAAAGCAAAAATAATTGTTCAAGACCTGACTGAGATCAAAAAAATTTGGAAAATGCAGCCACTGACCTGGCAAAATGGCACCTCCGCACGCTGTGAAATCATGTGATGTTCAAAATGCGATGTTTTGTATCTTACTGTGAACAGATGTTAGCGTACCTTTTTTCTCGCCCACATAGTGAATGAAAAAATAGAAAAGTTTCATGTCGTTAAATGCCAGCAGGTGTGAAAAGTGTTAAGCTGCTGCCCCGAGATGGACACGTGTTTGTGTGTGTGCGTCATGGCGGACGGTCACATGCAGCGTGCGGCCTTAAAGCCTGTGGTTCGCTTTTAAAACACAGACAGGCATATTTTATGATCTGCACACACACACACACACACACACACACACACACACACACACACACACACACGCACGCTCATAAAAACTCCCATAGTTACTGCTACTTTTAAAGTAGTAGAGGCAGGGAATATTTGGAAAATATATATCCCGAAGCCTCAGGTGTAGTGCTGTAATGTGATTCTCTGAACAGAGACTTCATTCACTATTTATGCTTGGTTTGTTCAAATATAGGAACATACACTGTATAAAAGGATCAAAACAGAAATGACAAAGACTGAACCACTGCATCTGACAATGCATGTTGGGTGGGAAAGGTTCTCGGAACCCACCAGATGATGCTCAAAGCCGACGGGATTCCATGATTTATTTAGTATTTTAGCATAACATTACAAAGCTGATATTAACACAGTATGACTCAGCCAGGCGAATAAGCCCTCAGGAAGTAAGCGGCCTACATGATGTGTTGATCTCAGGGTGTTTTCATTTTGTCACACGTTCCCCTTCATTGATACGCGTCAGGCAGTGTCGCAGGCCAAGAATTTCCTTAATAGCTGGTTTTCTGCATTTTCAAGTCGTCTAACCTACTTCCTCTTATGTAATTAAACGATAATGAAATCTCACAGACATTACAGTCTGAGTCACGCGGGGCTACGATGGGTTCGTTTTCTTCCCTTGTTTGTGTGCCGTCGTGTATACCGCAGGACAGGGGAAAAGAAGAGACGAAAATAAGAGCTGTGTGGCGTGGTGCCGTAGCACATGTTTGAGTTGGCACATCTAATAATGGCGAACCATTATGATGAAAAGAGATGAGGAGATATCGGGTAGCGCAGTTGTTACACCTCACGCCCCAGTGCTCCCTTTTACTCGTAAGTTAGTTTCATTGTTCTGAGCCGTTTTTCCCTAAAATCAGCTAAACCCTTGTGTAACTTCAAAACGCCATAGTAACAGCGCACAAAGCAAAGGGCACCCTGTTAAAATTCAAGAATGCGATCAACGGCCGCAGATACGGCGTACTGTGTTTACATTAGCTTTATTCACAAGCAATTGGCTGTTGTGTTGGAATTGAACCGGACTGTCGGAGCCGCGGCTGCAAAGGCCAGGCCCGTGTTGTAAATCCTGCGTTTCCTTCATTTCACCGGAAAAAAAAGTGGGGAGGGTTCATTAGGGGATTTCCATGTGTTAAGTAATGCGAGGAATGGGCCAGTGACACGCAGCGTACACTAGCTAGTGCCCCTGCATGCACGCAGCGGTGCCTGCGCTCTGTTAGGATTTAGACTTGCAGCAGAATAACTCCGTCTAATTCCTTTTCAAAATGGCGTCTTGTCACCCCCCCCACCCCCACCCACACCCCACCCCCACCCCTCCAGCTCACTGCGCGCGCTGCCTCGCCGTTTCAAAGTCACGCTTGCCCTTGAGTCGGAAAGGGTCTCAAGCCAGCAGCCTCACAACTTCGCCTCTTGTTTTTTGTTTTTTTTTCTCTTTCTTTTTTTTTTTTTGAAACGGGTGTTTCAATATGCCTGCGCGCTCCTCGTTGCGTCTCTGTTTCACTTTGAACAACGTGTCGTGTCGCTCGCGCTCACGAGCAGGCTCGCACACACACACGCGCGCGCACACACACACACACACCTTCCACTGTCCGTGCGGCCTTTCTGCTCAACGCCCACACTCACTACATGGCTTCTCATTTTCTGATGTTGAAAAAGGTTTGGGCCGTTCATTAAATGCTTTAAAGCTCGGCCTGTAATGCGTCAGCGTGCTTCAAATAGTTCATTTGTTGGTTGGTTGGGGGTTTTTTTTGTTGTTGTTTTTTTTTACATCTAGGCAGCACCACGTTTCATGTTTAAATAGTTGCGCTGTGTCCTCCGAGCAATTAGCTGTTGCCTATTGTTGGGCTGTAGGAAAGCGTTACTGGCTTGCGCCCTTTCGCACAGATAGTTGCCGTGACCTAGATATTGCAACAATTTGATTATACATGCATCGACGTTGCGGCTGCGCGGCTGATGGGTTTTCTTTGTGCGCGGCTGCCACGCTGTAGAATTTCATAGACAATTTCGGGGGAAGCGGAGTTGGCTGCAGCCATGCATGTACACAGGCACACCCTTCTTCGACAGATAGGCTGGACAAAGAGCAAAGACAAAGAGAGGCACTAAACCTAGTCTACAACTGCAGGCTTTCCAGCACTCCCACATGTTTTCATAGTTTTTGCCGCTCCTTCTCTTCTCTTCGCTTTCGCTCGCTTAGTGGTCAAATGTCCAGTCCTGTTTTAACGGTCAGCTCTTGCACCTGCACTGTAAATAGCTGGGCGCCCATTTCTGTTTTTTAAGCTCAGATTACCAGAGGAGTTACTGGGCTATTATGCCTTCTAATTGTCTCATGTTTCTCGGGTTCAGCGTTTTTTTTGGGGGGCACATGTTCACACACAGCCAAATATCTCCCATCTCCCAAGCTTCTGCTTTTAAATACTGTAGGTTTCATCGCACATTGCTTCCAAACAATAGAAACAGATTTCGTTCCATGACAGAAAAGATCTGATAAAGAAAATCTGACATGATGGGTCTCAGTCTTGATGTTCAGCATGTTTGTTTTTTTTTCACAGCAGCCACAGGTCTTTCTCTTGTCTTTGTTTGATGTTCGTTCTGACTTTGTACTTTGATGCCTGTTGAAATAAGAAATGAGTGTTTGAGAGACCGCCTGTCGAAATGCAACTGAAGAATTGGCCTTGTGGAGAGGTGTTAATTTTATTCCCCTCAACAATGTGATACTCACACGTGCAAGCAAACAAACACACACACACACACACACACACACACACACACAAACTCAAACACAGTCTGTTGCCATGCCAAGGATTTTTGAATCAGATTTGTTGAAGCCCTTTAGAGAAATCTTCAAGTTAAGTGTCTCTGGATTGTCTAAAGCTTTGTTATGCTGTGCGCTCGGGACTGAATCCTACCTCTGAAACACTGTACATCATTATACTGAATCACATCATGAAGATACCCTACATAATGTGTGTGTGTGTGTTTTTATTATGATGCATTATTTATGATGAAGGAGAAAATGTCACATCTTTCATGTAATCCGTCCCACATATCAACATGCCAACATTTTTGTCAACGTGATCTCGTCCTACACGACTATATGAAGGGTTTTCCTAACGCTGCCTGCGCAGACGGTGGTGCTTTGTTTTGAGGATCAGCTGGTTCTGACTGAAGTCAGGGCTGTAACACCTCGCAGCGAGGCAGGCTTATCGCACTGCTGGTAATGAAGTCACCGCGGAACGCGGGTACAATCAGCATACAGATCATTTATGAGGTTCGGTGCGAGAAATCGTGCCGAATGTTGTTCTGGTACGGGAGTCCATCCTGCTGCAGGTCATACCGGCAATCTTGTTGTCTGTTTAGGATGCTTCTTTTCTTAATGCGGTATCAAGTGGCAAAAGACGGATAGAGAGTGGAGGATAGACGATCACTGAGGCTAGATCGAAGGCTGAGCTTAGGCAGGGAGATAGACAAAGAAACGCGGAGGTAGACTACCCCAGAAAGACAGGCAGGCAGGCAGACAGACAGACAGACAGACAGGTGAGTATAGCGACCACTGTATGGCTGTGTTTGCACCACTGCTCCTCTGATCTAAATTTCATGAGACTATTAAAAACAGGGAGGGATGGGGAAATTGCGCTTGCTCCCTCCACTGCTCTCCTGCTACGCCTCCAACCGCTCTTCTCCTCGCTGTCAAATAACGAAAGAAGAGAAGGGGAGCGCAAGCGGCGGCCATGCTCCTCTCTCCAGCACAATGGGGCTTGTGGGGTTGGAGGCTTGAAATGAATAGCTGATGTCTATAATGAGTTGGCGTGTCCGCCATAAGCTCCGTTCCTAAGGCGGTAGCCGTACTGTATACTTAACAGATGATTGCTTGTGGTGGTAGGGTAGATATGGGTTTCTAATGGGCCCTCATCGGGGTTTTTTTTTCTTGCAAGAGCTTGTTGTTTTTTTTTTTTTTTTGGTGAGCGAGAAAACCATTTTCAGATGCCCATACGCTGCGCTGGCTGAAAGGATTACGCTGATGATGATGGCGGTGGTGGTAGTGGGTTGGTGTCGACAGAGATTGTATACATGATTCAGGTTCGGGGTGTAGGGGAGGGCGCTCTCGTTTGGTTGTCATAGCAACCCAGTTATTCCTTTCCCCCAGCTACGTCTCGTATCACTTTAATTCATGCGTTCATTTCTTTTATTTATTTTTTCTTTTTATTTCGTGTTGGAAACCGGCGTGGGATACATGCGAGTGGAGCAGCATCCGCTTCTGTTGTAACTGGTTGTAACCGTAAACGAATCAGTGGTGCCAACAGCATATCCCGTATAGATATTATATTTTCATTCAGTTATTTAGGCAAAATGGGATGAACAGTTGAGCTCGATGAATAGCAACATCCTTAAAAAAAAACAAACCCGGTGTATTTAGAGGCATATAGATCTGTTGAGGTGGTTGTGTGTGTGTGTGTGTGTGTGTGTGTACTTCAGTGTCCTCTGTTGAGAGCAATAACAATACGCAGTTGTTTTCGCTCACTGTGTTGCTCAATATTGTCTCTGTCTAACATGTTCTTTGTTTGTCCTTGACAAGCTTCCTGGTGTATTTGTCCGAGGGCTCTCTGCGGCGCAGTGGTGTTCATTTCATTTTGCACGGATGTCTGTTTGGAAAGAAATTTGGGGAACAAAAATTGAGACAGGACATTTGTGTTATTGTTCAAATACACAATCTTCGGGCCCTGTAGAATAAGATGCGGCCATTAAATGAAACTACCAGTTGACAGAAAACTATCCAGCACAGTAAATAGAAAACTATCGTCAATGGCATTCTGGCTCTTGTCATTATTTTTTACATCTCCTTGATTAGATGAGTGATAAACAAATAATCAGTGGATGAATTAACAATAAAAACAATTGTTACCATATAGGCCTTGTTGCATCTCTACATGTGCCTGTTCATATATTTCAGTGGCTTTTTTATTTTCTAATTTTTATTTCATTTTAGATGGAAGATGGCCAGACACTGTTTGACTATAACGTGGGTCTCAACGACATCGTCCAGCTGCTGATTCGCTCTCAGACTGACCCTCCGGACAGCCCCAGCGCCAAGGACTCCTCCAGTGTCGCCTGTAGTTCAGCTCCACCCCCTGACTCCAGGTCTGAGAGCCACAGCTCCCCAGCTCCCGTCTCCCCCGCTGCTATGGAAACCAACACCAATAAAGACAATGACAGCAGCAGCGTCACTACCAGCACCGTTAACGAAACCAAGCCGGACACCAGCTCCACCAGTAACTCAACCAGTACCAAAAATGGGTTCAAGCCCTCCAGTCCGGCACGGGACGCCCAGCCCCCTACATCCAGCAGAAACACACTCATCAACCCAGGAATTGGTGTGTACAAGGTGAGGATGGGAGCAGAAATATTAGCAACTATTTGCAAGACTTTGCATTAAACTAGCTGGTCAGGCCTTCAGCTAAATTACGAAGAATTTAATAGCCCACAAAAACAAGGCACCGCCAGCGATGGTTGGGCAGGGCTCGCTTCTGTGTTTGGATGTCAAATCAAATTACAAGCCAAACATATCTTATGCTTCACTGCTGTTAAAAACTCCAAACCACCTTGTAAATATGAAGTCCGTGTAATGTCAGTATTTAATCCTCAGTAGTATAATTTAGCTCACATGAAACAAGGCGCATGCATGCTTTTGCACACTAGGTTTTAAAACTTAATATGCCTCTCCAGAATTGTATTTGATACTATACAGCTGTAGTCATTACAGTGCCAATAGTTTTTGGTTTCCTTCGTGTATGTGGCAATTTCAGTTTTTCTTCCTGCTCCGCAGCAGTCCTCCATTCTGCTCCCCTTGTATTATGCTGTAACACCTCAGACTGTCTAGATATTGTATTCCAGCCAAAAATAACCGGTGCATATTTGTATTTACGCGTGTCTTTGTGTGAAAGTGCACGCATTGGTGCCACTATTTAAGTTCTCTGTTTATAGATCTGGGTTAACCTGTTACCTGAATATAATTCATAAGGACAAATGACATGCAGGCATAAGCACGTAGCACATCTTGCCAGGAAGGCACATGCCAAACCACGCAAAAGAAGCATGTCTTTAAAACCCTGTCACTAACCAACTTACAGATTATAGACTTCAGTTAAAAGTTAATAAATGTGTGAGTCTACCCTGCTCTACTGTGCACCACAGAGCTTCACTGGCTGGCTGACCCATATGTCTGAGAATTTTATGTGTAGGACTGGGATCTTTATTGTTGCCAAAAGTCCTGTCCGGTGTGCCGGAAGATCAATACTGTTACTAAGTAGATGAGCTGGAAACTGTGCAACTTCACTGGATATCAAGGTCACATGCCTCCACAGCCTTTACGCATTCACTTCAGACTCTATTCAGATGAGGATGGAATTCGCTTCAACAATGCATCGCAAACATTTGCGTGCACGCGCATTTGAAGATTAACATTGTGAAACTCGTCTAATGTGAAAAGCGATGTCATGCAGAGATTTAATTACCTCTGCCACAGAGGTTATATTTTCACCCATGTCTGTTTGATAATTTGTCAGGAGGATTACGCACAAAGTGTGGAACTGATTTGTACCAAACTTTTTTTTCCCCTTTATTTTTCTATTATGAGAGTCAGGCAGACATGTAGGATTGTTTGGCCTCGGCAGAAATATGCGCTCTACCAAGGTTAAGCATGGTTTGTTTTTATTTAATTATTTATCTATTTATTGCATGTTACCCATTTACTACAAATTGCTCATATCTGATATTACTAACATTACTCTCATATTGTCATAAGTTTGTCGTCCAGGATGCTGTTGGAAAGAGAAACTTTAAACTCGCTTGACTAAGGAAATCCACCTGTTATCTCTGATGTGAAATACTACAGTACGAATCAACACACAAAAGGTTTTAGAGTAGTCTCTGAAAGCAGATTTTCATACTGGACTAAAAACTATAAAAAAAACAAAGACGGTCTGGCCAGGGTAGGAAAATATTTTAAAACCTCGGTGGTCTATGCTCGAACATACAAAGACAGTGGGTGTTTCTTTAAACAACAGACAGATGGGATCAGCAGAGACCAGGTGTTATTTGTGTCTCCGTGTCTCCTCAGATTAACGAGCTGGTGGACTGCAGAGACGTCAGCATCGGCGCCTGGTTTGAGGCCTGCATCGAAAATGTGACACTCGCTCCCAAAGGACAGATAACGCCCACCAAAGGCAAGGTGGGCCGGCCCCCAAAAAGGACTAATGGAAAACTGGAGGCTGAGCAGGGACAAGCCCACAGCCAGGGCCAAACCATAGACAGTAACAGGAACAATGTTGTGTTAAACTCGGAGAGTAATGGAGCCTCCACCTCTCAGACAGACTCTACAGCAGCTACAGAGAGCAAGGAGAGAGAAGAGGACGTAATTTACCACATTAAATATGAAGAGTAAGTGATGACTTATTATGCTGGGGAATGTTGCTGCTGCAGCTGAACTGACTTCGGTTGCAGCGATAACAAACTATTTGCGACGGGATTCACTGAACGTGCGCAGAGGAGCTCTGAGCGGTGGTAGTGAGTAGAACATCTGCGCCGTGTCAGCGCGGCAGCATTTTGGTCTGATGAACCAAAGTCACCCTCGATGATTAATTGCCGTTTAGGATTGCGTGAGTGCCGCGCATGTGTGCGCCTTCTTCACTGCACACATTGTGTCACGGCACAACAGAACATAGCGTTTAATTCTCGCTAGTTAAGCCTAGGTTAAGAGTTGCCTTGATGGTGCAGCTGTTGTGCGGCATTCGAGATACGTCCACCAAACGTGTGTACATAGCGTCTGTGTGTGTAGCGCCAGTGATTGCGCATCGGGGACCGCAGCCTCTGCTTTCTGCTTGGCAGTCCAGGGTGCGGAGAGAGTGGGTTTGTGTGGTTGATGCTACAATTTGGACTCGTATCTCTCGCGCTCCCCTTTTCCAGCAAATTCATTCAGAAGCCGATGTTTCCATGGTAACTCATGAGTTCTCAGGAGCATTACTTCTTTGCTTGCCTCCTTCAGCTTTGTCTGTAATTGCTGTGAACATGCCACTGGTGAGACGTAGCGTCCTCGCTTCGTCTGTCGTGGTGTGTGTGTGTGTGTGTGTGTGTGTGTGTGTGCATGTGCGCGTATGTTTACGTGCGTTTTTTGCCATGGGACATTGTGCCAGCGAAACTGTATCGAGGGTTGCTGAGCATTAAATACGTGTGCTTTTTATGCATCACGCCATTCCCATTTGACGTTACTCAATCTTCCAAATCCCCGGTATTTTGTTTCTTCATTTGCAGCAGGACAGGAGTGTCCCTGCACGGACGCTCCAATAATAGACACCACGTGTGCCCCCTTCTTATTTAAATTGATTGGTTTTAATTTGTTACCTCTTTTTTTGGTTTATTCAGAGTATAGTTTTCGCCTCACGTTCTTCATTTGCTTCATTTGACCGTCATGAATGACAAAGGTCCCGCGCCAAGGACATCGCAGTGATGTGTGACTTCCGTCGTCGCTGATCGAGCCTTGAAAACGGCCACAGTTTTTGTGCCGCTGGGAAGCCGCAGCCGCGAACTACAAAGCTGTCGGCGTTCGGCTTTCTGTTATAGTGACAGCTTGTCTAATACACCCTTTTGCCTTCCACTAAAATGCGTCGTATCCGTTCTCTGTCGCGTGCGCCATTTCACGTTTCTTCCATCATTTTGGTTTGCCAGAGAAATGTAGAGGTTGGGTTAGATGGCGTCGCCTTTCCACACACACACACACACACACACACACACACACACACACACACACACACACACACAGACCCCCCTCCCCAATTACACCGCCATGTTTCTGCAAGAAGCCATTCTGGACAGCATTTCTGCAGAATGTAATGAGCCACAAAATCAAAGGGAGCGATATGTTGGGAGAATCTCCTCTGTGCTGCTCCCAGGAACTGAGGTGGCGTATGTGTGTGCGTGTGTGTGTGTGTGTGTGTGTGTGTGTGTGTGTGCGTGTGTGTGCGTGTGCGTGCGTGCGCGTGCGTGCGTGTGCCTTGCTCCATAACAAGACTCTCAGATATGGTTTCATGGTTGAATCTTGGCCGAACTGAGCATATGTTTAAGATTCTCTGTGGAGAAGATAACAAATATAGACATAAAACGGGCAAATATAATGTATGTTCATGTTACTTTCAAGTAGACATATATACTACTATATGCAGATGAGAATTGACAACCTTGTCATTTTAATTTCATCTTAATTTAAAGTGACTAAGATGATAGAAAAATTAAATGTTACAGACCCATTAAAAACAGCATTTCCTGTTCTTTGCTAAGGCATCATTTCTTTTAGTAGGACATGTAGGACTGAGAAATAGTCTTATGTGTGATCATATGTGTGTGTGTGTGTGTGTGGGGGGATTTAAGGCTCCAAAGAACCTTAACATTTGTCCCTATCACTCAACTAGACAACGCGATTAGTCCCAGAGAAATCCAACACAGGTTTTCAGAATCCACAGGTCTGTGGGATTGTTTGGAACATCTTCACCCCCCGCCCCAAGTTCTTGGCCTAGTAGGGGTCATTTTCAAATGTTGGCGCGCACAGGTGCAAATAACAAACTCCCTTTAGCTGTCTCAGTCTCAGGTCCCTGTTATTTTGTATGCTGGCCCGCTTTCAGACTGTCAGGACCTAATAGTAAGATTAACAATGGCCGCATTATATTCAAGCGTTTTGGAAACACCTGTAATATCAAAATGTCTGCTGTGAGAAGGGCCTATTCAGAGAAATCCAGTTTTCTTCACACTTGATATGTCGCTGTTTAAACTAAAATCAGGGAATGTTTTGCTCACAAAAGAAGCCCAAGCACGTTCTAAACCGGCTCTGTCTTCTAATTATCGAGGTCCACATGTGCAGCGGAAGAGATTTCACCACGACCCGAAAGCTACGGCAGTCAAACTCAGACACACACGTCCAAATGGAAGATTCCTATTGGTGTTTTCCAAAGTGCACCTCGATCCAACTCGGTCCGCACAAAAATACTGCGACTTGTTAGTTACATTGGCACGAGTCTATATGCTGGCAGATATACAGTCTTTTCTCCTAAATTTAGGCATATATTTGTGGCTCTGGTGCTGCGCATGCTGCTGGCTCAGACATTGTTAATGTCACTTTGACAAGCAACACTGTGTGATCTGAAAAAAGGCTTGTTGTCTTACAACTGTTCAAATCAGACACAGTGTCTTTAAGTAATGGCTTGTCAACATGATCTGATTGCTTTTATCTTTATATCTCTCGAGATGTGTGCAGTCAAATTACAAAACAGAATTCTCCTTGAAAATCATCAGATTGGCCCTTTAATACCTGAAATTGTCATCTAATGGCTGTCAAATGATTGAACTTCAAAAATGTCTCATCGTAAGATTAAAGTAAATTAGATGGATATTTTCAAGAAAAAAAAAGTCATGGCTTCTCATTTTGGCCTCAATTACGCACAAAGTCGAGGTTAAGAGAGACTGCAGTCAACTTTCCTTCAGCACTGAGAAGCAATTATATTCAGATAGATTGTTTAGTGTTGGAGTATTTCTAACTCAGCTGCTTATCAGTAAATTGAGGATTTCTCATTTCCTCCGTTCCCATTTCTCCTTCTTTACAGGGACTTCCAACTAAGCACACAAAGCACTAATGATGGTTTCATAACAGAGGAGACGCTAAGAGCCCTTCTGTCGATGAGTCATGTTGTCTCCCTTTCACAACTGATTAAATATGTTTTCAAATTTAACGTAGGTTGACTGTATTTATAGGATCGCTGACGTGATTTTGGTTTCTTGTTGACCTCCTGTGTGCCCGAATGTCTTTCTCCCTTCTTCCCACAACTCCAGGGAAAGTTACACTTTACTTTGTAATACGAGACGATGGGTCCAGCCACTGTGACAGCGTAGGCGAATAGTCAAGTTAACTCTGTGTGGCGATTCAGCGCCGATGCTGCAAATGTAAGAATTCAGACCTTCAGGCTTTGCAGCTCCGGGTTCATTTTTCTTTGGGGCGTGTGATATCTGCTGGTGGAATAACCCGAGCAGTGATTCAGTGAAAAACCCTCTATATTTGTTCCAAAAGAAACAGCAAGTGTTTATGTGTGGCAGCAGGCCTCTTCTATTGGTCCCAATAAAAGAAAAACAAATCTTACAGATCTACGTCTACTGTAAATTGGTTGTGTATATTATTTTTAAAAAGGTAAAGTGGTCTCCCTTTGATATTTTTAATATTGTCCAAAAACGGTTTGAGCTACATTCAGGGCCAACGTGAATAATGCAGGGGCCACTGCACACCACACTTTTGGAAGGAACTTGAAACCAGCATCCAGGGAGTAGCCTCCCCCATTGGCCATGGGCAGTTGCATGAAGTACTGGGGTGTCTTGTTTGGCAGTTATCTTCAGGCCCAAAATTATACAACACAAGATACAAGCACTGTCTGTTCTTCTGGTCACTGTGTAATGTTTTCCAGTGTGGGTTATTGGACACCATTTTATTTACAGTCAACTCTGAATGAGCCAGTAGCCGAACTTTAATTGTTTGGAGACATTGTTCATATTTCCCCATTAAGGTAATTGTAGCGCATCCATTATGTGACTTCTGTTGCCTTTTACATGTGTATGAGAGGAGTTAAATCATATTGTGCAGCCGCGGTCATTGTAGGTCAGCGTGAAAAGAAATGAAATGTTCATGAGTGTGGAGCGACGCAGCGACAGTCCGAGGCTGTGTGGTCCTGAACTCCGCTGCTTCTGTTCCCCTTGTGTTGCTCCCTGTTCCCCTTCTGTTCATGCTGAGTCCCATTGTGCACCAAGGTTGATGTTCCTCTGCGCTGTGTGTGCGTGTTGCTTGTATTCCACCCCCACCCCTCAAAATTCGCAGTAATCCCTTGGACCTAAAAAAGGAAATCCCTGCACCGTGCACCGGCCTCTTCTTCCCAGGAGCATGCTCGTTGTGTGCTTCAGCCCTCGCCATCCCGTTCACAATGGCTTAAAATATGCAGCCCAGTCCCGTCAGTCGCAAGGCACAGCGTAAGTGCATATTCTGACAGGATAAAATCTCAACATGTGAGGTGATTATAGTTAACATTAGTCACTTTTAGCCCTCATGGGTTCTGCGTCACTGTAGGCTGAGAAAAATCCAGAGTTTGAGCTCAGCCCCCCTCCCTCCCGAAAATGCAAACACTGCTCGCTCATGCACACAATTCTTTACTTCCCCCTTCACTTCCCACTGTGGGAGAAGACCTGAGCGTGCACAATGTTGTGCATTTAAACTTCAGCGCTACCACATTGTTCATCCATATGCATAATTCCTGCTCTTGGCAAGCATGCGAGCTGTCAATTCATCTCTGAGTCAGGCCTGATCCTTGGAGCTTAATTATGATTGGCAGGCAGGAAGCCTGTGCAGTTAGCCTCACTTCACCCACTCCAAAGTTTGCCAGACAAGTAGACTTTTCACACTTGTTCATTTTAAATTGTACAGAATGTGCTACTAGTTTTCCTCGTGGACTTTTGACATTCTTAAAATACAAAAAACCTTTTCACCATCAGAAAATATTAAAGACGTATGCATTTGTTATTTAGTCTCAGATCACATATTAAAGGAACAGTTTGACATTTGGGCGAATAAGTTTCTTCACTTTCCTGCCAAGAGTTAGATGAGAAGATTGATGTTATGGGGGGGGGGGTTAGTTATGTGCCGGACTGTTTCTTGGCCCGGGAGCAGTAACTTCCTGGAGTCTCCGCTAGTTGCCCGGCAACCTCAGGTGACGTCAAAGCTGACAAGACCAGCATTGTTGGTAGAAGGTGAATAAGCATATTTCCCAAAATGTTGAACTGCTCCTTTTAAGAGACCTGACAATCAATTTCAGTGAGGTAAAAGGTTTAAATCACACCAATTCTAAAGATAAGTCTAAGTGTGTGTGTGTATATATAAACCCTAAATCTGTGTGGACATTTATTCAACATTACTTCATCATTGCTACTGTATGTTTTTATTTATCTTGGCTGTTGGTCATCTTCAGTCACCTCACCTCTCCCATCTGTACGGCTTTTTGACTGGGGTTGTTGAAGGGTGCGGCCGTTCCCAGAAACCGCCCTCAGGATGTAGCTGACTCAAGCTTGATCAAATCTTGAGCTTTCTTGTTTTCTTAAACGTCTGGACGAACTGCGTTATTTCACTGAACATGAAATGATGCTGCTTTGGGGAGTGATGTTCATTTTCTGTTCAGCCATGCTTCCTTAAAACAGTGCTGCAGCGAGGGGTCATGGTGAAAAAGTTTGTAATTTAGTAGAATAACTTGTAGGATGCTGTGGACTGGTCCAAGTTACACATAACTGCTGAGAACAATGTTTTGCCAATTGCAGTAAGGTGTCTGTGTGAAATTAAATTTTGGAGCAAGCCCAAAGTGGTGAAAATCCGCCATAATCCTTGACTTCATAACCACCATCAGAAAGCTGTTTGGTGCAAATGTCTTGTGGTATGTAGAAGTAAGTCTTTTAAAAGTCTATAGCACATGACTTTCTTTTATAGAAGAATGGAGCAAAGTCATTTAACCACCTTCTGCGTTCTGTGTCAGAAACTCTTACTGACTGTGTAGGAGACAAAAAGAAATCATACTGTAATCTGTGACATTCACCCTTAAGACTTAGCGTGTAAAACGTGGTCCAGGCTAAATTTAATTCACCGTGTTTATTGGTATAAGTGTTTTTTGGCTTTGTTTCAGTTTTCCAAGTGAAGCTTCAGGCTAAAAGCCTTTGAATAGACTTGGTTTTTTTTCCAAAAAGTAATTGTCAAGCAAAAACCAACATCACTTTGTGCTCTACTTTTGACAATAATCACGTCTCATTTGACATGATTGCTAAAATCACATTTGAATAACTTGATGAACTGCTTAAAGTTGCTTTCTGCGTCAGAGTGTCTTATAACCGGTGTTTGTCTTTCTGTGTAAAATCCACTTGTACTTAGAGAGGTTTTTTTGCCCCTCCTCTGTGTGGGCTTCCATCGACATGCATGGACTTGCATGTTCCCGCGCAGGAAGGTCTACATAGCGGTGGAGCAGCTTGTGGCTCATAAGGCTGTTAAAATAGCATCTATTCACATCGCCCCTGTTTTCATGAAACACATTGTCCTGAATAGCTGCTTTTTACTGGCCAGACTATTTCAACATTTTCTTGAGGGTTTTTTTTTACAATGTTCATCAGTGTACAGTTGATGTGGGATGGATGAGAAGTGTGGCTTTCATGACACGCAAGTGTATTTTGTGAACCTAATGGAGGAAAATTCCAAAAACCTTCTTTTTAAGACACAAGGACGGCGGCAAGTGTCTGTGACAGTTACTGTAAGGCTGCATTAAGACTTTTAAGACTGTTTTCACAGCAATGTGAAAATCAGGGTGATGACATCAGTCACAAATATTTCACACGTCTAACCCCTCCCCCTTCCCTCATTCCTTTTTCTCACCCCCCCAGCTACCCAGAGAACGGCGTGGTGGAGATCCGAAAGGTGGACGTGCGGCCGCGTGCCAGGACCCTACTGCGGTGGGACCAGCTCCAGGTGGGCATGCATGTGATGGTCAACTACAATATGGAGATGCCAGAAGAGAGGGGCTTCTGGTTCGACGCCGAGATTCAAACCGTCAACCAAACCTCTCGCACCAACAAGGAGCTCCGGGTCAAGATCCTCCTCGGGTGAGGATCTTCCTCCTCGGTGGGAGGGTGGCGCTGGGCAGAGGGCGGGCGATTCCTGTTTGATTTTCTTCACTGAAATATGTGCTCCGCCAGTTTTTGTTATTGTCACTTATGTTATTGTGCTATGTGCGACTCCTTTGCATCTGTCTCAGTAACACATCTTCACATCTCCCTCTTTGGATTTCTCTCTCTCTCTCACTCTTTCTCTCTCTCCCTCCTTGTCTCTCTGCCTCTCTTTCTCTGTGTCTCTCGCCTCCTTTTTACCAGGGGTCCAGGAGATGTGATCAGCGATTGCAAGGTTCAGTTTCTGGATGAAGTCTACCAAGTGGAGAAACCAGGAGTTCGTGCACTCTCAGCTGCAGACGGACAGTTCAAACGTATGCACACTGCACACAGTCCTACACACATAGTTAAACTGGTGGCAAAATTTGTCCATGACAGTATTGAGTGTGTATTTCACCCAGTTTCTATTCACACTGCACACGTGTACGTGCGTATGGATGTTTCCTTATTTTTCTTGGCTCCAGGGAAGAGCGGGCCGGAGTGCAAGCACTGCAAGGCCGACCCCGACTCCGAGTGCCGCTTCTGCTCCTGCTGCGTGTGCGGCGGCAAGCAGGACGCGCACATGCAGCTGCTGTGTGACGAGTGCAACATGGCGTTTCACATTTACTGCCTCAACCCGCCGCTGGCCACCATCCCGGACGACGAGGACTGGTGAGTGGAGCTGAGCCATTAGCCACAAGAACCTTTGATGCAAAGTAAATTCAAGCAGGTTTATTAATGGCGTTTGGTGTGAGCCAGAGTGCATTTGAGCAGTAATTAAATGATGATTCAGTTTAAAGTCAATATACATAATGGCAAAATGCAGTCACAGGTGTGAGTTTATCTAATACAGCGGCTTTGAATGACTCTGCAAAACACAAATTAGGGTTTAAATAATTGTTTTTCTGGCACTGCAGCTGCTAAGAGGATGTGTTGCTTTACATAGTACAAAAGGCGAAAAGCTCAGTGGATGGATCAAAGGGGCGGCATCATTCACAACCAACTTTTGTTGCTACTTTCCAGTAGCTGTTCCATTTAAGTGTTTAACCAACCACTTCACACATGTTTTGAGACATAAAACTATTCTGCTTGGAATAATAACTTTGAAAACCTGTCTGACATGGTTTGTCTATAAAAAAAAGTTCCATTACCTTTTTAACTATTCATAAAATTCCATCCGTGCATTTCCCCCTCACTGATCAATCCAGAATCTGTGAGCATGAAAATGTTTTGTAATGATAAAGGTCATAACTGCCAGGTATAACTTCTCTCAAACGTGGCTGATTTGATGTCCTCTCACTCCGCCAGGTACTGTCCCACCTGCAAAAACGACACCAGTGAGGTTGTGAAGGCAGGAGAGAAGCTCAAAGCCAGCAAGAAGAAAGCCAAGATGCCTTCGGCAACGACTGAGAGTCAGAGGGACTGGGGAAAGGTGAGACCCAGGGGCAGCCTGAGGTACACACTCAGCAGGTGGGCTGACGGCTGCTCTTGAGAAGCCTGAGAGAAGGCCTGTGGTTCCTCTTCAAACTGCCAAGAAAGAGCAAAGGCTAAGTGGATATGAATATAAATAATATAATATGAACACACACACTGAAAAAATAGACAGTATATACACGGCTCATTCTCTCAGATCAGATGATAAGATCAGAAGTCTGATTGATTGTTAATTCATGATGTTGGCTTGAGTTATAGCATTTGGTTGCAAATGCCTTAATATTGACATTATATTGACTAATATCTTGTCATATAATCATAACATAGACTTGAACACCTTGTACACCGCCACCTTTTCACTTTTTCGCTGTGCTAGTGGACATGGACTCGAGAGTTAGAATCGGACTTTATTTGGCAAAAAGTGAAGAAATCTCATTCTAGTTGCTAGGGCAAAAATGAGACAGGAACACAGCTGACATGTATTTAAATTTGTTTTTTTTAAGCATCTGTTTTAAGCATACTGTTAAATATTTTCCTCAAAATCTCCTCAGAGTCTTCTCATGGCAACACTTTGAGATATTGCGTGGCTCGCTTCCATCCCCGGCCTGGCTGTCTCCTTGACGCTCTGCTCCATGGTGTAATGTGAACAATGCCATTAAGCATGACTTAGCCACTTTCCTGGAACTGCCAATGGAAAATAACTCCTTTCTTTACCAGAATGCTCCCTTTCTCCGTGGGCTAATTGAAAACAGCCCGGGTTGTGTGTTTGGGCACATTTAAGTGCTGTGAGTCACACAGCGTTTGTACTTGACTTTCACATTATCGCAATTTTATAACCCTTAAAGTAAAATTCTTTTCTTTGGTAAAAGTTTTCGTGTTCTCCATCCCGATGTCCTGTGTGCTCTTCTCAATAGAACCCTCCTCATTTCTGAAATGAAAACATCCCTGTCCTTGACTTTTCATCTGAAGATCTAGCAGAAGAGATTGACACACACATCAGCACTCTGCTCTTAAACACAACCGAAATGTGATCTAAAAGCATTAGCAGGCATGTGGACCTTTTTCTTGGTGTATTTGTGCACGCATCTAAGATTCTTTGTCTTCTTTCTTGACATAATTGCAGGGTATGGCTTGTGTGGGGCGCACTAAAGAATGCACAATTGTTCCTTCAAACCACTACGGGCCCATACCTGGTGTTCCTGTTGGAACCACCTGGAAATTCAGAGTGCAGGTGAGCTGTCTTTCACAGCTCTGACTGTAGATAAAATCAAGCAGTTTTCTAACTCTCCCATCCTTTGCTTTATGCACTAGCAGTACGATATCATTGTGGACTGCACTGCCCTTTAATGTTATCAGCACGAGCTAACATCCTTTCAACTCTTCAGGTGAGCGAGGCAGGTGTTCACAGGCCACATGTCGGTGGTATCCACGGGCGCAGTAACGATGGCTCCTATTCACTGGTGCTGGCTGGGGGCTTCGAGGATGAAGTGGTTGGTTCTTTTTGTGTTCTTTGTTTGTTGAGGTATCCTACTCTCGCGGTCACATTGAAGTGGGGGGATTATCTCTCTGCACTGTACGGCAACCGCTTTTCTCACCGTTTGTGTGATCTGTCGTAGGACCGGGGAGACGAGTTCACCTACACGGGCAGCGGCGGTCGTGACCTCTCAGGAAACAAACGGATCGGAGAGCACTCTTTCGACCAGACCCTGACACACATGAACAGGTAGGACGCTTAAAGAAAATGACATACGCTTGATCCGGCAAGGTATGACCCATTACTTTAAGGAGTTCTTTTGGTTCAGCCAAGCCTACTGTACGTGGTTAAACTTGCACTAATACTCATGATGTATTATCTGAGAAGTGTTTTCATTTACACCAGCTCAAACTAACTACTGATTAAATATGAGCTGTACTGTTTTACCCCTGGTGGCCTGTTTGTTTGGTTCACTGTGCATTTGTGTTCCACTAAAACAAAATTAAAAATAAATAAAACAGTAAAAAAAAAAAAAATCAAAATCAAACCATAATATCCCAGGGCAGGAATTCAAATGAGCCTCACTGGATCTTGGATCACTGGTTCTTTTTCGTTTTAAAGAAGTGAGTTTAAAAAAGTAAAGCTCACAGATGTCTCTACAGATGTTTTGTTTTTGTTTTTCTAAATAAATAAGATTATGGGATTAACTTCTTAAAAGCAATTGATAACTTATTCATTAACATCCCTAATCCTTAGACAGACTCGATAAAGCCAAATCTCTTCCCCTTGGATCCCGACTCCCGCAGGGCATTGGCCTTAAACTGTGATGCACCTCTGAATGACAAAGATGGGGCAGAGTCCAGGAACTGGCGGGCAGGAAAGCCGGTGAGGGTCGTGCGCAGTTCCAAAGGTCGACGTATCAGCAAATACGCCCCTGAGGAGGGAAACCGCTACGATGGTATTTACAAGGTACACCCAATACCTGCTCAATTCAAGTGAAGCACTGACAAATATGGACTGAAAATATAGAGAAGGCAGTATATCCCAGAATCCTGGAACTGTAACCAACCTCGTGCTCCTAAACAATGGTTTGCATGTGATGTTTAGGTGGTTAAGTACTGGCCAGAGATTGGAAAGTGTGGCTACCTGGTGTGGCGGTACCTGTTGAGACGGGACGATCAGGAACCAGCGCCGTGGACGCCTGAAGGGCTGGAGAGGATCAAGAAATTGGGCCTCGCCATTCAGGTTCACGCCCCTTTGTACACTACAGATATTACTTAAAGCATCGCTGTACCAAAAACTTCTGTGTATATATACATATGTACACAGTATATGCATATTTCTGTTTCAGTCTATTGCATATGTACATCTCCAGTTTCCAGATATGAAAATAAGATAGCAGTCCACTTGATTCTCATGTCTTTTCTCGTTTGGTCTCTGCAGTACCCGCCAGGCTACTTGGCAGCCATGGCTAACAAAACAAAGAAGGAGACCTGTGCCAGACCTGGTCGCGGTGGCCGGGGTAAGCACTATCCCGGAAGGGGGAGGCCACGGAGACAACGCAAGATGAAGGAGAAGGAGGAGAACGAGGGGGAAGAGGAGGAGGAGGAGGAGGAGGAAGACATGCCGCCGGTGGCCACTGTGGAAGAGGAGGAGTCGCAAAGTAATGGAGAGCAGAAGACAACCAGAGGTAGTGGTGGGTGCTTTCACAGTTGAAGCTCAAAGCAGGTCAGACAAGGTGTTGTGAGAAGAGGACAGGTGAGAACAGCGTGAGCAGTGGCACTTTTTTTTAGATGACTTGGAAATGGGTTTTTTATATTTAATTGCTAAAAACTCCCAGAAGGATTTTATTTTTCCCCAGGCATGCACTGCTGCAAACATTGTTTTCTTAACAGTTTGTGTTTTCTTTATTTTCATGATTGCATTTTATTCTGCAAACGTAGATGCTTGCTTTTTTTTTTTTTTAGTCTCATTCGCGTGTCTTCACCAGAACCGTCACCAGCAGCCGAGCCTCCCTCCAAACGGGTGAAGATAGAGGAGACTTTCCAACTGTCAGAGCAGCAGCAGCAGTTGATCCGAGAGGACACAGCCAACAAGAAACTCTGGGATGAAGCCATGGAACACCTCAAAGAGGGGCCGGTACGAATGTGCACCCTGGCACACCTAACACATCTCAGGCCCCTCAGCGCTCACAAAACATCTCGCACAGTGACGTCTTCAACAGAGAAGCCGTCCATTAAACGTTACTGATCCTTGAAAATGAAATACACCTGCTCGGTCTTCGGCTGAGCCAGAGTCAGTTTCCTCTTGATTTCCTGATTTCCATACTAATCAGTCACAGTTTTTGTTTTGGCAGAGATGGATGTTGGCTATTGCAAGTTAAAACGGCAGCATCGCCAAGAGATCTCTGAAAGAAGAAACCATAATGATCACTTTCTAAAGTTGCTGTTTAACATACTGTTTCCCCTTTTTGTTTTTTGCTCCTTTATCATTCCTTTCACGTGTTCCTGTCTGTTTACATGCGAAGAATTTCCTGCGCAAGATGGAGCAGATCTTCATGTGCGTGTGCTGCCAGGAACTGGCCTTTCAACCCGTCACCACCGTCTGCTCACACAATGTTTGCAAGGTGCGTACCCAGCGTACCATGCGTTGATAACGACCTCCGCTCCCAGTCCCCCCCCGTCACTGAATTAATGTGTAAATGTCTCCCGCCGTCCCTCTCTCCTCAGACTTGCCTCCAGCGGTCATTCCGAGCAAAGGTATACACCTGCCCCGCCTGCCGTCACGACCTGGGCAAGGACTACGTCATGACCCAGAACAAGATGCTCCAGATGCTGCTCGACCAGTTCTTTCCCGGCTACAGCAAGGGCCGATGAGGTCGAGATCACGTTTATAAGTAGAATACGTACATACACGCACATAAGCATCCATTCTGTGCACCCGCGTATACCGTCAAGTACCTAGAGCTCCACTTTAAAAACGCATTGCGCACACATACTGTACTTACCCACGGGCAAATGTATATTGCATCACAGCCATCTATGTATACAATCATTCATACACAAACAACCTCAGTAGGGACTGACCTCATCTGTTGAACTTGGACTGTCTCCATTTAACCATCACCAGCCTGAAATTCAACCAAGGACATTTTTTAACCTCCCTACTCCAGCCACAAAAACGCACAAAAGGAGCCCCGACTCTTGCATCCACTTGCCATCTCCAGATCTTAGCTTGTTTTCCAGTTTTTCCCTTCCGCCGTGTTGTCTGCTGGTTCTGTAAATTGACACACAGCACATTGTCAGAGTGCACATTTCTCCCCGGTGATATCGTGAAATCAGCCGTTAGATCCCTGCCAACCTGTACGCATTTTGTGTACCATGTACGCAGTTTTACACCAAATTGCGGAGCCGGGTGTTTTACTCCGCTGGCAAATAAAGGTGCTAGGTTAATACAGCTATTTAGGCACAGCGGGACCGGCAATTTCACAAGGTTACTGAAAACACACAGACGTGCTAACACCCACCCAGTCCCCTCTGTGCAAGTAGGTCACGTGACTTGAGAGACATCCTCAGAGTTGGCCTGTTTAACCAAGGTAAAATTAGAAAAGCCAAGAATTGACCATATTTATATATGACATAAAGCACACAATCTTTTGTGATCTCTGAGCACTTTATTACTGACATGTGCAGTAGACTTGTTTTTGTAGGTTAATCAGGAGCATTTGTTAGCATCCTGCTAGCTTCTCACGTCACTTGGAATAACACCATGCACATGCCTTGAGCTCATAGGAATAGCAGAGGTCTCATCGGGGTGGGGGGGTAACTTTCACGGCATTTTCAGAGAGCAGACGGCGGAACAACGCAGGAACCAACGCTCTCCTTTAGATTTCAACTCGTCAAAACATGCATTTTCATAAACGTACCAAAGACATGAAGCTGCAGAACAGATTGGGAGCAAAAACCGTCTTCAAAAATCTCCTTTTAAAAAGTCATTTTAGAACTTGTTTTGCTAAATGGGGGGGGGGAGGGTTTTTTAGAAAAGATTTGAACTTCCTCACAGTGTTTTATTGTTGTTACCGAAAATTGGGTATTGTTTCGCCACTAGTTAAAGAAAACAAAACAGTTCACATCCAGACGCGGCACAAGTGACAGCTTTCTCGCACCGTGAGAAGTTTTCAACAGCACTTATGTGATACTTGTCGTTTTATGAATCCACTATTGAATGTTTCAATAGGTATGTGTGTTTCGTTGCACTTGGATACAACAAAAAATTAAATATACATACAATAGAAAAAAAATGTTTATGTGCAGACATTGTGCAAAGTTTGAATTGTGTCCTACACAGCACCCCATAGTCAAATTTAATCATTTTACTGTACATGACCATTTCAGCCATTAGTCATTAGTCAGGCCATTAGTGAATCAGTGTGAATAACTGGATTTGTTTTGGATATTATGGATAACATAGTACATGTTTATATGGTTGTGTAACATATATGGGTAAGAACTTGTACTGCAAGACCCAGGCCTAGGATACTTAGGGTTTTTTTACGGTTTCCATGCATTTGTGTGGGACAACATCTACTTGTTAAGTTTTTTTATTTATAGCTTACCTTTTCTTATCGGCTGTTATCCAGTGGATTCAGCCTGACTTGTAAAAACTGCCCCCTCCATATATTTGAAATGCACTTAGAAGCTTCAGAAAAATGGTTCCCTTCTTTTAATCACTGTATAAGAATAGGACCAGTGATAGTCATAATCTTACACCCTATTCCTGCATTTACATTTTTTTACCTTCCTTTTTGTACTTTTCACATGTAAAAAGTATAATTATATGCGTTGCTGATTACAGAGGCCTCTATAGGCTGTTTAGTTACACAGCCCGAGGTCATTTCCCTAGAGTTAAAAATGTGTGTTTTGTATCTTGAGCAGCTAACAAGAGATTTGCATCTTTCCCAGTGCTGATATGGTACTTTAAAATGTCCAGGGGTTGGCAGGTCTGATGGGAACAAAAAAAGAAACAAAAAACAAACATCCCATTGGAGAGCACATAGCGCGCGGCAGAGTCTCTGCGAATTGGACGACAGAGGTTACCTGGAGTGACGAAAGTTCAGAAAGTTCAGAAAGTTCGGATTTATGAAACAGCTCCAACGCCCTGGTTGATTTTGCGGGGAAATGTAGCCCTCGTTCACCGTCGCCAGCGCGTTTCGCCTGTGGTGGGCTTCGAAGGCAAAGCCATGTTTATCGGCAGAGCTGAGACGGTGACAGCTCCGACTGAGTTGGCGGGCTGTTTGTTTGTGGTGACATCCTTGTTTCCGTTTCTATCATTCAGGATTTTTTTTTTTTTTGAAATCAACAACATGCAAGTACAAATGCTACTATGGTCTTTAAAGCTAACTGTGATGTGCATTATTTTCACTGTTGCTCAATCTTGTTCAAAGTTTATTTTCTTCTTGCATTGACTGGCTAAAGCTAATAGCCCCTCCTTTCTTTCTCCGATGTGACCTTTGCCCCCTGTCCTCTCTCCTCTCCGCTGTCTTCTGCTCTCCGTGAACCTACAGTACTAACAATTTTTAGACGTCTTGTGGACGCTTGGCTTCAGTGCTGTGTTTTTTTTTTATTTCTATTGCACTCTGTTGAAGAAAAAAAAAAAGTTTGAGAAGTCACGTTTTAATTTTCCTAGAATGCTTACTATTATCTATATGTCCGTACACCATTTTTCTACCAGTTTAGTTGCTTCTCTTCTATTTTTAATCATTAGTCATTTTTAAGTGGCAACCTCAAACATTTGCAGCGTACGCCGTTCTGAGGAGTTCCATTGCTTCATATTGTGATCTGAAATTTTATACATGTCATAATAATACTTGATATGTACCTATTAAATATTTGGATTCCAGGAAACGAAAGGCTTGTCCCCTTTTTTTGTCCTGTTTTTTGATTTCACAGAATTCTGTCAACTGAAACCCTTTACACAGATGCAACTTTAAAATCAGCTGGAGATTGGTTCAAGTGTAGCTCAGTTCCCTCTGGAGCCTCCTGGTGGTGTGAAAACACACAACATGCCCTGGATGTCTGCCCTGCTGCTCTTTTGTAACTGACCTGATTTTCTTCCACACATTACATTATATTGGATGTTGGCTACGTCATCATTATTATTACCAGTTATCTTGAACGTGTTTTAAAGTGTGCTGTGTGTGTGTTTGATTGTACGTAATTACAACACAAGTGGTTGTATAATAAATGTCTGCTCCACATGCAGCTGTACCTCCGGCAGTTACATCATGCAGAGAAAAAGATCTAACTCAGGCTTTATAGCAGAGCAGCTAATGAATTCACATTAACAGGATAATTTAATTTTAAATGAACTCGGGAAAAAATTGTATAAATACAGCACCTATAAAAAGCTTTTCACTCCTTTGAATGTTTTCTCCTTTTATTGCTTTTATAAATGGAACCAGGGTCAATATAATTCTGCTTTTTGTAAACAAGAATAAAATTCCTGAAATTCCATAATATCAAAGCCAAAACACATTACTACAGATTTATTTCAGTTAATTAAAAATATTGAAGTTGCTTGAAGCGTTCTTTTGTCTTCATGGCATAATCTGATGAACGAGCGACTGCACCTTCCACACACAGGTGTCTTTATGCTCCAGTCACTTGAGACATGTTCAGGTGATTCAGGTGACAACGCATTTCACTAATTGCGAGACTACGAGCACCAACTGTCTGAATCTCTGGTGAATTAGGTCAGTCACTTTAAAGGGGGTGAATGTTTAAGCCATCCCTTATTTAACATGATTTTTGTAAGTTCCTGACAAAAAAAAGTTAAATTATATTGACCATGATTCCATTTATAAAAGCAAAAGTAGCGGTAAACTAGCCAAGCGGATGACTATTTATAGGGACTGCATGTTGGCAGGGTTCTGAAATGTGTCAATGAATATGTACACAAGACCATTTTTGTTTTGTTTGTTTTATTATCACAGAAGCACAACAGGTACCACTATGCAGGTGAACAACAAACTCAATACTCATGGAAAATAAAAAGATGAAAAGGAATGCTAATAAAAAAAAAAACAAAACAAAGTAAAATCCAACCACAGCAATATTGTTCAACCTCCAAAACAAAACACTAATATACTGTCAGATACACATGGCAGAAAGAAGCAATAAGCACTTTGGATTATTCACTTTCCTTTCGCTTTGTACCAATACACTCATCGTAGGATCTTGAGACCGACACATGCAACAGCATTTGTCTTTCCACTCCACATCTATTCTAAATGTTTTCACTATTCAGCTATGAAGTACCAATTATTGGGGCTGTCGCTCGAAAGTAACGTTTCAAGAATCCTAATACTTTTAAGAAGGATGTTAGTGCTACAAAATGAAAGTGGTCCCAATGAAATAGGTCTGTCATTCAGTTCAACATGAAAGAAAATGAGGGACTCAAATTTGAAGTTATTATTTAGCCAATCAAAAGGAAGCTGGAGTACCCGAGTGTAAACCTGATGACCTTTTGTTGTACATTCAAGAAATGAAGAATCCTCCACCTTAACCTATCATTAAAAGGAAATAAACAAAACAAAGACTTGACAAGGAATGGAAATTATGAGAACATAACTTATAGCTATGACAACGACAATATGATCATCCAAAAGTCAAAAAAATAAAAAGGTTCCCTCCTTTTTAGGTGACTACACCAATTGAAACACGCATAGATAGATGGTGGAAATAGGAGATGCACAGCTTTATATATTCCCTTGAACACAAAAAGCGTTTGGGGGGGGAATGAATACTTGCATACAGAGATCTACCGTTGAGGGTTTTAACACAGAGGGTGGTGTGCGTGGGTAAGATGGGAAGGGATGGGCAAACACGCAATGGGAAGAAAAACGGGAAGAAAGGATGGGGCGGAGGGGCTGTCCAGAGGGCTACTCCTCGTCCGAGGAGTCCCTGTCGAAGTTGTAGGCCATGAAGAAAACGTCTGGTCGAGGTGGGGCGAGGGCATGGCCCGGTTTCACGATCTCAAAGCCCAGGAAACTGAAGGTACGCACCAGTTTAGCTGGAAGAATAAGGTGGGGACAACGGTCAGAACAAAGAAAGCAACATTTTTCTGCACCAGGGAAGTCGTGTGGGTGTTCTGAATGAAAGGAACGGGTGCTAGGAAAACAGGGCTGTTGGCCACGTACCACGATCATCTCTGTTCTTGTAAAAGTAGACAAACACGCTAACGACTTTCAGATGTTCTTCAGCATACTCCAGGAGAGCCGCAAAACTGGAGAGAAAACACAGCTTAGGTTAGAAGACAGAACGTTTAACATGCAGACACAAACGCACAACAACACCGGCTGAATCTCGAGTTTATCCTTGAATAATGAGATGTTTCTGATGATTACTGTGCTGCTTCTGGCTTCCTGTTAGATAAGAGCAAAGCTGAAATTCTTTATTTGAAAATGAACTGCGCGTTTATCTCCTGCCACTCTAAAGACCAGAAGCTATATTCCGGTCAAACTTTTGCCACTCACCTCTCCTTGCTGCCTTCAGGAAGAGGGTCAAGAGGTATCTCCACATAGAGTGCGCTGCTGCAGAGGACAGCATCCCACTGTATTGTCTTGGTAACAGTGGGACGACTTTGGAAGTGGAGTATCCCAGGGCGACCATTCCCTGCTGGCTCCTCCGTTACAGTCAACCTTCGGTCCTGGAAAACAGATGCAAATGGCAGTGGATGAGGTTAAACGTGTCATGCGATGAGTATAGATACATTTCTCTCTGGTGTCTGATTAGAATTAAGCTAGGATGGAAATGGGCCAAAACAATAACACGCGCATGCAAGCCTCACAACTTGTGCAAATGCACCTATAAAGAAATTGACATCTGGGGGGGAAAAAGGACTTGGATTGCGTTTCGCTGCTCAGCATAGATGACTGAAGCGTGTGAAACCCCGGTGGGCCTTCCCATGCTGTATAAACAAACATGTGATCACATGACAGGAAATAGCTGCAGGCAAACGGGAGGTGACGGCTTCCGCTCGCTTCTGCATCACCTGCAGCAACTGACCATGCTTCGGTGCACGCAGACTTACCGAGTAGACCGGCCGAGCTGAAGGAGTGTGATCCCGTGTGCCATTCCCTCGCCCACCTGGGATCTTCAGGGGTGGGAGAGGGGCATCAGGAGCACCACAGAGGCCCCGGGCCGCGGGTACTACTACAGTGCAGGGACAGGCTGGAGCAGGCGCAAGAGAGAAGACATAGTCAGAACACGAACAGAAAAATTGGGGTTTTCTATGATTCAACACGTACCATGTGTTACTGTGCTCTTACAAGCGTTATATACATATTAAAACCAGTTATATAATATTTCATAAAACTACAATCGCCACTATAGAAGTACACATTCTTTTAGTTCTTTGAAAGAGCTTCACTTCTCATTTAAGACGTGTTTTGAGTTTTTTGGGGACGAAAAAGTCTAATGTTTTCCGTTTGGTTTTAATAGTGGTAAAATTTAAGATAATCTAATACTGCTTCCCCAAAATAACTCTTTATTCCAAGCAGTAAACTTTAACAATTGCGCCAGCCACTAACATTTAAGTGCACAATCCACAACATGTGTCACACCAGCAGGCCTCGATGCTGCTTAAAGTTTATGTTCCCCAAAACAATGGCGCTGTGTTTACAAAGCCGTTAACAGAACTTTTTGTTTAAGAGAGCGGTGCACGGATGCAGCAGGATGCGGTGAGAGGCAAACGACCCAGAAATATTTGCTGCGAGAAGCACAAGCCCCTGCACAAGCTCTTCACCTCACATTTCAGTGTGGTGAGTTGAAACAGTGCGCGTGTGTTACATCTGTTTTCAGAGCCGGTCTCTAAAATCCACCATATGTGGATATATGACAAACCGTGCGGCACCGTAAGTAACGCTGGGTTGTAAAAAATAATTTTCATGCCTCTCGGCCTATACAACATGACTTCTTCCTCTTTTTAAGCGTTTTAGGACCTTCTGCAAATTCACTTAAAACCAAAGTCCATCCACTTTTTACTTCCCGAGTGTCGAGGAATTAACCACTAAAACCCTTAAAACTATAATTTAAAAACGTAATAGGGGATAATAATTTCCTTCTCTGCTGATTTTATTAATATATATTGAGCCATGAACACTACATCGCCGTACACGTAACGTCGTCCCGTCGCGAGGTTTGCTGCCGTCAACTGCCAGTTGCGTAACAGTCAACCTGACTCAGCTGTCAGATCACGAGACCTACGTGACCAATAAACGTGTCCTCACCTAATGACTTCAGACAGGTTTTATCGCCTCGTGGCATTTATTAAACTTTCCCGCAGTCACCAAATTTTGCAAGTACGGACCTAAGAAAAGTTCTTCCTAACTGCCTGTTATGTGGAGAATACACACATTGTTCGCTGTTACACAAACGTTTTTTTGACAATTAAGTTACCAGCTCCAAACGTTTGTGGCTATACTTTGATTTCTCACACTAAACTGCGATCTTTTTCCTGAAAACGGATGTCTATGTGGTCCCGAGTCTTGAACGCGCGTAGATGTGAAACAATCCCTTTAAATCCCTTTCCTGTTGTTAGTTTGTTTTTCGGTGCACTGCGTGACGTAACAAGTTCGACAACGTTCGCAGCTAATTAAACGCTTGTCATCTTGCCTCTCGGCCAAGCCAATAATGTTTTAAATGACAGCTTTTTAATTTAACGTCAAGCCTAAGGTTACGACGACATACGAGGCTGGGACATCAGCGATTCAGCCCAACACATATAAAGAGTACATTTAAATGCGTTTTACTTCCGCTTTTCTGTGGCTGCTAGCTGGGTTATCTTAGCCACCCCTCCCCCACATCACGGTTAGCTGCTAGCTAGGTGAGGAATTTTTCGTCGTTTACTTACTTCCCAATCATGTCACAGATACCGCTACTTAAATCAGCCATGGTAGTAAAAGACTGCTGTTTTCCTTCTTTCTCGCGAGCAAAGCAATGACTGTTTAGGATCCGCTGGAGGTTGGATTTTACCATCCGGCCTCGGGGAGAGACACGACGGGTTGACTGCTCTCTGCTCTGCTCGATAGGGAAGTGATCGGTCGGGTAGATGCAGCTGGTAGAAAAAGGAAGGAGTCAAGGGACCTATAATGATACTTGTGTATTTCCTCTCTTGCTTCAAAATAAACGTCAGGTGGCTGGAAAATGCCTTTATTTTGCGATATAGGTTAGATAAGGTAAGATAAGATATGCCTTTATTAGTCCCACAATGGGGAAATAACTGATGTTTTGCATAACACATCTTTCACAACATGCACTGGGGATGGATATCATTGCTATCAGGTCATACGATAAATCTAAATCAGAGTTGGTCCTTTTGTGTTTCATTTGGGGCATTTAAGATGACCATCATAAACAGTTAACATTTTGCTTTAGTTCTTCCCATAACAATTACGTAGCCCAAATCCATTTTCTCGCTTAACATAATGTATGTCAATCACTTATGATCTTGTGTTAAATCCCCTTGAATTGACAGCGAAATTGAATACAAAATCTCATCTTCTCCTGCAATAAAAAGCTTGGACCTTTATTTTGAAGGCAGTAGACTACGCTCAACACCACCTAATACTCAGCTTCACGCTTATGCTAACAAGCTAACGCTAACCGAGGAAGCTAAATATGCTAAGAAAAAATGACCGAAACTTCACCCAGGGAAAATTGATTGGCCCTGACCTGTGACCACAATTAAAGTAGCAATAAAACACAGGGTAATATATTGAGTGATGTCACAAAAAGGTTCATTTTATTGAAGTTACAGTTGATTTTAATGTCAAAACAAATTAGGCGTCCTTGCCGTTTCGTCATTTTAGCACGTCCATGACGAGCGGAGAAAACAAAATAGCTTGCTTCTTGTTAGCTGCCGTTAGGCTAGCGGCAGTGTTTACAAGGGGGCGTCTAATGGAAAAGTACCAAGGACATGAAAAACTTGGAACAAAGACATAAAAAAACTTCCGGAGTCTTTATGTTAACTGAACTCCAATGTGGATATTTCTTTTCTCACGTTGATACTTCGTCACTCAAAGCGTTTCCATGCTTTTGAGTGTGTGCAGTGCTGACCAAGTACACATTTAGGCTGTAGTAATTAGTCTATTCCTTTCCTGGGTGATTCTCCTGAGTGACAATTACATTGTCAACGTTAGATGCGCCAGATTATATGATTAAAATATTTTATTGTGTGAACTGAACTTAATTAACTAGAGGAGTTACGTTAACATCTTTAGAATTGATTGAATAAATTTGTTTAGCATAGAATATAGTCTCTACTCACAACTATTCATAATTGTACAGGTATCTCATGTAGGCCTAATCCTAATGTAAAGTCAAACAAAATTAAATTTTTTGATCTAGACAATAAAGATGATTCTGGGCTTCCCAGGTTAAAATGAGCTTCAAACATACTAATCCAAACGTGATTCCAAAAAAAAAGGAAGAAAAAAACAGAATAATTTAGAATTGAAGGATGGTGATCGGAGAAAAAGCCAGTGTGCATTATTTACATCCACATGATGGCGGCAAAGCCACAGTTGACCAAGTCCCAGGAACAATAAACGAATAAACAAAATCAGGGGGAAAGTGTTTGGAATAATTGTGTAATAGTTATGAGCAACAGAGCAACAGCTCTCGGTACACGCCGTTATTGACAGAGATGACAGAGTCTACGTTACGATCACCTATAAAGCTAATTGATTCATACTTTATATCTTATTTGTTTTAATCTAGAAGAGTAAAGTAGAGCTAACCAGCTGCTGGAGTGCAACAGACATGAAAACAACGTTTTTCCGAGGGACCGCTAGTCTGCTCCTTACTTGTAAAAAAATTTGGAAATAAATCAAATTTCACATTAATTTGCTTCTCAATTTTGTAATACGCTCACGTGGGAGCGACTATACTAATACCACTATCTCGAGTGCATTCTCCTGTAAATTGCAACTGAGATAGGATCACGGTTAATGTTAGCTTCAGGTTAAGACCAGGCGAAAAACAGAAAAAACAGGAAACCGAATTAATATCCCCCCAAATCCCAGTCCCGGGGGCTGGACTCTAACGCCTCTCGAGGACTTCCTCCTACTCTGCTCTTGGTTTATTTTTTCCATATTTGAACCGCCTCGTCCGCCCGCTCACTGCAGTTTGTCCCTCGGCGCGATCCGTTAGGTCGTTCAGCGGGGTGGAAATAAAAAAAACAGAACGCGACGCCTGAGAGCGACGCTTGCAGCTGATGTACCGCTGGCCCAAAAATGGAGAGCGACACCGCTGTCAGGAGAATAAAAGCCTTCGGGACGCAGAATTATGCAGCGCAAGATAACGACGGCTTCCGGGACCGGTGCGGGAACAACGGCTACAGTGGTGACCCGAAGAAGAAGCCCGTAGTGAGCTTATACCTGCTACGGGAAGGGCTGACAGCTTCCCTGGTGTCTGTGTTTATTTTGGTGCTGTGGGGACTCGTTCATTTGTCGTTGCAGCAGCTTGTTATCGGCAAGCCGACCGGCGAGTTCAACGCAGCGAGGGCCAGGTGAGATTTGTCTGCGCTCGCCGTAATTCTCGCCTCCCGTGTCTTCATACGTGGGCTAACAGCCTCGCAGCAGCAGAGCCCCGGCTAACCTTTTCTCTAGTTTGGCAACAGACCCGCCTAGAAACCACTACCGGGTGTCCCTCCTCCTCCTCCACCACCTCCACCTTTGCCTCCAAGGTAACCCGCACAGGTGTTTAACTGTGCGTAACGGTTAGAAGGGCTTGTCCCAGGACAGGAGAAGCTACAGCAGCCTCTGGGAGCGATCCGTAGAAGATGTGAACAGTAATATTATTCCACTATAAAATTAAAGTAAGATGCTGGAAAAAGGAGGGAACACAAGGCAAGTCTATTTGTAGAATATTTAGCATTAAAAGCATAGATTGCACAAGTTCATTCACAGGTTCAAGGTCAAGGGTCACAAGGTTCACTTAAAACACACACAAACACTTGGCATTATACTATACTAAAACCACAAACAATGCTAGAATTACAATAAATCTAAAATAAATTAAAACCTTTCAAAAAATTATAGACAGATTAAGTACGAGTAAAATGGAGCTCGGCAGTGCAACAGTGCATCATCTTTTTTTCCGTGTGACAAGTGGAGGCAGAGATTATGGTCCTGAATCCGAGGTCAGCGGGGCTGCGCTTGAGCTCTTGAAAGTGCTGGACGATGGGATTTGCCATCATTTGGCTGCTTGCACCAGAAATGAGTCAAAGCGTTGCTGCATTTCAACTGATTAGGGCTCTGAGCTCCTTTGGTCACAATCGCGGCTTTGGCGAGTCCGTGCCCTGCAAATCCCGATCTGAATCCTGAGCATGAAACTGCGCCTCAGAGTAAAAGTGGCGTGAAAGCAGCAGTCCGAGTGACATCTCCGGTGTCATTTGGTACCAGGTTCTCACTCCGGAATACAATACACGCAGTAGTGAATTTGGTTATGTTAGGGTTTGGAGCAAATGCAAAAAGAAAAACAAATATTTGTTGTTTTTACGACACGCTTATTGAAGCTTGAATACTATGCGTGGCTTTAGCCACCATGGTGTAATGACATATTATTGCTATTTCACCACGTATTAAGTTTACTTGCTGCTGGCTGTGAGCACCAGTTAGCGGACGCTGGAGCCAGCATTGGGCTTTCTTGAACAGCTGCAGCAAACACTAACAGCAGCTGCTTTTATTTTTTTTAAGAGAAGATGAGGGAAAGCACATGTTTTTTTTTTTTTTTTTCTGTGCCATATGGGCCACTTAGCTTTATTTCCTGTTCTACTTCTCTTAAGGGAGCCGGGGCTGTGACCAGGAAGATATGGTGAAAATGTTACAGAAATATGGCCTGCTCGGTTATGACTCAGGACTCCTAACAAAGATGGGTTACACCCCTCTTTGTTTTAAATTGCGGCTGCGATCCTGCCTTTCGTGGGCCGGCATCGAGAGTTTCTCTCGTTTAATTCTCTGTCGGCTGCTGAATCGATTTATCGGCTAACCCTTCCACATGCTCAAACTGCGCGTGCCACCGTGTCAGTAAGCTCGCCGGCGTCTGCAGGAAATCTATTTGTTCCAGTTAACGTTTTGAAACCTCAAAGTGTTTTGAAAGGAAAGTTCACACCTCCTGTATATACTGTCCATATGTAGAGACATGCAGCGCGTGAAGTGATGCGCTGGAAACAAGTAGGCTTGGTTTACTGCCCCTGCAGAGTCTCGCCACAACAAAATATTGTCTTCCTCTCTTTCCCCTCCTGCCTCGACTCACCGCCTAGACGGCACTTGGAGCGGATCACCAGCGTCGGCCCCCGGCCGGTGGGCAGTCAGGAGAACGAAGTCCTGACGGTGGGCTACCTGCTGGAGCAGATTGAGAGGGTCCGGGTCGAGACGGCGGCCGGCCCCCATCGGCTCACGGTGGACGTGCAGCGCCCCACCGGCTCTTTCTCCATCGACTTCCTCGGAGGCTTCACCAGCTTCTATGACCGTGTCACCAACATCGCCGTCAGGTTGGAGCCCAAGGCCGGCGCGCAGCATCTCATGCTCGCCAACTGCCACTTTGACACAGTGGCCAACAGCCCAGGTATGAAAACGTTCATCCCTCTCTGCAGCAGATCGGCCTCTTGGTTATGTGAGCACAAAAGGTTGGCGAGGCGACTATTTTTGAAATGTCTAAGGATTAATAGTTGTCACATGCATGTATTTGCTTGCAGAAAACCTTGGCACGCAGGTGTGTGAAGTTTTTTTGTTTTTTTTTTTCTCTATGTGCCACTGTGCAAGTTCTCAGGTGCTTTGTGATTACAATAATACCCTCATTCATGTCCCCTGTTATGAACCAGGGAAATTTAAACTGCCACGGCAGGGCAAATTCAGTTTACTGAATCCAAAGTACTTCTTGTAAATAATTACAAGTGGCCGCATTGTGCTTTTAACAGGAAGCTGCCTGAAACAATGCAGGATGCTCTGGACACTGCACAGCGATGACAGTGTTTGCTGGTGATTGGTAGTCTTTGTGGTGTGTAGTTATAATTTCGTTGTCTGGTTTAAATTCGGGAATTTTTCACTGGTTTTCTTCACACAGTCGAGCCTGTTGGAGAGACACGTTTGCCAATCTCTCTCTCTCTCTCTCTCTCTCTCTCTCTCTCTCTCACACACACACACACACACACAGACACACACACATGCACGTGCATGTGCACGCCCAGCTTCACCACCAAAAGGAAATTGATCCAAGAGGTGTGGTCCAGGAAGATACACATAGGTTTTCATGTCCACTGCTTCCTGCAGGCCTTTGATTTTTTTGTAATTCTAAACACTTGCTCCTGTAAAAAATAACAATGGGGGAGGGGGGGGGGTAGACAAGAGGTGCATTGTCTCCCACATATTTTATAATAATTTTTCAGGCTTGGATTCATACGTTGCTTTTCTTGTGAACTCTCACAGAGCTTTTTTAGGAACAAGGGTTAATATGTCGTTGACATGAGTGGCAGTGACATGAGCGTGAATGGTGCCCGGACGGACACTGAGCAGGCTCCCCGCCCCCAACGCCATGAACGCATGCAGTCCAGAAAGCCGGAGCACATGATGTCTCAGTTTTGGCCCTCTGATCTCCCGGTCATTTTTTTTTCTCTCTTCCTTTCTTTGCGTTTTATTCCCAGTAAGTCGTGTTCCTCGCCATCAACCTGTCTAATCTCTCCGCAGTCACATGTCCTGTTCACATGCTCCGTTCTTTCTTTTTTTTTTTCCTTTGTGCTCTCACCGTCACACAAAGCAGTGGGAGATGGGTCTCGCTGCATTCTTCACATGTTTGCACACAGAGCCGACTCCTGTCATTCTCACGTGGTTGTGATTTTGTGTTACTGTGGTGCACTTCAGAGTTATCAGCTCTATCATCTGTGTTTTTATCTGACACTGAATCACTGGGTCAGTCCAAGTTGACAGCAATGGCTGCACATTTGCGTGTCTGTGTGTATAAATGCCAGGCCAACCTTTTACTTCGCCCGACACAAATGTGAAAGTCAACAACGAGCTCATATTTTGCAGGGTGTGTTTTTTTTTGGTATTGTTAATGCAAACACACCGGGTTGTTGTGCGTCTCAGGTGCCAGTGACGATGCAGTGAGCTGTGCAGTGATGCTGGAAGTCCTCCATTCTCTGGCCAACCTGTCCACGCCTCTTCACCATGGAGTGATCTTCCTTTTTAACGGGGCAGAGGAAAATATCCTGCAGGTAAAAAAAAAAGGGCACAGACTAGCTTTTCCACATCCCATTGGACAGTGGGTGAACTTATAGCTTCTCCTCTTTTACATTCTGACACTCTCTCTTTGTTTCTCCATTTTCTCCCTCTCTCCATCAGGCCAGTCACGGTTTCATTACCCAGCATCCCTGGGCCAAGCAGGTGCGAGCCTTCATTAACTTGGAGGCTGCAGGTGTTGGGGGCAAGGAGGTTGTTTTCCAGACAGGTAATGCACCATTTTGTGTTTGATAAAGCGCTCTGGTTTGCTCTGTGTGTTTATTGTGCATCCTGTGAAAACTTCCAAAAAGTTCACTGCAGTTTTTTGCTGTTCCCGATGTGTCCGCCTGAAGTTGAGACCATTTTGCAGCCTTCAGATTTCTATGATATCTGGTATTATCTATCAAGTATCAGCCACTTACTTCCCAGCTGGTCTGACAGGATCAGTATATGGATTGCTAACAGCCTGATTATGCTTCCCACAGTGCCTGTATCATTTATATTTTAGATCATATCTGATGCACTTACTTGGCACAACTGATGTACGCAATACATTAAGAAATCATAAATGCCTAAATCACCAAATCACAAGCAGCAAGTGGTAAAAGGCAGCAGAGGAGAGGGTATAAAATCACAATGGCGTGTCTTTGTTCCTACAATGACTACTCTATGTGACTGAACCTCCAGATCTTAGACAACAGTCCATTATATAAAATGTTCCCTGCAGCTCTTCCTTCCTTTTCGTCCTTATAGGTCCAGAGAACCCATGGCTGGTCCAGGCCTATGTCCACGCAGCCAAACACCCTTTCGCCTCTGTGGTCGGTCAGGAGGTCTTTCAGAGTGGCATCATCCCCTCTGACACCGACTTCCGCATCTACAGGGACTTTGGCAACATCCCAGGTAGGTCACAACGTACAGAGGAGAGTATAGAATCTTAATATGTAGGTACTGAGCCTGTAAGTGTCATTGTCCAAAACGGGAATCCAGTGGCTGATAGATCTACAGAGAAAAGATGATTTTCCTTTTCTATGTCCTGTGATTGGTTGATCTCACATTATATGTGTGTATGTATTTCATTTACAGGTATTGATCTGGCTTTCATTGAAAATGGTTTCATCTACCACACCAAGTACGACACTGCTGATAGAATCCTGACGGACTCCATACAGAGAGCCGGTATGCAAATAGGCACATGTGCTTTTATGCCTTTTATTGAACACTCCTTGCAGATGTATATTGTTCACTGGTGGATGTTTCTGTCTGTAGCTGCCAACACCCTTTTTCTTTTGACAAAGACACAAACGCATGCTTTGCATATGTTGACAGACTCTGCTGAGCTTATCATTTTCCTGAGAACTACAGAAATGCATACACGCATAGAAACCAGCCCCAGTCCACTGTTGCACTTGTCCTCATTTACCCCAAGCTTCTGTGTCGCTTAGTTATTTTGCCTTAGTTAGCAGAGAATCCAGTCTGTCAGCACTAAAAAGCCCGAGACAGTTGGCATCTTTCCTCTCTTCCTCAGCAGCTACTGGACATCTCCCTCCTCTTCTCCTGTGTGCAGCGAGTCGCCATGAAAGGCATGAATTATTAGAGAGAGAAAGTGAGGTTTCAGAGGGTGGTAGGCGGTATTTTTAGTCCGTGAAGAAGGAGGCAGGTTTGTAAGGTGAAGGAGGAAGACGCACCAGTAGCTGTACTCCGTTGATGCCTGTCTTAAACACAGCAGCTTTCTTGCAAAACCTGGCAACCCTCCTTGTAGATTAACTGGGGGCAAGGTGCAGGCCTGGCATAGCTCTAATAAAGATATGCTTTTGTATATATCCTGGATTCTTTAATGAAGACTGTATTGCATAAGCACATGAAAAAGAATATGGCAATATAACCATTTTATAAATGTCACTAAAGTGATCGCACATGACTTTTTTTAAAAAGGAGCCTTATCTCATTTGATTTTGTCATAGTGAAATTCCGAAAAGTGAAGCTGTGGTTCAAATACGAGCAGTGGACCCTACGCGAACAAGTAGATGTTGCACACTCGCTTGTTTACACTTTCAGGCCACAGTGAGCCTACCAGGCGGAAGAACAATGGAGCTTTGTCTCGCCTCTGTGATTGTGTGTGTGTGTGTGCATGTGTGCGCGCGCTGTTAACTGTGCAGACATAGAGGCAGCAGCACAGATAAACGACGCCCAGCTCCCAGCTGCAGGAACCAACGCAGCGACCTCCTTCTGATCCTTCGCGTTGCCAGATTCCTCATCGACATTCAGCATCATGACTGTAGCCAATTTCACGCCAAGTCCCCTCTACGTGTCCCGTCCTTGGTTGTACAACTGTTGCGTAACTGCGAGAGGCCATTCAGGCTATAAAAGAGTCTTGCTCTCTCTTGCATACATTGCCGCACTCTTTCCCACACCGACTAGGGTGCCTGTGAATCACACCGCTTACATACACTGTAATACACACACAGTACACATGATAACACACACTCGCAATAGTGTATGTAAAGAAGATCAGTGGTATATGTGAAATAATGGATTTAAGAGCGCGTGCATCTTTTCGTACATGGATGCTTTCATGGGGGGCTCGAGAGCATTTTATAACCGTTAATGTACTGTAATTACCATTCGCATAAAATGACCTTTCATTTAAAAATTAAACGAGAGATTGTCAGACTCAGCACAGTAACAGGCTTTCATTTATGAGTATGTGCTGTATGCGGTTTCTCTCAGTTAGTCCTGGTTACAAGTCAGGATCATGGGCTTCTCGTACCCTCTGGCGATCCAGCACATGTGCTGCCACAGTGTGAGGCAGAAACCAGTGCAGCTAAATATATATATGTATATATACACTACATTTCAGCTTTGAACTGCTTCACCTCTAAACTCACATCCTCTGCCTAGGCGATAACATCCTGGCGGTCCTGAAGCACCTGATGATGTCGGAGAAGCTGGCTGATTCCTCGGAGTACCGTCATGGCAACATGGTTTTTTTCGACCTGCTGGGGATGGTGGTGGTGGCGTACCCCGCCCGTGTCGGCACCATCCTCAACTACATGGTGGCCATGGCCACCTTCCTCTATCTTGCCAAGAAAGCGTCCCTGCCTGGCAACGGAGGTAGCTCACATTTCCTGTGGCGGATGTATATTATGTACTTTCCTGTACTGAATGTGCGTGTGTTTTCCTTTTTGTGGACCATTCAAGTGCTTTTCTTGAAAAGCGTAATATGAGAACAGTCCAGTCCCATTTTGAGGGACCAAATCCACATCGTTCAACTTATTTCAGGTTTTTTATCTGTAGAATGATGAGCCGTCTTTGTGTGTTAGGTCTTCATTAAACTCCGTCTCTCTCAGGTGGGCGCTACGTTCGAGACCTGGCCTGTGCCACGGGTATAGCAGTGCTGAGCTGGCTCGTCACCCTGCTGTCGGTTCTGATCGTCGCTCTGCTCATCACTCTCCTGGGCCGCTCCATGTTTTGGTACAACCACTTCTACGCCTCCATCTGCGTGTACGGGACCGCGGCCACCGGCAAGATGATCCTCATCCACACCCTCGCCAAGAACCTTTACTACGGGGTGAGCGATAGAGCTTTGCCTTTAACTTAGGACAGTACCTGTGTACGTGCAGAACTCTAACCGCCCTGTGCCCTGTAAAGGCTGTACTGTAAAGGGAAATTATTTTATTACGCAGATAAATGTAGTGCATGTGAATGTGTAGAGGAAAAATATTATTATTATTCTAAACGAGGACCCGGTAAAGCTTTGGCTTGAGAAGATGACGTGTGTTAACCGTAAGTCTAGGCCAAAGGTGAGTATTTGAAAGATATGAGTTGTGTTAGATGCTGAAAGAATGCTGACTATCTTGACTTAGATAAATATCTTGAATAATACTTGTTCCAGGGAGCCTGTTTTTAGGAGGTCAAAGTATTTCTCTCAGCCCTAATGTCTCATGATGTCTTGCTCAGCTCACATTTAACAGCGACTAAAGTGCAGAGAGGGGAGAGCCGGGGAGTTTCTCTTCCTCCGTGGTGATTACAGAACAGCAGCTCTTTGTATGTTTTGTGTGTGTGTGCCTGTGCAAGACTGTAGACTGTCCAAGCATCAGACTCAGTGTCATCTGTCAGTCATATGTACACAACTCATTCACCAAATATTGATTTGCCGCTGAGAGCCGACAGACCTGCCCTCCTTTGGATTTTGATACACATCTCTGCCTGTTAACAGAAAAGCGTAATTCTTGCATTCTTTACAGATTTTGTTACAGACTCTTTTTTTTGGAAATCCTTTTTGTACATTTTAGGGACAGCCAGTTGCAGTCCAACAAACATAATGCGAGTTTGACCTTTTATTTGGTATAAGTGTTTACTTGATGTTGAAAAAAACATTACAGGAAGTGTTTTTTTTCCATCTGAAGATAACAACATTATGAATTCCAGCTTATCATGGCCATTTTCCATGGAGTTTTTCCAGAGAGGACACAGACAAACCTTTGTCTCAGACCACATAAGCTGCTCAACTCGCTCCCAACCTTTTTTTATTTTTTTGTTTTGATTTGCCCCACAGCCTGTTCATTCGAAATGATTTTAAACTGGATATGGTTTAGCTAATAGTGACATGAAAGTGGTTATTGTGAATGTTAGGAAGTTTTTTTTGTACCACTGAATTGGAAATGCTTAGGTCAGTTAAGTGTGCATTTGTCCTTCTACTACTTGGGTTGGCAGAAACTGTATGTTCCAACCATGTATTCATTAATTTTAGCCATTTAAACGGTTGCAGTTCCCATTGCAGAAACTGGGAAGTACCAAGTCATATCATGAACTCTCTGTTTCTGTTTAGCACTTATTCACATTACTAAAGGCAGTATTTGTTTTGATGAATGTACAGGGCAATATTTTTCTAATAAATAGCTTGTTGTCAATGGCAACAAACTCCTCATATTAGCATTCCTCTCTGTTGACAGATTGTAATCCCCCAAAAAGTTTCAACTGATCTATGGTGATAATTATGAAACTTCAAATACAGAAGGGAGGATTCTGTAGATTATTGTCATTATAAAAGATAAGAAAGCAAATGTTAACTGAGAAAATTGAGAGTCACAGTCTCTGTTGCTAAATTATCCCAGGTCAAACATCTAAAGCACAATACTTTATTTTGCTGGCGACATCGCAATTTGGTTGGAATTAAAACAGCGAAGCTATTAAAGTAGAAAAACCATAATCTCTACATCCCCTGTTGTGTGTGTGTGTGCGTGTGTTTATTTCCACGCAGGGTGTCCGACTGGTGGAGCTGGGTGATCTCTACTTCGATGTCAGCCTGCTGCTGTGGTGCTGCAGCCTGGTGTGGCTCACCCAGCAGGGCCTGTGTTCAGCCTACGTGCCCATGCTAATGGTGGCCTTTCCCCTAGCCACCCGACTGCTGTTAGCCAAGGAATTTAAACACAGGGGTAAACACTCCATTCAACTGTAATTACAGAGAATGATTTTTTTCCCCTCAAAAATTCAAAGGAATAGTTTGACATTTTGGGAGACGAGCTTAATTGGTTCCTTATTTCCCAAATGTCTCACTGCTCCTTTAAAGAGAAACACAGTTAGCTAACCCCTCTGACTTCCTGCAGGAGCATCAGTGAAGTACAGTGTGCTCTACCTGTTGGGCCTGGCATTGCCCTATGTCCACTTCATGTTCCTCATCTGGGTGGTGTTTGAGATTTTCACCCCCATCATGGGTCGCAGTGGCACGGAGATACCCCCCGAGGTGGTGCTTGCCTCCCTGGTCACCCTGGCAACCATCTTCCTTTCCTCTTTCTTTGTGAGTATTCTCAGATTCTCTTTGGCAGAATCACCTTGAAATCGCGTGCAGGACGGAGAGACTACAGTTTCATTGTTTTGGTCAAGCTTCTGGCAACAACGTTGTTTTTGTAGCAGCATTATTTATTATCCATTTTTTGTGGCTTTTATATAAAGCAAACCAATAGCTGTGTGTAGTTGACTGACAACAGGGTGTCGACTTGGTGCCAACTTGAATTCAGTAGAAAATATGCATATACACACACTTGTTATTTCAACTGTGGTGTTATTGGTTTCCCCCCCTGGTAACATGAAGTATTCTTTTGTCTGTCTCAGCTGCATTTCATCTACTTGGTACGGAGCACCAAATGGATCCTGGCTGGTCTAGGATCAGTCTTCACCATTGTGTTCCTGTTGGTGTCTTGCGGCCTCTTCTTTCCTTATTCGGGAAGTCCGGAGAGCCCTCGGCCCAAACGAGTCTTCCTGCAGGTTCAGAGTCAAAGCACATACACACACACAAGCACAAAAATGTACATGTAAACCCGTGCCAAACCATTATGCCCTGAAGCTAAATCTATAACATCTTTTTTGTAACTGGGACATCTCACACCATGACATATCTCCACATGTTTTTGTAATCTAAAAGAAGATTTGCTGTGATTGCACATCTCCACCCTCTCGTATAAATCGCTGAGAGTTCCATTAAGTTACTCTGGCTGGAGTATAAAAATCACTCAGTAGAAACAGCTGTAGAGGGCTGAAGGCAGGATGATGGAAAATTTTCATCCACCTCCCCTCCTTCCCCGCAGCATACGACAAGGACCTTCCACAATCTCCAGGGCCAGGTGGAGAGCCGGGACTCGGGCCTTTGGATAAACAGTTTTGACTTCACGGGCATACAACACATCACACCCAGAATCCCTGAGATCAACGACAGTTTTCGCACCCACTGCCGGGAGGACCGGCCCTTCTGTGGTTACCCCTGGTTCCTGCCAGTGAAGTTCCTCAGCAAGTCAGTCACGCGGCTTCATAGTTGACGGCCCTGTTTCCATGCTCTTTGTTCGCATTAGTCCTCACCCCAAATATTCTGGTGTATTTTGCAGGAAGAACTGGTACCTCCCGGCCCCGGAAGTGTCTCCCAGCTCCCCAGTGGAGTTCAGCCTTGTGTCCAAAGAGGAGACCAGCTGGGGGACGATCAAGATGACCTTCAGCGTGAAAGGTCCAGGGCACTTTCTTTAACCAACATAGGTCTAGAGGTTTTCTTCTTTCAAGGAGTTGATGGCTTTAGGCTACAAAATCTAAATAGACTTGCAACCTAATTTAGACCTTCACACTTTGGTTTGACTTGAACTATACAAGAGAAACGTCTCAAGTCCAGTGCGTCTAGTTTTTAAGTAACAGCCACTAGTTGATCTGGATGTGAATTTGTGTATGTATTATGTGCACGTCAACTTGCACATGTGTTTGTACTTACTGTACGTCCTGTCCCGTCCCATGCAGGCCCCAGCCACATGTCTCTGTATCTGATGCCTCACCGAGGAGCCAGCCTCTCCACCTGGTCGTTCGGCGACGGGACGCCTCAGTTTGACCTGAGCGGGGAGTATTTTGTCTTCTATTCCCACGGCCTTGATGCCCCCACGTGGACTTTCTGGTTTGAAATACAGGTACTCATTAATGAACTGATTAAAATTTGTTGGTCCAGAGGTCAAAGATCAAGGCCTCACAAAAACACATTTTTGGCTGTATCTCAAAATGCGCTTAACGCCTTTTATTAAATCCCTCCAAAGTCATCACTACATATATTGTGTGAGTGTGGACAGACACGGACGTTAACTGCAACTTGACTGGCAGGTGGAAGCATACAGCAGCCAGGCGGCTTCAGTATCATTCTTTTCATTCCTCACATTTCTGATTTTCTGCCAAACATCACCTTAGGGCCTCAGTCCGTGATGTCTGCAGGAGATTAGCATAGCCTTGCTGTCATGTGAAAACCCTTAAACTCCAGTCTTGGAGATTTTTTAAAATTGCATTTAAGACTGCATGACATAAACTCCAAAACCTTTAAAGACCCTCTAAAAACCTAAAATCTATTGCATTATCTAAACAACGTGCAGTCTTATCAGGCTGAAGACAGGGTGTTGTAAAAGTGCTGGTCAGGTTTTGAGTCTCTCACATATTTGCCTACGCTGACACCCATTGTTTTCTTCCCTATTCTGTGTCAGCCTCCCAGGGACCCAGATCCATCAGGCCCTGAGGGGATGATCTCTGTCGCCATCTCCTCCCACTATTTCTTCGGGGAAGACCAGAGAACTGTTCAGCTAAAGGAAATCCTCCACAGGTTTCCCACGTGGGCTTTTCCCTCATCTTGGGTCAGCACCTACGACATGTACCGATACTGAAGGCCTCACACATCAAGGAGGCTGACGCTGAGGAGAGCTGAGGGGCTGAAGGAGCCCCACCCACCCCGAGACAGACAGAGAACCGCAATATCAAGCAGTGGCACTGAGGTCTGGCCTGCCGCCTTCTCACTCTGACACAAACACACACACACCAACACACTCACGCTCCCTCCCAGCCTGCCTGAGAGACCCCCATCACTGTGTCAGTAGGCTTAGTAGATAACCTAGCAGGACGATGCACTGAGGTATGCCAGACGTAAGCTGACCTGAAAGCTTACAGACTGAATAACTCGCCGACCAACGCACCGGCAACCACGAGCCTCCTGCTCGCTCCTGGCTTTGTGAAACGAAGGGGTTAGGATTTTTTTTTTTTTTTTTTTGTACTCAATCTGTTGTGCCTTTGCTTTATTCAAACCATCTCACTCTCCCCTCTCACTCGCTTCCTCTCTCATGCTAACTTCCTGTATGAATAACATCACATGGCTACCTCCCTCGTTCCCTCTTTTTATCAGCGAACCACTCGGGCCATGCTCCGAAAAGATAGTCCCTCTGACTTCCTCTGCAAAAAAAACAAATAAATTATAATAATAACAACACTACCACTATCTGCATTGTAGGTGTAGTATCATACTGATGGATCTGTTTGGGAAGGGAAACAAAGACTAGGTTTTGTTTGACCCCCCTCCTCTGACTTTTAACTGGAAACTTTGACACTTTGAAAGTCACTTTTCATCAACATGTACTCGTTATATTTAAGGCGCAAGTAGTTTTTGTATTAGCTAAGTAAACTGTGAAATTGCTCATTATCACACCTCACTGCAGACCACTATTTTGCAGCAAGTCGTACCTACAGTACGTGCTTCAATGGGGCATGCTGACTGTCTGCTTTCATTGTCGGAGAACCCGGCATGCAGATGCAGAGCACTGTGCCTGTTAAATGAAAACAGCTGGCCGAAATCAAAATGTCAAAGTTTGTCGAGGTTTGGGCTCGATGAGACCAGAACTACTAAGGAAACAGACTTTTGGGATGTATAAATGTCCTGTGATTTAAAAATGTCAACTTAACCGTGAGGATGACCTGGTGGGAAACCAGCAATGCAACTCCACGCTCATTAACTGCATCAGTGACAGATTGTTCTGTCCCACATGGAAGAGTTGACTATTTTACATTTGCTGTTACTGTAATAGTATTTGTACTTTGTTCTCTGTGCTATGAGTTGTCTCCAGCAGCACCAATGAATGTCTTTTTTTTTTTCTTTTGCATAATGAAAAAAAGTAGAGCTGCAACGATTAATTGATTCATCAATCAGTCATTCAAGAGAAACCTCATCTGCTGCTATTTTGATTATTGATGAATCCTTTCAGTGGCAAAAATGACACAAACATGTTTCCCAGTTGGTTTCTGGTGCGGAGGATTTTCTGCTTTTCTGAATCCTTTTTGAGTGACGTTGACCCTGCTAGGGTCCACGTTGTCATTCAGCCCATTCGTGTAATTTCCTTCCTCTCCCAGTTGTGTTGAAATGTATCTTAAGAATGTGAAATTATACATTGCTACTTCTGGAGACAGCTTATTACCGTTACCTGTTGTGTTCCCGGTGTGTGCGTGCGCGCTCCAAGTTTTTTCATCTTTTATGTGGAGCTCCTTCTTTACTGTCTATAACCTGAGTATCACAGCTACAGTCCTGTTAGTATGACTTGTTTTACATGTGTCCATTTCACAGAGTGGGCCCCACAGACCACCTTACACTCAGTGTCACCACTACCTCCATGATAAACAAAACTTAGTGTCCGACATTAATGGTCTATTGAAGACTGGTTTGAATGTTATTGGTGGAAAGATATAGATAATATTTAGTAAACTTAGGTTGACTAATGAGAGATCATTGTTGGTCTCTGTGCTAACTCAGTTTTGTGCAAACAAAGTAGAGATTAATATTAATAGAATATTAAGCTTGATAGATGAATCGAATAGCTCTGCTATCAGTGAATCAGGATGACTGTCCCTTCCCAGCCTTCAATCCAACACAATGATGACATCTCTTAAAACAAACACACCAGACAGTCACATAGCTGCTTGTTGGTTGTCCAGACATTTGAAATCTGTTTGTAAAAACTTGGGAGATTTTTTTTTTTTTTTTGCACTTCGGAGATCAACTTGAAAAAAATGCAACATATTCGCCTTTTGTCCACTTTTTGCGTCACACCTTGTGGCTCGTCCTGGTAATCCATGTTGTCCGTCTGGCTTCAGTCACACAAATAAGAAATGCTGACATGAAGGAGGCCTTAAACATTTTGCTTTCCAAAGACACAGGAAATGTTTACTGTTGTGGACACAAATGTGTCAGTGGTCTTAAAAGCTATCAAGTGCCACACTGTACAGCATTTTTACACATGTGAACTGTTCTGTCGGAAAGTTGAAATCTAAAGTCCACCGCAGCCTTCAATAGCAATTGGCAGTTTGAAAACAGATTGTCCTACTATGCTCTTCCTTTTATGCATTGTCTTTAACACCTGATGAGCAAAACAGAAAATCACAGCTGAGTATAAAGTACGATGATGAGACTGAAAGTTTATTCTTAACCTGGGAGACCGTAGTTGACAAACTGCGGCTTCTGACTGTTCCGTTTTCTTGCTGCAGCAGCTGGCAAGGTGTGTCCTGACATCTAGCTTGCTCCATGAGGTTTGAAAGTTTTATTTTTAAATTGTGCAATGCGTCAGCGGGTCATGGTTCATTAGTTAACAGGGCCGCTTGATGGAGCAGGAACTGATGTTCTTTCCAGACGTGTCAGACTTTAAAGACGTTGTCTTTTATCTCTCGTCTTTTCAATTTAACATCAAATGAGGAGCCGCCTTGCAAATAACAAGCTGATGTTAAGAGTGAGCCGTGTATTTCAAGAAAAGAGCCTCCAGCTATCACACACATCCACACTGCTCTGTGTGCGTGTGTGTTTGTTCATTTTTGGCTGGAAAGTGTGGTGAATCAGAAAATGATTTTAAGTGACAGATCAGTTCTGTTAATATAGAAAGGGTGATATGCAGCGGGGGGAAAAAAGCTTTATTAACACATGTAAATGATTATTTTTCTAAAACAATCTATTAAGTGGCCTAGTTTTTGAGGTTTAAGAGGAGGGAAAAGACTTCAAAAGCAACCAGAGCTACCGATCATTATAAGTTGTGGCAGAAATGTGGCCATTTAACTTGGATTATTTTGTTCGTAGTTGTAACATTATCTGGGATGATGGTCACAGGAGGAAGTGCGGGATAGAGCAGGGAGATGTTTGATGTAAACGTTGTGAAATGGCTCGTTCTGCTATGCCACTGGTGCTCCCACTGTTGAGGTGAAAGCTCTCTCCAAACACTGCTGGAGAACTTAACTTGAGAGAAAAGAAATACTCCATTACGATAGGCTCTATTTAAATTGTTACTTGTGACAGAATCTAATGTATAATTGTAACTCAGTTAAGACTGACAGGCTGACCAAGCACTGCGCAGCGTGTGGGTTTTTTTTTTTTGTTGTTGTTGTTGTTGTTGTTCTGTGTAAACGCACACTTGTGAGACGTAGCTTTACCTTCATCACACGTTAACAGCCAGTCAAGGAAAAAAAACATATTTACATCATTCTCACAAATGTCCATATCAGCTTGGGAAATAAACAATTTAACTAAAATCTATTCTGGCATACATGTTAAAATGTCTTAATGCCTTTTGTTGAAGAAAGTTTTTTTTTTTTTTAAGTTAAATTTGCTAACGGTTTTCTTATTCTTACCTGGACTGTTTTTTTCCAACATCACCAATGCCTGTTTCTCTAAAGGTTTGATTTTTTTTGTTCTAAAAGTTAAATTAAGATAATTTTTTGTAAAGTCTGATCATTTTGTTCATTTTTTGTGATTGGTGTGACACTTTAAATAACAGTAACAGTTAAGTTTGTCCTTTTTAAACTGCTGTTTTTCTCATTTTAATGCATATTTGTCTGTTCATTGCAATGAAGTGATTGATGCGACTGTTGGGAGAGGGATTATTGGGACTGATCTGGTTAACAGGGTATCCAGTCATTTGAATGGTTGGGAAGATTTTACATTATGCAAAAATTTAATTAAATTAGCAATTGTACTGCAGTTACAATGCCTATCATATTAATGGCCTGTTGTTTCTCTGGGTGTGGACGCCACATATTTACACTTCCGCTACCTACACCCTAAATTATTCCCGCCGCTCGCAAATGTTTAAATTTGAAATGACGTAAACAAAGGGTTGAGCTACGTTCTGAAATTCTCAAATACATGAAAAGTTCACCCAACTTCAGCGCACGTGCAACCTGCTACAGCAATAAACCGTCCTATCAGGCCTATCCTCCATCCTTTATTGTAATGTTTTAATGTATTAATCGGGTGTGTAGTACTAGCCGAACACTAGGGGGAGGAAGAGGCTGCGGCACAGCTGAAAACAATCTCGGCGTAATGAGTGCATGGCAATTAGAAAGTTTCAGTTGCTCTCAATGAAGCAGACTAGCCCTTTTTAAAAATAATTTATTGGTCTTTATGTACAAGGGAAAAATGAAGTAGAAAAACCAAACATGAGTAGAAAAGGCAAATTTACAAGAGAGTTTCTTTACACTGCATTGAGGACGTATGCTGCTCCCGCCCCAGAAATTCAACTTTACTCTGAGTTGGGAAACAGGCAATACTTTTAAACTGTACACCCGAGGGAAGGAGGGAGGAGGGCTGTCCACTTCTGAGTGAACGTGGACACCCGAGTACCGCGGGACACACCTGACCGACCGACCGACCGACCGCTCCTCGCCTACAGAGAAGAAAACCATAAAATATCCATTTCCGTAGGAAATTGTCTCATATACTGTCAATATTAGTTTTTGAGCATTGATGGTTCTGTTTGCGAGGGATGGGACGCGTGTATGTGAGTGTGTGCGAGGTTGTGCTCCCTCTGCATAATGACCGGAGCGCTCAATCGAAGCTTTAAAACAGAAGGCCTCTGGACGTAAAGTCTTTGGTTCATCGAGTTACCGTGTGTGTGTGTGTTTGTGTTTGTTTTTCAAGTAAAGCTTACAGCGGAGCAGCGGTAGTGTAGCTGTAGGCTTGTTCAGAGAGGAGACGGGCCCGCCGCAGCGATAACAGTACATCATTTTGCCCTTTTTTTGTGTGTGAGAGAAAAATCGACTAATACAGGCAATTTCTGATAAAACAGAAACCCTTAAAAAAAATCTAAAATTTCAACAGACACCGCACCCGACTCACTTTGTGCACGTTCGACAAGAGAGAGAGAAAATCTACATTTGGTCTATCATGAAAAGTAAAAGCAAATGTGTGTTGGGTGGAGGGAAGGGGGGGCGGGCAGAAAATAGTTTGTGAACACCAAAAATAAAGCGGAGTAACATTTCAATACATTGCACAACATAATACTGACATATCTGCGACAAACCTTTTAGTGCTTATGGTCGAGAGCCAATACATGACTTAGATTAAGTAAAAAAAACAAAACAAAAGTTTGTTGTCAGTCATAAAAACAAACCGAGCACTTCTCAAAGTAGCTGTTCAGCAATGATCATCAGCTATAAATGCCAATAAATAGTAGCAATAATGATGGCTAATACGGTTAAAAATGAACTCCATCTGACGTAAGTCACCAAACGCGCCGCAGCGCACGCATTCAGAAACCCACACAAAATGCATGTGGCGGAAAATCTCCGATCATCATCTCAAGCTGATGAGGGATGTGATATGCATGTTGGACTGGACGAAATGTTAAAAGCTCTTTATCGGACACCGATGCGCTGCCGTCGACGTGACTGTCGGCGGGAATCGCATGATGCTCTCGCGGAGAGGGAAAGGTACAGAAATCCCCGGAGCAGGATGGCTTAAATAACATGACATTGTATGACCTGCCTCGACAGAGAACAAGCTCCGAATCCCTCGGACAGACTGAAACCCAAATGTGTTTAAAAGCTGGATAAAGCGTCACATGGTTTGGTTTTTGTAGCGTGTTTTACCCGAGACCTTCATCCCTCCGCAGCTTTAAATCTACACTGACCTGCTTTGCTTGTTGCCTAAAAACCCTGGACACAGCATGCATACCCCCCCACCCCCCCAAGACACTTTTTGGGACCTGGACTTCAGCAAGGGAGAAAGGGAGATGCTCGTCTGCACTCCCAATGGTTGATTCTTCTCAAGAGCTCGTTTTCTTAGAAATCTTAAGGTCATCCCTTCTCAAGAATTACATAGAATTCATATCATGAGCATTTGTTTTCTCTTTTTGACAGGGAAGGACTCAAGAGGGACAAGGTGTTGATTGATAGAAAAATAACATTATCTCAAACACTGTTGGATTATTGAAAAAGGTATCACAAAATATTCTTAAATCATGAGGTATGAAAGTATGAAACCCCTCTTGTGCACACTGGCAGAACCGCAGGCTCAGACACGCTTCAGCGCATCCTGAGAATGGTTCGCGACTAGAGCTTTGTTCTAACGTTACGCTTAGCAGCAAAGCACGATGCCGGGATCCGATACACTCAGTTTTTTCTTTTTGTCTTTGAAACCGATTCTTGCAGCGTTCGCATTAACCGAGAGAAACGACGGAGCTTTTTGCCTGGATCGTGTGGGGGAAAAAAATGTCTCCATGCACTCGACTGGGTGCCAAAGAAAAATGAAGACGCGTGAAAAAAACATGTTTCGGAAAAGAAAGCCTGGTGCCTTCCTGTGCTGACGGACAGCGTCTAAACGCCACGAAAACCTGACACCGGTGACCTCTCTCTTCTAACAACCTTTTGGTGAAGTGACACCTGCTGGACAGGAGCCGTCGGACTGAACCCTGGTCTCTGGTTGTGCTGCGGCGCCTCCGAGCCGCTCGGGCCGCTGCTCTCTCGGGGGCTCTGGTCGACACGAGGGGCGAATCTGAAGAGTGGATAATACTGACTGAGAACTCGCGGGAGAGGTACTTTCTGTGCACACATGCACGCACGCACGCACACACTCACACACATGCACGCACTCAAAAAATAAAGTCCGCTTCCAGTCAGCCGCTGCTCTCGCCGCTGCCCCCTTTTCCCTCGAGGGGCTAAAGTTCACAGGTTAGAGTCCAGAGGAGGCAATCCCCCCCCCGGGGGTTCAGGACAAGGTGCAGTCGTAGGTCCCCTCCTCCTCACCCTGCTCCTCTGTCTGCTCAGGAAGACAGTCCTCAGAGGGGGGGCGAGAAAAACCTCCTACGGGCTCCAGGGAGGGCAGGGCCAGGCCCAGAGGGGCCGCTACCCCTCTGCTGTCCTCTGGTCGGGGTATGGAAGCCCCTCCCAGCCCCTCAGACCCGCCCAGCTTGGAGCTCTGGCTGGTGGGCTGGAAGGCTTCGGGCTGCACCTGCTCGGACACAGAGTCCATCAGCTGCTGAAGCTGCGGCTGGATCAGGTTGAGAAATGGTTTGTATCCCATGCTGAAAAAAAGATGAGGATCGGCAGAGAGAAGAGGGTTAGCGCAACACGACTGTAGCAAACATTCTCCACCATTACAGAAGCAGTCTGATGTTGTACCCACCAGTCGGTGGAGGCCCACGTGTCGATGGCCAACAAGCCGTTCTGGACACTCTGCACAGTTTCTTGGGGAACCTCCGGGCTGTCCAGGAAGCCGATCACCTGCTTGATCACGTTTGCGTCCCGCAAGATCAAACCAATCACTACACACCACTCTAGACAGCCCGCCTCCATGAACACATGGAGGAGGTACCTGCGGGACGTAGAGAGGCATGGCCTTCAGAAATCCCAGCTCCGGTTTCACGTTGAAGTAGAATCAAACGAAACAAGACGACGCCCGGCTCACCTGAGCTGCACCTGCGACTTGTGCGGGCCTTTGTTGGCCAGCTCCATGGAGATGTGCTCCAGCTCGGCCTGGCTCAGGCTCAGAGTGGAGTAGTTCTCGTCGACCATGGTCCAGTCGCCGTCCACCACTGAGCTGGTCTCTGTCAGGTCCGTGGCCGAGCCGATGCTGTACTCCTCCACTACAGGCATGAAGAGCAAAAGAAATCATCAGAAGAAAAGCTGGTGATCGCTGGTTAAAAATAACAGGCAAAAGATAAAGCCGAACAGAACTTTGACCGGACCTTTTGCAGGTGAAAATGTTTCAGGGATTACTTGCTCAGGTCTTATTACCTTTGTTGGTGAGCAGTGACAGGAAAGCGTCGTGTGTCTGCGGGGAGTGCTGGTTGGAGTGAGCGGACGAGGCCGTGTCCATATCTTTGGGCCTCTGCTCGAGCCCGTCCAGCCAGTTGTGGTTGGTGGGCACTTCCTGAGGGGGCGCCGTGTCCATGTCGCTGTTCAACAGGCTGTCAGCTGACTGCGACTTCAGCAGCCGTGTACTCAGCGCTTAGAACAACAACAACAACAACAACAACAACAATGAAATACTGGCATTAAGTTAAAAATGTGCAAAATAGAACTTAATGAATGCATCACTCACCCGTGCGACACCGTCCATTCTTCAGAGGCGAGCTGAGGCTTCCCACTGGAATAACCGGGAACGGCCAGAGAAAATCCTTATGGAGTTTCTTCAGCGCCGAAACAAAGTCATCCACGTGGGCCACGCGGTTCCGCTCGCGACACAACCAGCCGATGAGTTCGAAGCCCAGCTGTGCCGAGAAGCAGCCCAGGTCGCGGAGGCGCACCTGCTCCAGGAGGTGGCGGGCGTGGCGCCACAGCATCATGTCGATGTACATGTTCTCCGCGCACTCCACGTCCCGACTGTTGGGAATCGCAGCACGGAGCGGGAAGAGGCAGAGGAATGCAGACACGTTCAGATGGTACAGTGAGAACGTTGTGAGTATCAGTTATGTGCGTGTGTGTGTTTACCCTTTAGCAGAGGGTCCGGCGGGCATGCTGAAGGTCTTCTGCAGGTTGTACTTCCCTGTAGTGATGGAGTCCGCTGACTGAGACAGACTGATGCTGCGGTTCCTGAAGAACTCGAAACCCCCGGTTGAGCTGGGTTCCTAACACAGAGACAAACGCAAACACCGGGTTCAGTTCAGGTTCGCGGGAAAAACGTTCGCAGACGCCGAGTGCGACAGACCAGATGCGGCTCACTACTCCGCAGCAAAATAAATCAGCAGCCACTTGTGCTGCGTCCCTGTGAGTCACCTGAGTGGTGGGCGTCGGGGGTGGAGTCTCCATCTCCCCCGAGCCGATGGCTTTGAGGAATCGGATCATGTGCCGGCAGAGGTCCCACTTCCCCTGCTCCAGCGCCGTGTTGAAGAGCAGGGTGGCGTGCTGTCTGCTCACCGCCGGAACCTCCATGTTCTGTGCCGGGAGGGAAAAGAAAACCAGAAAGAAAGATGGAGACTGTGAGCTACTGTTTCAACGAATGAGACTTAAAAACGTCGCCAGTGAAAGTCCCCACCTGCAGTATAATCAGATAAGAGGCCGCGGTGTCCAGATCTTGAGCCATGAGGCACTCCTCAAACAGATCCTTGGGGTTCCCCACGGCGGCGAACAGGTAGTTCCACAGGGCGTACTCTGTCTTCCTGGCGCAGTGGACGATGGTTTGAAGGAACAGGGGGAACTCCGTGATGAACTTGGCCACGGTGGGCAGCAGAGGGTCGGGGATGGGCTCCCGCGACGTGGCCTCTTCCTCCAGGACCACGTGCACCATCAGCTCCATGACGTGGGGGAAGTAGGGGAGCGAGGCGCACGACTGAGCCAGCATCAAAGCCTTTGTGGGAGAGGGACCGGTTAGGGAGCGGGAAAAAAGGGTTTACTTGCAGGCTGTGTTGCGTATTTGTGCGACAGGCGGCTCCACACACCTGTTCTCCCAGGTTGCGGACCAGCAGCTGCCTGAGGATGTGGTGGAGGTAGATCTGGGAGGTCCTCTCTACCGTGCAGTAGGGGAACAGCGCCTCCAGGGGCTCCGAGGAGCCCTGCAGCCCGTCGTAGAGCACAGTCTCGTTGGTCGCCCCCAGCACCAGGGCATCCTCGAACAGCACGGCCAGCGGGTAGATGTTGATGTGGAAGGGCAGCATGATGCGCCGGGAGAGGAAGGAGTGGGGCTTGCGGTGGTCTCGGGGGAAGAGCGGCAGCCAGACCTTCATGCCCGCTTCGCCGCAGGACAGCCACAGGGCCTCCAGCAGGTGGCGCTTCTTCCTGTTGGAGCGACAAGTGGTCCACACGTTCTCCACGCACTGGGCCAACACCACAGGAGGACAAAAGGGTAGCTGGGGGACAGAGAAAGACTGTTACGTGGAATCCTTGACAAATCTTAAAAAGCTACAGAAAATTAAGGCTGAAAGAAAACCCAAACAAAAGCGTTGCAACTCACCAGCTTCTTGTTATTAGCAGGCGTCTCCTTCTCTCGTACCTGCGGTCCAGAACGGTCCCTCTGCAGCATGATCAACTGGCCAGCCAGATTCAACATGATGCTCTCTGCCATGCAGGCCTGCAAACGGACACGTGTGTAAAGCCTGAGCGGATGCCGACCTAAAGAGGCTTGGGGTTTTTTTTGCGTGTACGCGTGCGTTCCGCTGTCACCTGCTGCGGTGCTTTCAACGTGATGCCGGTCTCCGTGCGCACGGACGTCAACGTGACGGAGACCACGAGGGCCGGGTGAGGGATGTAGCGAGACATGGACACCTCTTGCAGCAGCTCCACGCTGGCCGACGGGTTTGGACTAGAACATCAAGCACACGCACACGTAGCGTAAGTCAATGACTCGAAGGTAAAACCACACAATACATGAGAAAGACAGCAAGATAAAGATCTGGGGGGACGATTATAACTTGAAAAAGCTTTTAGTTTGAGCGGCGAAAGCATTTGACCATCTAGGTTCTGATATAACTAAGCAGAAATCTCTTGATTGAATTGCAATACAGAGACAATGTTTAAAGTTCTGAGGCTGGCCAAACCCTGTTCGTGTCATTGATAGGTTTTAGGTGACAGGCTTTAACTAGAAGCCTCTTTTCCCAAGGGAAAATGTGGCTGACTAACACGATTACCCAACACTACTGTGGCTACTGCTGCCAGGGATTTCCCTCGCACTGGAGTGCGCGAAGGAAACTATGCTGAATGTGCAAAACAGGAGCCGGTTTAAAACAAGATAAAGTCAGTCGTGAATTAGTGCTGGTCGTTTGTTTTGAGTACTCAAGAGTTTGGGATCTCAGAGGTGAGACGTTTTCCTCCCTTTGAAAATCTGCACTCACCGTGGACAAACAAAATGTGCAGAAACCGACAGTCACATCATCCCCGAAAAACAAAACGAAAGGATTACCCTCGGGTGAAAAAAAGTTAGCGTCAGATTTGGAATACCGCACGCTGAAGGGCCCACCTGTCGTTCCTCCTCTCTATGCTATAGAGGCAGATGGAGCAGTCGGCCCTGAACAGGATGACCATGTCTCTGAAGACGTTGAGCAGCAGAGTGTCCGAGTGCAGCTTGGTGACCGAGGCGAAGGCGTTGTCCAGGTTGGATGAGCGTTGGTAGAGCCTCAGCTGGTGCGCACAGAGGGACGGTGAGAGGGAGACGTCATGGGGGAGACCGGGGCGACATGAAACCAATCGCGACCAATGGGAAGAAACGTCCATACCTGCTCCTGGTGGTCGGTGAAATTGTAGCAGGCCACCACCGCAAAGTCGTTCCACCAGGCCAGACCCCCCGTCACCGTCATGTTCTGCTCCTGCGGGAAAATACGAACGCACACGTCTCGGTCTGATGCCGTTCAGGGAGGGTCACGTTTGTGTTGCTGCCCCCCCCCTCTCACGGCGTCACGCACCTGAGTGATGTTTCCGAACAGCTTCCATTTCCGCGTGAACAGGGAGTAGTGCGCAAAGCCTCGCCTCCCCGCTACAGCCATGCACTGGCCCGCCGTGTCTATGGCTGCGAACTGTGGACGCACACACACACACACACACACAAAAGGCAGACACATATTATGATCACATTCAAGTGTTGGCACAGGATACAAACGCACACGAGAACTAAACACCGGGGCATATTCTCACGCCAGGTAAATATTGATGAAATATGGGCCCTAAATCTGCAAGAGGAAAAGGACACTTTATATATATTTTTCTCCAGTTCATGCACCTCACATAACAATAATTCTACTGACTGTATGTACACACGCTTCTGACTATCCAAATCACAAAACACACATTCCTAAAACTTACCCGTATAGGCCAGTTGCTCTCTAGGTATGTGCTGTGAATCTGGAGAGGAAAACAAAAAGTATACGTGAACTGAACACACACAGGCAAGATCAAGGCACTGTCTTTTGTGGGTTTTTCGAGCTCGAATCAGTTATCGGTTCATCTTTTCTGCATCCCACCAAACCCGGCTGTGACGACATCCTCACCTGGACCACGTGCCAGTGCTTGTGTCCCAGTAAAGTGCTGAGTCCCTGAGAGAGAGAGGAGTCGGAGTCGGGTCGGGGGGCCGGTGCGGCGGGCTGCCGTCGAGCGGGTGCAGGTGCGCGTGCGGGTCCGAGGCCGCGCCGCCGTGGCCCTGCGTGGGGTCGCCGCAGGTCAGGTACAGGCGGTCCTCGCCGTGCAGCAGCACCTGCTCCTGGTTACTCTGCGGCGAGAAGAGCATGAAAGTTTAACGTGTGTGTGCGTGTGTGTGCGTGCGTGTGTGTGTAGCTGAAAATCCTGTTTCGGTCTCTCACCGTGCAGGGGTTGACGGTGAGGGCGCTCTTGATGAAGTGGAACTGCAGTATGCCGGCCTGCAGGGAGGAGGGCGGAGGGTCGACCATCTCCACCTCCTGCGGCTCCACCTGCCTCCTCCTCTCCTGTTTGTTAGGGAGCACCCACAGGTGGTAGCCCTCTGCTCCCCAGCTCTGGAAAAACGTAGGGTGATTTTCAGTTTGAGTTTACAGTGGAGGGGAAAAAACACACACACACACACACACACACACACAAATTGTACATGCAACAGGTAAGGTTTTATCAATTTAAAAAAAACAGTATTAATATGCAGAGGAATCATATAAATGTGAAAAAATACAACATGTGACTTGGAAAAACTTTCATTATTTTAATTGGAGCATATGCAATTAGTTACTGTCCTAACACCTGATTATTTCAGTCAGTTATAAGATCTGTGTGGCCTAAAATCTCTTCGCAGCGCTTTGCAAATCAGAGGTTGTATTTTTTTTCTCCTTCTTTTAAAAAAACGCAGACAGCGGGGCCTTATTTAAAACCACCAACCATAGAGCTGATTTTAATGGGGTCCTTCTTGGTGCCATCAGAACGATACCTGAGGGGAGGACACAAAAATACGAAATACACATAAAAAAAAAAGAAGAGGCAATAACAACCGTACGCAAGAAATTGCATTAAACGGCGTGTAAAGATGTGAGGAGATGCGAGTGTGCCTCCACCCACGCAAAGTCTTCTCCCAAAGTGCAGATGAGGTGAGCTCCGAACACACTCCACAGCGACAGGCCGCCGCACTCCCACGTTACCATGGCGACGCTGTAGTCAGGCGACCAGCAGATGAGCTTGACCGGTCCCGTCTTGTTGTAGATGTCTGAAGGGAGGAAAGAAATAGCTTGAGTAAATCAATTTGAAGGAAACTAAACTCGGAGCTTCTCATGACTTGCAGACGATAACAGGCGCGCTGAAACGCGGTAGCCCGGCCACTAGGTGGAGCTGTGGCTTTAACTCCCACCACAGGAGGTGGGCTGAAACAGATGTGAAGTGAAGGCAAACACAGCTGTGTGCGCCCGGGAGGGAAACGGCAGAAGGAATGCGAGTTATCTGGAAGGGGAATTTTTTTGGAGGGGGGGGCGAAGAAGAGAGGAGGGGGACGGGAGAGTGCGGGGTGATACCTGGGTAGTGTTTCGGGGTGAGCTCCAGTTTGTGGGACAGCTGCATGGATCCTGTTGTGGTGTCTATCATGTACACCAGCACTGAGCCGCTGCAACGAGAACAAACGCACTTGAACTTTTGCGATTATGTAATTTCTCGAGCCGCCTCCTGCACACACACAACTCACAAAAAAAAGTTAGGGATATCCGGCTTTCGGCGGCGAAATTTCAGGATGAACCTGTAATGCACCTTAAACCTTTGCAGGTGAACTTCCCGGTTCAGTAAGAATCGGTAAAAATCAGTAAAGCAGTAAAAATCACACCAGTCTAGATCCGAGTAACCTGCCTTTTTTATTTGGAAAAGTGTTTTCTCCCTGTGCCGAGAGACTCTTACTGTCCATTTGGATAATGTTACAAAAAAGCACGGTAACGCTGCGTACCCATTTTGTTTCAATAAAGCACGAAACACAGAAACCAAACACTAGAAAAACGATGGAGGAGGAGAGCATGGGGCAGAGAGGAAGGAACAGGGAATTCCTGCCAAGCTGGCAGATTGCGCGGTCCGCGAGGAGCTTCTGACGAGCACACGCTACGCGGCCTCTGCAAACACAGGCCGACAGATTCTCACAGCGGACACGCACCGCGCGGACGAGAGTCGACCCTCCGTCGCACGCACACGCAAACAAACGCCCGACGCCGGGTCGTCAAGACGGAGGCGGACGGAGGCGCGAGGCGCGTACCTGGCGCAGCCAAAGGCCATCAGTCTGTACTTGTTGTTGACAGCCACACAGGTGCCATCAGCGACGTCTGCCGCCCAGACGCCTTGCAGCTGCTGGAGACACACACACGTGAAACCTTTATGAATTATAGATAACTGACTGCAAACACATCGCTACGTCAGAGTGAAACGCGCGCCCTCTGTGGACCCTTTAGGAAAATTCGCGCGAGCGCTCACGTCTGCGGTGATGGTGCTGCTGAGCGGCGTGATGAAGCCGAGGCGTCCGTCGCTCAGAACCACGGCGAAGCCGTCCAGGGTCACGCAGTACTCCATGCAGCGGATGTGCACCCCCTCCAGGTCCAGGGAGGGACCGCCTGCCACACACAGAAAACTAAATTCAGTGCAAAAACAAAGATGCTCGGTCGGGAGCTGCGGTTTCAACGGCGGGGACGTAAAAGCGCCGCGAGCTTTCACGACGACAAAGTCGTCAATTTGTTTCCCCGACGACAGCGAGCGGCGTTTAGCTGCGTGCGCCGCGCCTCGTCTAACCTCGAGCGGACTGCAGGTCGAGCGAGAAGGGGATCGTAGTCAGGCAAATGGCCTTGCGTCCGTTGCTGCCCAGCCCGTCCCAGTGGAGAACGTGGAGGTAACCGTCTGCCGTGCACACCAGCAGGTCCTCCTGGAGGGACTGCAGGCTGGTGAGGAGAAGTGGAGGAAGGAAACATATGAACGAACATTTCAATTTTAAAAAGGAGAAAAAAAGGAAAAGAAAAAAGGCGGGGGGGTGGGAAAGAGATAACAAACCGCAGAGTGTTAGAAAACAGTGGACCGCTCATCATCCAGCTGTGCCCCGGCCAGCTGCCGCCGCCGAGACTCGCAAGGGAACAAGCGGTGCGCTTGTGAATGCGCGAGCGCACGAGAGGCCCGAGAAGCGAAGATCACGCGACGGGACAGCCGAGCGGAAACGAAGAGAGGCGGAGGAAGAAAAGCGAAGGAGGAGGCAGCGACACCCACTCGCCTCCCGCACACAGACGGGCTCCCGTTGGCCGACATCGCCCTCTCGTCCGGGGCGGCTACCCCGTAATGTCTGCCGAGCGCCGACAGCGGGGGAGATGTGACGGGCAAACGCCGAGGCATGAGTGACGCGGGCGAAAATGAAAAAAACACGGGACAAATGAAGAGGCGGTGAACAATAAGGAAAACGGAGCACAAAACGCGCTGGAGTGACAGCTCCCCTCAAAGCTCGAGCGACGGCTGTCATCGCCGCGGCGAACAAAGACGTCAAGTCATGGGGGGGGGTGGGAAACCAACAAAACAACATGATTAGCAAAGACTGAAACCCTCACAGAGGAGGAACAGCAGCTCTTCTCCCAGACACTCCAGTGTTTCACCTCGGCCTCATCGGCGTTGAGAAAACCCTCATTGACAGCAACACAAGCGTTGTGTTGGACCTTGTGTTGTACCTCCTGGTCGTGGCTCATTTGCTTTGAAAGAAAAATGCGGTCGCGATGAAAGCAAGTGCGAGCCATTTTGATATTCACCGGGTACAAAGGGGTGTTTTTTGTTTTTTTGACAGCTGGCGGACCTGAAGGGCGACGGCCATGGAAAAGAATGTAAATTGATCTCGTCCGGTCTTTATGGAGTATCAGTGACGCAGGCTGAATAATCACCTCCAAACCATTTCGAATGCCCTTAAGCCTTTTTTGGGGACTGGGAGGAACCAATTCATCCCGTTAACATTTCACGTAGCTGACCTCGAAATCCGAGAGGACCGCTTCATTTAGCGTGAGCGGGCGACGGCACAGTCGGGTCACGTCGTGACTTCGTTATGTTTAATTCGATTGTTTGCCCGTCAGTCTCGCCCAACTCGTGACCCTGCGCCGACGCTGAGGGCCGGAATTAGCCGTGGCCTGGCGACGCGTCGTCTGTCGTTCGTCGCCTGTCCGTCACTCTCTCCTCTCGGCACCCGATGCGTTTATGACTAATCCATTCTCTCGCTGACTTTCCGTGAGAGGAAGAAGATAATTTTATTTATTTTAATGAGCCAAATTCCGGTGGAGCCGTCACTTTGAGCAGCTACAACAGAATTTCTTTTAAATACCCACCGGGGAACTGCCCGAGCAAGAACAACACCAGCGCAGTCAGAATGAGAGGGGGATTTGTGTTCACACTCAGCAAGACTGAGGGCGAGTCAGGTTTTCATGGGGGGAAGACACAACAGAGAGAAACACGCGGGAGATGACGAAGCGCGATAGGAGAGCAGGTACCTGGTGATGGGGGCCTCCAGGTCCACGGGCTTCTTCATCTCCAACGACAGGGCGGGGGCACATTGCTCCTCCTTGTAGCCCGGGGTCACCTTCACACGGGGGCTTCCCCTGCGCGTTTAAACGTACGCACGTATGAGTCGTTTGTGCAAAGAAAAATGTTAGAAAATGAAATAATAATAAAAAATAGACACTGCAACAAAACGCGACTCGTTTTCAGTCAGTTTTCGCTGGAAAAAAAAAAAGAGATTGGCCCAGACTTGCCCCAACTCTGCTGGTATGTTGTCCAGGAATGTGAGACACACACACACACACACACACACACACACACACACACACACACACACACAACACAAAGCAGAGGAACTGAAGAGAAATGCATGCACAGAGGCTGTTACTGAGGGTTTCTTGGGACACCTTAGTCTCAGTTAAGGGAAAACTTAACGATGCAGCGTACAGTGGCGTCTCAGACAAAAGGGTCCATAAAGAAATGTTTTGTTTTTTCTGAGTTGAGTGTTGAAGAACTTCAGCGACCGGCGCGAAGCGCTGACCTCAACCCCATAAACACCTTTCAGGAAGAACTGCAACTGCCAAAGATAATGCAGCGATCGCCGCGGCGATTCGGCCCGCTAAAACTTCCCTGCCCGCTTTCATCAACCCATACAGTACGGCCACAGCAAATTACACACTTGGTCGCGAGCAAACACAGCGATGCGTCGGGAGGATTTAGCATTAAAGCGCCCTTGTTTTCCAGCTGCGCTGACAGGACGCCGCTGGTTTTTCGTGCAATGAGGAACTTGACACTTTGTTTGGGAGGAAAAACTGCAGCACGCAAAAAAAAAAAAAGTGACAGAGACTTGGCGTTCATATAAATTAATCCTGTTTGTTTATAACAGGCAGTGTTGTCGCCTGTGCCTGGGAACGCAGCCTGCCTGTAACGGGAGCAAGGTAGCAGGGCTGAAATCTGGGATGGACGCCGTTTCAGCCGATCGATTTTAACAGCAAATAAACGGTGTTGTGTTTAGTAAACGCAACATTTAACCCCCAGCAGACGTGGTTAAGATTCTTAGTGATGCTGGTTGAATGATTTGCTGATGGCGTAGCCTCCCTGAGAGCAACGTCCTGGCCTCACTCCCCGTGAATGTGTGTGTGTGTGTGTGTGTGTGTGTGTGTGTGTGCGCGCTGCACTCACTTTGGATAGACGGGCTCGTAGAGGTACTTGTCATCCCCTCCGCCCAGAACATCAAACAGGAGGATGTAGCCTTTGGCAGTCTGCAAACAGAGAGAAAGAGTCAGCGTTTAAAAGAAAAAGAAAAGAAAACGTTGACGTATTTGCTCTCCTATTTCACCGTCAGACGGAAATCGAAGTGTCAGAGAAACCGTAAAAAAATTGAATAAGGGAGGATGGGAATTTTAAAGTCGACTTCGAGTGTTGTCGCAAACTTGCAAAGTCATTCGACGCCTGGACGAAGCCGCGGGTCATCAGTAAGAAGTGATGATCTGTATTTTAGGGCATTTTGCTTTCAAGTTGTTTTCTATAGTTCATAGGCATGAGCCATTAAGGATAATATTTTCACAAACGACTACTGTCATAGTGCTGGAAATTTCATCAAACTTCCGTTTCGCCCATTGTTACTTATGGCGTCAACTGGAGGTCTAAACAGTTTAGTACAGTACTTCCACGTGAGCGCAATATTGCAACGGGGCTTTTTCCACAACACACAGCGCCGTCACGGAAACTGCTGAAATCGAGCCTGTGGGCTGAAACATGATACGAAACCCGAACCCAGACTCCACCGTCAGCAATAATGTGCCATGGTGTCGCAATGGCAGCGGCATGAAAAAGACCTCTTGTGCTGGAACCGGGGTCAGGTCGACACACAGACCGGGATCCTGCTGCCGACAATTGTGTTATTCAGCTGCTCGCTTCGCCACGCTCATACTTCGCGGCGGCGAGCTGCGGTAAACCCTTGACTTTTCCAGCGCTGTGACTGCGACGTCCCCGCCGCAATGAGAAAGCCCGAGTCGGATCGGGCGATGGAGCCAGCAGAAAGGAGCAGCGGCGCAGCCAGAGGCGGGACGTGGGAGCCCAGGCCTGCTAAACCCATCAGCGGCCTCGGAGCTCCACAGAGCTGCCGAGGCACGCGGAGGCGAAAACTGCCAAACAACAGCAACGCTTTTGCAGGCTTAAATAAAAATCTTCCTCAGAAAGACACTGCACGCGTGCACGCGAAAATCACCGCTTTCAAGACAGATGATTTACGTGAATCACCAAACGCTCTAAACCTCAACCGAGTCTTTTTCTTTCTTCCCCCCTCTCGCTTCCAAAGCGACAACCGCAGGTGGTTTTGCAGGGACGGGTACGCGCGCGGTTTAAAAACACCTCTGCTCACATCAGCCACGTGCGTGTCCCTCAACGCCGTGCGAGTGGAATTTGCAACTCGGAGAGGCCGCCGTTACACCGTGTGCTGGGGAAAAGGCATCGTGTGCCGGGGCTGCAGAGATAATATAACCACTTTATGTTTGCACCTCATACTGTGGGGATGATCGCAGAAGGATACGGTCTCGTGACAATGACCTAGTTTTAGCTTTTATAAACTAATAAGCTCGGGAAGCGCTGCACAATTCCATATACCTGCCATTTCGACAAAACAGGAAATGTCGACACCCGGAAAAAAGTCTCACGCATAATAGATGTTGTTTTTTTCCATGGCTGGACTGACCAACCATCAGCACCGCTGGGGGGGTGGGGGAGCAGAAATCTGAGCAGTAAAAGCAAAATGCCTGGAGGCCAACCGAAGTACAGCGTCATTCATAAAACCAATTTAAAAAGCCGAGAAGAAAAGTTCAACTCTGAAAGTCTCCGTGTCAAGTCTTCAATCCCAGGAACCCCCCGCCACCCACCCGCTAAACTGAACTGGTGCGATCACAACTCCAGACAAGGCCTCCTGCCCGGAGGAGGGGCCGTGTGGGCTCGGAGGGGAAATGCGAGTGTGTGACTAACAAGCTACTGTACTTCAAAAGCATGTCAATTACAGGAGGCCGGGAATCTCAGCAAAGTATCAAAGATGTGGGGGGGGGGGCAGGAAAAGTATTTGCCCAACTTCAGTGGTGTCTCCCACTCCCGGCGTCTCCCGCCTTTCATCACGCCGCGTACATGAAAGCATTCACACGTCCATTCATCTTTTCGCGGAGCTATGATTTGCTTTACTTCGAGTGATCCTCCTAGGATAAGTGTAAAACCAGGGATGAAAGGAACGGGAGATAAAGAGAGACGGCCGCCATTGAGATGCAGCCCCGCACCTCCGGGACTCTCACACATGGGGGGGGTTGCGACGCCAGAAGCCGACAGGACGCTGGTCGCCGTCAGCCGAAGCCCAATAAACGCGCAGGGAACTGAGATTCGAAAAGGCCCGGCGTCTGGGAAGAAGTTGGGAAGCGTTTTCTCTTTACGTCCTTCCAAACGAAAACGGGAGCGTGCAACGGAGAGCTGCGACTCGCCAACCACTGGGAGCAGAAGAGTGCAGGTGCGAAGCCAAAGTAAACTCTTAAATTCAATTACCCTACAAAAAAAAAACAGGACTGAGTCGTGACGCACGAATTGGAATTGGTTTAGAACAGAGAAAACTGCAGGTCTTGGTCACTTAAAAAAAAAAAAAAAAAAAAAAAAAGAGTCTTTGGTGAGTAGAATTTCCTGAGCCGAGCCAGAGAGTCTAAAAAGAGAGGGAACATTTTGGCCTCGGACGGATCCCAAAACACACACACAGACACACGCGCGCGCGGAGAGAGCTAAATACTAAAAACTATTTCCCCTGTTTGAAGAACTTCGCCCTGCCTCGACTCCTGCCGCACGACAAAGTCCGTCCCCCTCTCGCGGCTCTCCATCTCACGCGCTCGGCTAAAGATAGTCCCAGCCACGGTTTAGGAGGGCGATTACGTTAGCCCCGAGGTCTGCAGGGTGCGCGAGCAGCCAAACATCTGGGAAACAGCTGGTGAGGACTCCTGCCTGGGCGACGCTGGTCTCGACTGCTCTGCAGTCCCCCCCCACCCCCTCAGGTCTGCTCACCCTGTGATTAAACTACACCACCAACGATGGTGAGGAAAGTCTTTGCATGGCCCTGGGATTACTAAAGAATGATAGAAACTAAAATTCTGTGGTATCACCCAGGCCTGGCGGCAAGGGGTAGTGGTCGGGATTTGTGGTAAGGTTGGGGTCAGATTTAGGTAAGGGGAAAGACGTATTGACACAAAACCGGTTTCATTTAGCTGCTTAAATCCCTCCCTCTGCAATGCAACTTTTAAATTCCATTAACGAATTCAAACTGTAAATCGCCGGGGGAAGTTTTGAGGCCATAACCACCTTCGGTAGTTGAAATAAAGTCAAAGAAAGGAAAGAAACCAAAAATGTCCGAGAGAACAAGAACATCCTCCCGAAGGGCAAATCAAATCTGGTTAAATGGAAAGGCTGAGTGAGAGATGAGCGGCTCATGTACTTTAAAACACGACAGGCTTTTCACCATCGACTCCTGCGTTTGGACGAGTGCGCCCTGGTATTTTTGGGAGCTCCTGCACCTGCTCCCTGTTGTGTTTGGGCTGGGTGAGCCTGACTTACTGTTTTCCCAGACACATTCACGGCACTCACTCATGTGCACTCTGGCATCGCTACAACAGGGGAGGGATGAATGTGTGTGTGTGTGTGTGTGTGTGTGTGGGGGGGGTGATAAGTAGCCAAGAGGTCTAGAGGTTATCACACTAAAATTCTCTAATAAATGATGACACGCCTTTGCCGCTTTGAATCAGTCTACTGCTTTGTTGGCGTGAACTGGCGGTCAGAGCATTTACAATACACCATGAGAAAACTGCAGCTGCAATTTCCACCCATTGTTTTTTTCCAACTACTTTTTTTTTCCATTACAAGTTAACAGAAAGAAGCGACTCCATATGGACGCACAGGCCCTGCGTGTGTTGTGACCCCGGTGACGCCCGACCGCAGCGCCTCACGCTTCAAGGGCAAGTGGCGGATGTTTTGGGACAAACAGGCGTTGCTGTCCGTCACACACGACCCATAACCAGCAGCTCGCGTCCTTGTCATGTCCTTGACGATACCCCCCGCCAAAACAGCCAAATGCTAAAATCTCCAAGTATATGTCTGAGAAAGTCTGACGCAGCGCAAGTGTGGAAATAAGTTTCACGGTGAAACTGCTGAACCAAAAAACAGTTGTGCAATCACGTTCGGGTCCCATAATATGAAAAGACAGATGACCCCGGGAATTGCACAGGCGTGATCCATTGGTGAGGAAAGCCCAGCCTCATTCGCTGTGGAATTAATCGTGGCTGAGTTGTGTATTTTTTGTACGCGATCGAAGAGGGTTTAACAGGAATGTGGAGATTTTTTGAGCTCATGACGTCTCTGTACCATAAAGTTTGGCTAAGATGACGCATTCAACAGAGAAAACACTTTTATAATCCCGGCAGCTCAGAAGCGTGGATACGAGCAAACATGATCGAGGTTTGTTTTTTTCTTTCCCAGTCGACTCAATTCTCTGCGCGCGGTTTGTTTGGATGCCGTCTGCTTCTGTTCTGGGGTCTTGGCTGTCGTCCTTAGAAGCTGCCCCCCCCCGAAACTCTGCAAAGATGGAGTGTGATTCTTCTCAACGTGTTACATTGCGACGCATCTGGTCCTCGCTATGAGCGGCTCCCTGCCTGAAAGTGATGACTCTTCGCCGAGTCATCGAGGCTGCAACGTCGCCGCTCGGCCGCTCGCCGCCATCACCTGCTCACCCTCGTGAGATTTCTGCGAAGAGCCGAAGATAAACGGGCGCTCGGACTCCTCTGTCTGGCCCGCCTGACGCAGCATGTGTGAAGACATTAGCTCAGCGCGAGGCAGGGCTCGTTACCAGGGATTACACTCGCTCGAGAGTGATTTAAACCCACCCCCCGAAAACGATTAACAGAACATCCTGAAAATAAATAACAGCATCTCAGTAAATCCAGCCATGATGTACGCTGCTGCCTTGGGGGACGCTGGTTTATACTGTGGCTATCAAAATCTGTGTCTCCCTGTAAACAAACGCCACCGTTAATACCCCGTTATTATGTGCAAGTGGGACAGAACTTCCTCTGGACCTCAGTGGAACATCTGTTCTAAAGCCCAGATGTGAAAGGGTCAGTATAGTTGTCGATATATACGATGGACGGTGGAATTTCACTCTTTAACGCAATGCAGGTATGCAGACTTTCTGGGGTAAACCTTCGGCAGCTGATTGAAAAAGATGCATATACCGAAGCACAAATTATTACATCGTGTCACGGATTCGTGGGCGACAGATACGTTCGCCGAACCTAACACCGCCGCAGACGAGATGAGCCGAGCGGCGGCGTGACAGCGGGGGAAGGATCTGGCCAAACTCACGTCGGTAAGCTCGTGTGGGCTTACGCTCAGAAGCATGTTGGCGGGAACACAGTCAGTTTTTCGTCTCCATGGGAATGAGCATTCTTTTTTTTTTTTTTAAAAACTGCCTCTCTTAAGCTTTGTGGGCCGGTCATTTGCATATTCTTCTTCGTCGCGGAGTTTACCTGAGGCAGGGTTTATGACGATGGGAGGGAAGATCCTGGGATGGGACATTTTCTCATTATTATTTCAAGAGAGAAAAAAAAGAACGAAGGGAAAGAAGAGACTGTGTATCTCCCTTCTCATCAGGTTCCGCGTTTGGGCAAATTTGTATTTCCTTCACAAAATGTGCAAATGATCCTTTTCATCTCCCATGAGAGCTTGTACCTTTTCAACAGCTGTAATCTTTCCCCCAACATATATACACGGTCAGGTTTCGAGGGGCAAAGGTGACTGGTGCCCATCTTATCGCCAAAGATTTGTACACAAGAGACATTATCTGGCTACCTGCGGTTAATCGATAAACCGCAGAACAGCGCCGGGCTGTTCTGAGAGAGAGCTGATGTTTCACTTTGAGCTGATTGACTCACAGTCAGGAAGCAGCGGAATCGGCGGGGGGACAAAGCGTGGCAAAAACTGCAGATAAGAGGCAGAGTGTCACTGAAGCATTTGATTATCATCATCTCCCGAGGCGGCGGGCCAGTCTTTTCACTCACTCCTATTGATCCGTCTGCTGCAGACAAACTGCTGCCATTTGGCAATCTTAGCACGCCGCTGTTCGGATCCAACTGGTTGGTTGTAACTTTGGGGCCAACCGCGCACTTTGGGATAAGTGCGGCATATGCCCAAATCACCACATTCGGAGCTTAAATTGCTTCGTGAGTGGCCACTCTGGCGGCTTTAGGCCCGGGGATACTCGAGACCTTTTTTTTTTTCTTTGCGAGATGCTCACCTGAAGCGATGGCGACGCATGTCACAGCGCGTCCAGCTCCGGGCGCCGCATTCCTTTTCTTGCGCACATTGAGCTGGACAGCACGTCGAGAGTCCCACACAGCGTCCTAGAGATGTGCTGTCAGTTCGCCCAGTGAGGTGTCCATGTGGCAATTTACACTGAATCTGTTGCAGTGATTTTTTTGCGGCGCACAAAAACTACTCACTTCACCCTATTTTTGCGGGTGTGACATTATGCTGAAAGCTCAGAGGCCGTGTCGTGTGAACACAGGGCAAACTCTGGTCGCTCAGAGAAGTGCAGCTTCACTTTCATTTTCTGTGTCTCTCAAACATTTGCCACGCTCAGTCCACTTGTCCACTAGTAGCAGCAACAAGGAAGCCGTCCTGGACGCTTTTTATAAAACAGGAGAATCTGCTGGTGCCTTCGACCCAACAAGGCATCCTGTTACGCAAGCGCTTTCACTTCTACTGTGCTGAGCTCCGAGGCTGGTCGGAGGACTGCACGGACGCGCGTCGGTCACATGTAAACTTTCTTTTTCCGTCGACATCATACTGCGGCGCGCCGCAGTTTACGCCGCCGCTCATTTGAGCGCGAGGACCTCTCAGTGTCAGGGCGCTGCGCGGGGGCGGACCGCGATACAAGGAGCCACACTTTCTCCAATTTCCAGGGGATGACATCAGTAAAAGCCACAAATATGAGACGAGGTGGTAGAGCGGCGCACTTACCGCCACCGCTATCATGGAGTCATCTGGTTTCCATTCTGCCCTCTGGTAGAAGCCGAACTGGGCCGCCGCCTTTGCAGACTCGATATAGCTGACTATCAAAACACTGGGCTGTGGGAGGGGGAACGGGGATATGGGAAAGAAAAGGAAAACTTTAAATATTCTGCTGGTCGTGGATGCCTCACTGCCGAATATGAAGCACGTAGGTTGTCAACATTTCAGCTTCATTAGAGTTAAAAAAAAGAAAGCACAAACTGACTGAGAGGTAAAAGTTTAATTTCAAATCTGATGAGACATCTTATTATGATTTTCATACTGCTCCAGTTGTGATTTGCATCATTTCTTACAGCGTAGTTTTAGCTAAAACCAAAACAAATCATTCTTAAACTACAAACAATGCCTTGTTAAATATGGAGTGCATGTCCCTTTAATTGGTCACATAATAAGACTGACAGACGTGCAGATTAACAAGTGCACAGATGCAGACTTTGCCTGAGGCTGCTGCCCTTAATTTGCCTCTTTCCCCGAATCGCTGCGGCAGATATTTGCCTGGGTAACAGCGCAATCGTCACCACCAGTGCGTTCCAATGCCCAGCAAAACGAATGACTCGAAATGCAAAACTTCAACTGGCGTCCAACTGCGACGTCAGCGGGTGCTGAAGCGGCGATGAGGTCGGTCTCTGAGTGACGAAAACCTCAACACCGGGCAAAAGCCTCATTCATTCAGCCACCGGTGTTGTTCAACAACCAGTGGAAACCCCCGGTGGATAATTTACACTTCATTCATGCCATAAAGCTATAAAAGTTTTACCGTGCAGTGTGCAGATTGCTACTACTGAAGTATTTATTCATAATACTGAATCATACTGTAAATAGAACTAAAATAGTTGGATGACTGTTCATTTTTTTTATTACTTGGTACAATACCGTTGCCAGGGACACGGCTGAGCACCAAAATCATTTCAAAGCCGAATTATTATTAAGTATACAGTGGTCCTGTGTCATTTAAAGTAAAGCAGCTAATTGTGTTCTCAGTGAGACATGTGACAGTACTGGAGATTATAGAGAAAACCAGGACACTGTTGTCTGAATGAGGCTTTAGTCAGGTAACAAAAGCGGGGGGGGAAACGTCATGTAATGCTCCCTATGCAACGTTAGACCTTGTACCCAGTCGCTGTAATGAGAGAGCCGGTTCGAAGTATTTCTACACTACAGTGTCCTTTCCGTAGAATTAAAACTTAATAAAGCCAGTGATCCCTGCGCCGGTGCCGCCCGCTCCCTGGGAGACAGAAAGAAAGTAAAAAAAACCCCTCCCTCCTCAGCGAGAGGCGCAAAACCCATTAGGAAGTCTGCGAGTCAGAGGAGTAATCACCACCATTTCATTTCCACATTTGGTGGAAGCTCAGTGCAGTCTGTGAGTATTAATGCCCGATCTCAGAACGTGGGTTGAAATGCTTCACTGGGCAATACTCTTTCTGAAATATCAAGCACGTCGGACTGAGCGTTACCAAACTGCTCCTTCTGCTCGGCCTCACTAATAGCAACCTGTGCCTGTCTTCTCCTGGCCTCCCTTGGTCATTGCCCCCACCTGAAAAAGATTGACTTTCCCACACTTGCGTCACCCCCCACACACACACACACACACACACAGTGTGAACGTGGTGCCATGTTCTACGGTATATCACTCAGAATTCAAGCCAGCTGCTTGTTTACTACCGCTCGCTGCACATTTTAAGACGCGCCTGTGTTTCCCCTGCATTGCAATTACATGCAGCCAGTTGGTGTAAGTGAAGAGAGCCGAGGGGAGCGTAAAGAAAGAGTACACACAGGCAAGTGCACACGCGTGCCCATGCACACAACACTGCCAATTTTCTGCAAAACACCCAGGGCCAACTATGGTGCCACTGTTGCGTAATAGCACCACCACACCAACACACCCCACGCCTCAACTCCTAGAGTCCCTGAGCAGTACCACCCCCACCCCCCCTTACAGATGTGGCAGGGTGACAGAACAGAACAGCTACAAGGCTAAGCTACTGCGCTGCATGGATTAGTAATAATGCCTTGACTGATCTAGCCGGGCTCGGGCCGCGCAGGCCAAGGTCGAGGATAGATGGGATTAAAGAGAATAGACCTGATGGCAAAACGATGACTGAGAGCAACAGGGGTGGGAAAGCTGGGGGGGGGGGGGGGGGGGGGGGGGGGGGAAGTGGCAGATTTACAATTGCCTTCACTCACCACATAACCTAATCAAGTTTTTGTAAACAAGCAGCAGAAAAGTATCTATATACCTGTCAAAGTCATGATATGTGACAGAATTGTGCTAAATTAACATATTGCCAAGTTTGCATAACATTTACATTAACAGCGTGTTTAAATTCATTTAGGAAATACGGAACATAAGAGCACTGAGTAAACAAACCCCTGTGCTCCATCCCTGTTTGTTGAGTTGAGATTGGTATTGAACTGAAATGACACAATGGATACTACAGATGTGAAAGGTGAGTGTCAAGGGAAAGATGTTAGCTCCAATCGACATTCCTGCCACAAACGTCTTCCCGGACGCCTTATTGATACTCCCAGGCAGGAAGCAGAAACACGGTCACATCCTGTGTGGGCCTCAGGAAACCAACAATGACCCCGACCCATTGTTGCTACAACTCGACAATATACTGTACAAACAGTGTGGAAAACAGGCCGCGCTAAACACTGTTGCTCAACTGCAGGCCATCGAATGAAGTGGCTCGTTTCAGCGTGTCAAACTCTGTTGCGTTGGACCAAGTGAGGCGTGCAGGGGTGCGCAGCTCGCAGCACCGCGCTGTGTTTGAAATGCCATGGGACTTTTCTGCTGCATCGCTGGAATCAGTGCTGGGTGGGAAATCACCAAAGACTTCAGAAGCACTTCTCTATTTACCCCAAACTGAAAGCTGAAATGTTACTTGACTTGGTGGGAGTGGGAGTAACAAAGTGACAACACCAGTCACTAAAGGCTACTTTTATAAAGTTTTACTCAACTTGTCCATGATTTGTTCCACTGTACTAGAAAACGTAGCTTCCTTCTACATCTCCCCCAAGATACGCCCGACTCCTCTTTTAAATATTTTTAAATATTTACGTTTCTCTTGTCATTAAATTGTTAATTTCTCCAATAACCTTCTGTTTTACAGTATTGCCAATACTCCCTGTAGTCCCCCCTCTCGTGTTGCACCTTACATGTCTCATTACTGGTCACACAAAGACTCAGGTAGCCTATTTTTAACGATTCACGCCGTTCAGGTGCGACGGAGTGATGACCTGCACAGTTATGTACGTGTGAATGACACACGTATGCGGATGTGCTCAGCCTCTTATCCCACGTAAGAATGTCATCTGTCATCCACATGCAGTAGGTTCGTAGGTGGCAGCCTTTGCCAACACATCAGAGCAGTTACCGCGAGGGTTATCCTCACTACCGGCACTAATCGCTGCTCTCCGTGTTGATTCGCTACCCGTTTGGTGAACGTGAACGTCGCACAGCCAGATCGCCACGCAGTAACGCGGAGCGTCTGAAAATAGTTGCAGTTTTTGCGAAGCGGGCTTAACGCACCGCGCTCCCCTCCGCTAAAATTAAAGTACCGCCGCGCGCGCGTTGTTTTCGTGTGGACAGCTGAGTTCGCGAGCGCGACCGAAGCGAAGCCGCCAGCTGATGGACTCACCCGACTGAACCAGACGCTGAGCTGCGTCTCCGACAACACGGCGAAGTAGAACCTCTGGGAGCTGGGCTGGATGTGGAAGGGCTCCTCTTCGCTCCGCAGCGGACAAAGCAGCCTCCGGGGCCAGCCGGTTAAAAAATACATGACGGCAAACTCCCTGCGCCTAGACACTGCAAACAGTGTCGCAATGTGAGACCGTCGGTACCCCCTTATTCCTCCGAACGTATTTCTAATCCAAGTGACTCATGAGCCGCTCTTTCCGTGAATATAAAAACTTTGTATGGCTACAGGCAGTTCAGCGTTTACCCCGATCAGGCTATCAATCCATGGACGCCACACAGAAAGATCCAAGCAGCCGACGGTGCTTCACAGCTAGCCCGGGGCTAGCTCTGGTTTTCCAACTTGAAGCTAATGAGCTGTCCGAGGAGACTGCAGTATAATCGAAAACAAAAGCGATCTGGCGCGCGGCGACACCACGCAGCACCGATCAGCGTCCTGCGGCTGACGAATGGGGCGATTAACTTTCGCTCCCGCTGCCGTATCAGTCCTTGCGGTGTCTGGACCGGCGATGTTTAATAACGGCAAAGCGTCCAGTTTTCACTCCTCTGCGCCTCGCCGTCGCCATCTTTACAAGAGTCTGCGAGACTCAACGCTGATTGGCCACAGCGGAGAAGTTTGCGTCGTGTTGACATCTGACGTCACCTCTCCGCTATGTGACACCACGGCTGCGTTAAAGCCAACGTGGCTCGACGCTGACACCCGGTGGTGTAAAAATACAGTACACGTCCTGCGAAAAATGACCATACCTACCGTCTGCAAACCGTGCGACTGTCTGAAAAATGTCATTGACTTAATACAACCACTGAAGAAGAAGAAGTGGAAGAAGGAGACGAAGGTTTTTTTCCTAGCTAGTATTTACCACGTTGCTGGAGTTTGGGCACTTTTTTAAACTATCGGTAATGTTAGGGGAGAAAACATCCAGACTCATGCTCCAGTAGGTGGCGGTAAACACGCACAGTTGTTTGCCAACTGCCAGAGAGGGAAAGAAGAAGAAGAACTCTACGACCCAAAGTAAGAAGCATGGCTGCTGACATGAGATTGCCGACTATTCGAAAGCCAGTGTCGTTTTCTGCTTTCGACCGAAAAGACCTGGTCGTCCCCGGTGACGTTATCACTTCAGACACTGGTTTCATGAGGTAAGCGCCGTTTGGCGTCCCGATTCTTTTTTTTGGCGGCCTGTTGTGCCCGTGGGTGCTACACGACGTTGTCACGGGAGGAAATAAAAGTGGGATAGCTTGCTGATCTGTGATACTGTTTCAGGTATCCTCGGTGCTGCTGTATTGCAAAGGAAACATTATAGGCAAATATTTACAGAGAATTAAAATATGTTCAAACGCAAGTAAAACCAACAGGCTGCACCAGCTCGATCTCTCTAGTTGTCCTCCTTCCATAATAACACCGGTGTAGCTCGTGATCTGCTTATGACAGATATGAAAGAGCATACAGTCAGCCTGTCTGGTCGTCTATCAGCATCCACTTTAGGTTGATGTACAGTATCTGGTCTAAATTAAATTAGGACATGGACACTTAACAGGAACAAAGTCATAATTTAATTTTTTAAAACAGGGACTGTGTTGTCTATGAACACTATCGTGTGTGTGTGGGTGTGTGGGTGTGTGTGTGTGTGTGTGGGGGGGGGGGGTATTGTTAACCCAGTGAATTACTCATTAACATTGCTACACACCGTTTATCCCCAGGGGTCATGGCACCTATGTTGATGAAGACAAGCTGACGGCTTCAGTCGCTGGAGAGGTGCAGAGAGTAGACAAGCTGATCTGTGTCAGACCACTTAAGACCAGGTAATTGAGCTCAAAATGTCACGTGGGCCTCGAAGGAAGTGAACTAACGTGCACAGTTTTTAGCTCGTTTGCTTGCTTGATTGATGTGATCGATTTCGTGTTGTATTTTGTTGAATTGCAGGTTCAACGGTGAGGTTGGAGATGTGGTGGTTGGAAGAATTACAGAGGTAAGGTACTCCACTCCATGTCTACTCTTCTATGTGATGTCTGGACATTTATGACGTGTCATTTTGGTCGTTAATACTTCTTTAATATGTTTGCTTTTTGTTATATCTAGGTACAACAGAAACGGTGGAAGGTGGAGACCAACTCCAGGCTGGACTCTGTCCTCTTGTTGTCGTCTGTCAATCTGCCCGGAGGAGAGCTGGTGAGATCCTGGAAAATTTGATTCACTGAGAGAAGCGGTCTGTGTATTACACTGTGAGCTGACCTAAACTGGAATTATGGGGAAGTGGTTTCAGGCAGGGAAAGTTCTATAAACCCAACTTTAATTTATTGTTCAAATATTTTATTTGATTTTCTCTTACAGAGGAGACGATCAGCAGAAGATGAGCTCACCATGAGAGAATACCTTCAAGAGGGCGATCTCATCAGTGTAACTAATAATTTATTAAAATACTTAATTCGATGGTTCCAGCCTGTTATGTTTTTATCCATGATGTCTTTGTTATTTCTTTCTGTGCTTTTAGGCAGAGGTACAGTCTGTCTTCTCAGATGGCGCCCTTTCACTTCACACCCGTAGTTTAAAGTACGGAAAAGTAAGTTATGCCAGTGTAGACGGCGACATGACAAAATCACCACACTTGAAACAATAAAATCATTCAATCAGTGATTACACTCTTAAGTTGGCATTCTCTTATCATGAAAAGTAGATTGGTGCCTGATAGGTAAATTGGAAACTGGTATCATTAAACAGAATAGTGTTAATCAGTTATTTTTTTATTGTTTCAGTGACAGTTCTCATTTGGTCTAACATCCTGTTCCTATTTTTCTGACCATTAGTTGGGTCAAGGAGTGCTGGTGCAGCTTTCTCCTTCTCTAATCAAGAGGCAGAAGACACATTTCCACAACCTGCCCTGTGGTGCATCCATCATCCTTGGAAATAATGGTTTTGTGTGGTTGTACCCCACACCGGGACAACAGGAGGAGGAGGCTGGGGGCTTCTACACCAGTTTGGAGGTTGGAACTATATTGTTTAAATAATTAACTTTATTTGTATATGTTATTTTTATATTTATATGTTCAATAGAGAAATGTATGTGGTCTGGTTCGAATACCTTTTAAAAGTAAGTAAACTGTAAAGATACAATATTTGGTTTGTATTAATTTGAATTTACTGTATCCATATTTGTATTTCCATGTACATTTTGATAATAGTTTTTGTGCATCTCTTTCTCTTTCCCTTTCAGCCTGTTAGCCTGTCGGATCGAGAGGTGATTTCACGGTTGAGAAACTGCCTGCTGGCGCTGGCTGCACACAAGGTCCTTTTGTATGACACCAGCGTTCTCTATTGCTATGAGTCGTCACTTCAACACCAGGTAGGAAACTCTGTAATGACAGCCAGTCAGTTCAGTTTGTAACGGCGTGTGGTTGTTCAGCTGTTGAAGAACACATGCTGTCTCACAAGTGTAAAATAATGGCAATGGAAAGACATTGCAATCAAGAAGTTGTCTTTTTCTGTGATGCACTGTGCCATCTGGTGGCCATATTGAAAATCCACAGTCCCTGGGCAACACTTGTGGAAAACATTTGATTGCAGTTCTCAACTTTGACTCTACTGTTCTGAGAGTGTGGAACACTGGAAATCAACATGGTTGAGTTCATTGCTCTTTGGGGCGGGGACCTGATGACTTCATTGCTAATGCTCCTCATAAACGTTGTGCTTTTGCAGTATCACATCAGCATATCAGCTCATCTGCTATTAACATGTTGTTAACACACTTACGCTGCACACATTACATAGGCAATACTTTGTTTGGATTTAGATGTTAATGTAGACATTTTCAAAGTCACCTTGCTAGTTCATGTAGCTAATCAAATCCAAGTTATTGGAGTTATTGTTGTTTACTGTGAATGCAAAGAGGATTCAGGGAAATACTGCATCCACGAATGTGAAAGTAAAAAGTATGTGAGTAATGTGAAAGTAAATGTGCACTATGCATCATCCTGCTTATTTGTTTTTAGTTTAGTCACAATTTGTTAACACAGCCCTAGGTATGTAAATATTTTTAATCATTCAGTTCTTCATTTTACACCCTCTGCAGGTCAAGGACATCTTGAAACCAGAAGTGATGGAGGAGATTGTAATGTTGACACAACAGAAGCTGTTTGAACAAGAAGGTTAGAAAGCACAAATCCTCAAAAATCAAGACAACAACAAGCATCTATGTCAAGGACTGATCGCCTACCCGAAGTCTGAACTGGCCTTTTTTTCACAGAAACTTCCCTATTGTGATGTCTTGTTGGGAAGTTGGGCAGTTTATTTTCTGACACAGAACTGCAGATCATTGTTTGACTGCTAAGGATAACGAGTAACTTTCAAAATACTGCAGCATTCATGAATCACTTGAGCAGCTTTGTTTTACAGGGGTAAAGTGGAACAATTTTGATCGTTTGTGAGGTTATTCAGAAAACTTGTATGCAATAAATTTTCATACTTTTTCAGTACTTCTCAATGTGGTCTGTCTTGTTGGAGAGTGAGGAAAGAAAATAAAAGCACGTCAGGATAATTTATTCTCAACAAGGGGCTTTACTGAATGTAATTTAAGCAGGCTTTTCCCCATCAGCAATGACAATAATAAAAAAGCATAAATGTATTTGCATCTGGAAAAACTAATGTATTACTAGTGAACAGTATACTACTGTACATAACTCAGAGGGGGAAAGGCATTCCATTCTTTGTACATTAGAGTGTCATAATTACATAACGGTAATCAAAAGCTGAAACTTTCAGTTCTTTAAAAGATCATGTTATCTCACACATGTTAGACAAAATCCACAATCGCAGCCACAAATCGTTCTTAAAAAGGCATTTTAAAAAATCGGGACGCCTTCACCTGATCTGTGAATGCTGTCTCTGTCTCAGTGGAACAGCAGCGCTGCAGCTCTGTCCTCTCGCTCTCTCCCAGCATAATAAAAAGCTCTGCTCTGGTCCCATATACTAGCCCACGCACGCACGTGACGTCACGCGTCGCCCCACCCACATATTTCTGTAAACCACCTTGCGTATGAAGTATGGCGGCCCCAGCCACACAACTACTATTCGGCCAAAGTTTATTGCTGGGAATTTCACGTGAGAGCGATGAATAGGTGCGCGGACCGAGGGGTCGGCAACGCAGAGCTCGGAGACCGCAAACAGAGGGGGGGACTTGCAGGGAGAGTCGTCGGTCTCTCGCCGGCTGAGTTTCCTCGACTTCTCTTCGCCTCCTTGATTGAAGTGCCTTTAGTCCGGGTACCACAGGGGAAGAAGCTCCGCAAGACGGGAAGAGTGGACACGGAAGTTTGAAACAAGCTGATTTATGTGGCTTTGGGAAGCCCACTTGCAAAAGTGTGAAGCCGCGGTGGCAGGGGATGTTTTTTACGAGGCGTTGAAGTGCACTTGTCCGACATTTCTAACCAACGTGTTCGCAGCGACCCAGCGAGAGCCAACTGTTGACTGCTCGATGTGCATTTTAAGGGTCTGGCGCTGCTCACCACCAGCTAACGTTAGTTAGCCTCCATGGCTACCTTCAACACTAGCCCGAGGTCGCCAGCTAACCAGCAACATAAATGTTTCCCCGGACCTGTAAGTTTCTGTTCACACTTGTTTTCACTCTCTTAAGTTTGTAACTGCGATACTAGTTTGGGCTGTGGGGTTTAAAAAGCTGCCCCTTTTTTCCACCCAAGTGTTTATTACTCACGATTTAATGATTGTGACATTGCTTTTGTAATAAAATTAGTTTCCCAGGGACAATAGGGCTGAGGATAACAATAGTTAACTCTCTGCTGCCGTTCACTGACCCTCTTTTTGTGTCTTCGACTCCCAGTGTTTTTTTTGTTTTTTTACATCGACCCTTTTTGTGTTGTTGTCGCCCATCAACACTGAATTCCTTGATAGCCATGTGTGGGACCAGCAGTATGCTGATGTTCATCGACGTTAGCGTGTCATTTAAAGAGCTTCATTTGCATTAGAAAGAGAAAACTCAGTGGGCCTGCATCCCTGGATACAACGGATGGAAATGGGGCTCTGCATAGAAGATAGATAGATAGATAGATACTTTATTGATCTCCAAGAGAAATTCACATTCAAAGAAGGAAGTATTCATACTGGTACTGGTATATAATACAGGACAACTGACAACATGACTATTTGTATGTTGATTGAAGTTGTATGACGATTAAAGTCCAAATTTCATTTAGCAAGTTTAGTAGGTAGTGAGTTATTTTGTGCAGGCATTTAAATGACAAATTTGCCTGGATTAGTTGTGATGTTTATTTCAATTCGCATGTAATTCATTGTGAGAGTGTTGTTTGTTTGTGAGTGCAATTCAGAATAGCATGTGCTGTCGTCATCATATATCATACCATCATATCACATCACTCTTAATGAAATCATCTGTGATCTTTGTTCATCTCTAGATTCCTGTGAAATACCTCTGACGCACCCAGGCTCCATTAATGCATGATAAACAGAGACATACTGGAGTAATACAGAGCTGCATAGGTGACGCGCATCACCCATACTCCGGGAGAGGACCGACTGAGTCGGGGAAAGGGGCTCCCCTCCCTGCCCGGGGGGCCGACCGGTGGACAGTGAGCAACCGAGTCCGGCTTGGAGAGACCCGGCTGCGGCCTGGCACCCTGCCCTTATGGGGCAGCAGCCGGGGAAGTTTGTAGGGGACCAGAGGAGACCCAGTCTGCCGGCCTTCATAAAGGGTGGGAAGAGAGAGTCGTCGCGCCATGGGACCCAGCCCTGTAATGTTTTTGCTGTGCACGGTAAGAACAAATGTGTCCAGCAAGAACCGTGCAACGTGGCTTGTCATCGATGACATTGTGTCGACACATTGACGCACTGTAATTAATGCGATTAGCTTGTATGGGTTTGTTAAGTAATAATCTCAGTATTTAGCGTAGCGGCTTTTTGAGTATTCTGTGTCCTCTGTGACCTCAGATCAAACGGAAGACAGCTTCCTGAAATGTCTCTTGCCTACTTCACTTTTCAACAAAGTAAATTATGTAATGAAGATGTGTAGAATTGACGGACCTTTTGAAATGATGGGGGAAAAGCCGATGATGTTCAGAGTGGAGTAAGAGCAAGAATTCAAGCTGTGGAAGATGTTACTATACATATTGCAGAAACCAAACGAGTTCACAGCAGTTGCATCACTGGGAATGCAGCTTGTCGGCAGAATAGCAGGCATGTGATTGCACAACCTGGAGAAGACAAAGTGTTCATTTTAAAGAGCGCGGCAATACATTTGATCTGTTTATAACTCGACCCACCATGTGCTAACAGCACAAGCAGCTCATGAGGTCCTTTTTTTGCTTACAAACTTGACACAGGGTGACACTTGAGGTGGTTTCATCAGTCTGTGCCTTTCGATTCGTCACTTGATTGTTTTTTCTTGTGATTGGTTGGCTGTTACTTGATCAATACTGAGTGTGATTTTGTTTGCGATGCTGCACAACAACTCATGACCGACTGCTGCTAGCAAGGCATCTTTTAATCAAGCATATGATGCGTGATAAAGTGCAATCGCTGTGCTGTTACATTGGTTCACTTTTCTGGCATAGCAGACTGATGAGTATTTAGTACGTGATTGGTACCGGGAAAATATACCAGGAGACTTTTGTTGAAAAGCAGCTTCTGTAGTGTGTCGCTAAGCCTGTGTTTCTGCAGGATGGTGTGTAGTGCGATACCACCGAGTGCTGTAATGTATCCTGGACTTGGCAGAGATCATGCAGGCTGTGCTCGAATTCATCCACCTTTGACTGTATAGGCCACTGTTTCATGAGTTTGGCATTTTGCAGAGTTGCCTGAATGTCTAGTGGGGATAATTATACCCCAGATCGCGGATTCGCGTAATCCCTCAATGCAAAGACAAAAGAAGAGGCCCAGTCGCCCATTGTGCTGCACTGAATCTTGGAAGCCTTGAGGTGCTCTTGAAGATGAAAAACTGATCGGTGTGAAGAAAAGAAAACATTGTTCGGGCCCTCTTTAGGGAGAGCCAGGAGAGGAGATGGATTAAAAGCCTTTTATTTAGTTGGGCGCGCTGATTAAAATGCGGACCGGTTTTGACCTCACCCGGTCTTGGTTCAGGGCAGATGCTGTAAAAAATGGATGGATGGATGGTTGACACCCGGTAGCCTTCATAGATGACACGAAGGAAAGAGCAGCATTGCAAAACATAATGAAGTAACCTTCTCGCTGACATGCTGACAAAATAACAAAAAAGAGAGAAAGGTAATGACAACATTGCAAGTCATATCATGTATCGCATGGTTGCATCAGTAACCTATAGATATATGGGACATATTGTCAGAGTGAGGAGAACACGTATAGATATTTATTTTTATGGAGCAGTTGATTGCACTCTATTGATTGACTTGACTGTTTAGCGCTCTAAAGACAATACCATGCCGATATCCGTCACTGCATGTGTCATCTGTTGAAGTCCATTACTTAATCGCCAAATCAATCCCCCTGCCCCATTTAAACTGACCTTTTGTTGTATTATTATTACTTATTGTTTTCGGATGAGAGGGATGAAGGGACGGGGGTGGAGAAGGCAAGCGCAGGCGGCTGCCCCGGTGAAAGGAAATCCGAAATGAGTGATATCAGACAAAGTCACGGTATCCTCACCCCATCCTCACCGCCCTCCTCTTTCACCTCTGGGTGAGGCCGGCACACTGCTGGCACGGAGCCCCCACCGCGCTTTGGGAAACAGCGAGACGCTATCATACCTGCTGATGTCCCTCCCGGGCTTGTGTGTCTTTCACCCCATCCTCAAGCAAGTGTGTCTGTTTCCTGGTTAGCACCTTTTTTGTTCCTATCTAATCCCACATTAATCCCACATTTTAAAGCACGCCGGTGCAGAGAAGGCAGACGTTTGTTGCCTCATACATAACCTTTAGAAACCAGCAGTGACATCATTATGTACTTCACTTCTTGCTTTTATAGTTTTATTTACTAGTTTTGGCTTATGAAAATGCCTTTGTGGTGGTCTCTGAATTTATGGTCCAGAATAGCCCAACGCACAATATGACCAAGGTAGGGGGAGCATTGTTCTCTGCCATAAATCACAATAAAAAAAATTTGTAGAAATTTCTTTTGCATTTATGCCTATAAACTTTCTCTTTTAACTGCCTCCGCTTGATAATGCAATGAGTACTCAGTTGGAGGTTAGCACAATAAAAAATAAAAAAAAAATCCAGATTGTAACATTCCTACCTCGCGACATCAGTGGAAAGAATTGGCGTTGTAAACACCAAATGTATTTATCAATACAGAACAATATTTGGTTAAGATCGCGTCAGTTCAAAAATTATTATTATTATTATTATTATTATTATTTTAACCAGCTGAGAGATAAAGCTTCGCCGATTTAACCTTTTAAAATGTTGACTTGCCGTATGCCGGATGTATGCCATGCATCCAGCTAAACTGATAAGTTTTCCAAATGTGTGTGTAGGGCTGTGATTGCCTTGGCAGGAGTACTTTCCACTGACTCTCAGTCTTGCATAACACAGAGTGGGACAGGACAGGGAAGGTCAGAAAAACAGAATGAAAGCCTTTGCCGGTAAACGGATCGAATTTGGCGCAGGGTCAGCGACGCGGGGCGTATTTGTTTTCCCTCTCTGCCCCGTTCCTCCTGTGATGAGCAGGTTTGACCATGAGAGGGGAAGTGAGTCATGGTGCTAGAGGAGGGCAATATCAACACATGATTTGATACATCGATGTTTCGTTTTGTTTTGTTTTTTTTCTTCTTCCCGGTGAGCCCCAGCTAGTTGAACGCTCAGCTGGCCAGCGCTGCCGCTGCCTCTCAGCAGGCAGGTTCAGACCTCTGTGTGCAGCCGCCCGGGAGAGCGAGTGGCAAGCAAAGACCTGTCTCCGCTCTTGGCACCTCTGTGTACTGTACGGTGGGGGAGGTATGAGCTCACTGGCTTCTAGCACATATTGCGAGGGCTGAACGGGCGAGTGAGTTTCTGGAAACGCATCGCTCGCCCGCTACATTTTCGCCTGTTTTTATTTTTCAGTGCGTGGTTCAGATAACCGAGTATGCTCGTAAATTGACCATGCAGCTTGATAGATTATGGGCTAGATTACAAGATAAAGCAAGTGGCCAAACCTGTTTTTTGTTGTTTTTTTAAAACAGGTCTGAGCACAACAGGCGAATTTACTTGGATTGAATTCTTTCTAGTCAATTTTTTTCTTGTGTATATAGTTTATTTAGTAGTCAAACCAATAAATCCTGGATTGGCAATACTGATTCTCAGCCCCACATACAATCTTATATCTTACAATATACTCGTATTGCTTGTAGCGTCTCTGCTACAGCTCATCCCCGGTACAATAGTACCAATCCAGATATGAAGGTCCAAAAGTAGTTTAACTGAATTAAAACAATGCAAGTAGCTCAAACTGTGATTGGTGTTAGCATAAACTTTACATTAGTTGGATTTTTTTTTTTAAGTGACTGCTGTAAATTTGAGCAAAACATTTTGCACGCTTCCTCTCTGATTTTTAATCTTACATAGGGCAACACTTTGTGACAGCTAGCAAGTTTGACTAGCTGCAGGAAGGGGAGCTGCTGCTCAAAAACATGTAATGAAAGAATGATTCCTTTCCTTTGTTTTCCTGGGGGAAAAGAGGAAGTAGAAAAGCTGAACAGGCGTTGGATGTTCTGGGGTTTAAAGGAAAGAGGATCTACTATTTTGAGGCCAGAAACGACGACTGATTTGTAGGTAAGTTTTTAGTTGATGGTGCCAAAAAGGCGACTAGCCTCCCATTGGTTACGTTCATTTATGTGGTTAATTTGTTTTATTTGGTTACATTGCGCTGTGACGCCATTTTCGTTCAAAAACAATGCTTTTATGGATGTTATGTGTAAAATGTAAAAAAAAAATTGCAGTGGTGAGTTCCAGAGTAGCAAAGGGCAACCATCAAGACTCCTGTATATGAGTATATGTCATCAGCATAATGCTGCACAATGTAAAACCATGATCAGGACCTATGATGGTACATGTATCACAGAACAGGAGTGTATTCTAAAACACTTACAGTATATCACCCCGGAGCACTTGCATTCGTAACAAATTTTATTAATATATTGTCTAAAGCCAACCATGCAGCAAGGTTCTGAACTCAGGAGCATTACATCATTACGGCTCTTTCATAGAGTATTTGTAGTGCTCTGTTTATTCCATCTTTTTGTTCGCAAAAATCTGCCTTTGTATGAAGCTCAACCTAATAGCTGTAAATCCCCTTGAAACTACAGTACTACTGGAAAACAATGACAGCTGGAAACAGTCTAAGACTTTAACAGATGGCGGTTTTGGCACGTGATTGGCTACTGATTGTCCTCATCTCAAATTTTAACGACGGCCGACTTTTACTTATAGAAAACGGCGGGATGAGAGCGTCGCCCTATGGTCACCATCAGCCAGACGAGTCGGGCTGCAGAAAATGTAGGAACCTCTGGCATGTTGCTTCTTGCTTGGACAGGATTCAGTATGGGCACAACAGGGCTTTTCTTCTTATTCATAAGCTTCACCCCACAATTTTTCCCTGGTTGACGCCTGCAGGCTAGCCTGGCAAAACTTCAAGTATGTTCAAGGCACATTATAATGTGGGGATGAAGGAAGATGACACCCCACTTATTCATTGTCTGTGCTTGCTGATTTCCATTCAGGGTCATGGGTTGCTGGAGAAAAAAACACTATTCCAGTTAAGACAAATGGGCAAATAAATAGAATAGAATCCCTATTTGTTGCCATCGTTAGTGTAAGAACAACGCTTCACATTCATTGTCCTGCGAAATTTGTCTGATCTCTGGCGCTAGACACAACAATGTTGTGATCAGTGGGGAAAAAACCCCTCATATCTGCGGCCTAGATCGTAAATCCACCAACATCTGCATGAATATCCATGTAACTGTCTAATACATTGTAATATTAATAAAGCCATCATCAGATGGCATCTGGGCATCTTCCACACTAGTTTGTATCAGGCTCTGCAACTGTGTGACTCTGTAAAGTTTTATTCAGGGCAGAGGGCAGACAGTTTGACCCCTGTGCGTGTGTGTGTGTGTGTGTGTGTGTGTGTGTGTCATCTGCAGCATCTGTGTTCAGCCGTGCATGCAGTAAGCGAATCCATTTCTCTTTTAGTCTGTAAATGGCTCTTTCTTGGCTGGAACTTGAGGAATCTATACAGTCTAGACACCAAATCTCCTCCCATGATCCCTGTGGGTCCTGAAGATGGGAGGGGGGGGTCTGTGTGTGTGTGTGTGTGTGTGTGTGCACATGCATGTGCATGCATGCACACCCACGTACATACCCACGCAACAGGCGCCTCATAGTAATGCTCATTCAGGCCAGCTGTTAGGCCCCTGGTGGCTTGTCCTTCGCCATGCCTGGCCATGTCCACACACACACACACACACACACACACACTCTTAACCGAAAGGACTTCTCCCTTATCTAATCTTTTTACTTTAACCTTGGTAGTGGCCGGATGCTCTTTTGTAATGCTGTTTTGACAGGTTTACCAATGAGAAATTCAGTGTGTTAATACCCTGTCAGAAAGCGTGTGTGTGTGCGTGCGTGTGTGCGTGTGTGTGAGAGACACATTTGTCCCTTGCCCGGATGACACCTTGCTGATTAGTAAGCATTTCCCCCCTCTCATCAAGTCTTGACCACCTGGAAAGGAGTGCGCTTTATTACCACGCTAGCTGAAGACAAGCCAAAACAGCTGTGTTTACAAATCAAGGCGGTCTGTACCTCACAAGTCCTCTCGTTTTAACTCCGTCCACTCGGACCTGAATTGAAGACACCGTGAAGCCTGAAAAAAATAGGATGGCAGATGGACAGCATTTGATCGCGTCCAGATCTGTGCGGGAAACGGACCAAAGAGGCGGGATGATGAAATTTAAGGCAGATCTGCAGGGATAAACGTACGGCCACACACTTCCTACAAACACGAGCCTCGTGTTATTTTCAAGCTATAGTTGTGTGTCGGGAAGAATTTGAAGAAACTGGTGTTTGGGGGGGAAAAGCCACGATATGAACCAGATTCGTCTCCTCCGTCTGCCCTCGCATGAGCAGTTTGCGCCCGAGGGGGCGCAGTTATCGCAGTTTTAGACCTGAGTGCTAAGACGCTGCACGTGAGGCCGCTAGCGTTAGCTTTGTTCTCCGCCGTCCGTGAGAGAGGCTCGCTGCTGTGAGCGTCGTGGTGTCCGATCGGTGTGACTGCATCGCCCGTGGACTCTCTCCGCATTTTCTCGTGAGTCACATATGTTTGTATGTGATCTGTTGCACCAGAGGTGTATTGAGTAATATTGCCTATTTTGCATAGAGGGGGGGTGAAAAAAAGAGAGTTGAACATAGGGCAAGCCACAGCAGTGGAGTGAAGAATGTGACCTCCTGTGCATTCCTCTCTCAAATAACTGGTGCAACCCCCCCCCTCCCTCTCTCCCTCCTTGCTTTCTGTTCTTCTTCTCCCTTCCTCTTTTTGTCTTCCCCTTCCCTTTTGTCATTGTCCCTCTCTCCAGTCCTTTGTCTCGCTCTCATTCTATGGTTTTATTTAGTGGATTTTGCTTCGCATAGAACAGTTTTATAGACGCACGCAGAGAACAATGGCAAAAACAAGCAACAGGCTAAATCAATTAAAATCAGCAGACAATAAAGGGGCGCTCTAATAAAAAAAAAAAGTGGCAGTCTACAATGGTAAACAGAACATAAACATCACAACTGCAGCAAAAGTATTTCAGCCTTCAGAGTGTTTTTGATCTCAAGCTGCATTATATTCTTTGCTCCAAAAACAATAAACTTAATGTGCATTAAAAAAAACATTAAACTGCTAAAACTGAGACACGATCAGCTGCTCATAATGAAGTGGGGGGGGTCCTCGACTGTAAACAAAGGAGGAAGAGAAATCACAAAGGCACAAACCAAAGCTAAAACCAAAACCTTTTTTCCATATAAATAAAATACACAGTGTTTTGCACAGAACAATTGAAAGTGTAAGCATGTTGGTTTAGGACAAACAGTGCCATTGAGTCATCCACTCTCACCCCGGTTTTTTTTTTTTTTTTACCTATATTCATTTCAGCATGCGCGGCTGCATATGTTATGAAATCTGGGCTCGTGACTGCACAGTGTCAAAAGCGCCTCAACTCGCAATTTAGATTTTCTATACAGATACGCCGCTCAAAATTTCACCGCCGTTATTTTTTAATGTCAGCTATGTGGGCATCCTCGTATTCTTTCCAGGTATTTGTTATGTTACGTCCAATCGTCAGTCTCGAGCCCCCCCACCCCCAACAGCAGGAGGCCACCAGCAGGAGGCCACCAGCATACCCAATTCCTTTTCTCCTCCCCTCCATTGTACACGTACATAAACATATAGCACACGCAGGACTCAGATGCCGGCCGAGGACCTCCAAGTTGGGGTGAGAATGCAGCGTGGGAGCTCATTGCCATCCGGGTCCACATGCCCACACACACACACACACACACACACACACACACACACACACACACACACACACACACACACACACAGACACACAAACACCCGCTGTTCCCCGATCCATGTCCGAGCAGGCAGTCCTGGCTCCAGACACAGCTGTTCCTTGCTATGCAGACGCAACCTGCTACCTAGGATGCCAGCTCTGTCTTTTTGGATTGGAAACATTTCAGCCCATCATGCCCCTCCCCCCCACCCCCACCCCCTTGTTGAGAAAGCCTCGGTCCCCACGCCGATTATGGGATAAAAGCCCATGTGGGCATGATTTGACATGGGGGCATTTTGGTTGATGTTTCTTTACTCGTCGCGGCCTCTCTTTCTCTCTTTTTCCTTTTGCGCTTTGTTTTTTTTTACATAACAAGCGTCGAATTTCGTTTTCCGCCAAACAGGAAAAGACAAAATCCCGTCCACCTGGGCATCGTCTGCCCCTTTCATCATCACCAGGTCCATACAGTACGGGTATGCTGTCCTGTCCCCTTTATGTTACGTTTAGCTCCTCTTCGGAGCGCTATAAGAGGGCGCCTGCTATGCTCGCTGCATCTGGATCCACTTAGACACAAAGACGAGCCCGAGCAGCTCTGCTGCTGCTGCTGCCCGAGAGCCTCGTAGCCCCAGTCGCTCCTCCGTGTATCTGTTTCTGGGTTTTTTTACCCCAGTGGGCACACGGGGGGGGCACACGGGGGGACAGATGGGGGCTTTCACCAGGCGTCTCCATAATGCCTCGGACCCTCGGGTCTGTGAAAAGCAGATAGTGCATCTACTGGCCCCCTTGGTTTGTCCGCTCTTTTTCACCGGATTAATAAATTACACCCAAAATAATAATAATAGAGGCTTTAGTCTTAGCTTTCTCCTTCAAATACTGCAGAATTACACCCCCCCCCCCGCCTCATACGTATACACACATACTTTTCTTTGCTTCTTTCCCTTCCCCTCTTGAAAGAGTTTGGCTCTCAGCCTGCACGCTCGTAAAACAATGGAATATAAAAAGAGGCGCCTTCGTGCCAGCGCTCTTATTCTGCAAATTACTGGACAAGCATCTTCTCCCCCTCCACGCACTCAACCTCACCTGTCTCTTAATTTTCTCTGAGCTTCTCAGCACAGCTGATTAGCGCAGCATTTTGGTCCCCGACCAGCGATGAATGGATGAGTCCGTTCATCGCGTGTGAAATTTTCACTCTGGGCTAACATCCATCCATCTTAATTCTCTGCAGGTTTGCATATTTTTGGCACTACCTAGTTTTGTTTAGTTTTTTTTTTGTCTGGGCCCGCGGCAGACGATCCCGCAGAGAAACGAGGAAAGGCTCTGCTCAGTCACCTGGTTTGTGTTGCCCTATTTTGCGTCTGTCATCATGGCAAAACGGTTCCCCCGGTCCCGTTTCCGGCAGGTCGGCCCGGTTCAACTCCCCTCAGCAGCAGGCTCGCCGGACCCATCTGCATCAGTGGGTTGTTGTCATACTGAGCCGGCTGCGTACTGTTAACGGGTCACTTCAAACGAGAGGGATTTGGCGAGAGATGTGTGTGTGAGCAGATACAAAAGAGCAAGCTTACAAAATTGATGTCATCACAAAATGTGTTTAGCGACCCGTCGGGTCAGTTTCACCAGCTCCGTGTAAAACAAAGCGGAAAAACGGCTTCTGAAAAGCAGAGAATCGACATATTGAGAGTTTGTCTGCGTTTGCTGATCGCTGCGCATCAGAAGCCGCGGAGGCTATTTTTACGCAAGCTTCCTCGTCCGCCTCTCTGCATTCACGCTGGTAACTGATCGTTTCCACCGCAGACGGGATGCCGGAGCCTTTAACCTTGAACCGGAGCGGCCGCCGTCGCGTACTTAAGTGCGCGTTCTCCCTCCGTGGACAACGCCGAGTGGGAGAATTATGTGGAACCCTAAACCCCTTAACCTCATCTGCCGGTCTGCATGCCTCAGACACTCTGGCTGCGTTCTCCGGAGGGCCCCGAGCAAACAGCCACGTGCACGCGCGCGCACACAAGCACGCACACCCGTACACCCGCTACACGGCACCAGGTTCCTACCTGTCTAAGTACGCTCGGCTCTTACAGATTGCCATGGCTGGAAGGAAGGAGGAACCTCCACAGCTCCGTCCCCGTCCCCGTCTCCCGTCTCCGTCTCCGTCTCCTACCCTTTTCCCCCCTCTGTAATTACAACGCTTGCTCGCATCTAAGTGTAATAACTCTTGTGTCGTTACTTGCACAGACGGGATTTATGCCAAGCGCCGGCTGGCTCACGTTTCTAACATCGTTAGACAGCGGGATTATGTTTGTGCGTGCATGTGTGTGTGTGTGTGTGTCCTCGGCATTACTCAGACAAACTCAAAAGACAATATCCTCTTACCACCCCCTTCATTTCTCTATTACCCCAGCATCGACATGACCAATTATTAATTCATCAAACAAGTCGATGGCCTGCCTCGGCCTTCGCTGCCTTGCCGCGAGGCCAAATGCTCATAGCAGATGTCAGTCGCAGTTAATCTCGTGAATGCTGTGAATTGTTGAGGTGCGTCGTGGCTCGGCGCACGCTGCTACAAAGGCAGAAAGTGTGAGAAAGTGATTCCAGTTCGTAATTGATAGGATATGACACGGCATCCGTGTCGACTTTATCTCCATCCGTATATTCTGCGTGGTAGGACAGTTGACAACCTGGGAAGAGTGGAAAGTGAAAGTGAGGGGGAGGTGAGGGGGGGGCACACCAGAGGAAAAGGGCCAAAAATCATTCTGTGGGTGGATGTACGTCACCTAACTGTTAACATACTAGGCCCGGATTATAAAAACGCGAGCGAGCGATTCTCCTATGAGCTCACTACCAAACAATGTGCTTCGTGTTTCTCCATCTGCAACCTTTTTTCCCCTCTTTTCCTCCTCCGTTTTTATAGCCCCTCTCCTCTTCCCTTCATCCTCTCATCGCCCCAACGCTTGCGCGACTGCGGTGAGTTAATGGGCCTTTCTCGGAGCTCGAGGAAGCCGGCGTTTCTTCTTAATTGGTGTTTTGGGGGTGGCGCATGAGAGGAGCGCAAATGTTTGCCATACCAGCACTGCGGCAGCGATGATGCGGGGCCTGGTGCCATGTGACTGGATGCTCAGGGTACTGAGCTCATTACTTGCAAAGCTACTGAGACTGAGCCATGTTGAAGAATGGCTCAGGACTAGTAGATGTGGATACATAGCGTTACTTCAGTCCTGGTCCGATCCACGACACTGACGCATTCATTTTCCTCTGACCTCCAGAGTCACCGGTGGGATTGCGTTGTTTGGATTCCCTCCCACTACAAATTAAAATCTTTGTCTTGACTGTAGCGTTGAATGAGTGAACAGTTGCCAAACCTCATCCCCTACGCATGCCCCGGTCGTCATCGCTGTTCGGAATGATCTGGCGCGCTCTGGCAAGGCTGAGTGGTCCGTCATGCGTCGTCCGCTGGGCTTTTGAAATCATCGTCCGAACCGCATCCGCAAATTTGCTCGTCTCTTCTGCTCCTCTGTTCTCCGGAAGTATGAGGTGCTAAAGGCGGAAACCAGAAAAAGAGGCCGCTTGCCAAACGTCATCGCGTGAAGAGGAGAGTGCGCGATTTGAGTTGCTCTCCATTTTCCGGATACTTTTATCCGACTGTCGTTGTCACTGTCGCGGCTGCACGAATACTTGGAGCCAGCACGCTCGAAATTATTGCGACTGCTGCTTCAAACAAACGATATGACCGATGTGACGGTTTAATCAATCAATTACAACTGCATTTTACAGTTGTTTTAAAAAGTTGTGTTCCTCTGCAAACGACAGCGCCCACATCAGATGAGCTCCTGATGAAACTTACGAGCTCAGTCATTTGCAGACTTGCTCATAATCTTGGGCAATAACGCAAGATGTTTTGCAAGAGCTGCCCGTTGCACAAACAGATGTATCTTTAGATTTGTTTTTTTTATTATTATTATTATTCTCCCGTCTCCTATCCCCCGTGTCCACCCCCATTTCTCCTTGTTCTATGTATTGCTCTGAGTCACTTGTCAAGACTTTCGTGTTTTTTAGAGCCGGATCTCTGTGTAGCTTGAAATCAGGTCCAGCAAAGGCCCAGCCCTAAGATGTATCAGTGTAATAGTTGGTAATCTTACCTTAATGTTCTAATCTTCAATTCTCGTTGGAATGTTTCCAGGGAGGTGTATGCTGTTTTCGGAGGCTGTAGCATTGTCATGCTGCTGACCTGAAGGTGGTTCTAATAAGACTCGCACTTTGGTTTTTCGAACTAAAACTGAAAGCTGCTGTTCCTCGTCTACTTTTCTGCGCGGGGCAAGTTTAGTCAGCGCATCTGCTCCCCGATTGGAAATTCCAGCAAAGTGGTCATCCAGTAAACTGGGCCGGGACTTAATGCTATTTGCATGGTGTCATCAAGCCAGTCTCTCACCAGCGTGTAATTCCCCCAGCTGATGGCATCCCTTATCTTTGAAAACATGTACACACAGACGAGGATGTTTGTCATTTCCAAGGGGGGGGGGTCGATCGCCAGACAAGAGTGAGTTGGTTACGGACGCTCTCGAGCTCTTTGTGCCTCCCAGTCTTTTGAGTGTAATGACGATCGCTCATCTTTTTTGGCCAATATATCGCGAGTGGACAAAATAACAAACACGACAACATCCTACTGCAAAAATAGAAAGTGCGGCCTCGTCAGTTATTAAGGAGCGATCTCTCTGGCAGGAAAACCAGCGGTTCACGGATCCTGTCTACGTTGCACGGCTCTGCAGTAGAGGGCCTACTATAATTGAATCAAGTCACAGAAATACACAATTCGGACTTGTGTTGCCCTTTTAAACCGAGACTGGCAGAAGAACTGCGTTTCCAGTCTCCCTTGTTTATTTAGAAGCATGGCCGTATTTATAGTTTTGTCTTTTGTCGCGTTCTTTAAAACTTTCCGGTGGATTTACCTCCAGCAGATTGAGTTCAGATGTACGACTACACTTCTGAATAAGTTGTATGTCACCACACTTGGAGACAGCTGAGAAAAGACAGAAGAGAGAGAGAGACATAAAGTTATGTGTCACGAGAGTGCCCTCCTTCTGCCAAAGATTATTTGTTCCCTCCAGACACGGCCAAACCGCTGCTGCCGTCGACAGTCACACGGCCAGGCGTGCTCCTCATATTTGGATGAATTTAAACCGACTCCTCCGCTCCCGCTGGAAGCGGCTCGTGGCGGACGAGCGGCGTGTGACCGCTCCGGGGACGGGGTGAGGGGGGTGGGTCACGCTTTCGCTCCCCGCGCCGGCCCGCCAGCGACCGGGGAGCGTCTTTTAACGACCCAGGCCCGCGTCCAGAAGCGATTCTTTAACCTGTAAACATTTCAGACGGGAGAGAGGGGTGGTGGAAGCGTGGCGGGGGGGGGGGCTGGAGGAGGAGCCTCCTGTAAGCGCCTCATGACTAGCAGGCAGGAGTCGAAAGGAGAGCCGCCGAAGATCAGGACCGCGCTCAAAGTTTTCTAAACGAGACGTCCGGAGCTTTTATCTCGCATGGTGGCACGAGAGTTTCGGTTGCCAGTGTGCCGCCGCCTGTGTTCTCCTGTCTGAACGCCTGTGTGTGTGTGTGTGTGTGTGTGTGTGTGTGTGTGTGTGTGTGTGTGTGTGTGTGTGTGTGTGTGTGTGTGTGTGTGTGTGTGTGTGTGTGTGTGTGGTAGCGGTCTCTCTCCCTCTCATCGCCGCGCTCGCTGCCGGAGGTGGGACGGCTCGGCTGATGTCACTGGGTGCAGCGGGCTGAGCCTGAAAGAGGCCCTTTGTTGGCAGCTTGCGGCACGAGCGAGTCCCTGCAGCCTCGGCTCCACGCTCACACGGGGGGGGACAGCGCAGGGGAATGGCACCGCTCGGACCGCCCTGCTGCCCACTCAACTGACACATCCAGGGGTCGAGACAGCTTTTTGAGACCGAAACCCCCGCGTTCTCGGGACAGCTGTTGTGTCTTACTGAAGTGGAGCTTACGGAAAGCCGAAGAGGGGGGAGAAAGAAAGAAAGAAAGAAAAAAAAAACATGGAGACGCTCAGAAGAGAAAGTTGGTAGACAACCGGACAACGGACTCCGCTTTTTGTTTCAGTAAGGAGCGAGGAGGGGGGAAAGAGAGGATTTACAACAGCGGGAGAGAAAGCTAGAATATTTCATCACCTATCTTGGCTTGGTGCCGTTTCTCCTTTGCTCGTTTTTCTGCGTGTGCGCGCGCGCGTGCGTGTGTGTGTTTGAATTTTTCTTCTGCTGGACACATGTCGGAGGGGAGACGCTGGAGGGACGCTTGACTCGAGCACGCAGCGCAAATTTTCAAGCGGGAAGGGGAAAGAAACCAAATGAAAATGTTGGAGATATGCCTCAAATTGGTGGGGTGTAAATCTAAGAAAGGCCTCTCGTCCTCCTCCAGCTGCTACTTGGAAGGTAAGAACTTCGGTGTCGGGTGGCGTGAATTTAAAGTTTAGAGGAATCAAAAGTCTGGATGTTGGAAAGTTGGTGGGGGGGTCTTAGGAGACAAAGGGAGAAGGATAAAAGATAAAAGTATCAAGTGAAGTCTGAACAGAGATTTGGGGACTGTGGAAACTGGAGAATGGGGAGGAGAAAGCGGAGAGTAAAGCGCAGGGGAGGGTGACGGAGGCCAGACACACTGGCTAGCTGCGGAGGAAAGAAGTGGAAAAAAAAGAAAGGGGAAAAAAAGAGGGAGAAGAGAATACAAGGAAATCTGACTCCTGGCCGTGTCCCACTTAACTCTTGTTTGTGAGGAGAGGGGGATCTGATCTGCGCTCTGCTTTTCCTTCCTCTGCCCTGTCCTCATATGTGGATCTTGTGTGCTGCTCTCCATGATGAGTTTGGAACATTGTTTGTGTGTGTGTGTGTGTGTACTTACTTCAAGTTTTCTTTGTAGTATGAGATGTTCCACTACATTCACTTAGACTGGTCACAGATGAAGTGGATATTTGATTTGCCCATGATGAATGAAACGTGCGGGGGAATATGAAGAAATCCAGGGAACATTGATTCTGGACATAATTCACATATCCACTGAATGGCATCAGAACGCCCATCGATGGCCTACGTGGGCCAAAGGTCGCGTGACCAAACGAATCAAAAGTGTCGGTTGACGATTAAGTAAAATGTTAGAAATCATTAGAAATTAAGCCGGAGATGCCCCAGCCTACAAATCAAACTCCCCAGAAACTAATCATAACATCGTCATTTTTAGATTGTTTTTTTTTTAGTGCAAATGAAATGCAGAGAGTGCCATTTGCACTACGCCCATGATTCATACTGCAGTCTCAATATCTGTCAAAAATAATCACAATGTGTTGTTTTTTGTTTTGATGGGTTTTTTTGCACGTCGTTTCACCCCCGGTCCTGGCACGCTCTCGCCTCTCATTTTCAGCTCCACGCGATGCTAGGTGCCGCAAATCTCGCACCGAGGTCATTTCCCGCTCGGCGTTGACCTTTTCTCCCCCGGCGAGCTTCGGCGGGGCAGCCGTGGCTCGGGAGGTAGCGGGAGTCGTGACGTTGAGTGAGTTTGATCGCCTCGTTTGTGCGGCTCTGGTTCCGAGCATCCTCTCGCGTATCACTCGATCTGAGTCAGCTCTACCCTTTCCTCCCACCGCCTCCCACTCAGGTGATGACAGGTGACGCAAGAAAAAATACGTAAGCTCCAGGTCCCCCCCCCGCCCCCCCCAGCCGCCCTCAGAAATATGCAGCTCGGGACAAGGGCCGACTTCACGGACGCGGACCCCACACGCCGTTATATAGGTCCCCGGGCCGCCGTTGGTTTCTGTTGTGCCAGGTAGTTAACTGCGTCCGCCTCGTGTCCAAAGGTGTAAATCAGCTCGCTCGTGTTGACTGGAATCGGAGCGAGCCGAGCTCTCTGGGTCACGAGCACCGGGAACCAACTGAAGCCAGGCGTCAGTCTGGTTTTTAAAGAAATCACCGTCTCGCGTCAGCGTGTGAGTTTGCGCGCGGTCATACCTAATGAATTTTGGACAAATTCCACGCGCGGTTAATCGTTTTCGGTCGTCATCTCGGCAAACGCAGCCAGGACACGGCGTGGCTTCTCCCTCTGCACGCGGGCTCAGGAGAGTCCGTTCTTTCTGATTCATTCTCACCTGCCTTGTGATGCGTATGACGTTCCTCTCTCTCTCTGTGTGTGTGTGTGTGTGTTTGTTTGTGTGCACTTTTGGCCCATGTGTCAGTGTGTAGTCACCCCCCACAAACAGCTGTGGTATTTGTGGCCCGTCAAGTGGACATGTGTGACATGGGCTGTTCAAATGCCCCCCCCCCCCCACCCCACACACACACACACACACACACATGCACATACTTTATGTCCAGGTCAGACTCTGGACATGCGGTATGTCTGGCTCGCTGTCCGGTCTGGGCGTTCTTTTGTATCGGACAAAACACGACTGCGCTCTTGACTTGAATCCCAGCTCTATTTGTATGGTTTGTCCACCTACAGTACACACTTTCTTTTGTGCAACCGAGGAATAAGCTGAGGTGGAAATCTTTTCTTTTACTGTTTATTCAAAAACATAAAGTGTGAACATAAACCATTTTAGACTAGATTTACATTATTTCATAACAGGGAAGAAGTAGAGTCTCCTTAACTATCAAATGGAGCTTGGTAGATATGAAGACACGACTGCTCTAGCTTTTTTCATTATTTCATTAAAGATATATATATTTTAGATTTAGTTTTTCTCCCCCAATAAGTTTCTTTGAGTTTTCTCACCACTATTTATCTTGACCTTGACCATTAACTTTTGAAGAAAGGATGCAAGTCATTGTTTGCTCGTCCTCTACACATTAAACAAATATCCTGTAACATGACTGCATTCTCAGGCTTGCATGACTCAATGGAAAGGTGCCTTCTGTGCTTTAAGAAAAGTGCTTTGCAAAGAGACCTTTTGCTTTTTCATTTTGCACGAGGCACGTAGATACGTACTGTGTTATCTTTGCCGCCTGAGGACAATCAAGGTCTGTCTCTCTTAATTGGTTTGGAAGCCACATAAACACGGGAATCTGAGATGGGCGGCGTGCGCCAGACAAAGTCCACGCTGGCGTGTCCTCACAGGCAAAATGGCAGGTTTGTGAACCTAAAAGAAGCTCCATGTTTGCCTCCAGATCGTCTCGCTGTTTGCACCGAGGCTGGCGGGCCTCCATGGGCAGGAGGTCTCCGGGTGAAACTCTTTCACCGGCCTCCAGTCGCGTGACTGGTGGCGGGCCGCGTATGTTCCGCTTACTTCCTGGTACGCAAACACGTTTAAAGCCCCGGGGCTGTGCTGAAGATCATCAAAATCATCATGAGGAGGCGCGTGTGGCTCTGCACTGTTTCCAGCCGGGCCTTTATCACTTAGTACACATTGTCCTTTTCCCCGAGGTTCTGGTTCTGGATTAGTCTGGCTGTTTTCACACCTCCCGTCCCGTAGACGTCAGCGCTATCGGAAAAATATGTCTGCAACTGATACATCAAGTTACCTTACTCCTTAGTGACGTGTTTGAGACACAGTCGAAGGGTTTCATTGTTTTGTTCGACAGAGATGGGTGAAGGGGTCAGCGGTCCGTCCGGTTCGTGCGTAGGTGAGTGGACAATACGTGGCCACAACTTCCCAACGGCACGATGATGCACTCACTCAGAACCGCCATAGCCCAGGGTTTTAACTTTTAGACTGTGGCCCACGTTTCAGAAATGTTGGCAGATCCTCTGTGTATGACTGGGCTACCCTGAGCAATGGCCTCAAATCTTTGTTTATCTAGCGACCTGCGAGACTCAACATATCACTGGGACACCTCGGCTCCGAACGTGCGCTCCTTTTTAGGGACGGTCTCCCGCTGGAGCCTCGGTCGTCACCGCAGTCCGCTGCGGAACTTTATTAACGCTCGCACACCTGCAAAGACGACGGGCAACCTGTGTTTGTGCGGCTGTGTTTGGGGGTTTAACGTAAAAGTTATGGCGTTTTTCCTTCAGAGCCCCTGAACAGAACAAAGTTTTTGTCTTCCTTTCCTTGATGTAGTTCCTCCCACGCTGCCTCTCACCTGATGACAGAATCCTTGATAGACGATTCAGGAAACACATTCAGGAGTCGGTTTCTGTCGTCCACCGTCACTCATTGCTCAAACTTCACAGGTCACAGAGTGTCTCTTAAGTAAATATACAGTCATTTCGACAAACACAAAGCGGCCGAGGGAATGTAATGTAAATTTAGCATTAAATGCTTCATTGGTATGCCTGGCAAATAATAGTTGAGTTTGTCACATGGCTAGTCCTTAATTTTGAGAATTGGAAAATTAAATTTCATGTTGTGTTTCCCGTTTCCCATCGGCCCAGAGTGATAAAAGTTCACTCTGGGCTCTCCTCACTCTTTCTTTCCCCTTTTTGCTGTCGCCATCCTTTCTCTATATTATTTCCACGTCTCATGTTTTATAAATGTCGCCGGCAGTTTTACTGCTGTCTGTAATAATGAACATACAGTAGCTGTAAGTTCAGGCCCTGCTACTGCAAGCCCCTCCCATTTTACAGTCACAGTGAGACACATTCTCATGGTCTCGATATGGGGTGGGTATTTAAAAAAATGAAAACTAAGCAGGGATAATCCAGGAAATGAAGAGCTGTAGAGACGGCGGGGACTCGGCAGGTCACATGATCAGGTGTGTGTGTGGGGGGGGTTAAATGGCACCTGGAGAAGCTGAGAACACGCACACTGTGAAATATATCGTTTGATCCACTCCCTCACATTCTGTGCTCTGATTTCCTCTTCTTGTGTTTTTTTGTTTTGTTTTGGTTTTTTTACATTTTTTTCCAGAAGCTCTCCAAAGACCAGACTTTGAGGGCCAGGGTCTGACGGAAGCGGCCCGTTGGAACTCCAAAGAGAACCTGTTGGCTGGACCCAGCGAGAATGACCCCAACCTGTTTGTGGCGCTCTACGATTTCGTGGCCAGTGGTGACAACACCCTCAGCATTACCAAAGGTGAGGGAAAGAGAAAAAAAACAACTCATGCCATCCCCTCTCATATATACTTGGGTTTAGCTGTCACCATTGGAGGATGTTGGTGAAGGGACTGGGAATCCGCTTATTCGCTTCCCATCCTGCCTTTCTCCCTCTCCGTCTTCAAACCCGTCTGACTCTCACATCCTGATGATGGTCTCACCCCTGGGGGGGGGGGCTTTGTTTTCTTCCCCCCACTGAACCGACTGTAAAACAATGCCACAGATGGAGCGTGCTGACAAACAGGGGAAGGAAGGAGGGAACATATGCACCGGAATAAACAAGAAACTGTGCATTTATTTTCAGTTCATTCTAATGGTCCATCACACAATAAAGTGAATTTTACTTAGGGGCTTCATTTTTAAAAAAAGATGAATTACATACCTTAACAAAATTGTCTCCTTTTATGATGGAGGTGTATGGTTTAGGTCCAGATTTTGTGGGGTCCTCTGTGACCTAAAGGAAAAAGATCCATTTCCTGAGTTTAGTGACCAGTGGAACAGAAAAGCCCCCTGAGTTCCCCGTCTAAGGAAAGACGACATTAGATACAGTGGATTCGTGCATGTCCGACACAAAACGTGCTGACTTCAGCTCTTCTACAGTGTCCATGTTACGGTGGCCTGTTAACAACAACGCAAAGAATATGGAGGCTTTGTAACAAACCCAGCTATGGAAATATTCTTTTCAGAATCACAGGAAACACGGCAACAGTTGGAAGTAATTTTAAAGAATGTTTATGAAGCCAGCCAGGTACTTCAGACACATTTAGTCCAGACAGTTCTTTTTTTTTAAAATTTTGCTCCCACGTGTTACCTAGGCGAGAAGCTACGCGTGCTGGGCTACAACCACAACGGCGAGTGGTGCGAGGCGCAGACCAAGAATGGCCAGGGCTGGGTGCCGTCCAACTACATCACACCGGTCAACAGCCTGGAGAAGCACAGCTGGTACCACGGACCCGTGTCGCGCAACGCAGCAGAGTACCTGCTCAGCTCGGGCATCAACGGGAGCTTCCTGGTCCGCGAGAGCGAGAGCAGCCCCGGTCAGAGGTCCATCTCTCTGCGGTACGAGGGGAGAGTCTACCATTACAGGATTAACACTGCGTCTGACGGCAAGGTAGGAAACGCACACATGCCCAACGAGATCCTGATTGAGATTATAATTTTATTTTATTCTTTCTAAAGAGCATCTGGAGCTCAGCTCTGTGCAGGATGTCACATCCCGATCGGTCATGATGTGTAGGCCGTAATTCACCGTGCGCACAGCTGAATTTCTTTACGTGGGATTTCCCCCTCCGTCAGTCAAGAAGCCGCTGCCATTTTGGCTAGGTCACCCTCCTGTCTGTGATGCAGCGAGGTGAGCTAGCTGGAGGAACGCTAGCTATGACAAGAATGCCTCCAACCGCCGCCGCCGCCGCGTGTGCTGCTGCCACTCGTAATGGCCAGCAGACGCGAGGTCGGCCAGACGCTGACGCCCGCGCTAAGACATGCATTAGCGCAGACGGTCGCGGCCAAGTATGCGCGCGCTTGAAAGGAACGGACGAACACAGATACAGACAGCCACAACGCTCACACCCCCGCGCGCACGCACACACACACACACACACACACACACACTTGGTTTCCCATCTCATATTGTTTTCCATTCTCCCACTGAGCTACATCTCAAGAGTCTGGTATGATAGACCTCTCCAATAATTTGAGATTACCTCAGCAGCAGCACCACACACACACACACACACACACACACAAGCTCCAGCTTTGCTTCACACTGACTCTGTGATTAACACTGCTCTGAATAACTAGGGCTTGTTTTGTAAGAAAAACTCTTTTGTCTCTCTCGCTAACTGGTCATGGTTTAAGAACTGACCATTAAATCCTCTTTAGATCTCAAAGGTCTTTCTCGCTACAGTCAAGGTTGTCCCCCCCCTCCCAAAAGCAAAGCGATCCAGAGTGCACATTGTAGAGCAAATCATTTTTAGTGTTACGTAAGACTTGGACAATAAAACAAAAAGAAAGACTGCATTCACTGAGCCCTGACCAGTATCCTCCCCTCCACAAGCTCCCTGACAAATTCCTTGTGAGTTTCTGACCTATTTTTGACTGTGTCTTTATTTGATTATTTCATGGTCCTCCGCTGACACCCGGTTAGTGCTGGATCTTACACATTTCTCTTATTCCAAGTATTGTATCCAGACATTATGTGTGAGCGCTACCGTGTTAATGCACATTATTAAAATTGTACGTCCTATTTTGGGAAATAAATATAGACAGGATTTGACATAATTGATCTAAAAATGGCCCTGGGCCCTCATGCGCCTCTGCTCATCATACATAATCTCTCCTCCAGCTGTACGTCTCGTCGGAAAGCCGGTTCAACACACTGGCGGAGCTGGTGCACCACCACTCCACGGTGGCCGACGGCCTCATCACCACGCTGCACTACCCGGCGCCGAAGCGCAACAAGCCCACCATCTACGGAGTGTCTCCCAACTACGACAAGTGGGAGATGGAGCGCACCGACATCACCATGAAGCACAAGCTGGGAGGGGGCCAGTACGGGGAGGTGTACGAGGGCGTTTGGAAGAAGTACAACCTCACCGTGGCGGTCAAGACGCTAAAGGTAAGACGGCGGACCAAAAGCAGCGAGGAAAGGTGTCGTCTCAGATATGAATCTTTAATTGGGCTGAATAATGCTACCATCTGGTGCTGCACGGACGGAACTGCAGCCAGCCTACGGCTCCGCTCACTTTCTGTGCCAACGTATCTGTGCAGGAGGATACAATGGAGGTGGAGGAGTTTCTCAAGGAGGCTGCTGTCATGAAAGAAATCAAACACCCCAACCTGGTGCAGCTGTTAGGTATGTTAACCTGTTTATTTGTCTGTGTCGTTTCACTGAAATCTGACTCGCATGAATACGACAATAATAAAAATATTACTTGAATAATATCACATCTAATCCGCTGTTTTATTACCAGAGGACTGAGTGAGTGTTTTGCAGGTCTAATCCAGTCAAACTTTGTGTTCTCGGGGTGTTTTTCTTTATAAAAACTTAGTAACCTAGCAGGAAAGCAAACGTGCAAACACCTGAGAAAATACTTTGTGATTCATAATGCCTTGCATGCAGGCGTGTGCACACGGGAGCCACCGTTCTACATCATCACAGAGTTCATGACCCACGGCAACCTACTGGACTACCTGAGAGAGTGCAACAGAGAGGAGGTCAATGCCGTGGTGTTGCTTCACATGGCCACGCAGATCTCCTCTGCCATGGAGTACCTGGAGAAAAAAAACTTCATACACAGGTAGGACTTTCTCCCTGGACTACAGCTCGGGCCTCACCCAGAAGCGGTGTTAAGTTTCTGGGATTACAGATCCTCACTCACATTTCAGCCGAGGCTGCGCGAACACCAGAGAAAACACATTCCTGTGAGCAGATCTCCTCTCACTCTGCCATCTGTCGCATCGCGGAGGAGTCGATGTTGTAACATGGCTAGTTTGTTCTGGCACGCTTAACAAGGTTCTTCGGAGGCGGCGAGATGATTTATGTCGTTCATATTTGCCAAAGCGCATCTTAATTTCTAAACCTGACAAGACTCGGCTTGTGGCTCCGCTCCGTGCAAAACATCTGTAGAAATCCCAGCATTGCAGTGAATGTTGTAACAAGGCACACTGCTGACGTTTTTTCATCACTCTCTTGTCAGCTCCTGTATTTTTGTACTATTTTACTGACTATTTTTTGTCATAGAAAGTTGGGATTCCACTTTGGTCTCATCTCTCGTTCTCCTGTCTCCTGCAGGGACTTGGCTGCCCGTAACTGTCTGGTCGGGGAGAACCACCTGGTTAAGGTCGCAGACTTTGGTCTCAGCAGGTTAATGACAGGAGACACCTACACAGCTCACGCCGGGGCCAAGTTCCCCATCAAGTGGACCGCTCCGGAGAGTCTGGCCTACAACAAGTTCTCTATTAAGTCTGACGTCTGGGGTAAGTTTGATCTCACTTAGGCGATGCTAAAAATTTATTCCTGAGGTTCCTTCTTCAGTGGCAGATTTCTTCCAAATCTGGATTCTTATTCAGTGTTTTTTGTTCCTGTATCTCCAGCATTTGGCGTGCTGCTGTGGGAGATCGCCACCTATGGCATGTCCCCTTACCCCGGCATCGACCTGTCCCAGGTCTATGAGCTGCTGCAGAAGGACTACCGCATGGACCGACCAGAGGGCTGCCCCGAGAAGGTCTATGAGCTCATGAGGGACTGTGAGTCGCAAAAAATCTATCCACAATATGATCAGAGGCGCTTGTTTCTCCTTGTAGGTCTTCATTTAATTATTCATTTTTTTCTTCCCGCCAGGTTGGAGGTGGAACCCTTCAGAACGTCCCTCTTTTGCTGAAACACACCAAGCCTTTGAAACCATGTTCCAGGAGTCCAGCATCTCAGATGGTCAGTGCTGCTTTCTTTTCTGCCGAATGCACCGTTTCTTGCGCGTCATGTTTTGTGAGTGAACGCGTTCGTTTCCTAGTCGTAGCGGTTAATATCCTGGAGGCATCGCGTTTGGTCAACCGTTAGATCTTGACTGCATGTGTGTTTTTCTTAAGAGGTGGAAAAGGAGCTGGGCAAGAAAGGGAAGAAGGCGACACTGGGCCCCATCCAGCAGGCTCCGGAGTTGCCCACCAAGACCAGAACTCTGCGCAAAAACATGGACAACCGGGACGGAGATAGTCCAGGTGAAACGCACTCACCCGATGAGCCACCTGGGGAGAGGGGGGGTATCTCAGATATCTCTGGCTCTAGGAACACCTGCCCGGCCGACTTAAGTCTCTTTTCTAAACATTCACTCGCCTTTCCTCAACAATAGTTTCCATTGTTCTGTCGTACGTTCGAAGTGTTTCATGTTTCTCTTCATCACTGATGGTTCCGTGGTGCTTCCTGTGCTCCTCCTCAGACCCGGCGGAGGCGGAGGCAGCCGTGTCATCGCCCATGCTTCCCAGGAAAGAGCGGCCCCTCCTGGACAGCAACCTGAACGAGGACGACCGCTTGCTACCCAAAGACAAGGACAAGACCCGCGGCAGTGGTTTCCTCAGCCTCATCAAGAAGAAGAAGAAGAACGCGCCGGCTCCGCCCAAACGCAGCTCCTCTTTCAGAGAGATGGACGTCCACCATGACAGGAGGGGCGCGACTCCCGATCCTCGTGACGGTGACGGCTTCAACAATGGTGCGTCTTTGGCCATCAATGACGCCACCCATGGCCACGACTCCTCCAAGTTCCTGGGTGGTAACAACAATGGGGCAGGGGGCATCACCAATGGGGCGCCTACCTACCCAGGGCCATTATTCCCCAGGAAGAAGGGAGCTCCCGCAGTGCCAGGCCCGGGGGGCAAGGTAGCTACCACACCGCCCAGCGAGGAGGAATCCATGTCTAACTCCAAGCGTTTCCTCTGGTCCTCCAGCATGCCCGCTGGCTCCGACGGCAGCGAATGGAAGTCTGTCACACTGCCGCGAGACTTGGGCCAGCGCCACTTCGACTCAGGTACCTTCGGGGGCAAGCCGGCTCTGCCGCGCAAGAGAACCAGCGAGCAGAAAGGGGAGGGCGCCCCTCGGATGGGCACGCTGACTCCCCCGCCGCGTCTCAACGCCTCATCGGATGTTTCCTCTGCCTTCTTAGGCAAAGACTCTGATCCCAGCCCCGGTTCCAGTCCACAGGCTTTAACGCCTAAGGCTGTCAGGCGACCGGGCGTGGCCGGGCTGGAGAACTCCAAAACCAGCGCCCTCCACGCCGAGCTTCTCAAGCCCAACGTGTTCCCGGCTTTGGGGGCTGCCGGCGAGGAGTGCAGGGCGCGCAGACACAAGCAGCCCGTGGACTCCTCATCCGTCAGGGAGAGGGGAAAGTTACAGAAACCCAAGCCAGCCCCACCTCCGCCACCCACCAACGCCAAAGCCGGCAAGATCTCCCGCAGCCCCACTCAAGAACTCCCCTCTCCCTCCTCCTCCACCCCCCCAGACATCAAAGCTAAGGGCCTCCCCTCTGTCTCAGAGCCCCACCACACAACCACTGCCAGTGACCAAGCCCGCTCACCACTCAGTGAGGGCTCTAAGAAGCTGCCCCTGGGCTCCACCTCCAAACCTCAACCGTTGAAGACCTCCACCTCCTCCACGTCAGTGAGCGCCTCCCTCTCCAGTCAGAGCCTGGGGAGCTTCTCTTCCTCCCTCACCTCCCCTGGTGACCAGAGCTCACCCACCGCTTTCATCCCTCTAGTGAACACTCGGCGCTCCCTGCGCAAGACCGCGCCCCGCCAGGCCGCCGAGCGCACCCCCAACTCAGCCGTGACGCGCGAGATGGTGCTGGAGGGCACGGAGCTGCTCCGCGCCGCCATCTGCCGCAACTCGGAGCAGACGGGGAGCCACAGCGCCGTGCTGGAGGCCGGCAAGAACCTGTCCAAGTACTGCATGAGCTACGTCGACTCCATCCAGCAAATGAGGAACAAGTTTGCCTTCCGCGAGGCCATCAACAAGCTCGAGAGCAGCCTGCGCGAGCTGCAGATCTGCCCCACCGCCACGGGGGGCGCCAACGCGCAGCAGGACTTCAGCAAGCTGCTGTCCTCTGTCAAAGAAATAAGCGACATAGTTCAGAGGTAGCGCCCTAAAATCTTCTAATACCAAGATGTTTAAAAGGATACTGTATCTTACACCACCCCCCACACCCCTTTTCCCCGTGAGCGCGTGCATGAACCGTGGCTCGTGCCAAGCTGACGTCAGAGAGCTTGAGGGCAAAGCCTGCTGGGAGAGCAGCAGCGGAGTGCAGGTTCTCACTGCAGTACTCTCTGAAACACTTAAGCCTGTGGTTACCGTGGACGGAGTCAAAGGAATCTGTCTGATGGCGTCAGACGGAGTTTGCAATATCGAAAAAAGCCTTAACTATGAATGAACGGTGTCTTTCGGCCTTAAATGAGAATTTTTTGATCAACATGACTTTTCGCCAATCATTTTTGAAATGATCATGTCTTATGTATTGTAGGTGTTGTTGTTGCCCCCCCCCTTTATTGACACCAGTAGAAAAAAAATGGCCTGTGATATTCGTTTCCGTCGCTGTTGACGTGCGCGATTTATTTTTTTTTCACTGATGCCGATGACAGTGAGCAAAAAAATGAAACACTTAACCTCATTTTGTCCTAGGATGCCGTCTCACACTTACGACTGATCTCTGACGGTTTCCTCCCCCCCAGCCCCGCGAGGATTAGGGAGTTTCTGGAATCCCAGTGTTTTTAACCCAAAGCCTCTGTCCAATGTTTCTCCATCGCCTTGTTCGCCAGTGATCATTGGTTGTGTGACGGAAACATGTCAGTGTTTGTTCTGTATGAAAACTTTTTTTTTCCTTTTGCAGTATTTGCAACAATGTGCCATGAAATAATGGGAGCAAGTGAATGAGGGAGAATGAGGCCACCGCCCCCCTTTTTTTTTTGCTTCACTGCACACTTCGATAACAAATAGTGCCTTAAACATTATAGGCAGAGCTGTTCTCACTTTACAAGTGCAGAAACGTGGCTTTGGCTGAATTGAAAAGGCCAAGCGGCCCAGACTAGCTGTGTTGATTTGTTTATTGGATTGAAATGTTCGCCATACCAAAAAACCTTTGTCTCCAGTGTCCACTGGAGAGGGACCAGGGTGATCTACAACTCTGTGGATCTTGATGTGTTATGTTGTTCTTAGACTGGACCTGTTTTGTTTTTTTTTTCTAATAAGTTTAATTCAACTTTTTCTATATGTCAGAAAAGCCATCAGTAGCAGCTTGGCCTTGCAGCGGTGTGCTGTGCGATCCGCAGAGAGCGATCGTGGACTGAAACAGCGTTTCTCCGACCACTGAAGGGGGGGCTCTTTGCCTGCGAAAGCTCGTGTCGACAGAGAGAGTTTATGTCACGTGGTCTAAATGCTGTTTCAGAGGCCTTTTTCCACCCCAGTCAAAATATCTAGATGTCCTGGGGGAAACACTGGACTGAAATGTTTCTGGATCTATCACTTGCTGTCTTATCGCGTAATGTCGGAAGTTGACCGTTATAGACGAGAAAAAAACAAAAAAGAACCCATGAAATTCCACTGTAACATCATCCGTTCCTTTTTGTTCTCGTCTGCGTCTCCTGGACACTTGCCTTTTATTTGTGCTGTAGTCGTCTCACCCCGTGTGCCCTGTCTGACTGCGATGCCTGAGGACACAAGTCAACCACAAGCTGCCTTGATTTCAACATGGTACTGTCAGTGTTGGCTTATACACATATATGTGTATATATATATTTTTTAATTCCTCCCCTTTACCGACCATACCACTACTCTTTGTGACTATGCCTCCTCACCAACTTTGTAGACAAAAAAACTTTGCTTTCCTTTGTAAATAGGTTTTCTTTTTATTATTTTCCTTATTTGTTTCTCCCTCTAGCCTTTGTGCAATTTTTGTTGCAATACAAAGCAGTTGTGCTACTTGAAATACACTAACAAGTCTGGTGCTTTGTCCTCACGCTCCCATCCCTGCCAGTTTTTCCTCAGTTTTCATCCCTGACTTTATCATCAACTGATCAGAAAACAGACTCACAGCAACAGGTTATGTATAATTTATTTTTTCTGTCTAGAGTATTTTGTCATTAAAATCAAAATGTCAACATTTTTAAAATCATATACACGCAAGAACGCATTTAAATGTTAGCACAGCTCCTTAAAAATTTATACATATGTACGTTTTTTTTTTTTTTTCCTTGTACTGTGGACAGACAAAAGCAGGAAGTGGTCACTCAAAACTGCAAAGAGGTGGGACGCAGGAAAAAGGAAAACCCGGCCCACCGACTTCCCATGATAACAAAAACCAGTCCCCCCCCCCCACACCCGAAAAAGTTAAGACAGCGATGCGGGCCCCTCCCCCTCTGGAGGGGCTACGTTGGGGTGGGGAAAAAGAAAACAACATGAACGCAAACGTGCCCCGTTCTCTGCTCCGTACAAGAAACGGGAGGAATCAAAGTCCGCAGACATAAATACGAGTTTCTCTATCCACTTCCTCTCCCCTCACTCAATCGGCGGCGGGTACAGCAGTGTGCAGACGGGGTGGCTGGAGGTGGAGGTGGGGTGTTTAGGTGTCTGTCCTTTACATACATTTATTAATAGAAACTATGTTACAGAATTTCCCGAGCATGAATTACAGGCAACCCACTAGCACATCAACTGTACAGATCTCGGCTGAGCCAGCAAATAAATTTCTAAATCCCAAGTAGCGAGGTCATCACCAATAGTTAAGAAGCAGATATATACAGCTGTTCAATCAGGGAATCACTATGATACAGAAAAAAAATTACTTAAAAAAAAAAAAAAAAAAAAAAAAATACAGGATTTGAGCAATTTCATCATGTTTTTCTGGGAGGGGGGGTTGCATGCTGCTTGGTGTTGTATTATACAAGAGGAACAACTGTCCACCTGAACAGTATCGACTCTTCAGTGCAGCCACACGATGCGATGCGGGCTTCAGACCATGCTGCTGACGCTCGACCGGTTTCAGATATTTCGACCGCGGGAGTCGCCGCTTGCGTGATTTACATTACCCTCCAGTAAAATGCCATAATTAATCTAAAAAAAAAGAGCTGATTTGTAGAGCTGGGGGTGAGTCCGACAGCAGAGCGCAGCAAAACCGTTAAGATTAAAGAGTAATAACATATTAATTGTAATAAGGCAACAAACGACGACAAAGACAGTGCTGGTAAAAACAGAATCGTTTCATATGACGTGGGTGAGATGGGCGAGAGAGAGAGAGCTGGTGCAAAGAAACTGATGAAAATGAATCTTTCCCATCAAAAACAAAAAAAAATATTTTTTTTTCTTTTGTCAAAAGAAACCCCCATCCAACTTCTTAACACACAGACACTCACAAACACACACACAGACAAACTGGGAAACATCCGATAATTCTTCCGCCGACATCTCCCAGGAGAGACTGAGGGACGTCCCACAGGGAATTTGTGGCTGATTCCCGGTTTGTCTAAATGTTTTCCTGTCTCTCCTGAGGACGCCCGACGTGAAGGAATTTCGAGCTGCAGAAACGGGATCGGGAGCCGCGAGCAGCTGGGGGGGACAAAAAAAAAACTCGCTCGGCTACACATTCTCCCGGCCTGTGCGGCTGCCCGACGCACTACTTCATTGCCTTCACCGCACCCACATGTCTCTGGTAAAATGCTGGACTGGTAAACTATGTGGGTGCCAAGAGATTGGGAATATAATTTAGATATAATTCACACAGACCTTATCAGCGATGGATGAAACTTAATGCGGTGTTTACCTGTGACGTATCTCTATAAAACCAAGCATAAAAAACAGTCTCGGTTTATCATTATGGTATGGACATTACATCTATCTAAAGTGTCAATAACCCGTGTGATGTGTGGTGGCGTATTGGAGACTACGGGGGGGGTTGCTAGGCTGAATGACGCAAGAGGAGTTGAGGGGAGCAAAAGAGGAACGTTATGGGACAATTACACGCCGACAGAATTTTAAAGGAGGAGGACTGGGAGGGAGACGGGGAAGAGAGGAGGAGGAGGAGGAGGAGGAGGAGGAGGCGGGGAGAGATGTAGTCCACGCAGCCCAGCCCAGTGTGGCCCAAGTCAATACCACCCCCCCACCCCCTTCCCTTTCCTCTACAGCTCCAGGTGCAGTGAGGGTGGATGGACGTACGGAAGTGAGAGGAATGGATGGAAGGGGGAGGGTGATTGGGGGAGGGTGATTGGGGGAGGGCGGGGCAGACGAACAGAGAGAGAGAGAGAGAAAGCGGGTGAACAGGGCCTGCTGTGTCATTAGCAGCCGCAGCCTTCCCTCTGGGGCTGTGGTTCGCTGGTTAGCCGGCCGCCCTGAGGGGCCGAGGGCTTGTGCTGGACCCCCGACTCGGCGGCGTTCAGGTCCAGGCTGCCATCTTGGATGTTCTGGTAGATCTTCTTAGCGGCTTCCAGGAAGGCGTCCTCAACGTTTTCCCCCCTGAACACGGAGCACGAGCGTAAACGTAAGGGAGGCAGCAGATGGGAGGTGAAAAGAGAGCGAGCAGATCGGCGTTGCGAGGTTCTGAGGTTGTTGCGAGACTTACGTTTTTGCGCTAGCTTCAAGAAACAACAGACCTACGGGACATAAAACAGACAAGAGCCAGCTGTAACAATAATAATAGACCACAAGAGCTTTAATTATAAACATTCAGAAAGAAAATGGGATAAATCTCGTTTCGACATTTATGTCGGGTCTCCTGCAATTATTGCCACGTCCAAACCCAAAACCGCTCTCCGGCTCACCGTTCTCCTCAGCGAACTGCTTCGCTTCCTCGTACGTGACGTCCCTCTGCGCCTCCAAGTCTGCCTTGTTTCCTATGAGAATAATCACCTGTGAACACGCAGACACAGGAAGAGGAAGAGTGAGACGAGCCCACGGAGAGCGTGGCCTCCTCAGGAGAGAGCCGAGGGCAGCGCGGGAAGACTGCTCCTCAATCAGCTGCTACACCACTGACTTCGCCTGTTAGGAAATCGATAGAGATACGCTAAGGAACTGACTCCCCCATGCGAGCGCACTGTTCAGTGCCCCAAGCAACTGTGAAGTCATTAGACCTGTAATGTGCTGCTGTAATGTAATGAGTTTTCTTGTAGCCGAGTGGCCGACTCCTCTCCACTGGAACTGCTGCAAGCTCGACTTAAACCCCCCCCACCCAAACATAATTTCTCAAAACATCATTCAACTGACAGTCCGATAATTTGATCGCCGTGTTTCCCATGCCAGACCAAAGCAGCCAAATATAAAAACTAATTTTGAAAAAAATCACAAGCGTTGCTAAATCGGAACTCAAGACGTGGACAGGACTACAACGGTGCCACCGTGTGGCCGCTAGCAGACACCTGCACGCAAGAAACGGGCAAGATCCAGAGAACAGCTGATCCAATGGCGATTTTTCTATGAGCAAATACGCAAAAAAAATACAAACAAAAAAAACCCCCTCATCATTAAGATGTCTTTGAAGCATCTTTGAAGGAACACAGAGCTCAGTAAACGAGAGCAGTGTGATCGAGGGCTAATCACGTTTTACCACCAAATCTGATTTAGAAGAGAGACAGGGCTCTGTGGCTTTCAAACAGTCTCAGAGAAGAGGGGAGAACAACACCGGGGCGGAAGGAACCGGCGGGAAATGATGAAGCTGGAGGAAATAAAGTTACACGGGAAAAGACGCTGTCAGGGTACACGGAGATGCAGCAGAGAAGGATGTCAGTCTGCGTACTTACAGTATTGGGGTTGGTGAGGTTTCTGGCGTCGGTCAGCCAGCTGCTCAGGTGGTTGTACGTGCTTCTCCTGCGTGACACCAACAGAGCGACACCGGTTACTATGGCGACGGGACCTATCGCCGTGCCATCTCCGAGGGGAGAGGGTGAGCGAAAAATTGATTACATGCGTAGTTTCTCCACCCGACAGCGCTTTAGCAGAGTACAGTAACAGAGGAGCGCCTTCAGGAGTACAAGTGAGTCCTTAAAAAAAAAAAACTAAACACACTGGTACCGCGGGGAATCATACGAATACGAAAAGCAGCTGTTAAAGCCGCACCCTTTAATTACAGGACATGGACGAGGGATTATCAGCTGTGTGTTCAAAGAAGCCGTGCACGACAGAAGGAATGCTCAGCGCAAACCTCCCGTTCTCTGTCCATTAGACCCGCAGAAGCTGTGGGCAGCCTAAAGCACAGAAATGTAAACAGGTCTTATTTGTTTTTCTGGTTTAAATACTGTTCATGGGACCCCCGGGGGGGCGTGGGCGCGGTGTGAGCGGACATACCACGCGCTGGACGTCGTTTATCTGGCAGACTGCTGATACTATCTAACAGTTCGGGCAAGAGGGCCGGGACGCAGGCCGTAAACCTGTTTGCGTTTGTTCAGCAGGGAGCCTGCGAGGGAGGGCGGGGCCCCAGCCGTCACGCTTCTGTTAATGTGTACCTGGTGATGTCGTAGACCATGAGCGCCCCCGCGGCGCCGCGGTAGTAGGAGCGGGTGACGGCCCTGAAGCGCTCTTGTCCCGCCGTGTCCCAGATCTGCAGCTTGATCTTCTGGCCGCTCACCTCGATGATTCGTGTGCCAAACTCCACGCCGATCGTATGGGGGCAGTCCGCCATGACTGGGGAGAGGGAGCGGGGCAGCTGTGAATCGATTTTTACTAAAAACCTTCTGTGAGCACAGTTTGTCAGCATATTCTTTTGTGTTGTTGCCATTTTTTTCTTATGTTTGGTTAAGTTTCGCTCATCGTTGTAAGTCATTACACTCACAGTAAATTGAAAGTGCCAACGCCCAGAAAAGCGGCAAATGTCTTTCGAATGTCTTTTACTCCAAAAACCCCTTTCTAAAAATCACTTGTGCGTACGTGCGCGCGTGACACGCAGGATGTGATCGTGGATGGGCGAATGAGGGGAGCACGGCATCTGGCCCGTTAATAGTTGCGCTAAACAAAGCCGGGCTGAATGGGTAATGGGAGGCTGCAGCTGACTCTCACACACACACACACACACACACACGAGGAGCCTCGCTGCCGAGATCGCTCTCGACTTTCTATGCCTCTGATTTCCGCCGGCATGCAGAAAGAAAGCTAAAGGGGCTCAGACACTCCAGGCAAACCTGGCAACCTCGCACCCACAGGCACAGATGAGGAGTCACAATCGGGGCGGCACTTACATTTCTTTTCCGTGAACTGGTGAAGCAAACACGACTTCCCTACCCCCATATCCCCTGTGGAGAGAGCGAGAGAGACGGAGACAAACTCAGGTCAACAGAGGAAATAACACAGCAATTCTCTAATAAAGCCTCCGGTGTCGCCCCCATGCATGATGTAGCGGCACCTCTGTGACAGGCGGCGGGGATACTTCAAATTTCGTGGGGTGGGGGTGGGGGGGGGGGGTCTGTCAGTGTGTTTTGTGAACTGCTCCCAACACGCTTCCTTCCCCGCTACGAACGCTGAACGCGGGCGGTTGCTCACTTACCGATGATGATGTATTTGAAAATGTAGGAGTAGTTGTACGGTGCGGTGGCCATTGTGGCTCTGAAAGAAAGGAGAAGAAGGGAGAGGTTGAGGCACGGAGACCGACCAGGCACCGGGGAGAAATTTCGAGTGGTGAGTTCTTTCGGGCCGGCTGGAAAAAAAGGAGGTGCTGCGACTACACTCCACATTTCTGCTCAGGTAAATAAATCCAGAAAACAAGTTTTAGCAGCATGATGGCCGCTGACAAACTGGCTGACAGTAGGTCTATGAAATACTGTATGTAATGCACTTGCCTGGATACTGTAAAACAGCCTGCAGCAGGAGTGTAGACAGGTGAGGGATCATTTTTAACATGTCAGGGGGAAGAAAAACACACAAAAGGCACAACACCTCAGCGGTAACCACATTACCCTGGGCCACTGGACGCAGTCTGTCTATAGACAAACACCACGGTACTTCAGTGTACACAAGAACGCCTCCAGCACCACAGGCTCTGAGCTAAAAATAGCCCTGACACCTATCTGATATGTACTGATGCTTCATTGCTCACAGACAATAGGAGACACTGGGATTCACCACCACCAGTAAATCCAAACAGCGATCGCACAAATGCACCAGTTAAACAGCCAAGGGGAGAAGCTCCTTTTTTGAGCTTGCTCAGATTGGTTCAGAAAAAAAATTATCTGGTCATGTGTGACACTGGCGAAGCTGCTTCAGGAAGCGTATGAAGATGCCAGTGTAAAATTCACTTCGCAACATCAAGGCTGCATTTCAGTCGCACCCGTGAAAAAAAACGCTGCTTAATTATATTGCACTGAGGTGCCGCTGTGGAGAGGTAAATAATTCAGGAATCACAGCCAGGAGCACAGCCGTTCATCAGCCTGACGGTTCCTGGATCCCTGGCGAAGATGGTGCGCCTCAAACCGGCACCGCTGATCTGAAGCTCAGTGCTGAAGTTAAAGCAGATCCCGAAGACTGAAATCACTGGGCCACATCAGGGCCCCGGCACCGGCAACACGCTCACTTCTGCATCTGCAGCTCGGTGACCACGTCTGGCCAGATTAACGCTGACACAACGCAAAGTGGTGTGGATGGGGTGTGATAAGAGAACCCACGAGAGCCCGAGAGACAGACGCAGCGGAAATAGAGTAAGTGAATTAAAAGAAAAAAAGGGAATTTATAGGAAAAAAAGGATGGAGGGAGAAAAAAGAGCTGATAGGAGTGGACTTCAAGCAGCATACAAAAATGAAGTGGGTGATACAGAGAGGATCGGAGACACTAATTCACTAGACAGGAAATTAAGAGGGCTACATGGTCAAGGTTAATTCAGGTCAGTGCCTCGTAAAAACCTTTGCTTTAATAAAAACACTGGGTCGGGTACCTTCATGTGGGCACATGCTGGCACTCACTGACATATACTCATATTCTGAGATAAATACAACGAAATAGCTCAAACTATGCTTCAGTATCTCAGATGCTGCTTAATACTGTAACTGGAAACTACAACTGGACAACTCGCAGGGACGCCAGCGCAGGCTGCGACTGCGTTTTTGTTCGGTGGCCTCGGAAAACACTCGACTCACACTTGCAGTCCTCCACAAACTGTAACTTTACCCGACATTTGGTAAATACTCGGACTCAACACCAACTAACATAGTTCAAAAGTATGAAGTTGCCATTTGCGTTATCATACACTGACCTTAACAGTACTTTGTTTTAAAAAAAATGGCTAACTGATACCACAATAACGAAAACAATGAGATTAGATTAGATTCAGCTTTATTGTCATCGGCCAAGCACATGTACTTAACAACGAAACGCAGCTGGCATCAAACCAGAAGTGCAAATATGTGTAAAGTGCCATACGTGCATTATTTGCAGCATGTTTATAAAAACCACATACTAACTTGCTTTCAAGCTTGTTTACACAACACAGCCACTCACGCTGATCATTTCTTTCCTCGCTATCACTTAATGCATTAATTCTCAATCCACTTAGTCTGATTGGTATGACGGCAGTCCCAGAGACTGGACTGAGGAGGTCCCGCACGCTGATCAGGAGCCAACTTTCAAAGCGAAAGACTGACCCTGGACAAGTCATACACAGTCACGCATTTAGCAGCCTTCAGAATCCTAGCGCAACGTTTTCTAGCCTTTCTAAACTGCCTCCTGTCACATGACCCTCATGTGGCATCTCTATCCCCAGTGTGACAGTCTGCAGTGCTCTGGGAGGTAAACCCTTCTACAAAGTATCTGCAACCCGGCACAAAATGTGAGTCAGTTTTGATACTCAACATCATTTTTTGCTCATTCTGTAGAAATAAACTCCATTAGTAGCCATAGAGGAGAAGGCAAGTCAGGACCATGTGACCAGACTGCAGCCTCAGCACTTCTCCCTTACTCCCAAGTAACTGTGTCTCCCGTGAAACACGCTGTCAGAGTCTTCCCTCTGCTGAACGGCCGCTTACCACAGAGGGGAGGATGCATGACTCGTGTGTATCTCAAATCTGGGCTCTCAGGATATTACGACGCGTACAGTCACGGTGCCAACGCGACGTTCAGGCCCACGATCCTAATCATGTGACTCTTTTCAAGCCCTAAAAACAATATTATGAGATCATCGCTAGCGTCTACAGGCAAGGTGAGGCACAGCGCATCCTCACAATGCATTTATGATGATTTTTAACACTTACATGATGGACATGATGGCAATCAATACGAAATAGTACGTAACGTTGTTATTTTTCAGAGTCTGCAACACAGAGAGCACTGGCACAAGAAATGATGCAGCACTTTACAGTGGGTAAAGGATTTTATTCCCATGTGTGCAACACTTTGAATCAACACTGGTCTATCGTGTAGCCCACTTCCGTTATGAAATTAGGCACATCGTAGGTATGGAAAGACAAAATAAAGCCAAAGAGGAGGCTAGCATACTGTTGGCTAAGGAATTAGCATCGGATCTTCGGTGCAGTGTTGCACTACAGATAAACAAGGCATTATCAGCACGTCCATTCAAGAAGTAAACTGAATTAAAAGAGACGGTCAGCCCACACGAATCCAAACAAATGGGGCTGGAGTGTCTGATGATAACCCTTTAATGCAACACTGTAACGTCACGCCTGCTCCCCACCACGGTTGCTAGCTTAGCTTAACAACCGGCAAAATGACAGTGTCGGTTTCGTCAATTCTCTACTGTTAGTGGGCAAAAAAAGGCCACTAACGTGACTAAGCAGAGGACGAAATAAACCCCGATACTTGCTTGGTTAACTAGCCAGACGATCATGACTATGAAATACCACGGCCACATACTGGCTGTTTTGACAGGTGAGTTTCGGTTAGCTGGTTACCTGCTTGCTGACATCAATGGCTGTATCTTGACAACAAATCACATAATTCACAACGCGGAAGTCGGATGTCTGTACCAGCATACAGGCAATCGATGCGATGTCATATAGTTAATATAACCACGCCAGAATTTCAATTTGGCCTCAGCACAATTTCACAAAATCCATCATACACCAAACTAACGACTGTTAGCGATAGCTTCAGCATGCTAGTTTGCCAGCTAGCTGCAAGGGTTGGATTATGGTAGATACGTAGCTTCGATTGCTTGTCAACACACATCAAGTCATCGCTGAGAACGTCCCCTTCTCGCCCACAATGCTAATATCTTATAGTTTAGCAAGTAATACTCCTTATTCCCCGAAGATTGCAGCAGACACCAACCTAGTATTAGCCATCTGTTAGCTAGCTTCGTTAGCTTATCAATTAGCTGACTCCTGGCAAACACAGGCTGGCTAAACTGATCCAGCTGTTTGATACTTAAAATATCAGACTCTCAGCGCTTATCACGAACAATATACACGTGTGAGAGTCTGATAAAGTGTTGCCCGTTCTCTGTCCTTACCAGAAATGAAGTCTTTTGAGCTGTGTGTTCTTGAGCTGCTCAGAGGAGGTCTGCAGGTTATCCTGGCTCAAGTATGATCTGTCTATCCAAGATGGCTGGCCGCGGCACAGGGTTTCCTCCACTGTGTACAATGGGCTTCTGGGACAAAGAGCATCGAATGCGGTGGTTTGCGGTGTGTGCATTAATGGTGCGCACCGTTTCGTGGAGGGCAACCTCACCTGCACAGGTGTATCCCTGCATACTGTACTGGTAAATTACTTAACATGGATTAGGTGCCGTATCAGGTTATGAATTCATCACTTTGGGGAAAACATGACTGAATATTCAGTGGCACCTGCCTGGTACTCTTTCATAATTTGCTTACTTATATACCCATAAATACATATGCAGAACATATTCTGCAAGTGCATATTATTTAACTAGTAAAAGCCTTTTATGAAATATCTGTATAAACATTGCCGTAGTTAAGTATGGATGTCTACTGACTATTAGTACTTTATTTGACCATGATATATCAGCTAAATGTTAATGTTTTACTTCTGTTTTATTGTATTTAGTATAAAGAGTCCGCTGTTTTTATTTTCAATATTTTCAATTGTATATGTAACCATTCTTCCAATTAGCTGACCTGCAGTTTAATGCTTAATTTGCTCACATGAAACCATGTGAATTACAAGTGATTTTAGTGTACTCTGTAGAAAATAAAACACAGAGCTCAAAGCATTTTTTTTCTTTTGAAAAATATGAAATATTTTAATACAGAAGTTCACAACATTACATGCTTTCACTGTACAATATTTCTTACAGTCTCACAAAAAACCACATGCAGTGTGCTTTCCCAAGCTCAGCCTAGAGAAAGGAAAGCAAACTAAAAAAATAATCTTTCATTTTGCAAAGTAAATGGCCTGTGACTGTTACAGAACATACCACACACAAAGACTTGATCTTGAAAAGGATAATGTATTCCTTAACAGAGAAAAAGGAACTGAATGTAAGCCTTTATAAAACTGAAGTCGATGTGTTTCTGCTCATATGGATATCTTAACTGAAAGCTTTTTATGCACTGACACATGAGTCTAATGAACATATTCCTTTCATGGCAAAAAAAAGCCCCATAATTTTCCATATACTTCAAGCTACATTTGAGTAAGTGCATGTGCACAATGAATTCACTGATGACTGCATCCTTAATTTTGACAAAACATATTCACAGGATTATTTTTTGCCATTTCTCTTACTGTAAGTCCAAGCTAACAATGTGACAAATGCTGCTACTTCACGGTGCTCGCCAGCAACACCACACTGAGCAAAACTCACCATCCAGCCCTGGACATGAGGGGCTAAAGAAATAGATGAGAGTTTCCCATATAAAATGTTTCTCCCATAGTCCACTGGTGTTATGCCCCTTTCTGCCATGCCTCCACATCACAACCACATCCTCAGCAGAAAGAGGCCCAACAGTGCACAGATATAGTGAAGCCTGCTCGGATGCCAGTAGGTAGGCGCTGTTGCACAGGTCTGAGTCACAACAGTGGATGCGCACCCCTGGCAGCTCCTGTTGCTGACAGTGTCTGGATGTGGCACAACCACTGGTCAGGACGATACCCAGGGCCGCTGGAAGGACAGGAGGGGGAGACAGACAGTCAGGGAAGAGTGACGAGCTGGACGAGCTCAGCAGGAAAAACAAAACAGCATATGTAAGCACCAAATACTGCAAGTGGGTAATTAGGAGTCTGTTCACAGATCTTAAAGGCACACTCCACAGGATATTTCTTCACAGCGGAGAAACCAAACCAATCAAAGACATGTTAGCATTACTCAAGCATGTCAAACCTAAACCTTTAATCCACACTTTTGTCACTTGTCATAGCTGCAAATTCACTCACTTGTAGTTGTCATTTAGTTTTGAAGAAAAGCACAGGACTTTTATCTGGCATGAAATAATTAGTCATGCAGTTTGTATGATATTTTGGTTGATCTCAGTCCCTACAGGTAAGAACCAATAAAATTAGAATACATAATTTGAATTTGAGAACAACAATACTTGGCAACAGTTAATTATAAATAGCTGGGAATTGTAGCCCCGGCTTCTCCATTAAATTTTTTAACATCACATAAAGAAATTATTCATTGAGGATTTTTTTCTTTTTATGCCTGTCAACACTGTTACCTCAGTTAACGGGTATTGACCATCTAGAAGGGAGAAGTCATTATTCAGGACAGAAGGACATTGGACTGGAACTGGAACTAAGACTTTTTGCGGGGTCACAGGAAGATTAACAGGCTGACTAGCCACAAATTACTACCAAGACACTGCTTCAAGATTCTGTCAAAGCGCCTGTCATACTGTGTCAGACAGGCTTTTGTCAGTCCTTGTCTGAGCTTGCTGTGTTCTCCTGCAAATGGAAAAAAGATGCCTCATCAGCCCTTTCAGCACGAGCAGAGCCCGGAAACGTCAGGCAAGCAGCTGGATTGTCCACGCTTCCATGGATATCAGCAGAACTACTCATCTGACCATCACTACCCTGTCGTGGACGTCCACATCCTCCATTTAACTTTACATCAAACAATGAGTGACTTATAATTTACTCAGCAAAGCACACCAAAGTAGGGTTATGCAACTAGCCCCAGTGTGCTGGGAAACATAATATTCACATCAGCAGACAAAGAACATTTTCACGAATGTATGATTAAAAACGATTATGCCAATGTCTACTGGCACGCCAGAGTGAATTCATCATTTATTAATCTGCTACCCCATTTATATTCCCCAAATAATTATCATACACAGATACATTAGCTGACTGAGTTATAGACGAAGGAGAAGAAAAGAAATTGTGAATATGATTTCCAATTATTAGTCACTGAATATTGTTCGTGGACTCACTGCTCTCTGTCTTAATGCAGAAACGGTGTTTGAAGCCCTTGTGCGAGTGGGTGCAGGTGATGACCTCTGGGTTGGAGCATCCCACGTCCACGTACCTTTGCCCTTGGATGATGTTGCAGCCATAGCACTGCAGCCCCTGGACTGCAGGAGGGACACAGAACAGTACATGGCAGCTTGTTTATGGGTCCCATGTAATGTGGTATGTCAGCTTGGTTTTTTTTTAGTCCACTTGGGTACATTACATTCCCTGCTACATTCGAGCTATGGAAGAAATAACATTGCAGGTCACTTTAGTGGAATCACTATTAGGCCAAGAAATATACCCACTTAAAATTATGGGAAGAGACAGACAGACACCAAGGGGCAAGTCTTTTCAACACATGCTGTAAAAATATGCACCTGTTTATGCACTGCAGACAGGAACCTATGTTGACCAATGGGAGCTGAGCATTATGATAATTATGAGGGTGGATCATATTAGGCTGCATACCAGTTACGAGAATTTATGAACCCTTTTTCTATCATCTCCAAGTTTCATTTCATGACTCCTTTGTGGATGCAGTTTGACTGTCATTTCAACCTTCAACCTTTTAACTTGTTTCACTGTTCTATCTGAACATACAGAACAATCAGAATCTGAAATGGCTCTGATTCAAATTTAAATGTTTTTCTCAGGGAGCTGAGAATTAGACTTAAATTACAGCATCACAGCCATTAATGAAGCTATATGCAGCACTTTAATTCTGCAAATGAGCTCATTTTAAAGCACATCTTAAAGGCATCAAGAGTCATTATTGTTTTATGTTTCCAACAAGGAATGTTGTTTTGGAGTTTTCTCTTCTCTTCTCTATTATTTCTAAAAATGAAAGATTCTCTTAATATGGTCATTTGCCAAGGTTTGGTCCATGTGCTAGTAAAAGAGGAGCTGGCTCAGAGTGGATCACAACACAATGCAGTTTTAAAGCATATCTTCACAATAACAAAATACTCCAAAGACACCTTTCATCTTAAGTTCCCTCTTCTTGCATGCCACTGTCTCACTTCTCAAATGTCTAACTTCTCTCAAGAAAGCAAGGCTAAGCCTAAACAGAACAAATCCACCGGAGCTTAAAGGGATTATCTGTAAACTCGGACCCCTCACACACCTGTGCCTGACCTCCAAAATCCCACACACACAAGATAGAAGATCAGCTTTGGCTGAAACCAATCCTCTCTCTTTATCTGTGCAGCCCTGTGGACTCAGTGCGAGGGCAGAGAGCGGATACGAGCCTCTCGCCGCCACCGCTCTGTTAAATAGCCCACCAAAATCTGTGATGGAGCTTTCAGGAGCAAACTAATCCCAGGCAAATGCTCTTACAAAAATCACTTTAGAAATCTGCTGGAATCAATGTAAAGCCTCACAGGCACAGAGGGCACATGCCAGCCTTTAGGGGATGTGTCATAGTCCCCTGTTGGTGATACAGTATGCAGCAGAAGCTCTCATAAATACTGAAGTATGCCATTAGAGCTGGGTCAGGGTAGTGGAAATGAAAAGCAGTGGAATGGTCATTTACATCTGGCAAACAACCTGCTTTAACAATTCATTGTAATGCATTGTTGTTACACGCTGCACTCATGAAACATTGAAAAGCTGCCCGGTATGAGCATTTGTCAACATAACAAGGATATATTGGAAAGACATTCAGCTCCCATGGTACAATGCAATTTATTATGAGCATAAGCCTGGGGCACCAGCTGGTCTTTAAGGCTGCTTCGAACTGCCAAGTCTTTCTTTGTTAGCATGGACTTACTTAAGCCTAGTTTTAACTACACTTGGTCTCAGCAATGCACAGTCATGTGAATGCTTACTGTGTCCATGGCTGTTGCCTAGCAGTGCGTGTTGTGAGGATACACTGTTTCGTTCATCTCAGCTGTCTTGCTAATTTGTGTCATTTCTGATTTTGTATTAATTATGGAGAATCTAAGGAACAGAAGGGAAACTTCACTGACACTTAAATAAGAAAACTGTACAGATGTACAGTCATTTAAGTATTTACATGTACAGTATTTTAAAGTACTGATTTTGAGCTCATGTTGAATTCAACTGCATTTCAACACGGAGCCAATTATATTCATAATACTATTTTATGCATCATGGATTTTCTTGAGGAAATGTTTTAAGAGGAGGTTTATAAAAAAGAATGGATGACATTAGTATGGATTATATCACATGGCTATAATATGTTTTATCCTTATGATGCTATAGAAATACAAAACAATTTAAACAGAAATAACATTAATTAGGACTGTTTATAATGCACTGCAATCTATCTACGACCAGCTATCTAATGCCTTTCACAGATACAGCCGTATTGATAAACACCACATCATCAGTCAGCCCTGGAGCTTATTTCATCCTGTGGTATGGAGTTGGTATCAGAGGTGATCTGACTCAGACCAAACACTGTGATACGAATCAAGCAAATTAACATCCCAGCGCACAGTGTCACCCCAGTCTCTTCACAGTGAAACAAAGGTTGCAGACAAGGCGAGTCAGGTCAATGGTTATTGCTCTGTAGGGAAATTTAGCTTGCAACTCATGGATATTACCTATTGTTAGGAGACACGGGTTTGAACTCCCAGGTCAATTACTCACAGAACAAAGGCATATTTATGGAAGTTAGCTTTCCGCATAGTCGTTCATCATATTAATATCATCCATTCTATTGGTTTTGGTTGGAACGCTCACAATCCTATTTTCTGTAATTCTACTGCTGTGTAACATTTAAAGTTGATTTTTAATGTATTTATACGCTGCAGCATATTATCTCTGTGGCTTCACATTTATTATTGATTACTTGCAAATGCTGTTTTAAGTGAAGACTATTGTATTTGTGAAACCATTACTGCTTAGTACACTTTTTCTGCAACATACAAATATACAAATGCACATGGACACACAAACACACACACGTGCCCACACACACACACACACACACACACACACACACACACACACACACACACACACACACACACATACAGTACATTCACATGTCTCTATACACTACAAAATTCTCCATTCCTTTCACTACCAAAATTCATCCTACTTACCTTGTGTCATGCAGAGTGCCCAAACCAAGATAAATCCAAGCCCGTACACCAACCAGGTGTGTAAAGTCATGGATGCAGCACAGTAGTGATGGGCAGTGCTGGAAGAAGGAGCGAGAGCCAAAGATTTCCTCTGCTCTCATCTAACAGTCCATCGGAAGAGACAGAGAGAGAGAAATCAAGCAGAGATTCCACTTTCTACAGCCCGAGCAACCTGACTGTCTCTCTCCACTCCAGCCTGAGCGAAGCTCACGCAGTGTGTGAGTGAACTGCCAGTGAGAGTCCAGTGAGAGAGGGAGCCAACCATCCAGAGAGTCAGTCAGCTCAGCAGCCAGTCAGGCAGAGAGACGAGGGGGAGGAAGATAAATGAGCGAAAAGGAACTAAATAAATGAATGTCTTCCTTAGCGGTCTCCTCACGTTGTGAGAAGGAGAATCTGGAGGATGGAACTGGTGGTTTGATTCCTTTGATGAAGCAAAAAAAAAGAAAATGATCTCTCATGTCAACTCCTGGAGGAAAAAAAAAATAAAGAATCAAGTCTCATTACAGAGATGAAAACAAACAGTGTAGTAGTGAGTGTGGATTTTCTAGTTGGGGCAAACACATAAATCAGGATTTAATTCCTGATTGATAATCCATTGTTTCTAATAATATCCCTATCACAATGTGCTAAAAGCCCAGGCGCTAAATGGGATGGCACACCAGGGGGGCCATGTTGGTGCATGTCAGAGAGGAGGCAATGCCACGGGGCACACAAACACACCCACACATGCACACACTTCCCAAATAGGGTTAGCTTATCTGTGCTCGGTGTATCACTGTGCTTGCACATTGGGGAGAAAATTCTATCTAATCAAGAATTAAAGAGTAAATCCTTTCTTAGAGACTGTAATGCCACAGGATAAGGCAGGCTTTGCAGTAAGCCCTCATTCCCTCCCCACCCAAAGCAACATATGGTCCGGCCTGATAGATGGCTGCCAGTGATCACTGTCATTCATATTAAGACATTTACAGGAGCAAGTGCATTTCCCCCCCACGTATGCTTTGATTATGGAGGGATACAGATAAGCTATTTATTCATTAGTGCTCATTTACAAAACAACTGATGCCTCTAATCATGGCTTGCAGTTCATCTTTTTGACGTGTTCCTGTGCACACGCATACATGTGCCTCTTTTTATTTGTGAGTGTGTGCAGCTGTGTGTGTGATTTGTCTCTCCTCTCCATGCTTTTATTCATGAGTCACTGCTTGTGTGCTGAGTGTGTGTGTGTGTCAAAGAAAAACAGGGCGAGAGAAAAGAAATGCCAGCTGTGTGTACTATCTGTGTGAAGCATATGGTAGGTAGAAAGGGCGATGTGATGTGTGTGAGGTGACAGTGGTGTGCTTGTGTATGCATGCGTGTGTACGTGCAAACTGTCAACTTAAAGGAACAGTTTGACATTTTTGGGAATTAGCTGATAAGATCGATACCACTTATGTGTTATGCAAAGCAACATCACGTTACATGTGCAGTTACTCTTCACTTTACAGCTTTTTCCACTCACAGATGGTCAACTACATTTGGTTTTCTCAGTACTTGTACTGAATCTGTAATCTTTTGAACCTGTAATGACAAATTTTCACATTGCAACAACATGGCTGAACTATGTGTGAAGCATCAAAGAGCTGTCCTTGTAACGGTACCAGTGCTGTTGTGCAAGTGCAGTTTTTGCCTTTGACCTTTTCCTTCTTTCCACATCTTACAGCTCTTATTCATTTATATTCTGCTGAGCTGCTTGAGCCTCTGAGTGTTAAAGCCATGAAAGAGAAAGTGAGAGAAGGATGGATTTGAAGGAGGCTGAGAAGAGTAGGTCCAGCAGAAGTACAATGAAGTCTTCCCCAAGCTGCTCCTGACTTATCTTATGACACACAATGGCTGCCTTAAATACTCTCAGAGTCCCCTGCGGTGGCTAGTTTGGAGTGACAGTGACAAGAATAGGAAAGGCCGTGTGGCTTTAAATTCTTGATGAAATTGCAATTAAGACACCAGAAGAAGATGAAGAAGAAGAGAGCCCAGGGCAGCGCAGGCAACGACCAAAAAAGAAAAACAACGAGGATATGAGGAGAAAATACATGAAAAGTTAATTTTGCTCCTTGGGCTTTAAATCTGGCTGTCTGTCACTGTACATAACCCTCTCCTAAAAGTGTAGAGGAGATGAAACTGAAAATGGTCATTAAGTCCTGTGTATTAACCACAGCCCAGCGGGTTTTCTGCAATGTTAATGAGCAGTAATCCAGCAGTGTTTGACCACAGTGCTCTACAGCATGGAGCGATAGACTGCAGGCTATGTGCCACTGAACAGAAAGTCCAAAAACTACATGTAGATCAGTGAGACTTGAGACTTTGATAGCTCACCAGTTTGGCTGGATGGAGAAATCCTCAGGGGTCTCCTTTGCCTCCCTTAAGGGACAGTTTTTGTGTCTTCGTCACATGTCCCATGATTATCGCCTTAATGCTGGCACCAGCTGCAAGATTAACTGCTGGAGCCATGAGGCGAAAACTGCCTTTTAGCACCCAGAATATAAAGTAATTGAAAGTTTGTCCGAATGTATGTGCACTCTGCAGTTTTATACTAAAGGGAGTGCAAAGCCGGATTCCCCTTATGCAGCAAAGGAGACGTCTCAGCAAAAGGCTTAGCCTCAATTGTGGAAATGTGAGCGCTTCAGAATTTTGCTTTATAGCCCTTTAAATTACGATTTTCAGCATTTTATGAATTACATATATACAGCTGGTGATATACTGGATTAATTTATGAAACATGCCCTTTACATATGAGGAAAGAGTACATTTATTTGCAAAAAAACATATTTTATCTATTTTATGTGAATTAAAAATTCATATTGTGATTGCTACATTTTTGTAATTCTTAAAAATGACTGCCTGCGCCCTTGTCATCTTTGCTACATATGGGGAAAGGATTATTCCAGCATGCATTTGTGCATATGATGATAATCATAGAATTAGTCTTGCTGAAAACTCCTTTGTTATACATTGCAATCCAGCCAATGCCCCAGTGAGACTAATCTAATACATTACAGCTTCTTCCATGATGGGCTCGTTGGGGGTCCAAAGTAACTACCGGGTTAACATAATTATAAGACTTCTCAACCATGTAAGCCCTGCTCCTCACAGCGTCTTATCGGCCCATGGCATCTTAAGAGGCACGGTCCAATCAGTGGAGGGGGGGGGGTATTTTGTGCATGGCTGCTCTGTCACTGTGCCCAGGAGCCTGGGGGTAAAGCCTGGGGCCGCTCTCACCATCTGCTGCCATCACTTGGGGCGGCACTACCTCATTCACAGTGTCATGCCAGCACAGAGAGCCCAAGACCAGGCTGCAACCCTATCTCGAGCTACCCCCAAGCCATACTGTCTTCCTCCCCAGGTTACTCAAGGCTGCATGATGCAATGTGTATTGTAAAGGTTTTCACATTTCCAACTCACATTTCACAATTAGGATATGATCATTGGATGCAACTCTAAAGCTGCTATTTTTTCCTCACACAGCCATTCAACCTTTTTGAGGAGCCGTTATCAGGTCTCTGAGATTAATTTGCCCCTTGGATGTACGTCTGGAATGGAAAACCAGCATTTGAAGACTTGCTGGAGGGGCCTGCTTGATATGTCACAGCACATCACTTGCAATACTAATTGGATGTTTGGATTATTTTCAAAAAGGTCCTCTGATCCCACTGTTCAGCGTTGTAAAGAGTGAGGTTGATAAAAAATTAAATTAACACAGATTTGGTACCCCTGATTTGAAGGCTTAGTTTTACCAATCATCAGCTCAATAATCTCTTAATTTACACATTCCCTTCAATCTCCAAGGTTTAGAGGTAGTATCTGCGACACACACAAACACACACATTCTGCTGAAGGACGTCTTTATCAAAATCCAACCTGAGACATGCTGACATCTGTTTCCCTAATGACATTCATTTAGCACCCATTTAGTCTCTGACTGCTTCTTGGTCTATTTTTGCACTAAATAAAACCACGTCATCACTGAAACTACATACACCACAGATTTTTTGAAAGGTTAGATTCTTTGCTCTAAATTCCCAGGATGCATCTTAGCTTTGCCTACATTGTGTTCTCATAAATCTATTTATGTTTTTCATGTATAGAGCTCATTGTTATTCAACCTCACTCCCAACACGACAATCAGAACATGGCACTCAATTTTCCTTCATATGTAGTCAGTGATACGCATCAACGGAAACATTACCAGGTCTGTCTCCTTAGAGTTGGGAACCTGGGAGTTAAGACTCTGCCCGGAGCTTTGGAGGATGACCTGATAGCACAGTGACGCCAACACCCTGTTTATTTGGACGCCAAGTCAGAAAACCACAACAACCTCCCCCATCCCTGCCAGTTTCATATCTTAATCCCCTCTGGCTTTATCACTGAAATCACCTTAAATTGGCAAAACATATAGGTGGCTTGCTGCACCCATTGCCTGTGTGTAAATCCCTGCATCCCTTCTCAGCCCCCCTGAACTGATCTGGCTGCGGGCCACTGCAGCCATGGCACTGTGAGGGAATATGAATGGCATTAGCTCCAGGGCTGTTGCCATGGTGTTGACTTATTTACTGTACATCAGCCCACTGACTTCAAACGGCGCTGCGCGCGTTTTGGCTGCCATATTAGTGTCACTGTTATCATCCAAAGGACACATTTCCACTGGGCGATTTAAGAAAATTAAACTGTGGCTGGTTATAGAAGACTGAAATTTGTGACCAAATGCAAAAATTCCTGTAAGCTGAAGACATAGTGACCAAAATACAATATGCATCATTGTCCCATTTCCTGTAACAAATCCACACCTTTACACACTTGTTTTCATTAATGATACCACTAATAAAAGAATTGATTTCCCATGAGCTCAAAACAGTGAAGATGATTTAAAAACAGGAAGCAAATGATAGCTGGGCAGCTTTTTTGAGCAGTAGCTCCCTTCACATTTTTATGAAACCAGGTTGAGGATATGTAACGTGACATTTATATTTACCCAATAAATCAATGTGTGGAAGAATCCAAAGCATAGATTACTGGAGACTTCCAGGGACAAATATTGATGAAATGCTTTATCCTCAACCATTTTAGGGTTAAATTTAAATGAGAGCTCAAGTAAAAAAAAAAAACTGCTCACATTTGATTCCCTTACAGATTCAGCTGGTTGTGTAAGACTAGTTTTAATTCAAGGCTGTGAGGATATTCCCATAAGCTTTAGAAGAGCAGTATTTGTGAATGGACAGGAAGCTCTGTTTTGTTATGTCATTAGCAGCAGTACAGTATTATTTGACAATGAATGACAAAATATGGCTCTGTGCTTAAATACTAACACTGATTGAACACTTGCTTATGATAGTGTAGTGCACGTGTAAGAAATATGACATTTAAAGACAGACCCAAAAATTCAGCACAGTTGTACGCAGTGTCTGTTGATACTCTGCTGATTCTGTCTCCGAGCTTATGTTTTTTGCATTGGACTAAAATATGTTTTTTGGGGAATAAATCTTGTAGCATACTTCAGGGTTCCAGTAGCATAAGTGTGACAGTTGTTGCATGGATGGGTAGGCTGTGTCTGCCAAAATGTCCTATGCACTCTCTTCATGAAAAGTTATGCAACAGAAAGAAATGCACTGATGTCTTCCTCAGCCCTGTGAGTTTCCAGTTATATAAATGTTTTGTCATCACGATATAGTCCTTAAAATAAAGGCACATCAGGGCAATACTCTCAGTTGTTTTTTTATTTTCCTTGTTCAAGTACAAAGTACCACTTTATGGGTTTCTTGAAGCTGAGATAGCTGGAAAGGTAATTTAATCGACAATTAATGCTTGTCATGTCATTTGCTTGCACATGACTTGACTTGGTTTTCTGCTGGTTCAGAAGAGACAAAGAGAAACTAAATACAGCATTCTAACAAACGTTTTGAATTTTCATCTATCGGGGAGAGAAAATAAAGTACATACTGTGATTAAATCAGTAATGGACTATGTGGCTGTGCGATGTTTTGGGATTAGAGGCAGTGCTGCAGAAAACATGGAGTAATTAAGATTTATTTAGACTTAGCTATGAGACATCTGGGTCAGCTTTTCAAATGTGCCAATTAAATGCTAACATGGTACAGAAAACATCAGGATGAGGAAGTTATGTATATATTCTCTCTCATAAATTAGGTTAGAAGTTAGTCATTAGCAAACTGTTGATTTCGTGAGAAATGAATGTAAACAAACAATTTTTCTTGTGCTACATTTTAAAATAAAATCTGGGTAAAAAGTTAGAGATGAATGTGACTTTACTGCGAAAATTTTAATATTAGCAGAAATAGAAAAGAACATGAGACCTTGTGTGCAGATATTTAAAGACGGAAAAAGAGCCTGAAATCTGCTAATCAAGATTAGTGCTGCCCGGTTTTCTGTTCACTAACAACTTATAGATTGCAAACAAAATATGAGTCTCTTCCACTAAATTAATGATATTAATTTAGGCTTTGAAGGGGATGGAAGCATAAAATTATGTTACATGGCTGCAGATTTAGCCGCTGCATTACTGACTTTGAAGTACAGTTCATTAAACGTGTATCCTCTGACAGTAAATGAGACACAGTTACATCAGAAAATAGGTTGTAATGGACTTTAACAACCGACACTATTACACTCACAGTCCAGGGCAGTAGGCGGCGCTGTGTAACTTTAAGTGCCTCGCAAAGAAAAAGCGGAAACAGAAGAAGGAGAAGAAGAAGAGAAGAAGAAGGAAGCTCGCACGTGTGTCCAACATGTCTGCTCGCCGTGTTGTTGTCGTGTGCTGAGATGAGCTGTGCTGAGCCGGTTTATTTTCGCAGTCTGAACAATAAAGTTATCGTTGTCGCGGCTTAAAAGAGCGTCAAAACTTCAGGATGGCGCAGAGGAAGAAGAAGTTGACGAAGAAGAAGAGGCACACAGTCGGCAGAGAGCCCGAGGCTGACTCTGACAACGGAGACTTTGAGCTGGCTGCTCAAATTAAGGACGATGACTCTGTGAGTAACTAACTTTAAAGGCAGCGTACTGCAGCTCCTCGTTATCGCGTCCGGTATGTTGACCATCAAAGCCTGTTGGTGTCAGATGTGTTACAGAACCGGTTTGTTAACGTGAAGGTTGTAGTCGGGGGTATAGCTCAGTGGTAGAGCATTTGACTGCAGATTCAAGAGGTCTCCGGTTCAAATCCGGATGCCCCCTGCATACACTTTAACAAAGTCTTCTCCCTATACATTATTGTTAATGTATTAAGCATCAGAGGCATATAACTCCAAACATATTTAATACAATATTTTTATAGTGTTTGATGTCATGTGTGACAGAGGGAAGCATCAAATCTCCATGGAGGCACCAGAAAGATGAATGTGTCAATTATATATGATTTCTTTTAAAATCACTGTTTATAACTCCTTACGTCAGTTGCATAGTCTTTGGAACGTTTCAGTGTTATACTTCTTCTACGGTGTCATGTGTTTCTTCTCTCATATTGTTAACAAGCTACGGTCACATTTTCTCATTGGTCTAACAGCCAGGGCGGAAACTGCCGCGATTCCCTGCCTCATCGGACTGCCTGTCAGATGTGGAGCCTGACACCAGGGAGCTGGTCAGAGCCCAAAACAAGAAGAAAAAGAAGTCTGGAGGTTTTCAGTCCATGGGTGAGAGTCAGAGAAGAGTGCAAAGAGAAGAACGCATGTCCATTGCTTTCTTGTGGTATTGGACATCTAACTGTATCAGTGTATTTGAGCCGAAAAAAAAAGTGTAATCGTGAAGTCTGATTTTAATTTTTCCCCAGAAACAACATTATATGACGACATTACATATGATTTCAGGTCTCAGTTACCCTGTGTACAAAGGGGTCATGAAGAAGGGTTACAAAGTCCCAACTCCGATCCAAAGAAAGGTAAATCACTGACACTTCTGCATCCAATGATCAAACATTTCTGCTGCCAGGTTGATGGTACTTTACTCCCACTCCTTTTCTCCCTCACACTTAAGACCATCCCAGTAATTTTGGATGGCAAGGATATGGTCGCCATGGCCAGGACCGGCAGCGGTAAGACGGCCGCCTTCCTGGTGCCCATGTTTGAGAAGCTGAAGGCCCCTCAAGCCAAAACAGGAGCCAGGGCCCTCATCCTGACCCCCACCAGAGAGTTGGCCCTGCAGACCATGAAGTTCACGAAAGAGGTCAGACTGAAGAGGCTGGTGTAACGGGTGGTGATATTTTCTGGTTTGAATACATCTTTATAGTTGAGTGAATATGCTTTGTCTTTGCTGTGGTGATGTAGTTGGGAAAATTCACTGGCCTCAAGACAGCTTTGATCCTTGGTGGAGACAGGTAAGTTGCTCCTCAGTTGTCTGGTGCTGTTTGTTTCTGTTTTTGGAGGGTTATGCAGTTTTGGAATGAATGCGCAGTGAATGCCTCTGCTCTTTTCCAGAATGGACGATCAGTTTGCCGCTCTTCATGAAAATCCCGACATGTGAGTGTTTTTGCTGCAGTGCTGACTGCTGATGGTGTTCATCTCCGATCCCTGGGCTGTATATTGAAATCCGGACCTCTGCCCTTTACCCCCCCCTCCAGAATCATCGGTACCCCTGGTCGTCTCATGCACGTTATCAAGGAGATGAACCTGAAGTTGCAGAGTGTGGAGTATGTGGTGTTTGATGAGGCCGACAGGTGAGAATTAGAGCCGTCCACTGAAATATGTTGTGTTTCCACGTCACAGCCGGGATCCGTGCACATGTACATGTTGGTGTATCTGCGTTTCTCCTCCGCTCAGGTTGTTTGAAATGGGCTTTGCTGAGCAGCTTCAGGAGATCATTCGCAGGCTTCCAGACACCAGGCAGACTCTGCTCTTCTCTGCCACTCTGCCCAAACTGCTGGTGGAGTTTGCCAGAGCTGGTGAGGTCGACTTTACTTTTTACATGCCGTTAGCTGTTAGCCCTGTTTTTCACAGGCTCGACATCCTGGGCACATCTTCATATTGGTTTATATGGCCCAGACAAACTAAATCAATGTTTTTTCCAGGGCTGACAGAGCCAGTGCTGATTCGCTTGGATGTGGATTCTAAGATCAGTGACCAGATAAAGGTAAAGGGAGGTGTTGTTGTATTAGACAAAATTGGCAATGTAGTGTTAATTATTCTGAAATGTTCTTCTCGAAAACATGCAGGGAAAACATTTATTATTTTTCAATAGACTTCTAATGTGAAATCTAATATAGGTTCGCTGCATGATTATGACGACATCTAATTGCAGAAGTGTGCTGTGTTCTACTCAAGATGTTTGTCTTTTTGTATTTCCTGGAAAAAAGGCTAAATCCTCATCTTGTGTCTGTCTAGCCACACCACAATGTTTTCTCCTGTCTTTCATCAGCTGTCATTTTTCCACCTGCGCATTGACAACAAGCCGGCAATGCTGCTTCATCTCCTGAGGAATGTGGTGAAGCCTCAGGAGCAGACGGTGGTCTTCGCTGCTACCAAACACCACGTAGAATACCTCAAGGAGGTGAGATAAACGGCGGAATAACTTTGTATATATGAGTATATATGTATGAGTATATTTGTCCTCAATGAAGCCCTTGCACGTTTCAACTTCCTTTTACTTTTTTCTGCAGCTGCTTACTTCAGAGGGCTTGGACTGCGCCTACATCTACAGTGCCCTTGATCAGACTGCCAGGAAGATCAACATCGGGAAATTTGTGCATCGGAAAGCCATGGTGCTGCTTGTGACTGACGTCGCCGCTCGTGGTATAGACATCCCCCTGCTGGACAATGTCATCAACTACAACTTTCCCTCGAAGCCCAAGCTCTTCTTGCACAGAGTTGGTGAGCGGATCAAACACAGAATTCATGTCCCTGGTTAGAGATAATTCATGAAGTGGAAGATGGATTAGTAGAAGGAGCGATTAGATACGATGACAATATAATTATGTACCTTTCTTTTACCATCAGGCCGTGTGGGACGTGCAGGTCGGAGCGGCACAGCCTACAGCATGGTTTGTCCGGATGAGATGCCTTTTGTCTATGACCTTCATCTCTTCCTTGGAAGGCCGGTTCAGTTCGCCACCCCTGAACACACACAAGGTAGGCTCTGCAGAACTGAAAAGTTAAGTGGAATTGATGTACTACAACATCTGAGGCTGCAAGAAGAGTAGTACTAATAAGCATCCTTTATCACTATCTGCTGTCGAAACATCCCCCTCCTCTTCTCCAGATTCAGATGGCATGTTCGGCCGGGTCCCTCAGAGCATCCTGGACGACGAAGGCTCTCATCTCATCACGGCTCACGAAAACTCGCTGGACCTGCAGAATCTGCACCGCATCTCAGAGAACGCCTACAAGCAGTACCTCAAGTCCCGACCGAACCCCTCACCAGAGTCCATCAGACGGGTCAAGAACACAGATCTGTCCAGCATGGCTGTGCATCCGTTACTAGGTCAGTTTGGAAGAGGACGAACTGCGCGGAGAGCGAGGACACTAGCAGGTAACAGCGTTTAATCTATCTTGTGTTCAGGGTCGAATTTGGAAAAAATGGAAGTGGAGCGCCTACAAATAGTTGATGCCATCAAGAGTTACAAGTCCAAATCGGTGAGTTACAGCAGGTGATAATGCAGATCTGTAGTGCTGCAATTTCCAAACTGTTGTTAAACCTAAACAAATCTCTTTAATATTCTTCTAGACTATTTTTGAAATCAACTCCAACAGCAAGACAACGGCCAGCGAGGTGATGCGGGCCAAACGCTCCAAGGACACGCGGTTGGTGAACAAATTCAGCAAGCAGAGAGAGGACCTGGCTGCAGAGAGTCGCCTGCATCAGCCCGTCAGCCCCGCAGCTGCCGGCATTGATTTCACACACACCACAGACCTGGAGGAGGAGGAGGAGGAGGAGGAGGAAGAAGCTCTGCAGGTAGGAAACTCTAACGCCTCTGTGGCAGCTGGGATTAGAGGTCAAGTGGTCTGTAAAGTGATTGCTGTTGCCTAAAGTTGTGTACAAGCTTTAATAAGACACAACACCATCTGTGCTGTATGCTCATTATTGCAAACACACAAAATGCCTGCCAACATGATCTTTTTCCAAGCAGAAGTGTAATTCAGTTTGTTTTCCACCAGGGGGTGTTCTCTGAGGTGGTCGGTGGGAAAAGGAGAGGCCTGCATGAGGACGAGGAAAAGCAGCCAAAGAACAAGAGAAGCCGACAGACGGGAAAAGATGAGGAGTACTACATCCCCTACAGACCCAAAGACTTCAACTCTGAGAGAGGGTGAGGGCGTGAAACGCTGCGCTTTCCGTTTTAAGATGTGTGTAGATTGCAAGAGGATTGAAATATATGATCCGTGCGCTCTAACCCGTCACTGGCGTTCCGTACGGTACTAGGTTAAGTCTCGGCGGAGAGGGCAGCGCTTTTGAACAGCAGGCCTCCTCAGCTGTCCTGGACCTCATGGGAGACGAGGGAGAGCAGCTCAACAAGCACAAGAAAATGATGAAATGGTGAAAAATTTGAAATTCACTCCCCCCAATATAAACCTGTCTCTTTCCCTCTCCCTCTTTTACCGACACTGTACGGTTTGGACTTTGCCATTCCATACCATAACTTTGTGTCTGGTTTTTGCAGGGACCGTAAGAGGAAGCGCTTCGTGACAGACACGGGGAAGGAAGACCGGAAGAAGAAGATAAAAACAGATGGCGGTCAGGTCATCAGTAACAAGAAGAACAAGAAGAACTTGTATCCTCCCACCAATATGTCTCGTTATGTGCTTTCTTACTGTTAGTGCTGATATTCTCTGTCACGCCTAGCCGTAACTGCTGACAGCCCGTCTAACCTTAACAACACCACAGCTACGAGGAGTGGAAGAAAAAATATAAGGTCGACGACGGGGGATCTGGCTCAGATGGAGAAACGGGAGGAAGAGGAGGAGGAAGGAGGCCAGCAGGAGGTAAAAGAGAAGCTTCAGTCACATCTTGAACACTATAGAACTAACAGATTGCAGCTGATGGACTGACACACTCCATTACATAGAAGGGCGCAGTTCCTCTAAAGATCAGTATTTACCAGTTTGTATTTCATCTGGTGTTTCTAGTGTTTATGCAAAGCTAACATACAGGGAAGAGTCTTCTTCATTTTCCTCATCAAACTCTCAGAAAGTGAAGAAATCACCCAACTTGCAGAGGCGTTTTGCTAGTTTAATTTCAAAGCAGAATGTCACTTTCTACTTTTCTCTAAATGCATTTTTTTTGCGGTCGCTGATCTGTCAGGTCGTGGCCGTGGTCGTCGCGGCCCCAACTACCAGAGCCCCGCGAGGCCCCAGCAGATGACGCCCGGCGGCCGCAGAGTGCGCTCGGAGCTGAAGACCCGCGAGGAGATCCTGAAGCAGCGCAAGAAAAAGCAGAAGCAGCAGTTCCTGCAGGGCGGAGGGATGAAGCAGCTCCGCGCCAAGAACAAGCAGTGGCTCGGGGAAGTCAAGAAGTCAGGGTTCGGACGGGGCGGACAGAAGAAGGGCAAGATGAAGAAGAGGCTGTGAGGAGGACGCAGAGGGAGAGCGATCACAGGCATGATTCTGTGACAGACTGGAGATCGGGGGCGACACGAGGGACTGAACGAGGATCAGTCTTGTTCCAGTCCTCGGGCGCTTCATGATGCCCAGCATGAGTGTGGATTGACGGAGGAGAAGAGGAGCTGACTAAAGCATGTCTTCAGGTGCGCCTCATCTTTTCCCTTCATCACTTTCTGAACTCTGAATTTGTCGCAGAGCAAGTAGGAGAATGATCCAGCGACTCGGATTTTCTCACTTTTTTAAGCACATGTGGCTTGCCTATGCTTAAATGAATTTGAGGACTGACATACAGCTACACATATTAACTTATGGCAAAAATGCAAATGTGAATTAGGCAATATTCTGATTAGAGTTAGAGAAACTCCAGCCACATACATACGGGATGACAGCACAGCTCAGTTAAATTGGGTTATCTCCATCTGTTTTTGTTTTTTTTCTTTGGTTTCTAGCATAATTGAAGTGCAGTTAGGGTAAGCGTGGTTTTTGAAAACCTGTCTCTCTGTTTGACTTTGGCCTTCATGTTCGTTGATAAGGGTGTTTGTCTGGATCCATCCCGGTTTGTGCTCCTCAAAAGTGCGTTCACTTACCTCTTGAGGGAAACTCCGTCTCATTCCAGATTAAAAATGTAAAAGGTACAATGCTGCACTCTTTTGGTGGAATATCAGTACTGCAAGTGTACAAGTGCCAAGCGCCCAAGTTGTTTTATTTTATAAGATGAAATGTGACCAGGACAGTACATACCAATGCCAAAATTCAGTAAATAAAGCTATAAAAAAAAGAGTGAACGTGATTCAGGGATTGACAATTTGTCAAAAACAAAATACAGTGAGCATTTAGAATTTGGACAGTTGCAGACTCTGAGCTTCAGCACATTCAGTTTTAAATTAAATAATGGATAGTAAATTAAAGTGCCATATCTCAGCTCAATATCTCTCTAATAGAGATATCAAAAGTTTTTTTTTACCAAAATCAACAGTTGGGTCCATTCAAGAAAACTTGAAAATAAAAAAACAACCAGAGATGGATCAGAAAATCATTTGCATGATGAATAACCCCTTTGGGACGGTAAAGGAAACCAAGAATGCTCAGCAGGATGTCGGGGGACATCTTTTTTGTCTGAGATACAAGAAAAGAAACTAGTGTAGTCATGGAACAGAGTCCTGTGGAACGGTGAAAATCTCATTCTGTCAAAATGATGGAAAGAGGAAACTGTAGATGAGGAAAAAAGGAGCAGCACGTGACCTAAAGCCACCACCTCATCTGTCAAAACATGGCAGCGGTTCTGTGATGGCTCGGGCGTCTATGGCTGCCACTTGAACTGGCACCTGGTTATTTTGATGATTTCATTGCTGATGGAAGCAACAGGATGAATGTTGAAGGATACAGGAGCGTTCTGTATTCAGATCCACACATTTCAGCAGGACAACAATCCTAAACACAAAGCCAAAGAAACCCCAAAACTTGTCAAGGTGAGGATGTGGAATATCCTCGACCGACCGAGTCAGTTCTCTGATCTCAGGCTGAGTCATATTCAACCTGCTGAAGACCAGAGTCCAGACAGAGCGACAAGCTGAACAGCTGAAGTTGGATCCCTGGAAGGACTCTGCTTACGTCTGTGGGTCAAAGACTTCAGGCAAAGAATTTTCCACAAAGTAAAAAATGTACAAAATTCTGAATAAAATAAACATAACGACTTTGTGTGGACCTTGTGTGTTTGTCAAATCACCTTTGAATCACTGTTAACCACGTCGGAGCCTGAAGAACAATACTTTGCCACATTTGTCTTAAGTATAAGAATTTAAGAAACTGTTGGAGATAATGTTCAAGAAGAATCTTCTCTCAGGTTTGCATTAGGTTTGTATTATGATTTATCTGTGTAAACTATTTTATGATTTTTTTGAATGAACGGCTAAACTTGAAGTTTTATTTTTGTTTGACATCTGTAACCATTTAACTGATTTCATACTCAGATAATATTTCCTTTGCAATTTTGTTTATATCAAGAGTTCTTGTGTTGAAATACAAAATTTATTGAGATATACTGTACATTGCTAGTTTATTTTCTTTTGAATGATAATCTAAGGATTCAGAATATGTATCGCTTAGATTATGCCAGATTAGAATTTTTGTGTCATCAATAATAGACCGATCGTTGCACATCTGAAAAGCATCACATACGACTTTGACTCTCTCTGGCTACATGTCAGATGATCATGTCATTTACTTCCTGCAGAAGGTACGCCGGTCCATCACTGAGCAAAGGAGGATTCTCTCATTTCTTCAGCTGCTGAGAAGGTGCAAAACATGACCACATGCACAGCAGCCGCAGAGGAAGGAGCAGCACCGCACTAGTGAAAGTACGGGAGACAAGTGGCTCGGTCCATCTGGATGTGGTTACATCGCTGACCGTTTTTTGATGATATGTGTACTTGCTATCATAGGTTATTCATGGCCGCGTTCACTCGTGGGCCGAGACTCTCCCCTGAAGATTTGTGGCTTCCAGTGGTCTGTGTGCAAATGCTGCTAAAGATGGAAGAAAATGGGTGGTAGGTGGGTAATGTATTTGCTCCAAACACAGCACAGTCACCATGGAGATTGTCACAGGACACAAACCAGAGCGCTGTCATATTTCATACGCGGGGGGATGTTTTCATCCATATATTCCATCCACATAACATAAATTCATAAAACACAACAGCTAGTCTATCTAGGGGTTAAAGCAATGTTTCAGTTTACTTTTCAGTGCAATAAGAGCCACCACTGTTTGTACTATCTAACTGCATCATACCTGTAATCTAACTCTAACTTTTCCCTCTAATAATTATGGTGTATACAGAAAAATAGAGGCACAGAAATCCCTATACCTACCTACCTACCTACTACAAATAACGACCAAAGAAAAGAAACTAAAAACAAATGGAAAAAATATGATAGCAGACACCCAGAACAAAAATGTACATATACAGGGTAAGGGAGCAAACACATGACAACAGATCATGTTTTATGCATGCAAACATTTCAAAAATATAGATGGATGTAAAACTATAATTTAACTACAATGGATTCTGGAATGAGCACCCAATATCCTATAGCAACTGATTGTTGAAATACACACCTGAGCATACTAGCTATAAAAAGTTATCAGTGGGAAACAACATCCAGATAGAGCCTCCGTACTGTCTGTCCCTGAACTATCTGGGACCAGAACAAGCTGAAGTGAAGGAGGTTATATTGCCTACGATATCAGTTAATCCTCGTGCAGAGATATAGAGCTATACAGCCTCCCTTTACCTCATGTCCCGTCCCCTCTGAAGCCATCTCTCACCCCCTTGTCTAATCCGATGGCCCCTCTCTCTGTCCCAGCGCTCTCTAGTGCTACAGCAGCTCTCCCATCATCAGGGACTGCAGCTTTATCTCTGTTTAGGGTTCCCAGGACTGACACAGCATCCACTTGAGATAATGCCAAAGAGCCTGAGCATCAGAGTACTTCTCTCGTAACAGTGGGATATAAATGCTGGGCAGTAGTTACATTTGTGTGTGCGCACACCATTAATCTAGTGGCTGAATCTCAGATACGGTCTGGGAAAAAAAACTGTGTAAAGCACACATAGTTAACACGTGGCATGGTCGTTTAAATCTGGAAATAACCCACCTGCCTTACCCGGTAACTTTGTAGTATATTGCCTGTATTGCCTATGAACAACATAAACATATTTTTAAAAATGAATCTGTCATGTTGCAGATATGTGTGTGTGTGTGTGTGTTGTTTCTGTCTTATACTTTCCCGAGCCTCTTTCCTCTCCCTGCATGCTCCCGTCCGATGATAAGATTGCTGCCCTTTCTCATGCTATCGGTTACTAGGCAAAAGGCCACTTGAGGAATGATAGGGACAACATGACTGACATTAGCCTCAGCAAATTTTCCTTCTCCTGCCTAGAAAACTGCTGACAGCTCATTACCAGTTGAAAATTATCAATGGCATTTTCTTTTTTTTTTTTTTAAATAGAGGTCACACAGTGCTGCTTCTTTAGACTGGGTGGAGCTGGGATGTTGTCGGGTCAAATGCTGGTTAGCTGGGTTTACTGGCATATCATAATTACAGTGCTGTGGCTTTGTTTTGGAGACGGGCTGATGAAGATGTTTGGAGCAACCTGCCACGCAGACGCCTAAAGGGACCCTTAAATTAGCTTGATCACACGAGAAGGCTGCAATTGTCTGAAGCCAGACTCTTCCTAATTAGAAAAAAATAGTCTATTGGGGGTTGTGTGGGCTGGAGGCCATTTACGGTAAACTGAATAGGAACCAGACTGGGAAAATGATCACATCGATCTGAAATTCCTTTGAAAATGTTGAAATTTCTGTAATGAAGTGTGACAAGCTGGAGTTCAAAAACGGCAGATGTAAACTCACTGTGGTTGAAAATACATTGTTTGACACACTATCCTGTGTTGGTGTACATTTGCTGTAGAGGAAAATGTGAATGTATGAATTTGTGTATAATTCCTTATAGTTTGGGGGAATCAGACCCCCAGCATGCCCCTAACCTTACTAACTAACCTGCTTGACACGCCCTCTACCTGTGTGGCCTCTCATTTGTTATCATTATACACGTTTGATAAAAGCTTGAAATGCCAAGAAAACTTTTTTTTCAAATCAATGCCACAGTAACGATCATTTAATATGTCAGCAACTTCCCATGGATTTGAGAGTGTCAGTGACAATTTGAGATGATCTAAAACACACAGATGTTCGACATAAATATTCTGCTGTCTTATTATAATCCCCCTCTTAAACGTTCAACTATCCAGTCCGATACTTTCCGATCAAACAGGGAAAAAACAAGCGCTGCCTGAGACCACAACCTGCCAATTGTAATGTAAAGAACATCTTTCATGGCCTGAAAAGCTGCGTCTCTGCTATGATCTGTTGCTGCTGTCAAGCTGTAAATCTGGATGCACCCTCGCAGAAAGGAAAGCGGCTTTTCAGCGGGGACTATTACGTCCAGAGCGAGCTGCAAGGCGGTGTTTCCGCTGCTTGCCTGTGTGCCATGAAAGTGAAATACAGTCAGCACGCAAAGACCCCCCCCACCCCAACTTTTTTTTTCTGTTTTGCACCTCTTTTTCTTTTTTCATTACCCTCAGAATTGTCCCACACGCTCTCCTATTTTGTGTTATTCTCACCACAAACACTGACATTAGAGGCTTTGGGGATTGATGTGTGTATTCTGAAGTGGAAAAATGGACCTGTTGCTGATATTGCACATGAATGTATATGTGGTAAAGTTGTTTAAATATACAGTGAAAGGACAGAGTTCAGCAAAAAGCTCTTGAAAGTTCAAAACCTGATTCTAAATATCCTCCCAAAACAACATAAACACAACAAAACAAATCAAAGTTCTTCCTTTTTATCATCCAAAATATGAAATACATACAAATGAGATGATTTGTTTGTGTGAATGAGTGAGAGTACAGGAGAGACTGCCTTGTGTGTTGTGCTGTTGGGGGAAACTTGTTGTGTTAGCGTAGAGCCGCAGTCCGTTGGCCTCAGAGAGGGTTATTTTAGGGGATGTTCAGGTGCCTGGGGCCCCTGCAGAAAGCCCTTATAAAGAGGTCCTCTCTGGACGGGTGGAAAGTGGGTTATCAGCTTCGCTGTCGCTGCTCGATGAGGCCGACTCGTTTGCATCTAGTCAACACCTTCCACCCCCTCTCTGGCACAGATCTGACCCCGGCTTCCTAAAGCGACCCTTGGCCTTTCAGTACATCTCTTTCTACCGTGTTTCCATTCACGCTCCAGCGCTTCTTACAACCTGCCAATCTATTCAATTTCACACGAAATACAATATTTGTTGTCATCCACGGTGTGCTCTCCTCAGCCCCATAGCAATCTCATCTCCCCTTTCTCATCTGTTTTACATTATTGATGAACAAGAGCAGAGATTTGGTTTGACTATCGCGTGACAATACCTTGGGGTTAATGGGATTTCAGTGTAAAGATGAAGTAAAATGACTGTACTTCTTCAATATGCACAATCAGAATAAGTGGGATTATGTGCAGTGTCAAACCTCATACCAGTAATTACTGTTAGTTCCTGCATTTGTTACAGTTGTGAAAGTTTCATACAAAAAACAAGAAACAGACAAAAAAGCAGAAAAAATACAAAAAAGCTTGGAGTCAATTTATTCATATTTTTATAGTCACTTTTCAGTGAATCCTAATCTGGGTAATAAAATTTTGTTTGATCTCGTACAAGACTGGGCATATTGAAAAATGATATAACCACATCTTTCCGTTCCTCAGCGTTTCTTTTCTCTTTTTTTTTTTACCCTTCTCTCCTTTTCTTGTCTAAGGAATGTTTTCCCAGACTCTCTTTTCACCCTCTGTGAGCGCTCTGTCTCTCTGTGGTTATGCACTTCATTTGTCTTCCCCAGGATCAGAGAAGCACAGAAAATCAAAATAATCACCGGACACTGAAGTAGTACAAACGCTTAAGACAAACCCTGGATAACAAGATGACACAACTTGCTGAGACAGAGCCATGGTAAAGCTTAAAATGCCAAACAATTACTTTATTTAGTCACGTTTAATCAGTATTTCCGGATCCTGTAGAAGTTTTAAACATATTTTATTATTTTATATTATTAAAAGAAGATTTATGTACAACATTTTAATTTTATTCCCAGTATTAAACACTCATTTAATACACATAAAACACATTAACTGTTACAGAAGATAAACATAGGGACAAGTTTATTAATATACAATTTCATAATTCCCATATATACAAATAGCTGTAATCATCGCTTTTCTTCTTGCTGATAAAAGCTTTTGATGCACGACTGATAAAATTTATTTTTACGTTTTCATCTATTCTCCTCTTACAGCAGTTTGTGTGCAAGTGCGTGTGTGTGTTTTAAGTAAACCTGAAGAAAAGCCGTTTCAACTGTCCCCATTTTCCCGCTGCGCTTAACTTACTGACCAAAAGATGGCGCTATAGCCACTTTCCAAGATCAGAAAGGAGACGCTTGAAGGCCGGCAGGCTGGAATGGGCCTCCCAGATTGGTATGAATTCTGGATATTTATGAGCGGGTTTGAAATGACTGTAACATCAGAACTGGCCAAATGTGGAAAATTTTATGTAAAGAGGCATTCATCAGGGATCAGTCCCAGGTGACAATACACAGCATCTTTAAAAAGTGACCACTACTTCTCAGTAACATGTAGGTTTGAGTGATTCTAGATTGTCACTTGAAGACTAACATATGTATGTGTGTGTACACAGCCAGGTGTAGTGCTAACGGCTTATATGCTTTACATGTGAGTGTGTTGAGTAATATAGATGTGAAAGGCAGAATAACCTAGAATTACAGTTATGAGTGGGGAGGAGGAGGAGGAGGAGTGCTGTAACCTTTTCCATAAGAAGAATTCACGTTTATGATTGGCTGAAGACTATTTTCCCATCTCTTGCTCCCTCCTGTTTCCTGACCCCCCCCCCACACACCACACACACACACACACACACACACACCCTTAACTCCCACACCAGAGTCTGGATGGCACGCAAGGCCCTGACCACTGCCGCGGCATGGCGCCGAGGGGGTACAGAGTTTATGTGTGTGTGCATGTGTAATGGTGTGTTCGTCAGTCAGTTTGGAGGGCCGAGACCCCGGATATGTTGTGGAAGTGTGCAGTAGGGCCAGACAGGAGGTGACCTTCTGGAGGAAGCTCAACTGGCCCTATAGGCCGAGTGGCTATCAATCAACACCCTTTGTCCCGCCCCCCAACTGACCACTTCAAACACACAAGAGGATTAAACCCACGACCAGCTCTTTTTATTTGTCTTTTATATAAATGACCACATTAATTTAGGGGTCTCTCACTGTCAAGAAGACTCTGAGTCCTCGTGAACTCAACCATTCCTCAGTAAAAAAAAAAAAAAGAACAGATCACAAAAACAAAACTGGTGCTATTATTTCACTGAAAAGAAATGCTTACTTCTCGAGTTTGGTCAAATATTTATGACAGTTTGAAGCAATATTATTGCTGGACTGTTATGATAAATTTGATCATATCTATTGATCCATCAGTTATCTTTGCTGTCTAATTGCAGAATGTGACCTAGATCTGGCATAATTATTTATTAGTCTTTTGAACCCCACTGTAATTTAGCAAGGACACTTTCATTACTCCCCATCCACAGTAACAGCAGATCAAAGGTCTGTGCTGATTCTCCTCCGCTGCAGCCTGTCCAGGGTCGAACATGCACTTCGGACAAATGACCAACAGGTCAGGAACTCAGTTCCGCTGAGGGTAGAGGCCAAGAGCCCAGGACTGACCCTGGACTGATGCCACTTTACCACAAATTGTGTCTTATGGCATTCAGTTTCAGACAAAGCCTGGTTTTGGATGTTTTGTTTGATGGCACCATACAGAGGGTGTTAGTGATGATGATAATGATGAGATGATGAATTTACAATGGCTCAGTTTTAGCTTGTTATTGCCTATATTGTGTCACTGTTAGTATCCATTGCTATTGATAATCATGTTATATCATCATCATTTGTCAATGTTTCCCTCATTGTGGAGATTACAGCAAACATCTGGAGGTAATGGAAAGTTCACATCAAGTTTTGCTGAGACTAATTTGCACACGTGTTGCTGTGCGATAAAGAATTTTTTTTATAATAGAAAAGAGCAAATCATCAGTTCCATAACTCAAAGTCTGATTTTCTTATTGCAATTACACTTCTTTTTTGCACATGGTGATTTTATTTATTCCCAATCTTTTCAAGCAACTCATTCATTCCAGTCTGACTCGAAACTAGAAATAGGCTGGGGGGGTTGACAGATTCCTCCATTTTGGTATTTTTACAGTCACACTATGAGAGAAAAGCCAAACAGGCCAACAAGCTAAAGATGTGGGAAGAGGACAAGAATCATAATAGACATATGTAAGTCTTGGTGTTGTCCGTGTCTGGGAAAAAATGGCTAAAGGTGCTAATTAACAGAGCTGTCAGTGGTTCCTTGAAGTGAGGTGAACTTCCCGATAAGCAGAGTGGCGGTCGGGGGTGGTGGGGGACTGGCGGGGCCCCCAAGCCATCTGGACCTTGTTCTCCCAGAGAATGGGGCTCCGACACAAAAAAGGAGGATATAATCCTTGAAGTCTGAAGAAGAATTTGCAGAGAAAATATGACTTCATTGTGTTTTTAAATCAAGAAAATCCGCTCCAGGTAACAGTGTTGACAGGTGATGACGGTAAACAGGTGATAAAGTTTGGTAAAGTAGAAATTGGTGTAGTATTAACAGTTTTAGGCATTCATATTTACATATGGGATCATGACTAACCCCCAGAATCTGCTCGTGCTGTAAAACTTTCAGCTATAGATTTTTCAGCCATCCATTGCTTACATGTACCACACTGTATTTGGGACAAATCTGTTTTTAGTGGCACATTTGTTTTAGAAAATTACTTTCAAAAACAAATAAATGCGCACTCAAAGATGCACGTATAATAAATGTGAAATCATGCTTTCACTCAAACTGAAGTTACATTAGGTAAGAAATCAGACCCATAGTTTCTGGATGTATCTTATAAAAAGCTCAACAAACAGGACAATAATGGATATTTTCCGTCCTCTTTTCTCAGTCATCTTCAGCAGTGGAGGTAAAGTGCTACCCTGTGACTCTGGAGGGCCTGCGCTGCTCATCTCCTGCAGGTAATCAACCATCATTCTTTCATGAGGCTGTGAGTGTTCAGGAGAGACCCTCGATCTCTCCCCTGCTGCTTCTGCCAGCAATACGTCCCGCTACACGTTAGGGAACATGACAACTGCACTCCCTCCCAGCTCATTGCACCTGAACACACTCCTCTGTCTCATGACATGATAGGTTGAATCAGATCTCTCCGCTGCTGCTGCCGCAGTTTTGTTAAGTGAGCCTGTTTCAAGACAAGGGAGCTGAGGCAGGAGTTTTATAGATTATTGATTTCTTTCAAAATGGCCCATGTATGTCATCTTTCTTTAATCTTTTTGGTTTTGTGTTTTTCCACACAGGAAATGTGTTAATGTGGGAAAAAAACCCTGAATTCTGCCACCAAAAAACCTTCTTACTGGATGTGCTCTGTGTTTTGGAAATCCTTATTTGTGAATAAAATATATATATATATTTGAATGTAGATGCAGATGTAAATGCCATAAAAATTTTATTGAAGTTTTATTTTGACACCCCGATATTACATACTTAACACATACATAAATTTGAACCACCAGAGGGCCGCTTGATAACTTTCCTTGCCCATTGGATAAAGAGAATGTTCTTTTTTCCCAAGTTTAGCAGTGGCCTCTGCAAACAGCCACAACATAAAATGACATTTGTCATCATTTATGATTTTAGCTCTAAAGATGCACAAACCACTTTGCAGAATAAAATTGACTGACGTCCTGGATGCTAGCTGCTCACCACCCAACTCCTGGTGTCAGGCAACATATACTATATCTCCATGTGGAGTTAGCTAAAGGTCAGAACCACTGCACTAAACTGACTACGTTGGCCACACTCCCACAGCATATTATAGACAGTGTCCACCCATAATGCCATCAGGCTTTTACCTCAGTGAGACTTATGATGAAGGACAAAACAGGCACAGGTGCACAGCCAAAATAGACAAATAACTGATCAATAATAATTAGGCTTTCTTTATGGAAATAATTATTAAAACATTATAAAACAACATAAATATTCATATGTATATAGTTGCTTGGAACAGGCCAGCAAAAGCTTCACCAAACCTGTTGTCCTTTTTGTTTGCTTTTTTCCCTTAATTTTAGAAATAATGCAGGTCAGTGATTCATTTTTGTGAACATTTGTGCACACTTTTCTGTCAACCTGGTTCAGACCCACCCTTTTCCCATGTTGCTCATGTTTTGGCAAGTGCAGAAAATGTAAAAATTGGTCAGATGTGAAGAAGAATTAGAAGATTGTGGGTTCAGTCTTGTGGAGGAGTTACTCAGCACGCTTCTTCACTGTTTGCTGCTGAGGTGTCCTTCAGCAGTACGCACGTACGTTTTTGATAAAACAGTGACAGTGAACTTTTTTGAATTTTTTTCACTATGATGCTCAGATATGATGAAAAAAGACTTGCTGAACCACATTATTCACATTCCTTCATTTGCTTCCTGTGGAACTGTGATTTTCTTTGCAAAGATCTGAGTTAGTTACTTTACTATCAAGTTTTTGGCTTCAATTATTTGTCACTTGTGCTGCATAGAAAAGTAAGATTTTTGACATACTGTCTACTGTGTTCAGGTTTACTGTGTATGACTTCCTGCAGTCTCTCTTTTTCTTTTTCGCTCATGCTACTCCTGTGTCTAAATATCTGTTTTTATTAGTATGTGGATGTGTATCATGTGTGTGCTGCACCATCTGTGTACATGCACGCACACATCATTTGCACGCCTGTGTTCGTGAGACACAGTATTATCAGTGTGGTTCACTGGTTCAACGAAAATGGGTCGAAATGATATCCAGAGCTCAGACATCAAACACCAGAGGCCAAGTGAGTTATGGCGCATCGATCGACTGCAAGAACAAAGGGAGCGATGGTTAAGGGGATGGAAATCGTGGAAAAAAAGAGATAGATGAAGCAGACAGAAGACAAGCAGCTCTGGGGTCTGCTGCGAATTCTGCTTGGGGTCTGAGCCTCTGGGGTTTATGTCAGTCAGGATCTGGAGGAAAAGTTGCTCCCCAGAGAAAGAGAGTGGAGAGAAAATGAGAGCGGGATGCAAGGGGATGTGTGGGGCAGTAAGAGTCTGGATGATAGGTGACATTAACCAGGTGCCCTCCTGGCCCAGCTGTCAATCCATCGCTTTCCCTTCTGCTCCTCTACAGTAAAACTCTGTGAAATGTTAGTATTAATTTTTTTTTTTTAAACCTGGGCCTAAAGTCAGGTGCCGCTTTCGAGCATGGATGGCTGGGGAGTTTCAGTCTGGCCGATCTGTTTTTCTAAGCTGTTACAGTCCTGTACGGGCACACATGTCTGGATGTTGATGAATAACCAGACCCTCCTTGGTTATCTCGACTTCCTTTAGAGTTTCAGGCGAGAGCCAGATGTAGCTATTTATCTTAATCTTTCCTCTCATTTAGTCTGGATGTAGTTGGAGGCCATTTTCACTTTTCATTACATTATCAGACATTAGGAGGGACATCTCATTGTGAGCAAATAATCTGGATGTGTTGAGTGTGTTGTCAGCGTTGTGTATAAGAATAATAAAAAACCATGGAAAAATCTGTGCAGTAAACTGAAACAATTGAGACACGGTATGACAAAAGATGTGTGACCCCAGGAAGCCTCTTCATGTCCACATGAAAATTTAATTTCCTGTAGTCATATTAATGCTAATGCATTTTAGATGTACTTGAATAAAAAGCTTTTGAGACAAAAACTCCCTGAGTGTTGAGTCAGTGGAGATGGGGCTCCTCACACCAGTGTAAGTGTCATACTGTTTCTCTTAAAGTGATAAAATATTCAACACAGTCTACATTTGACTGATCTGTGGTCTCGCTGTTTTGTGACACCTTAAATATAAATCTAAAACCTGAACCTTTGATAAATCGAACAAGCCTTATAAAAGAAATTACGTACTTCTATTAATAAAGCGCAAGCACCCACAAACTGTTTACCAGAAATGTATTTCCGCCCTGGGCATTTTATAGAAGAGGTTGAAGGCAGTTGGGGAAAAAAAAAGGTCCACTTCCAGCATGAAGTTATTCATTTGCCTCTCGCACCGCAGACTGACAGCACGCGCCCTTGTGTGTTTACAATTAACAGATTTTAAACAGTGTCATCCTCGGTGATGACAGACCACAGGCTATGAAACTTCTGTCACACTGTGGCAAAGTGCATGCCTCGGCTGTGGAGATGCACGCGCACATACGCACACACCCGTGCCAGCTGTTTCTGTGCTACAAGATGAGCTGAACCAAGCTCTAATTAAAGAGTGGTGACGCAGTGTGCAAAAACTGTCTCGCAGTTTTGACCAGGGTCTTCTCTTGCCATGTTGCTTTTCTCTCCCTACCTCGTGTAAGAAGGGAGAAAAACTGACCGACCACAAAAAACACCACAGAAACAAAACTGCCTGGCAACAAGCACTTATACACATTCTCTGAGGCTAGTCAACAACTACTGTCAGTTACTCATGCGTTTTTATACATATAGGAAAGACTTTATTTTGAAACACTGGCATATCAAAATAAGTTATAAGTTTGCGTTTGACTACTGTTTCTTACAAATCTCAAAAGATAATTGTATTTTTTTAGGTTACAACTCCTACTTGTAATTCATAACAAATTTAAAGCCATCATACTTTGACTAATGAATTTTTTTTAGCCCTTTTGTGATTCTGTGTTGTTCAGCAACCACCGGAGATTTGTCTTTATGGATTATTCCTCTGCTTCCTTTTATCCCAGCTTCCAAACTGATAATTTAAACCAAAGGCATCTTGGACATTGTTCTTGATGTTGCTCCACTTCACAGCACGTTAAACACTGAGTCATGCAGCCAAGAGCAAAGAGAGAAAAGCAACAGAGGTGGGGTTCAGACCAGCAGCCATGAACCAGTGAAGAAGAGAGGACCCAGTGTGCGCCGGGCATGTGCACACGGAGCGCAATCTCTGCAGAGCGGCACATGGCTGCAGCACATGTAGCTATGCATGTGTGTTCACAGTGTGGCTGCATTGTGCCGTAGTAATTGATAATAAACAGGTCTCATAGCAGGGATTTTATAGCTTTTCCAGTCTTGTTAATTCGGAAAAGAAATGCATTGGTTCTTTCCTCCCTGATTTGACTGAAGCTTTCATTGGCTAGTTCCATGAACATACCTTTGTTATGGGCACTGGAGGCCAGGCCACTTTAAAGGGCTGTGTCAATAGCAGAGCCGGAAATCAGGTGGCTGCCATGCCTGTCAGGCCCAACACTGGATGGAGTGTTTGATAGGCGACGGCTGTGTGCCTGGTCACAGAACTTAATTGTAGTTTTATTTTTCAACAGCCAGTTGGTTCTGTATGTTTTGTGACATGAAATACAGTAATGGAAATACTTCTTGTAGATGTATAGCTGAAAAATGTTTTAGTTTGCTATTTTTTGAAAAATGTGTTTTATATGAGATGGTGTGAAACAAGCAATATTTCCAGTTGAGGGTTTTTAGTGAACTGCCCTGTTTCATGCAAAAGGACAACTGAGTTCTGTTTTCTTTCAATTAAGCATGTAACAGTCATTATCATATACTTTGCAGCTTGAATGGTTCTCGCTGCATGCATGAATAATTTTCAACAATTCCGTGCAATCGCTACGTTTTCACACGCTGATTTTTAAGTCCCATTGTAGTTATCTTATCACCACTGCGATGTTAGAACATCCATCCTGTACATTTCAAAACATATAGAGTTAGTCCCAACCAGCAGGGGGCATTTGTTCTTTGCAGTAGCCAACTATTTTGTGTGAAATCAACCATCCAGATTACAGCCTAACCTAGCCCTTTGTGTGTGGGGGGAGAGGTTGGATGGTGGTGAGCGGGGCGGCAGGGGGAGGGAGGGCTGGGAGTGAATTCTTGTCCAAACATTCTGCACGCGGATTTGTATTCATTGCACCCCTGCTGCTATTGATATCATTACGCAGGGTGCTCATGCTGCGAGGAGGGGGCAGGGACTGGCAACGGGGAGGTCATGGAGCTGCAGGCCCTAACGAGAAGTGACACTGGCTCCAGGTCGGCCAAGCATCCACCGGATTTCAATGGGAGCCGCACTTTCCCAGTCAGCGCATTAGATCAAAGATCATTACCTGCTAATCAAAACACATGAACGTAAGGGGGCTTCCCCTCTTCTTTTGCTACTCTGTGCTGAGCCCGGGGCATTTGAGGAGATGGAAGGGAAAGACAAAGGAGGAGATGGCACCAGCTCCTGGACAGGATGGACCTCTGTGGCCCCATGAAAATGGAGGACCCCCCCATACTCTATCACTTTCTGAACTAACTCAGGCAGCCATTAACTAACTTTGCAATGAAACGCTGCTAGTTTATGTACAAAATGTCAATATGTCTGTCAAAATGACTGTCAAATGAGATCAAGCTACAGCTGTCAAAGTTTCCAGAAACATTTTGCAGCATCTTCAACATTTTGTCAATTCTCTCAGTGCTACCACATTATCGATACCTTCCCGCCCCTCTTGCAGCTGGAAGTTGGTTCACATGGAGTATTTGGGGGGATGTGCACCTCGGTGTAGATTTTGCTCTCTATTTTTTCCCTGACCTTGTTGTCTCGGTCAGTGCTGCGTCACTGTTGTTAGGTCACTGTCTCCAGTGGGGGGCCAAAACGGGGCTGGGCTGCTCTTTACCAGAAGATGTGATCACAGGACTTCTTGTCTCTCTAAATAGGAGCAGAGCTTTTCTGTCTCTTGCTCCTCAAAAAAGCCTTGGGACCTCAGCTTGTAAGTGATAAATTTGATATCTGCTTGCCGTAGCTAATAAAAACTTCAAAACACCTTTTCTGAAGCTTAAAACACAGAATAGCAATAGAGTGACTGCATTAAATGTATGCGCTCTGACTGCTAAATCACTCTTCCTTGGTGCATGAGGTTCTTCTGAGATGCTAACGATACTGATGTTCTCTTGTTCACTTGCCTCAGTTCAGCGATCTCAGTAGAATTGGGGTAAGGGGGTGGCAGAAACATGTCGCTTCGGGGCAGAGGCCTGGGTCTTGAAATGTGGGACCCCCTCGGCAAAACATGGGACGGAGTGGGAGCGAGGGAGCACAGAGAGGGGGAGCAAGGGAGGGTATTTTGCTGCTGTACTGAAGGCTCCATGGCCCATTAATCGTTTGTTTGAGTTTCCGCCCCGGCGAGCATGTCATGTCTCCATTAGAGAGGGTTTGTTTCTTCTTCCTGTCCGCCTCTTGGCAGCAGGGGGCTCTCACACATCTCATTTGGCTGTGCACTGCTGTCTGGTGCCAGGCAGACTGTCCTGCGTAAGTGTGTGTGTGTGCACATCTATATGTGTGTGTGTGTGTGGGTGCATGTGCAAATGTGCATGTTTTCAGGCTACTCATCTCCTGGAGGTGCACGTTAATGCTAATCGAGTTAGGAGGGTGCTGATTCCAATGTGATCTGTTGTACAAACCAAATCCCTCTTAAAGACTGTTGTCAGTTACTTAAGCCCTCTGACTACTGCAAACCATGGATTACTCATAATTGGATTACTTTAGTTATTTTTTGTTCTCTTTGCTCCAGTAATGTGTGGCGATTATGGAAAAATCAAAAATGTATTGCAGCTACAAATCTGATTTTTGTGAATACATTAATCAAATGCACCATGATAAAACTCGTTATCTTCCTTCATCCTGCAGAGATACTGTTGAAATACTTGCTATTGTTGTCCTTTGTGCTGTGTGTGGTTTGTTGATATATAAAATAGAAGTACAATTTCCAATACAGAAGGATCATAAAAATTCCATCTGTTCAAGTTAAATATTGAACATAATGCAAATTATTGGCAATGGGCATTTCAAATCTGTACCGCTTTAATTTGGCAGTTTCGGAGCTGCATTGTGAAAAAATGCAGAAATAATGAGTCAAAACTGTGACTCACACTGAGTAGTTTTTTTTTCTTTGTAAAATGCTAAGATGCAACATTCCAGTCAGTCTGCTGACTTACTTACTTGGTCTCCGGTGTAGGAGCTGACCCACACTGCCACGGTCTATCTTGATGTTAGTTTGACCTTTGACCCGAGACTATGCTGTCGACATCAGCCTGCTGACCTGTCAAATGGGCCCCTTTATTCCCGTGACCCATGGAGCCTTCTCCTTTAAACTGAAATATGGCTGCCAAGCCTACAGAAGCCAGCCAATTAGGAAGTAGAAAGAAGTCAGAGTGGCACAATGAGACTAATAAAGAGTCTGCTTTATCTGCCGCCCAGCCGTCTGCTTGCCTGGTGCCTTAATGCCCTCTCCGCCCCTGCTGCTGTTCTGCTGCTTGTATTGGTGTGGTGCAGAGAAACTGATGATCATGCCTATTGCTTGTTACTGATTATTCCCTCTTCACCTCTGAGCTAGATACTTGACAACAGAGACTAATAATAATAATTGAAATGTTTTGGGGAGAATTTCTTTAACTCTGAAGAAACAACTATATGGGAAGGAATCATATCATTCACCAATTTTTTTCTGCTTTAAATTAGGTTTAGCAAAATCATGCCGTTGCATGTCAAACACTGCCATACAAAACTGAAGGGCAGTGGTCATGAATTTAGACCAAAATGCATATGACACGATATGACATGATAAGGGAACTGCAAAATGGTCTGTTTGCAGCAGTAGAAGTAAGTAAAGAAAGTAAAGAAAGGTCTTTGCATGTCACTGACTCTTTCTGGCATGTGCAAATATACAAGATGCATTTTTCATTTTCCTCCCTCAAGTCCTATTTGTTCTCAGGTCCTTGTCTCTTTTTCTTTGCACTTGACTGACTCCAAGCAAGTGCTTGCATCCCTAAGCAGCTGAGGGACGGAGCAGTGAACAGAACTATTGTCTCATTTTAAAAACAAGGACAGCCATCTCTGGAGGTGTTTCGCTGAACGATTTGCCACACATTTGAGTTACTTGTTCAGCGGCAGCATCCTGCGTCCCAGAGGAGGATGAAAAAGTGCCACCAAAGGCCCGCAGAGTGTCGAGAGCCTTAGAAAAACCGAGGACATAATCAATAGCTCACTAGAGTGGAACCATTGTAGAGCGGGAACTGCAATTTCTCACTTTGTCATCCTGAAACACAGCTAATGTTCCCCCCTGTCTCCTCCCTGTGCTGGATTGATATCTGTTGCACTTCAGAGCTGAAGATGGTCAACCCTTTTATTTTCTTTTTCAGTCACAAAAATAAACTTCACCTACATTCTGACCCCATTTGTTTCTGTCCATTTGTGCAGCACAGTGAAATGAAAAAAGCAACAAAAAGTATATTTTTCTCATTTTACTTCATTCTTAAAAGTATAAAATTTCTTGGGGGAAGTAATTACGAAAAATAGAAACATACTAGCTTCATAAATTTCTTGCAACTAAAAACATTTCATTTCCTGACTACTTCAAGCCACAAACTAAGTTTGCTGAGAGGCTGACCTGACTGGAAAGTAACATCTCAACATTTTCTTTATCCTTTATCATGACTTAAAAGGGATATAGTGCTACATAATAGCAACTGCACTGTAATTTGTAATGTAAGTTAAAAGATAAAAAAAAGATTTGGCAAACATGTCAAATATTCTTTATTCTAACTGTGTCACCTCTAACATCCAACTTTTAGGCATTTAATGCCCACATTGTTTATACCTTACTTACATTGAAAACGAATGAAGCACAACTTTCTGCACAAGACTGAGAAATTGAATCCATAATTTACATGCTGTCTTAATAATTAATAATTAATTGATAACATCAAAACACAGCAATGCTGTCAAAAGATACATACAGTAAGATACAGTAAGAAATTGCTTGGGAAAGCTGGACTACAAAAGGCCTGTGATATCGTTACATATACTACGTATAAATTCATTAGACACATCTCAGCCACTGCTCCATTCACTGTGCACTCGCTCATCCTACTGAATGTATTTCCAATGTCAGATAAGAGCATCATACTGATGAGAAGCAGGCTTGGTATTTTTACTTCAGGATCCACTTCTGTCCATCGACCAAGATAATAAAGATGGACTCGAGCAAAGATTACCAGCAGTTCTTGCCAGGCTCCCCTCATTTTTCACAGCACTCTCACCAAGCTGAGGGTACTTTGTTAAGTACTTGTTAAGTGTGTTATCCTTTGTACACACAAACATCACCCTGGTAATAACACACCACTGGAAGGTTTGTGTGATTATTATTGTGTATATGTGCATTAGGTTGCTTATTTTATTCTGGAGGATACCTTAAGGCTTACTTTTACACATTTTTCTTGCACCATAATGAGTTCATAAAAGTTACATTTTCTCCATCATTTTGTCTTTGATGTATTTCATTTAAACTACTATTGTATACATGCACTGATGGTGCATCAGCTGAGCATGCAAAGACACCGTGCAAGTCAAGCGTTTGTTGATAGACTCTTTAGAGCCCACTGCTCTGACTTCATCATCAAGAGATTAATTCAATTTTGGCAGTCTGAGTGTATAACAAAGTTTACTTAATATTGATGTCAGGCCAAAAATTGATCTAAGAAAGCAAATTTACCAATTGTGTACCTGAGCATGTTGGATCTGTCTGTGGAAATTAAATAGTCTGCCTACTGAAAAAACCCCATGATTGATATAACAAATGCAGACCCTGTGAACTGCAAGTTTTGGTTGAACTGGGACCATACACTACAGTATGGAAATTATTCTTTGGAGGATTCGAGTTCAGTTTTAATTTTCCTGATGTCAGAGGAAATTTGTTCAGAGTAATTTTATGACATGAAGTCCCTTATCTAATTTGCAGCCCCATCGTAATCACCATTATCCCAACAATCCTCCTGCCATTCTTTTAAATGGTGACCTTAATTTTAGGAATCCCCCACACTTCTTCACTTAACCCACATGCAGGTTAAAATATACATGAATTCATTTCAAAGCTCCAAATGTCTGTGTGCTACAGTACAGGCTTAACGTGAACTTTTCTTGCAACATACTGATGCCAGCAGGACCACGTTTCCTGTATCACCAACGCTTTGCACATTCTCACTGATTTTCTTTTGTCAAAGTGGCCCAAGTTTCAGTGCCCAAACTTCAGAGCACATCCAATAGCGAGATGGAGGGTCAAGAGGGAAAGTGAGCTTTGAAAGAGTGTACCGCTTAACCTTGACCTTGGGACTGCATTTCTTTAAATGTCTGTGTGTGTGTGTGTTTGTGTAGTGTGTGCGCGTGCAACTACAGCTGCTCCGCTCGCCACTTCAGAGGGTGTTTACATTTTAGGAGAGGTCTTTATCTCCCCCAAGCCTGGGGTCCCTCTGGGTGAGTTTATACAGTCGGTGCACACACACACACACACAGACCCGCACACACTGCATGGTTCGGTGTGAGCCTCCCATAGAGAGAGTAAAGGGAGAGTGCTGTCACACACTCATCCATCTCAGCTACATTCTGGACCAACGCCGGGAGTAGCAGTTCTCTCCCTGAGAGCCCAAACACTGCAGAAGTAGGTTACCTTAAGTGTGGCTCTTGGAAGGAGAGAGAAAAAAGGATTGTATAAACTACACCGGGAAAGGTATACATAGACATAGCAGTGACTACGATGGGAATTTCTGAAACATCATACTTTGCCCCAGACTTTAATGGCAGTAACTGGCTTGATAAATCACCAGATTCAATATTTGCAGCACTTCATTTTTCAAAATTTCTTCCAAAAGTCTCCAGTAGTTTCTTCCTTTGTCGCTTGCAATGTGAAAACTAGTTGCTCGTGGATCACAAAGACCAGACGACAATAATCTAAATGACACGTAGAGATTAGATTTATGTTTGCTTGCAGCATTTGGCTTGGCTATCATGACTGGTGTCTGTCTGTTGTCCTATCAGTCAGTTTAGCCGTTTAGTGTCCTTTCAGACCCATCTGTCGTGATAAAGCGCTCTGTTTAGATATGGGACCATGGGGTGTCTTCCATACTGTTACTGTCAACTGTCAAGCATTAGCCGCACATTGCGTAACCATTAAGCAAAATGCAAATTGATTCTAATGACAACAAAAGAGGTGCTGATTTTTCCCCAGTTTGATTTGTGTCTGTACGCTGGGCCTCACGTGGTATGAACAGCGAAACTAAATCCTCTCATGCATGAGAAGGCCACTGGTTTTAAAGCTGTTAAAGTGGCACCTTGATGCCTGATCCTGTAAACGTGCTGGGGAAACTGGTATTTCATAGATCGAGGTTCGATCTTGCCCAGGGGCCAAAGGGCTGGTTTGTTTTTCAAGTGTGAGAAGGAAGAAGACCACCTACATGATATCACAGCCTCTTCCAGACTCTCTCTCTCTCTCTCTCTCTCTCACACACACACACACCACATTTGAAAAGGTGTGACCTTTTTTCACATGCGTAGATAATAAGCTGTTACAAAAACCAAACAACCTGTCAGGGGTAAGATAAAACAGAACAGCTGATTGACTGAAGCAAAAAGTTTGGAGAAAAATTTCTGAGTTTCTCTCAGCTTTGCAACTGCCTTTAAACTTCACACTAACACACTAATAACCCCAAATAGCTGCCTGGCTATTCAGATCTTACTCTTGAATTAACCTGCAGATCTTTTTTTATTCCTCTCTGCTTGACTGTTACCTGTCATTCATCCACTGCTCACGTTAAACCCTTAAAACTTCTCAAATCCACTCTGCCTTCATCCGGTGAGTGCAGCCACTGCTGAGTAACCCAGAACCCCAAAGACCTAGAGTACAAAGCATGGGGAAAAAATAGAAAAAGGCAGAAACATGAACCGGTATGGATCTAAGAAAACGTACTGGTGAGATATTGAGTGTTTGTCTCCTCAAGGGCCTGCCTCTATCAAGGTGATTCATTGCAGAGGGCCTGAGTAACTGTGCGGGGCGTGATGGAAGTCCATCTCAGATGATGGTTTTATTGATGGCATCAAGTCACACATCGGCCTCTGTGGAGGTGCTACGCTGGCTGCTTAGCCTGGGTGGTGAGAGAGAGAGAGAGAGAGAGAGAGAGAGAGAGAGAGAGAGAGATGGAGAGAGATGGAGATGGAGACAGGGAGTGAAAGCAAAGGGCAGTGGGGGTGGGGGATGGGGGTATAGTGGCACACAGACAGGCCACACTGTCTCTCCGAGAGCAACATGCAGACACCTGCATTTAGGGAGATCAATACCTTGCCACAAACAGCTAAGATTGCCTCAAGAGAATAACATTTATTGATTTGGAGCTGGTGTTAATAGAGGGAGCCAATATCGCTGATATTCTCCGCTCAAGTCAGCTCTTCTTACCTTTCCAAAGCAAAATGTAGCAATCCCATCAGAAACCCAATCATTTCTGTCACCTTGTAATGTAATAGCAGTATTAAAGACAATCTAAATATGTTTAGATGACATAGATCAGTAGTATTTTATTACACTACTCACATACTGTAGTAATTTCTACATTTTGGTAAAACATAATTATCTGTCTGAGAGACTTAACACAAAAGTTGCCACTTTTACAAAATGCCTTGGTGACTGGCTTTGGCACGCATGACAAAGCAACTTGCTGTCCCAATATGTGATGGCCCCATACTGCTGCCTCTAGACATATTGACCTGCTGCGATGGCACACTGTCTCTGAAGGCACAGAGGGGTCAGGCAGGGTTGTTGCCTCACCACCCTCAGGTTCAGTTACTCTGCGGGCATGGTATTGATCCCTCAGCAGTTACAGAGCTCCCTGCTGAGTATTCCTATAGAGCCATGGCTGCGATCACGGCAGAGGTATCCCATAGCCAGTGCATAATATGCAGCACAGTCTTTGCATGAGGGCGTGGTAGACTCTTGTTGCAGTGCTGCTCCATCGATAGCTTTGTGTGACCTGGATATTTACGTCCACCGTATCCTGCTGATATTGGATTAGGTGTGATCAGTGTTCACGCGACCTTGTTTCTCTAAGAATCAATGTGAACATTTTCAATGTGGCCATCTGTCGTATCTCAGCAACTGCCAAAGTAATGTCAATAGAGCTGATTCAAATATAATATTCTTTTATATAATATTCTTATAATAAGATGAAACATTTTACAGACTCAGTAAACCTTTTTCCATTGTTTATCCTCTTTACTGGATTGTTTTAATTCCCATGAGCTGCCTTTATGGTAGCTGTTACCCTTTTGGGGACAACAGAGTGCACATTAAACACAGAGGAAAAACAACTATAAATTTTGAGTCTGCAATTTTATCATTACCACTGGAAATTATGATCAAACATAAAAAAAGGGCTAAGGTTGCAATAAATTGGAATTCTTCCCTTAAAATCCTTTTATGGTTAATGCAGAATCTCAAACTGATAATCCTGCGAGACCAGGAAGTGGGAGGAAAGTTTACCTGTCAGAGGGGAGGAGTCAGGTAAGAAGAAGTTACATAAGGGCTGGGCGTGGTCTGTTCAACCATTTTGTTTGACACCATGCTGCCACACAAGTAAGTCGCGTTTCCTTTTTGCTAATTTCCTGTTTGAAAATCTGACTTTCTGGCAGATTGTGATGTAGTGTATCAACCTGTTTGATACATCCACCTGAAGCATTGTTTGAAAGCAGACCATACATCCTACTTGAACCAGGCAGTTCTAAGCAGAACCCTGTGAGTAAGACAGTCTGTATGAATTTAGATAAGATGTTAGTTTTGTATTTTATCCTTTGTATAAATACTCATGTTTTTCCATAAAAAGGATCCTGATGAGGGCTGAAAAGATACCTTCTGATCATTGGTAGATGCATTGATAATGCAGGCAATTTACTTATTTTTCTGATTTGTGGCTGTTGGAAGACTCTTATCCTTTATTCTTCTTTATATTACTGTTTAGTGCATTATATCTGTTCTGTTTTGTTTAACTTGTTGCAGCAGTGCAGAGATCTTCCCAGGACAAAGCAGATTGAGACGTTTATATTGAAACAAAGCAGCAGGCACATGGTCTCAAAGGACTGACACAAGTTTAAATGTGTTCCATATGATGAAACTACTACTCAGGTGGAATAGAGAAAGGATTGCTTCCTACCTACAGTTTGTACCTGTAATAGACTGAGGGAGGAACAGAGGGAGCCTGGCCACGGTGCCTTATCAGCTCTAATGATGAGAAAGCTGGAGGCCATTTTCTAGCTGGGCCTAGCTTTGACACTGAAACACTCGTGGCCTAACTCTGCCCAGTCTCCCCATGACAAGGATGGATGGGACATCTGCAATGTTAACCATCCATTCAAATCTGATATGAAGGCTTTACTGAGCAAATGCTATAATTTTACTCATTCTTGGTTATCTTCCATGGAGAGCTAAAGTCGAGCCTTTTGGTTAAAAATGGTCTGTCATTATGGGACAGTGAATCCTTTTTGTTTGATGAAAACATTATGTTAAAATCAAATCCTGATTAATGCGGGCTACGATTAAAAAGTGTCTCCACCAAGATGCAACTGATATATGATGAATAGATGTGTGCTCTTCGCACTAATCTGAATAGCATGGCTGGTATGGCATAATATTTCACTCAGCTGAACTGGATTTTGGGATAAGAACTGTTGCACAGTCATAATTTACCTGTCATGGAAGGACTTTTCATCAGTTACTGAAAATCGATTTGGCCCAGACTCACACAGGGTTACTCTGTATTCTTTTACATGATAAAAACAATTTTTCTCACCACTGTGATATGTGTTTCCTGTCAGATGAAAGCAAAATGTAACAGTTTACAGTTGGACAAATCAACAAAAAGCCCAGCACAATGTTGATTTTTATTAGGCAAGTGAAAAATGTCCTTCACAACAACATTTGAAGCAGTTATTAGACTATAGCCAGACATAAAGCTTTACTGCTGTAGTTTCGGGGACATTATTATCTTTTGGAAAAAGGAATTTGTTGTGAGTTTACCATTGATTCTGTACAGAAAGGACAGCATAGATAAGGACCAGCAATAGTCCAAATCACATGTATTGATATGATATATGCAAAAAGGTACAGGCGGAAGTTCCACTTCTGCTACCGTTTGGACATGGCTTAACAGCTTTTGCGTTGCTTTCTCGTTCTGAGACACTCGTTCTCACCGTATCAACACTGCGTCATCCCTGTCTGCCTCCCCCCTGAGGACGCTCCCTGCCCACCCCCCCTTCGCCTCCCACTCTCTTTCAAAGACTCTGGCCAGGAGTGGTGCTGAAAGACTGAATGGTAGGAGATGGAAAGGTCTGCGCTCCCATTTCAGCGCTCCTGTCCCATGCTGGCTGTGGAGGCAAAAAACGTCCACTGTGCACAGATGCAGATTTCACATCACAGTGATACATGTCTCTGTTGATATGGTGGAAGTCTTTACATGAACCAGAAAATGTGTTATCTGATGGAAGGTTCTCCTAATTCCAGACCGACCTACACTACCATCCCTTTACAAGCCTCAGGCCAGGCATCAAACATCTGTCCTGGGAACGTGTCAAGAAAGGTGTGCCAGACTTTATTTTATCTTCCAGAAAGAGCAATATTAGCCTTTCCCTCCTTATGAGGACGGCCCAGATGCTGTGTCGATTGAGGCCAAGACTGGCGCCTCTTTATTAGAACTGCATGGAGGATCACAATCCTGTGATTATTAAGAGAGCTCGCCTCTTTGTCCTTTTGATTTAGACAAAGCCTTATGACACTGATGTCTTGCCTGTTGCCTGTTGTCTAAAGGTTTTGAAAAGGGGGCTACTTTCTAATGAACGGTCCGAAGTTTGCATCAGTTTGACTTTTCAAACAGATGTTTGTGACTCCTGCATGAGATGGATTTGATTCTCTGAAAACCCTCTTTGTACGAGGCGCTCATCCATCTGTGGTGATCTGTGTTTCAGTACATCTTAATAAAGTAATCCCCTCCCTCGTTTTTCTACCCCTAGGAATGCTCTTGGTCTTGCACTCTTCTCCTTTGTCATGTGGGGCACCCAGACTATGATTTGTTTAGGTTTCAGATTTAAGGTTGACTGAGGCCATGACTCATCATTACTCTGAAATGACTTGTTTTAATTTTCTTTCTGCCAAAGACACAAAAACTATGTGGGATTTACTGAAAGATTCTTGATCTAGTTGTAAGGGATTCAGTGCTGTTCAGTGTGCTTGTACTCATTTAAGCGCCAACATATTGTAGTAAAAAGTCCTGAGATGCACATTTTTCCTACATTTGATCATATTCAGCCAGTAGAAAAGAAGCATAGTTTCTTTCCATCCTATCTAAGCCTATCGGTCCAGGTATGGCAAAGATATACACTCATAATCCAAATAAACCAGCAATGTACCAGCGTGAAGTTTCATTCATCACCCAGGCTTTCCATTCATTAGACATTCATTTGTTTTCCTTCTGACATATCACCAGACTTTCAACCACTGACCATGATAACTGAAGCAGTGGCCAAAGGTTCCAGCTCCTCCTTTGAAAAGCTGACCTGTTCTTTAAATGTTTAAAGAGCCTATTGCATCATCGCTCCTCGCCCACACATGCATGTTTGGGTGAATCTGAGGGGGATGCATGGGGGGGTTGGGTGGGTGTTGTGATACATCATGTGTTTAAGCAGTGGATGGGAGGCCCAGGTTGTACGGGGTTAATGACTGGCCCTCTCTGTGGGCTGTGCCGGCTCTAAGAGAGGATAAGACCGGTGGTGTAGGGGCATCTGGAGCGCAGGGGTCACATCGCTCACATCAAAGCCGGCTGGGGAGTCTAGGTCAGTGTGTTTGGCCATGGGGTGGTAGTGAGCATGGTGAGGCAGTTGGAGGGATTGGGAGTGGGATCACAGGGACTTAAGGAGACGAAGAGGCAGAGGTATGGGTAGGGACGGTGAAAGACAAATGGATGAGAAACCAAGAGACTGTGAGGGTCAAGTAAGATGGAGAAGGGGATGGACAAGGTGGGGTTTGTCATTTTCTGTGTTACGCTGCATTATTCATCTTCACTTTCACGTCATTCTGCACTATGTGAAAATGTTCCTATGTAGACCTAAGATAAAGGAGTTGATAGAACAAGGTTGTAATGCAGTCTCGTATCTGGTCAAAAAAATGACAGCTGACCTATGACCCTTACAAACAGTGCTTGCATAGCCCTAGTTCTGAACCAGCAACAGAACAAACTGAGGCCAGTCAGAATCAGCAACAAGTATTTCAGCATCATATAACTCTTTGGGTTAATTTACTGTCTTAAATACTTAAGTGTGTGATCTCTTAGCTGAAAGTTGGTGGATGAAGTGCACTGTGACCACGACTCTTTGACATGTACTTAACAAAATGATTTGAATGAAGAGTGATTTGTAATTTATACCTCTCGTGGTCACAGCTCAGTCACTGATGAATCAGCAGGTGTTTTCCATCAGCTATCAAAACGCAGTGACATCAATAATTAGTAGTAGGCTGGAAATGCAACAATATTAAAGGGTTTCACACACTAACACGTACACATGGGCAAGAGATTTATCAGGGGTAGTAGCTCTTGAGCTGCCCAGGGTATGGGAGGTTTTCCAGACTGCAGACGTTTAATCCTGTGGATTATCTATGGGGTAAAAGGATGCTGGGGTGTAATCACTTGCTGCCAACAACTGCATTTAACTGATGTTGACTCACGTGTCACAGGCAAATAATGTTTGGTTTACACATACACACTGTGAGGCTCAAAATATGGATGATGAAGATAATATGATCATTATATTCGACTTTCTGAAAAATTAATTCAGCAAGAACAGTGTGTTAATGTTTTAAAATTTATTGCAGGTATTCTGTTATGTACATGTTTATTTACAAAGTTATTGATGTGTTTCAATCTTATCTCGATACTGTCTAAGTAATATCCTGTTTTCTTTAAGTATGATTAGAAAATCCTATAAACAATCATAAAAAAACGGGCTATAAAAAAGAAAATGGACCTTCTATCTTTGATACATGCAAAAGCAGGTTGATTTACATAGTTGAAAAATAAATACTATTGACAAATAACATTCTATCAACTACAAGCATTTAAAAATTAGCCTTTGTTCACATGTAAAACATACCTCTAACATACACTCATTTGTATGGTGAAATTGACCTTTGCCTTATAAACATGAATTGAATAAATTTTGTTAGCGCTTTCATCAAATTTACATTCTATGTGATGTCCAACAACTATTTGTTGTTAATGCTGATTTAGTTTGATTGTCAGAGAAGTGCCATGTTGAGGATTAATACTTAAAATATGAGAGCACACATATTCACTGGGTACAACATGAGACAACCAGAGCTTAAACAAAGATTAGAAAACAGTCCTTCAGCAACTGCAGAGCTATTTTGGGAAGAAGTTAAAAACATATTATGGTATTTTAGATGCATATACAGTTGTTAAAACTCAAAATACAATACTACAATGCTGGAATTTTACTTATTTATCTCCACATAACAAAATATCCTTTGTGGTTTCCCCACAAAGGATGACCAACATTTCTGTCTACTAAGTACATGGAATGTGTTGTAGGCTATGCCCCAAATAAATAATAACCCCTGTTTTTTCTCCTCAATGTTAAATTTAGAGTTAAAACCAAGTGCCCCTTGTGCTTTTTGCATGCTCTCTTTATTGATGACAGATGGCAGACTGTAAATAAATCAACAACACCAAAAGGGAAAGATTTAAGTAATTGGCCAATTTCTTGAAGAGAGAACTTTTAAATCCAGGCGTTATCCTCACGTCTTCGTGTGTCTGAGTGTCTGTTCCGAGGACCCAACACCCTCTCAGGCTCCGGGGAGCTCAAACCGTGGTCAACACATGATGCTCTTTCAACATAATGACAGTAATGTTGTCTAACAGCTAGTCATTATATTGCTGTGACTGAACAACTGTGACATTTAAAGCCACATTAAGGTTATTTTGTCCACTTGGGGGCAGAGGTACTTCACAACAAGGCGACAAACCCAAAGCCTGACATATTTTCATCTTATAAAGTTGTGATGTGGTGCTGATGATTTGAGGTCTAATTAACTACTATGTTAACCAGTTGTTTAATTTATTTTTAATGTGAAGTAGTGATAAAAGGATAAGCACATTGGAAGTGAAAGTTTAGGTTGTGACTGTTTTCTTATGATTGCTTACCTCCTTCCTGCATTACTTTGCTGGCTGCCAGTCTGTCAGCATGTCTTGTGTCTTCCGTCCTTACACTTGCTATTTTGAGTACATTAATGCATTCACACTGACAATTATTGCAAAATGCTGTACTCTGTGTACTCGGATTGTGTAGGTTACTCATAACGATCAAAATGTTGAGTGTGAAATGCTGGACACTTGGCTGTGTAGCAGAAAGGGAGGGACCATCAAGAAGTTATGCATGTCTACACAAGGTGTGGGTTTCTTTTTTTACTAAATACCGCCATACTGTTATCGGACAGATGCCATCAGTGTGTCTCTCGGGTTAGCAGTTCATAATGATTTGGTGCCATGAATGATAGCTAGCTGGCTAACAGTTGTGATCGTTATTTCTAGTACGTGGCCATGTTTGGATTTGAGACAAAGCAACCCAATTGAAAGTCACATAGAAGTGCACTTTTTGCTTGTTGCATTGTCAACATCCCACATTGTGTATCTATCCCAAATCCAATGAAAATAAACTGCAGTTGCTTTTTTTTTCAAATCTGTTTTGCAAGTGGGTTTCGTTGAACTAGTGTGAATATACTGGCATGTTAACAGGAGAGTTAGATGTAGGCAGATAAGATGTGGCTGTGTTGAGTAGATACTGTAGATGTTACTGTAGAGACAGACTATACTGGACTGCAGTGCACCCTGCAAACAGATCTTGAATCATGATGGCAATAGATGGGGGGACATAAGGTCCAGATTAAGAATCTAGTTTTTATTGTTCTCTGTAATGTCAAGTTAATGCAATTAACTACATTATTGCACTTGTTGAAGAAGGGCGGCTACCCAATGGGTCTGTGCATAAAGAAGTGATTTCATTGAAGTGCTGTCCTGCTTGTGATTTCTACTGTCATGTTTCTCTTTTGTGGCATTGGGATTCATTGTTTGTGCATGTAAATGTACGCAGCAACAGGAAACCAAATCAACCCTTCTCACGGATTTAAGGGCAAGCACGTTCACCAAAGAGCCACAACAAAAGCTCACATCTGCTTTTTTGCTTTTTTTTTTGCTTTTCTTTTAACTTATAGCAATTTTACTACAAAGTAAGTTGTTAACTACAAAAACTCAGGTTAACATGACATAAAATGTCCTTTTTTTCTTTTTTTTTTTTTTTTTTTTACAGGAATTTGAGACATGAGTACAAAAGAGGTTTGTACTAAAAAATTATGAAAACGTATTCCCTTGTCTCGGAAACATTGATATCCAAAAACACCACCGCACAAAGACACAATCAATCAGGCGACTGGTGGCAAAGCATCTGAAACATTTGTCTTTTTCTGATTATTGTCCGCATTCCCACTGTGTTCCCTTTGTCTGCACTTGATGTCTTTTTGCGCAGGTTCTGGTCCAGCTCCACTTTGTTCATGTCAATGTTACTTTCTTATAAGTGCAGAAGCTATCGCAACAAGTTAAGTGACAAGATGCTTGCTCTCCTAGTCATTTCCACCTCACAAATGTTCACTGCTGTCAGTGAACCAACACTGGTCTCATTAAGATGAACAGCATCTCTAAAAATATAAATATAAATTCATCTAAACCCTGCCTTGATTTGGTCCTTTTTTTCCTTTTAGTGTTTTCATCTGTGAGCGTGACAAAAACTCTTTTAGCTGTTCTCGTTCCATTCTGGCATGATGCTGACACTATGTACAGTGTGGTATTGGTGTGGCGATAATGTACGTGGGATGCCGTGTGTGTAAAGGTATTCGTTTCCCTGTAGGCTGGCTGCTGGCGACTGGATCCCAGTCCCAGGACTGCACTGGCGGCCCAGAGTCTGGTGGGTCATGGAGCTCTGGTACATGGCTGTGTGGTGGCCGTCGCCTAGCTGCGGTGAGGCGTGGCCCCCGACCCCACCAAGTCTGGACACCAGAGACCCTGAGGTGAAGTGAGCAGAGAAGTGCTGGTAGGGCAGCCGCTCCATTGGCTGCATGGTGGTGACGGAGCAACTCCCATAGGGCGAGACGCTGGCCCAAGTGTTGCAGCTGATGTCCTCCAAACTGGGAACAGGCTCGGCGCCCTGTGACGCACTGGCATACATACAGGCCTGCCGCTGACTGGATTCACTGCGGTAGGGCCCACCGGCCAGGCCGAGACTCTGTGGGTAACCAACGGGACGGAAGTAATGGTCCTCTTCACTGGACGAGCTCTCCAGGTAGGCTTTCTTATAGCTGTGCTCACTTGAGTGACAGTCATCCTCCACTGCAGGTAGAGTTACAGTTAAACAACAGTGTTAGCTCTAATAACAACATCATTCGAGGGCAGTAGCAGCAGCAGATATGGGTACCGTATTCAACAAAATTTCTAACATGCCACCACCATTTAATTCCAATATGTGAGTCTCCTACCTTTCCTCTTGATGCAGTGGTACTCCTGGCTGTGCTCATGTGGCAGGGGGTAGGAGCCCGACTGAGGCAGCATGTCCTGTGAGGTGCTTGTGACCCCGTTCTCGCACTGGGAGTACTGGGAGCCCAGGGTGCTCGGGGTGCCCATGCCCTGGACCTCCCCGCTGAACGGACTCTGGCTGGAGCCCACTCTTTGTCGCACCGTACTGCGAGGCACGACTGGATACTCCTTGGTACTGTACACACACACAGAGTTACAGTTGTTAGTAATTATTTGGAACTACCCACATATCATTGCACATTATATTCTGCTGTTGTGCATGTCAAAGATTGAACTTTCTATGAACGGTGTAATACAAAAACAATGACATTAATAGTTTAATCCTGTACATTTCCCTTAGATTCTACACTGTGTTTGCAAGGACAACAGTGTTCACCATGAGTGACTCACACAAACTCAGGACACACACAGAGAGAGACACTCCCCTTGGGAAAACCCTTTCCAGTGAAAATGCCAGCATGTATTTCACTCCTATTAATCCACAAGATCCATCAATAGATCATTTTGCTACTTTTGGGTCTTTGATTTCAGGGATCGTCTCAGTTGAAACGGTGACCTGGTTTCGCAATAAGCTCTCCCTTCAAAATTGTAACCAAGAGCAGACGCGCATAGCTTACTGTACTCGGCAGGATTGGACAATGGCGTGTAAGATTGATAGTGCGGTTTGGACTCTCACCAAACTCGATATATTTGTAGGTTTTGATAGGTGAAATGCATTTCACTTAAAAACGTCGTATTATCTTGTGGCACGCACCTACTTAAAGTAACTTAATGTGTGTCTGATACAATCAAGTTGGTGATTTTTAAAAGCTACTTTAAAGCACAGGAATCTAACCACTGTCCAAGGATTTTTCTCAGCAGCATAAATCATGACATTAATCTGAAACGCTTAATTACAAAAACCTTCATTCTGTGGCTCAAAATGAAGCTTGTGGGAAGGAAGCAGAATTTTAGCACCTTGTGGAAATGCCAAGCAGCTTTTCCAGTTTTGTATGATTTGGGATTTCTGCATTAGAATACACACTACTTCTGTCTTGGCTGCCCAAATGGCGTGGGGGTGGGGGTGGGGGTAGGGGTGTGGGGGTGGCGGGGGGTGTGGGGTGTGGTGGCTATGAGTTTCAAAACCAGATTTTGTCCTTTGAAAAAGTGTTTTCCACGCAGTATGGACTCCATCCCTCATCTGGACTGAATAACAGAGAGAGAGTGCAATGTGGTTGTGTGCTGCCATTGGCTGCCGGACCAAGTGATACCACCAGTTCAGCACACATACATGTACACACACACACACACACACACACACATGCAGTGGACACATAAGCAGTTGGAACATCCTGGTTGAAAAAGCTGTGTGGAAGGGAGATGTTGTAGTTGCGTTTCAGAGGTTCTGCCAGATCAGCCATAAAAGTCTTCAGCATGAAAACTGGCTGACAATCAAGAGCTACACTTACATCATTGAAAATAATGCTCAGAACCAGCTCGCACTGGGGGTGATTCAAGGATTAATGTGGGGCTTGTTAAGTGACAGCGTAACCAGGATGTCAGTAATGCCTGCCTAATTGCGGTAACGTTTACAGTATCGACTCATTTGACATCATGGAGTTTGTTTCAGCTTTTTCCGTGCATCAGAGCCCAGGATCAATTAAAGACATATATTGGAGCTCACTAATTCAATATACATAGCTATGTACATGATCCAAAGTGAACAAGAGGCCCATTAAAAGAACTTTTATTTAAAAATTGTAGAGCTATACCTTTGCATCCTGGACATTCTGTGAAGTTCCATGTCATCACTTCCACGAAAACCTTTTGCAAATGGGTTGTTCTCAATCTTCAGCTGGGTTATCTGAAACAGACGTGACATTAGTAACAAACTATGAAATTAAATGTGACATTTAGTCTTCAGCTACATAGAGTTTTTAAGCCCTCACTAGAAATTAACACACAGTTGCATCGTTGTTTTACATCCAAAATGTCAGCCATCTAAATGCAAAATTTCAGGATATACTAGACTCTGACAATAGACAAGTCCCCCTCAGCTCGAGGCTTATATGATGACAATATTACAAGATGTTTTGCAGAGCTGAGTTTGAGCTTTTTTTTTTTGGATGCATCCAACTGCTCAAAAGCCACCCAAGAGAATGAAATAATAGATCATATTTCCAGAAACCTAAGATGCTTTTAGAGGTCCCAAGCTAAACACTTCAATAAAAGTATGTCTCAATAAGACATATTTCATATTGCATAATTTATAAGGTTACATTTGATGGTCTCTCTCTTAGCAGATAGTTGGCACATGTGAAAAATAATGCAAATAATGTGATTTATTATACGACTTCTTAAACAAAAAATCTTTTTCAGTATCAGAAATTTAAAAGTGCAGAATTTATTTTGAGAGCCACCCACAAAACAGTAATTGAATCCCAAAAGAGTTCAACACAATCCAGGGATATCCCGCTCATGAGCAGCGGTTTCTGGCAGGTAATGAGTTGGCAGCTCTCATGCGCTTCCAGCCTTTCTGACAAGACTGGAGGTTTGTCTGCACGCTGGCTGACACTTTCACCAAACCTTGTAAAATCTCTTGTGTGACACTTTGCAAAGCTTCTTGTTAATAAGCACAGACTGACAGAGCCTTGTTTCATCTTAAAAAGTGCAGAGTCCCCTTGCACTCTCTTTGCCCTCCGCAAGAAGAAATTACCCATTCCCAAATGACAGCCTGAGCTCAGTTTACAGAAAAAAGTACATATACATATATATATTTGAAGAACATGCGATTCCTCCTGCTGGGCTCAGGATGTAAATAATCCGAGTAAAGAATTATTTGGAAGTAGAATCGACAACAACCAGGCAAAATTAATTCACAACTTCAAAAGCACATTTTTCAAGACTGTGTCCATTATGATTATTAAAGAAACTGAGGCCTATACACACATTTTTCCAGGTGGCCCGTGCTGTTTTAGTTTAAAGAATGAAGCACTTGAAATGAGATTCATTCAATATAACTTGAATATATAAGGTATAGAGTTGTTGACTTGCAGTCATCTCGTCAGGTTAGGAAAAGCATGTTATTTCAGAAAACACAGTTTGGAAAAAACATGTTTTAATTACAGCTGTGATGGGGAAAGTCTTGAAACCAGAGACTTGGAGACATTTTCATTAGCTGAGAGTCTAACAGGTGAATTGGACACATGCCTGTAGCGCATATTACTTTAGCAGATGTTGGGACTGTTTGATTAGACAGTTGTGGTGACGCGCCTGGAAATCAGAAATACTTGTTTTTCTGCAGGTCTGGAAAGCCCTAAATAATTAGCCCCGGGGTTACGATCTCAGCCCCCAATAACATGTTTGAGAAATAATGAATGGTTTCTACAGAATGTCGGTCATTTTCGTGCTTCCTGTTCCCAGAAGCGCGGAGGCCTCGGATTGGCTGCGGGGACATTATGAGCTTTCGCCCCTTTCCTCCCATAACCCCCCAAACTAAAAACATGTAGGCCGACGTGGTTAAATGATGTTAAACAGACGCTGTTTACAGATATCTGCAAATCCAGAGATTTTTTTTCCCTCCCCAAGAAATTTGGACAGAGTAAATATTGAGTTTTATTTCTGCTTCTTTCCCCAAGTCTTAAAACGCAAGTCAAGCTAAGGTGATAAACAACTGCGAGGCTGCACGGCCTCGAGCAATCACAGACAGCCTACATTTAACTTTCATTTACTGTCATTACAGGCCAGACTTTTCTAAACTGTTGTATGAAAAAAAAAACCCAAGAACATCTCGCAGGATTTCAGCTTTTACACAATCGAATAAGCAGTGTCACGTTTTGTTTATTATTCATTAACGTTACAGATTAATGTACCGTCAACTGACTGCAATAAAAAACAAGCAAACAAAATGGATTATTATTAGACTGTTATCTAAATTATAAATAGATAGATAGAATGAACATTTTACGTTGTATTTTATTAATATGATTTTTTCACCAAAAGCAGGACCATTCGCCTGTAGTTTTATGTTGCGCATCTCTTGCCAACACGCAAGGGGTATTTTGATTTTTTTTTTTGTTTTAATCTGCCAGTTAAGTTAATGTAACATCCGCCGTTTTTCTGCCACTGTGAACTTAAGTAAAAATACATTTTAACCAAATAATTGACACAAACTATTTCAAAGTTTTAATAAAACAGCAGAAGCTGCGTAACGAACTATCAATTTAGATGACTAATAAACACCTACAAATGATTATTATTGTTGTTGTTATTATTATTATTACTATTATTGTTATCAATATTATTATTATCCGCCGTATCTGAAGCCTGTCTCACTTTACAAAGCGCTGTGAGCCTGTATCTCAGAAAAAGTCTTATGAGGTCCGACGACGTCTAGTCGGGTAGCTGCGGCTTTCCCTCGTCTGTCAGTGACTCAGTGTGATATCAGAGATTTTTTCAGCTGACACTGACAAGGCTTCACTTTGTACCTCACAGAGAACCGCGACTTTCTGTTTCTCTCCTGCAACCGGCAGATCGAGTTTCAGTTCCACAGGAGGAAAAAAGAAAAAAAATCTAATTAAATCTTGTATGAGTGACATTAGTAATTATTTGACTTTTGTTATTTGGATTGGAAATTAAACATTGACGGGATCTGCATTTATATAGGCGTGCTTTTAAATGTGCAATATATGGTCCTGTTTGCATTTGTGCGGCGTTTTCCCTTTATTTTGAAACATCATTCGCCTCGCATTTAAATTTGCCTATTTACATTGTCACAGACTGCACAACAAACACAATACACAATATATATATTTAACAAACACAAACAAAATATATGTCAAAGCGTAGCCCATGAGTGACTTACCTTGTGGTTCTGATAGGATGTAACCGCAATGAAGGCTGTCTCAGGAAAGACGTGAGTGCAGAAGGCCGTATTTTTCGAACCAAAGCCGTTATTTTCATCAGCCTTCACGATGTGGATCCTCGGCTGGTACTTGTGCATCGAATTTAGAATGATCTGGAATAAAACAAAAAAAGATTTGGCTATTAATTACAAACTTTGTTTAAAAAAAAAAAAAACACTCCAATAAAGCTTGCAGCAGTGACAGAATTAGTTGCACATTAACTTTTTCTTCAGGCCTGCTTGGTGTTTAAAAAAAAAAGAAAAGATAAAGCTTAGTTACTGTGAAAATCTTTGGAATTAATTAAAGAATGGAATGCAAAAAGCAAAAAACCAAAATGCACATCTTTTGCTGCTTTGTGAGTATGAGGTTGTGGTAACTGCTGCACGTGTTGCCTTACATTATTTTTTACATGTGCATTTGAAATGTAGACACGTTGGTGCGAAGCCTGCAGGACTGTGAAGTGTGGCTACTTTTCTATTATCACAAATACCAAAATGAAATACAAACCCATTTGAAACATGGATGAGCATCAAGGATAATATGCTTTGCAAAGATAAAAGGAGGTGAAGTCATTCGTGGCAGAAGAGTGAGAAATTTTATTGGCATACTTTCTGCATGAATTCAGACACTAGAAGCAAAAACACAAGAAAAAAGGCTTGGCAGCTACTTAAACTAATCCAATAATCTCACAGAGCCTCAATAAATCAAATTAAAATGAACTCAAAAACTTCATAACTAGATATAAAAAAGGTAAAAACCAAAAATTAAAACTTTTATTGCACTACAAACTGTAATGAAAGTTATGATTTTTTTTTTTTTTTTTAAATTGAGCCATGTGGAGCGTTTTGTTTTTGTAGAAGGCCGACTCAAACCTTTCTACTTATTTAAAGAAATAGGTCTGGCTATATTACAATAATTGCAGTAGTATTTCCATGGTAACCGTCATACAGATGAGTGATAGACTGACATAAGCAGGCCCTCTCTCTGGTTGCCCCTCTAACCTGACTAACCAAGCCTGTGCTAAGTGATGACTACTGCCAGTGGCTAGCTTGGCGACATAAAGACGCGGTTCACACAGCTGAACTTGAGCCTTGAACTTCTCTTTTGAGGCCCTCTCATCCGTGGCTCTTAAGTCTAATTGTTTTGACGGAATGGGGGGGTCATGGTAGTCAGCCCTGAGGATATCTAATTCTTTTTATTTCCACCAGATCCACTTACATTTAGAGATTAAAAAATGTGGGGTTTTTTTCCTTCTCTGCCCCACCCCTTTTCACCAAGCTATCCCCACCTTTCTGTCCCATGGGCATTCCTCTTATCTGTTATCTCGAAGGTTGTTTTTGTACCTGCCTTTCACTGCCAGCATGAGAGGAGACAAGGGATTGCTCTGACCTCTAGTACCTGTGGGGGCCTTCTGCAGTATTAAACAGACATAACCCCTGAGTCCTTTCATAGAGCTGAGTGAACCATAGAGGCCTATTCAGATGTTTCAATAGTCATCCATTATTGATTTCCAGTTGGATTTGATCTCTTCATGGTGCAGTAGCTTTTTCTAATGGGCAGGAACGGGGTAAAAATGTGTCACAATGGCTGCCATGCACCTTGTAGATGATCAGTGATTTAATGGAAGCTACTGACCCTGTGCAGAAAATATCAGTGAGGGTTTGTTAAGCAGATTGTTTTGGTTAGATAAGCAGACATATGAGGCATATGAAATCTTGCTGCTGTATTCTTGGTTAATTTGTCTTAATCTTCATATTTAAAAGTTGGTGTTGCAAAGTTATGTTACTGTGCAAGCGAAAACTATTGTGAACTACACGTCCAACAGCACTCACACAGTTTTTTTTTTCATAGAGGATGCTTATTTCAATGAAAGAGCTTTTCAAAGCTATCTGAACGCTGTGCAGAGAAAAAGTAGGGTATGCAAAACATTTTCCCATGCATGCATCCGTTGCTGGCTTATTTGAGGTCTCCTGAGATACGTCCAAGTTCGGGACAAGCCACAACAACAAGCCCCATCGATGCAAACACATCATTCACCCCCTGTACGTGGTTTTTAGAAACTAAAAATGTCCGCCACTGAGACACATTAGATGGTGCATGGAAATTTCTAAGTGTATATTTCACCCTGGAAAATAGCATGGTCCACTGAATGTGGGTTCCCAAAGTCCAGTATGTGTGTTAGTGGGGTGGGGGTAGGGGTAGGGGTGTAGCTGTAGACCACCCACCGGGGCCCCAGCAGCACACGCCTTGTCTCCCTGGCCCAGCCGCTGCCCTGCCTGGGTCTCAGTATCTCTGTCCCCCCAACCCCCCACCCCTTTCTCCCAATCCTCTGGATGATAGTATTTAATGATAGTGAGGGATCACTTTGGGTCTCGTGTCGCTGCCCTTTGCTTTCAAGTTTCACCACATCAGAGAGTTTCCCCGAGCCGCGGGATCAGCAGGCTTTGTACACCATCATCTATTGCTCATCGCACTCTGCCATTAGAATATAAACAGTGCGATCCTCACACTCCACCCTCCTGGCCGAAACATGTGTGGGAAGACAGGGAGACGAGTGCAGGAGGAGTGAGTGGGGGGGGGGTGAATAACACTGAGAAATATTCTCAGCGTTGGGAGGGAGATCAAAGCCGAATAACTGCAGCTTGGTATGAAACCTGAGACAAAAACAAATGATTTTTCAGAAATTCAAGAAAACAACACCAATTTGCTTACTCCAGTCCTCAACAATGACACCACAGTGTCTAACAAGCATTCTAAAGATACTTCATTACAAGTTAAAGTTCTGCAGTTGTATGTGGAAATGCAAAGACAGCAAAATGTAAAGTAAGAGTACTCATTAAGTAGTATACCCTCCAGAATGTTATGTAATACATGTATGTTATATATACTGTATACATTAAACTGTCAGATTATTATTATTATTATTATTAATGCATCGCACTGTAAGAAGCAAGAGGAAACCATAGATCTGTGTAGTGTAACAGAGCAACACATCATATTTTACAAGCTCATCACCTGTTTTGTGCAAAGTTATGACTACAGTCACTATAAGTATCACGTAAGAATAGCTCGAAATTGTATTCAAGAATAGTTTAGCACTAAGTTACTTTCCAAAGCTGCTGTAGTGATTTCTTAACAGGCATTTTTATGATGGTAAATTAAACCATTTTTCACCATAAAACCATATTCAAACCACATTATCCTCAACTAGGCTACTTCTCAGCAAAATCAATCAAGAGAAAGTGACCTTTACCTTAAGACCACAGTCTGATCAATATGTACACACTGACTACATATATAGTATATAACCCACTACATGTCACTGAAACATGCTACTGTTCTGCAGAGATACAGTATATCTGAGACAGTTTGTTACCCATGTCAACCCACTATTTCTGCCTGAAAATATCCATAAAAACAATTCAAAACTATGATTAGGTCGCTTGGAGAAGAGGAAATCTGCAGCATTTTTCTTTTCTCTTTCTTACAAAATCTATTTGCCCTCACAAAAAGTTTAAAGTAAATTTTAGAGGACAGTGTTTCACTTAGACATGTTAACATGTGATTGATTTGCATTGCAAAAACTAAATATGGAGATTTAACCCTGTACACACAAACACTCAGGCCCCATGATGCCAAGCTTCCCTTGTTTCCTATTAGACTCTGAGCTGTGAGCTCGGCCCTGCTCAGTTCACTGACGTGTGTCTAATTACCAGACATTTCTGGAGGAAAACGTCTGCTTCAGACCTGTCTTAAACTGTTCCAATCGACATCAGCAATATGTTTTGGTCTCGTGTCTCACTCCTACTAATTATAAATCATCTACAAGTTATTTCGACCAGCTGGACCAACAAGCTGATGGAGTAGATTTCTGGCCCGGCCACCAGAGTTTCATTTATGAATCCCATGGTGCCGTCTCCCAGCACAAAAGAGGGCGAGCCAGGAAAAACTGCAACCAATCAAAAATGCACTTTAGCCCAAAATTTACAACACTGCTCGCATTCCGCCTCAGATCCAGTTTCATTTCCCCAGCTGGGCTTTGGCAAGGCAACAATCATTGTAGGTGCCATGTGCATAGATAGTGGCTTTTCTCTCTCTGTGTGTGAAAGAACACATACACTCTTACCTTGGTAACTGTGAATACCTTAAAGCAGTCTCATTTTAGTTTTCTGAGTCAAACTTCAGCCAGTGATTCAAAGATGTGTAAGGTTTGACACTAGAGAGAATATGTAAATTGTTAATCTCCATTCATTGGGTAGGACAACCTTAGGTACATTTAATATTTAATTTTATGGCTCAACACTTCTAAGAAGTTTTCTTGAATTTCTTGTTTCTTTCTTATAATTAAACCCCATCCTTTAAAACAGGGCTGCTACCAGTGCACCTTTAGCCAACCTCAGAATTGTTTGTTATTAAGAAAGCCAATAGTGTGACTACTCCATCTCTACAACAAGACATCTAATTAGGGCCTCAAAATGCCCTTCAACTCAAACTTTTATAAAAACCTGCCGCTAACAGGCTAATTTTGGCAGCAAAACATGTGGATGATGTAAGTGATGTTTGTGTTTTTTGTTTTGGGTGAGACAGGGACAACAGAAGCCTGGGGCCAGATATCCAGTTCAGAGCAATGAAGACTTAAAGTTAGGAAATGGGTACCATTCCCTCTCACTGGTGGTGGCAGCAGGGGTTGCAACTGCCTCTTTCCTTTTTGCTAAAAGAGAACCCACCAGCTCCCCTTTACTTATGAAATCAGACTTCGAGGAGGTCTGCATCTTTCATGCATCGAGGGGCTGCTATATTAAAACTCCAGCCAACAAAAAGTGCCAGAGAGGTTCCAGGATGTTGGTGTACAAACATTGCCAAAAAAGAGTCTACATTCAAATGATGATTTTTTTTTTTTTGTAGTCGACCTGGAGTTCTCTCCAAACAGCAGCTTCAAGTAATCAAGACTCATTATGTACATTATTACTTTGCTTTAACAGTGTGCAAATTAGGATCAGAGGATTGTGTGTAACTCATCTTTTAAGTGCCCTTTTAAAACAAATGCACTTTGCCAAGGCATTTATTAACTTAGATCATGCTTTTAAAACATATTTCTATGTGGGGAGAAATTAACATCCTATTTATTTTTTTTTTAGAAATAATTGTTAAAGAAGGCATAATTTGTTTTTAAAAACTGTTTAAATTTTGTCTTTGAGCACATCCTTTTATTTTTTGTCAATTTAACTCATTTCTTTTGCACTTTATGGGCAAAGAATGGCAAAGAACACAATATAGAAAACATGATTCCTCTTTTGGAGATTTTCTTTTTAATTCTCACCTCATATTTTTTCCCTGAGATTTAAAGTCATGACTTTTTATGACAATAAATGTGAAAATAAATAAATAGATTTTTTGGATGTTTGGGACTTTTGCATTTTTGGAAGACAAAAGCTTAAATCTCTCCACAAAGGTTTTTTTTCCCTTTACAAACCCATCTATCATAGTTTTTTAACTACACAAATTTTCTATACAAATACACTCTTCTCAAAATCCCAGAAACAGGAAATCCAGTTTATACCAGGAAAATAAAGAAAAAGTAGAGGAAGTTTGAAAGATAAAAAATTGAAAAAGTCAATGTCTTTGTCTTGAAGTGTGACCAAACAATTAACCAAATAATTTGTGTAATTGGATTTTAGCACTACTTACACTACTGTGCATATATTCAGATCTCCAGTGAATTAATAAAAAAATAAAAACTAATTGAAAAACTCTCATTTTAAAGTGAGTTCCAAAGAAAACATTTAGTCTTAATGGCCTGATGACAAAAATTACAGGGTTATTAAGGAAGTATAAAGGTGTAATTAAATATTGTTTTAATCAATATCGTTCAATTAAGTGCTTTAGGTGGGCTACGAGACTTAAATACATTTAAACTGTAATGCTTTAAACATAAGAAAAAGCATTTTTCTCTGCATAATAATAATAATAATAATAATAATGGAAACCAGCATTAGTTTTGTTACTAGTGTTAGATAGGCCTAAGAGTAGAAAGGGACTCCAAGCTGCCGAAGTACCACTGAGCAACAAACCATGCGAAAAGATAAAATCCCTGCACTTTGACAAGTGCCGTGTCAGAAACACGGTCATGTTGTCCAGAAGGATAAATGATAGACCATAGGCACCTACGTGTCCGAACGGGTCCAGGTGGTTGTTGGTCAGTTTCAGCTTCTGGAAAGAGACGAGCTGCCTCATCCAGTGCGCCCCCGTAGCGGGAGAGTCCGGGTGAACGTAGAGCCTCCCGGGCATGGCGGGCTCTGCCTTTCCGGTCACAGACCTGCAAGCCACAGCAGCACACGCGCGCACACACACACACACACACACACACACACGATCTTTAACACCTTGCACTGACACCCATGCGCTAACACAGTGGGAGAGGTGGACCGTGTCCGGTGCAAAATTTTAATTAGACTATTTTCTCTTTATTAGAATTCTGAAATCAAAGGGACTTCAGAACTGAATGGAAAATACAAAATGAAACTTATAAATGATCATATTATAGTTCTAAAATTCCACATAAAGACACAAAATAACGCACAGTTCTCGGGACACTTCTACTGACTACTACAGCTTAGAAGCTCAGTTACTGCACAATATGATTGCTGACGCGCGAAACTTTGCATCAGGGTTTCTTATAGGCAGATCGATGACGTGACCTACTGTGCCGTCTCGTGTATTAAATATACTTCATCATACTTCAAGACGTTATGTTTGGATTGTTACAGGTCACATTACTGAGCTGGTATAAACAATTTTCCAAAACTCTTAGCTCAAGAGGAGAACTAGTTCCAGGACAGGCTTTGGACAGGTCATTATCGGCAGTATTGGCATGTGATTATCCTCGTATCTCCTCATTGGAAGGCACTGAACCAAACAAGGCATTCCTGAACCAAGGTTAGAAATATCGTCATGGCACTAAATAAAATATGTTTATGCTCCACTGTGAAAGAACGCCTTGTTGCAGTGCGCATATGGAACTTGAGGAAAAGTCATCAAACCTCCATTCAGCAACGAAAAGTCAACTCAGCGGCAGAAACGCGTCTCCCCGCTGACTGCATTTCTTGGCATCCGTTAAAAAACACACAGTTCATAATTCTAGGGGAAATTGATACATTCGCTTCCGATTGTCGTCCATCAGGACAACAATATAAAGATTTCCTGTTGGACTAAAAATTCCGGAGGGAGTAGCTGCTATGCCCCCGAAACAGTGACCCCATGTTAGTATTAAATTGTGTGTAAACAGAAAGATAAGTTTTGCTTCTGGAAGTAAAAGTTTTTGAGAATACGTTTTTTTTTCTTTTGAATGTTATATTTTACATACCATTTATTGTCGGCGAATTTGTACCGATGGTCGTCCGCAGGAACAACATCCATCAGGAGAATATATTTAGTTTTGGGGTTTAGTCCCGTGACCTTCACTTTGAAGCTGGGGAACATTCGCCTGTAAAGGACAAAATACGGTTTATGGTGCTATTTATAGTATTTCTGTCAACGTGTGGAAGAAAAAGAAGAAGGCTTCATTTACACAAGAAAAAATACTGTAGCGTCGAAAACATCGATGTTTTTTTTTCTTGCTTTCAAGAAGAAATAAGCAGACTTCACATCCAACTTTGTCCATTTCCAAACGTTTAGAGGGTGTAAGCATCCACTGCACACAAAAACTAAACTAGACTAAACTAAACTAAACAAGTGGGATTGTTTAATTCACGAGACAGATACATTAGGTTTGGAAAGGTAAAGACACTCAGTGTAGGGCGTTAGGTCTGAGTGAAACCTGCCCGTTTTTACACTGTGGGCCACCAGATGTTTGCAAGATCCGTTTAGTAAATCATTTTTAATATTTGCTATCTGTCATACGGAAGGAAAAAAATGTTAGTAAGGCTATACTCAGTCTCCCGGAGTCAGAGGGGAGGGTGCTGAAGACGAGGAGGGTCCCTGCTTAATATCATTTCACGCCAAAAACACGAGTGACTGACGGGATACATAATGGGGACTTTGTGCAGCTGCGAAAAAAACAACTGCCTTTCTGCCCGGTCTGGAGAAAGTAGTGAAAATGTAGCTGTGTTAAACGATATAAACGTCCATAGTTTATATCGCACAGACACACACACACACACACACACACACACACACACACACACACCACTAGGCATGAGCGGACACCAGCGACCTTCAGCTATATTGTGCAAGTTCACTCTCACACGACGTGCGTAATTTTTGACTGGATGAAGTCAGACAGCGAGACACATGTAGCTGCAGTCCCTGCACAACATGTTGCATGCAAAAAGTGTCGCAGGCAGGAAGTGCCTGCATACAATTACACACACACACACACACACACACACACAGAAGATACAGACAGACTGCTGATGGCAGCACTCGAAATGGTGAGTAGTGCAGACACGTACTCTGCCATATATATATTTTTATATAATATAAACAGTTTTGTTCCGTCTGATTGGTCTATGGGGTTGCACTTCCAAAACAGGCGACACGGACTAATAAACGTTGCTATACAACTCGTATCGTTGCAGAGGTCTAGCGTTCACCAAAAGCTCTTTTTTCCTCTTTGGCTCCTCACTGTGAGTATTTCCAAATTTCCCAGGCAAGAATATATATATATAAAAACCATTTACTAAAACCCATGCACACACACGGCGTGAGGATCATTATCAACAAGCAGACATGCAGTCAGTAAACCCTCGTCGTCATTAGCCTAATTTCACCCAAGACAATAATCTTGTTACCTTCCGGCTTTCGTGATGATCATCTCCGTCCCCACCTCGTGAAACTTTATCCATAGTTCCCTCTCGTGCAGGTAGACTTTTATTCCCTCCATTCCCTTCAAAATAAAACATCGTAATGTCTTAAATGTGGCGCATGATTTTCTTTTAAAAAATGAGAAAAGACAATTTAAATTTTATGCAGTGGTGCCACGCAGTAGTCTCACGTGATTCTGAGGTCCTCTGAGTCGCCTGTCGTGTAAAACTATTTGTCTTCTGCTTCAATTATGAATGACTGTAGTTTTAAGTGAAGAATGCGACAAAAGGTTGCTGTAAATTCAGGTCTAAACAATAAATAATGTAGGATATGTAGTGGCAATGTAGCCCTCGTGTGCAAACTTATCATGCACTCAATCATTCTGCAAATCTTAAACTTGTTGGGCCTCAGCACACACACTTAATCTAAAAACAACACACGGTAACCCACAGTTGACGCGTGACGAGCACATTCCCCTACAAGGTTTATCAGAAATATAGGCTCACATTCAGTCAGAAAACCTTGGCTGCAATTATGCAAAAATGCTTGGAAACTTTTCTAAATGTTTAACTTCTTTCATTTTCCAGTTAGTTTCTTATACTCGACTTCTCTTTCTTTTAAGACCGACTAAACATCAGATCCAAAATGTTTGTATTTTGTAAAGGAACAGAATTGATCAATTTCCTAAGTCAACTAAGTCGATCAATTTTTAGATGTTTGTGGCTATTTTAACATCCAAAGCAACAGTGTAAATACTGGGACAAACATGCACGTTCACTGTGAATGGGTGACCTAGGTTCGCAGCCTGAAGCTGTGAGAGTGAGAGTGAGGCCTGCCCCACTGACTGATACTGACCTGCTGGATGTAAGTTGTCTGTGATGATGGGGATTTGCTCGAGGTCCCGTTCTGCTTCTCTGATTTATTATCGCTCTGTACTTCCCTCGAGTCCGAGCCACCGGGCGAGTTTTGGAGGCCAAAAGTCTCCTCTTGGTCTGCCATGACCGAAGCGCCGAAACCGTACCGGCCCAGCTGGAAGACCCAAAGAGATTTGTCAGTGTGTGTGTGTGTGTGTGTGTGTGCGTGTGTGTATGTATGTATGGAGTTGGAACTCCTTATTAAGATTATTGCATACTGATGTGAAGAGACATACGCAAGTAAACTTTTTTTGTATAGCCACAAAGTTTTCTCAGTTTCGCAAGCAGTACAATCTTTCAAATGCATTACAAGATAAAAATCAACATAAACATTAAACATTATTATCAGATCACCTGGGTTAAAAATAGAAGGCTTTCAATGCAACAGCTCACTAAATTTAGCCTATATGAAATAGTTTAAATAGGATGAAGAATTAGTTCAAGATTCTACTCACGAATATAGTCGATTTAGGTCAATGACAAAAGATATGATGTGAATAAAATTCCGCTGACTGTAGAATGTGCAACATTACAATCGTGACGAATTATTTTAGGACAATAAGGCTGCAAACTGAGGCCCCTCGCTTTTTGTATGAAACACACATTTTTATCCACGTTCCCAACAAAAAAGACACGAGCTTTATTTTTGTATCGTGACATGGTGATGTCCAGTACAAAGTGAAATGCACTGATGCCCCCTAAAAAAAAAACACACACACACACACACACACACCGCCGACACTCAGATGGCGTCGCTTCAGGGAGAGAGCATATGCTACTCTCAAACATAGGTTAGCTTTTACTACGATGCAAACCGCAATGAACTGCAGCAACAATGAGCACACAGCGGGATCAGAGCAGGATCAGCTTACCCAAAAACAAAAACACGTCGTAGGCTGCAGTTGGACACGGCGATGGCACAACACAAACAGAGACACAGTCTCGCCTTTAAACTGTGCAAAGCCACCGTCCCCAAATCAGATAATCCAGGCGTTTTGCTCGATGAAGCTGCACAGAGTCTCCATGAATCCTGTTTTCTCGCCACTCTCACCGTCTCTCTCACGGTTACTCAAGAGATTTCCTGTGTGCAGAGTAGCGACCGCGGAGGGGGGGGATCGTCCGCGGAGCTCGGTGTGACAGCTACAAGGCGCTCCTCGGTGCCGTATTTTACAGCCGGAGACCGTTTTGTGAGCCGAGCCTGCCGATAGCGCCGAGCAGTAAAGCTGCAGCCGAGTCCCAGAGGAGCAGGTCCGTCACCTCCTCCTTCCCTCCTCTCTCTCTCTCTCTCTCTCTCTCTCTCTCTCCCTCCCAGTCTCTGCCTTGTCAATTCGACGTCTCCAACTCGCTCGCCCTCCCTCTCGCGCGCGCTGCCTCTCCAATCCTCCACTGCGCATCAATGACTAACCGTGCGAAGCGGAAGCCGAGTGCACGACGTAGACTTGGGGAGGTGGGGGTGATGTGGGGGGCAGTCTGTGCAAGAACAGCATTGGTTTATACCCCAAATAATAATTCCTTCCAGGTCCCCACCCCACGTCCTCTGATTTTTTCCGCTCTAAACTTCTCGATAATCCCGGTTTGTTAGAAGGAACCCATTTGATATTTGCCGTTTCACGCCTCATTACGCACAACCTTCAATTCAACACAGTCTAAGCCTCCGGACAATGTAGAGCGCCCGGTCTAAATTTGATAGTTGTATCAGCAGGTGAAGATACTGCCTCTGCCAATGGAATGACAACATTTAATTGATTAATGGACCACAGTACCCTTTAACGAAACGTTTGGCCAGGCAGGTTGTCTTAAAATGTTGTGCAAGAACCTTGTTGCAGCTACAGAGGACCTAACATGACTCAAAGTAGGAGGACAACAAAGGCTCAAATAGATCGCAACTTATTATGATAGTCTCAGTCGGGGAAAAACGAAATGTGGTGCAGTGGATAGACTATCTTAAGGCCTATGGGTTCACACAGGTTAGAGGTTTCACAGAACACGTTAATATTCTGACCTAAAATTTTCACACACACACACACACACACACACCCAAAACACCACAATCTTCGGTCCCAAGGGTTCCCAAACTGTATGGTGCCACGTTTACAATGACACTGCCTGGGTTGATACACCACCACAGACGCCCCTGCATCTGACCTTATCACGTCAAAGACATATTAAGCCACGCGCTGCAAAAAATTGCCACTTCTTAATTTTGCTTACGGATAACAGGTCAACAGCCTTGGGCATTTTACCGTTTGTCCAGTGTTTTTTCTTGAATTGCAATTAAGTGAATATTTCTTCTTTGGTCGTGTTCATCCTGAAACAAAGACAATTAACATCGGAAACAATGACAGCCCACAAGCTGAATATTTGATTTCAGTGACAGGCAGGAGCAGTACAGACCACAAGACTCGCCAAAAGTCGTAATTTTTTGCAGTGTGCGCACTGCAAAGTCTCATTTGCAGTTTAAGTTGTTGTCTCATTATGCAGGCGTCAACAGTGTCACTTTCTCCACCAGTCAGCGTGATACAGAGAGACAGTAAAAGCTGTTTGTTTGTCTGTGTGTTAGCAAGCTGTCATTAGGCTACTTACATTTCTTGAGCAGCATTTTATTGATTTGGAAAAAAAGAGTAATGAAATGGAGTTTAAGCTCCAATAAGAACGGTATAGAATGAAGTTGTATTGAAAAGAAGGACTGAGCATATAGCCTGCTTAAATTTAGCATACATGACATATTTTCTCATGTTTTAAGTAATTTTGATTTAAAATGCTAGCATTAAATATTCATTGTCTTAAGATAATTTGAGGGAGAGAGAGAGAGAGAGAGAGAGAGCACCTTATCAACACTAGTAACACAGGCTTTGCAGAACTTTGACGAGGCGACAAGACACACGTATTTTGCCTTTATTTGCAATTGTGTCTGGAATAAAAAAGACAAAACCTGATCCCAAGATCGTTGAACAGGTATTGTTATTGGACAGAGTTACAATTTCCTTTACAGCTGTTCAACCTCACTGTTCAGTAAAATAATATATTGATGAACACACATGGGGAAACTGCATTTCACTGGGCTAAACGAGGAAAACAGGGGATATATGACGAAATGAAGACAAAACAGCTCGTCACATCTACTGCATTGCGATACAAAAATTGTATAAGCAGAAATTAAATTTAAAAAAAAATTAAATGTTGAGATGGGATAGGCCGCACCCAACCTGGAAAATCCTTCAGTCTGTCGGTGTACGTTCAATATAATGTAAAGGTCAGTTCAATAACCCTTCCTCTAAGAAATCTGGCGCTTCTTAGAGGATGAGACACATCCCGATTCATTTCCACAAATCATTATTACTATAAAGTTTATAATCGTGCTCCATCCTGTATATGCCCTCCACATTATAACTGCTCCACTTTTGCCATTTACTAATTGGTATGGCAACGTCTAAAGAGAGATGCAGCTTATTTGTCTACATGAGTTTCAGGACGACGGATAACAAATGAAAACGTAAAGTGCAAAACACGAAAACAAGCGCTGCTCACTGGCTTTCATTAAGGAACTGTGGACAGATTTCAACAGGGAACCTCGTTCATTACAGAGGAAAGGACCACGTGCAAACTGACCAAAGCGCTAATGAGCAACGAAAAAAAGGACAATTCATGTGCAGGAAATACAAAGTTTGGAGCGTTTAAAACAGTTTAAACAGGCAGCCCTCACAAACTCATGACGTGGATGTAGAGGTGTAGCGTTAAAACTTCCCTCAGACTATTATTAACTCACAGTCTCCATCAAAAGGAGCTGCGTTCACGGCCTGTCACACCAAACAGTTCTCAAACAGCTGGATAAAAGTTACAGCAAAAATGAACGAGGCTGAAGTCGGGAAATCTGGCAAACAAAACAAACAACATCAAAACAAATTATAGATTTTTAAATATCCACACCACATGGACAGGGTTTGTGACTTTGTGTTCGTTAAAAATATCCTCAGTGATGGTTTATCATTTTTAACCGTAGAAGAATAAAGATCAGCACTCAATACATTATTTGATATCACAAAAGATTAAATAAATATTAATTAAATATTCTGTAACTATCATAATACTTCAGCGCACCGATGCACATCTACATCTCCAAAATAAATGTGTTAACAAAAAGACCGAACAATACATTTTAATTACAGAAGCAGTCTCAAATAATTCGGATTAAATTAAAAATTATGCAGTTGTTGTTGTATTGGTGTCAGTCTGAGGAGTGAGTCTCCATATTAAAACTATGCATAATATGATACCAGTTGAAAAGAAATAAGATGTGCAGAGTACAATGTGACTAAAAACTAGTTTTACAGCTTTGACAGTATTTGCATTATCATGGAATCATTTTACCCACATTAGGTCACTTCTCCAAAAATATCTCCATTTGAGATTACTCGATAAAAGCCAATTTAAGATAATGTAATTAATACGATTTCCTCTAGAGCATCACCTGTAATTAAACTGTGAAGTAAAAACTGAAAATGAAACAAAACATTTGCGTCATGAGGCTATAGTAATCCATGTTTCATATGAAAAATTAAATTACATACATACATCATTTTAACATAACTACCGTTTACAGGGGTACTCTGGGCCATTTTTTTTACATTGACTGGGAGGATTTTTTTTTAAAAATGGCACGAAAAAGAACAAATGCAAAATAAACTGCAGCAACTTTCAGTATTTTTGAGATTCCACACCTACACTTGTAATATTTCAGCTATATAACATTATTTTAATCACTTATTCAGCATGAAAGGGCAGTTGAGTGGTGTAAAAAAATATTGTAGCTAAAGTTTAACAGCAATAAACTATCTGAAGGTTGAGTGATGGGGGATATAGAAACAATTGATTAAAATGAAGTACAAAATGACACCTGAATCTGTGGATGGCCATCTCTTCATTTTAATAATCCTTACTGTCATGGAATGAGTAAGACCTCTCAAAACACCTGTTTGTGCATACTGTAAAGTTCATAAAACCTGTCTGCTCTTCTAAAAAAAAAAGCTGAATCTCTTCATGTTGCCTGACCATGCTATAGCTAACAGGTATTTACTCTGAAATATAAAGTCTAAATGTAGCCTTGAGGACAGACAAAGCATCACCCACAGAGGTCATTAGGCAACTGTGCATTGACCAGTGGCATCCAACCTGTCTGACCGCTGATCTTGCTACAGACTGTGTATCTGCAGCATTAAAATCATACCACTGGATTAAAAAAAACAGTCTTACGTCCACTGACGTCATATCCAAAAACGAAAAAAACCCATCATGCTGTCAGTGACCAAGCAGTGTGTAGCACTGTCAGTGGAGTCTTGAAAAACTACAAATCCCACACATCCAGGTGGAAATGACAAGGTGCCAAAAAATTAAAGTGATATGTTTGGTTGAAGTATCAGGGAGAAATGGTGAAAAAATGCAAATAGTGGTCTCTCTATTTCTCTCTCTCACACACACACACACTGGGTTTGAATACATGCTCCCTACCTCCTGGCTGTCCAGGACTATTGAGTGTGTGGTCTGACGTTACCGCTTGTTTAGCGCTGTTTAAAGTCTGGTGAGACTTTAGCAGTGGACAGGCAGGTGAAAGCACTGGTGTGGCTAACCGCTGGTCCAGCCAGGACTCCTGCATCAGGGAGGGGAGCCAGCCCAGATGCGCTGCACCCAAAGACCAGCTGTGAGGTTTGTGGCAGAAAACCCATTCACGGTTTGGCCCTCAGGAACAGAGCCAGAGGAGAGGAAAGAAGGGAGAGAAGAGAAAAACAAAAGCTGCAGAGACTGCAGTTTTTGGGCAAAATCTTTTCCAGGTGCCACTATGAAAGAGTATTACCCTAATATGGTCAAATAAGTATGCGTCTGATGTTAATATACCCACTTATACTACTTCAGATTAAGCCCACTCTTTGTGCATAGATGCACTCTTTGCTTACTTGCAGTGTGTTTTCATTTGAGCAAGTAGGCATAACAAAGTGTGGAGTGGATTTTATGACCAATTCATAAAGGATAAACAAAGGGCTATTATGACTCATCCTTGTGTGGATAAAGCTCTTATGTATGCTGAGCACTCTGCTGTTTGTATATTCAGCAAACATTCCTCTGTCAAATGAGAAGACAAATGTAACTAGATGATAGAAAAGTAGATGCTACATTCTTTTTTGCAGTCCCAACCCTTGATGTGAAATATATCTAAAATCTTGTGTTCAAAATCATGACCCTTTGTATAGGATCTGACAGCATTAAGTGGCTTGAACTTAAAGACTGTAAAAAAAAAAAGTGGAGATGAAAATTAAGTTTGGTCAATACAATGACCTGGAAAGTGATGTATACCGACTGATGGCTCATTTGTTGGAGAATTGTGTGCACACTCCCACTCAGCCGCCATCATTCTCTGCTGTCTTTTAGTTTCCCTATATAAAGATGGAGAGATATGAACTCCCTTCTAATCCAGTATGCTTTCACCCTCCATGGCCACACATGGGCCTATGGTCTGCCCTCCACCCAGAGTGTTTGGCTGTCTTTTTACCCCCCCACCGCTGCCCTCAACCTCAGCCTCGTGAGTGAGTTTACCCTTGTTCCACTAGAAAAGCCAGTGATAAGGTATCTGAGCCTCGATGGTGATGCAGGGCTAAGAGGTACTGTATATTGAGTGTATGCACACACACACACACACACACACACACACATACACATATTCACGTACAGGAGTCTACTTTACAACCTGAGTGGGGCTGTGGGCTCAGGGGGGCGGTGGTGGTGGTGGCGGCAGCAGCGGTGGGCTTGGGGGCTGACACGTTTCTGCTAACAATCACATCACACAGAGGGACCCACATTCCAACTTCCTGATCACCCCCCTGCCTCCCCACCGCCCTGTTTCCCTGAGCTACCTCTGCAATCATCCTCCTCCCCCAATGGTTTTGGTGCAGCTACACTTTAGTGATCACAGTTTAGAGAAACACTGAATTTTTCAAGAAAATATTTACAGAAATATGAAGTGACAAAGACATTAATTTCATATAAAAACTATATTTAGTCAGTCTGATCAGGTCTGCTCAAAACAGCTCTACTAACAGATCATATTTTGGTATGATGGAGAATTAAGTGCTTAAAATTAATACAATTCTAGCACATCTGGATTTAGTTCATCTTGTCATATGAGTGAAGCACATAAGGAGTGTGTGAAGGTTTTATAATGGATGTCATGTACTCTGGTGCCCTCTAGCGATTTCTTAAAATAGTTCACAGTAACGGTTACATATTAAGCGTGTCATAGATTCGCCATTCATGCATGCGATTTATGTAGTGTTTTCTATAAGTTAATTATGAAAAAAATGCATTTGTAAACTAGGTTGTTATGTTTCCATGCATTTTATGTATTACCTTTCTGACTAGTTAAAACAGATCGTTAGTAAATTGTCTTTTATTTGTATGTTTTTATTTATGTAAGTGCATATGTCCATAATATTATTTTAATCACATGAAACTATCATTGTAATTTTTCCCTGTTGACCAAAGGAATATCTGGTTTTGCCCTAGTAACAGCTAACAAAGATTCAAATAAATAAACATAAAGTACACAAAAGACAAACTAAAACAAAAACCTTGAGGATAATTGAACACAAACAAAGTCTGGGTTACAACAGTCGTATCAAATATGCAGCGATGCGGCTGTACGTGACTATGTGCTCAAACACGATGTGTCACACACTGCATTAACCCTCAGACACCATCCTCAGATAATCAGTATATGCATATCCAAAAAAGCAACTAAACTAAACTGAACTAAAAAAAAGACAAAGACACTGACATCCACTCCACAGATGCAGACACTTAGCCACCTACAAAGCTGAGGTAATTAGCTTGGGTATCATGTGGTGTGGTCCCCTCCAGCCACGACCACATTCACAGACCCTGGGGGCCTGTGGGCCATCATGTCTCACTTCACTCAGGTCAAAACACCTTCAACTCTGACATGTTAAAATGCACAAATTATGACTCTGTCAAATGCTGAAATTATGTATTAGGTATTTCCGTTGACTCGTTTTGCATCTCTGGTATATCCAGTATTGACCTTGAATCCTGGGAAGTTATGTTCAGGCTGATAAATGGGATGAAACACATTGCATATAAAAGCCAAACGCTGCTTATCCTTAAACAGAATAAAGGTACCTCTGTCTATGGGCTTCCTTAATACTCAGTGGAGTATAATTGTAGTAGAATTGTGTGAGACATGACTGTCTGGTGTATACAAAATGGTATAATATAATGTACAAGAATGTAAATTATGTTTACTGGAAAGAGTTTTAAAAATCTTACTGAATTTGTTCAATTTAAATTGTTAAATTAAAAAAGTTCATTTAAGGTGGATGAACTGGTTCAAAAGTGTTCAAAACAGAAATATACAGTTGAAGGGAGCGCTGATCTCTGTCTGAAAGAGATAGAAAGAAAATGAATCAACACTTGACTGGGTTTTGTAAATATGTATATAAAAAAAGAAAGAAACTGTAGAACAAGTAAATACAAGTAGTTAGGAAACACAGTAATAAGGTAAAGAGACTAGTCAAGACAGTAAGAGAAAAATAGGACTGACTGTCAGAATGAAGATAGAAAAGTAGTCTTGAGTGTGGAGGAAGACCAAGGCTTCAGGAAGCACACGGTGAGGTGAAAGAAGACCACAGGGTGGCAGTATTACCCCTTCGGGGGATGCCAGCTGCTGTGACTTGTCAAAGAAGAAGATGGAGGCCGAATTCAAACGCACAAACACGCACAACTACCCAAGATGGCGCTTTGACTTCATCGTGAAGGTGTATTTGGGGGAATGCATCAAATCTATTGGCACTGGTGGAGGAAAACTACAGCTTGTGACCAAGTTGAACGTGTTTGAAATGTTTGCTGAGATTTTTTTTTTTTGCTATGATAATTACGTAATTAGCCTCCTCAGGAAGTAAAGCCGGCTCAGGCCCTTCTTGTGGATGGCCTCTGTGTTGGTGGTCCAGTCTAGATTATTATTGAGTATAACACCCAGGTACTTGTACGAGTCCACAAGATCCACATCCGTCCCACTGATGTTCCTCCTGAAGTCCACCACCATCTCCCTTGTCTTCACCACGTTGAGCTGCAGGTGGTTCTCCCCACACCACTTCACAAAGTGGTCGACCACAATGCAAATGCACAACAGTGTGTGACACATATTCAACTTGAAAAGTATTAATGGAAAAATATCACTTCTCATTTGCAGCTCTGGTCACTTTCACATGGGGAGGAATGTGCGTTACAGTGAGGATTTGGCTGGCAGTCGATTAGGTAAGACACTGAAATCAATAATATAATATTATGCTATTTTATACAAATCCATATAAGCATATAATTGAAATTGCTGTGTTTAGACCGGATAGCTAACAACAAAACTGTTTTGAGTGACTTTTTTGCCAAGGTTTTCAATACTACTGCTGTCAAATGTGTATTTTATCCATGTTAGTAACATTATTGTGTGGATGGCAATGTATAGTCCTACTTTTTTTGCTGGCTTTTTCTACTCTGCCTCTGAGAGGCCTACATTTGTGGTTTTGGGTGTAATGTCCACCCTCAGGCTGAAATGCAGAAAGTTTTATGATCCCCTTACTTTTCAATATTTAAATCTCTCCGGTACTACTCAGCCTCAGCTGTATCCAATATTAGCATGCTGAAACACTATAACAAAGATATTTAAACATGTTGGCAAATGTAGTATTAGCATAATGGCTTCTGATCCAGAAGAGTCCATGTTGGACATTCAGAAAATGACCTGCACAGTTTGGACGGGAATTGTATCGTTCTTCCAATCCTCCACTGACTATACTTCAGCCTTACCAACTGAGTCTCCAAAGGAAATGGAGGTGCTGATGGATTTTTGTACAGTCATTTGTCACATGTGTGCCAATTAAGCTCAGTAACATTGTGGACCCCAAAATATTTGCATAATCGTTCTGGTCCCCAATAGATATAAGATCTAACACAATTGTATATTCTGCTCGCTTTGACCGTGTCTGTTATGATCCTGCTCCTTCCTTTCCCCACCCACGTGCTGGTGGGATTTGTATACCAAATATTAGTGCAGTGTCAGTCCATGGAAGAAGGATTTTTTTGTGTAGGGTTTGGTCCATCATAGAAGAGGGGAACATGGTTACATCTACTGAGCCACTCTGCCTTCACGTTGTTTATGTGGACTCCCCCTTTTGTCAGGGCTTTGTACCTACACTTAACCAGTGAATGTGTGTGGGCCCCAGGATTTTCTCTTGGGATTCGCTGCACCGCGAGACAGAGGAGCGCGGTGGATGCCGACAGAGGGCTTCACCTGGGTTCATATGCTGCAACAAGTGATACTGTGCCATAATCTTCGATTTTGCTGCTTGAAGAGGTGCTTGTGCATTTATGTCCTTCCTGCAGATGGATGAGAGAGTATGAAGTAACCAGTAAGCTGTAACAGAAAGAGGAGATCCTGGAAATATGATATCAATTTACATAGACAGAATGACCTGTGGTGTGACCAAAGTTGCTGTCATGTGCCCAGTGCCAGTCAACACAAAGGAAGGATGCTTGTGTGTGTGGTTGTATTTGTATATATTGTAACTTTTGCAGTTCCTCTGTATATTTAGAGCCGCATGCATCTATGAGTTTGAATCCCTTTTGGCATGTCTTCTGGTGCGTGCGTCCATCTGTGTTTGTGGCGAGCCTTCCTTCTAATCTGCCAGCCGGCGGTCGTGTATGAAGTGCCACTGATGGCGGAGGCTATTAGGCCTGTGAAGGGAGAGTTGCTGTCTTCTCCTATTCCCCGCAGCTCGTTTAAACTTCCAGCCAATGGTTGAGATTAAACGTCGTCTCTCAGAAGGAAGGATTCTGCGGCTCGATGTGGGCTCTGTTTAAGAAACTCAAATGAGTGAAAAGCATGTAAAGAGCCCATTTAGCGTAAGACAACGGAACAGCAGTGGGTTTGCATGTTCAAACAATGGAACATGCCTCACACGACATACTGTACCACACATGTGGCCTATTTTTTGAACATCTGGCAGTCTGTTTAGGGCTTGCACATGTCAGGTGAACATGCTGAAAAAGTTTAAGCAAAATGAATGAGGAGATAAATTACATTATCTCTAAATCATTTCCGTTGTCAGTCATTTTTGCTGAAAAACTTTTTGCTAATCGTCTTTTTTGTAGTTTTGATCATCATTGGTTCATTGCACCGAATGGAGGAAAGGCAAATAGGTCATTATCTACACATATCATGGATCCATAACAAGTGAGGAACCTCAGGAAACATCTTGGAATTTTAGAAAGCTTTACTAATTACACGAAGGCACATACTGCATATCCTCCTGAAGAATACATCATTTTCAGTCAACAAAACGAACTTCACCAGTGTTGAATATACAGGACAATTAACGATGTAGGGCATTCTTTTGCTGTTTTTAAAAAAAACATATTTGACATTTTGAATCGATTCATGAGTAGCATTCATGTTTTGCTGTGGTAAGTGAGACAGGCCTGGGACAGAGGACCGATGAGCAATTATGAGCAAGTAATTCCAAGTTTGAGTATAGATGACATCACGTGGCACAGCTGAATGAACATTACCCGCCACTTTTTTTGTAATATGATACATACAACAGATTCCAGTACTATCATGTACTTGAGCGAGCCACAACACACCTCGTCAGCTGCAGGGCAGCTCACTATGACGGAGGAGAATTGGAGCCGACAGCAACAGAACGTTTCATTGACTGACAGGCAGGTCCGTCAGAGCGTCAGACGCCTCCGAACGATGTAACTTTAGCCTCAGATATGATATTTTGAGCTGCGCCTTTTCACAACACCAAAGTCCAACATACTCCTCCTGGGCTTGTTCCTTTTTAAAACCAACGATCACAGCGGCCCAAAATCAGGCTTTCATTCCACAACTTCTGTGGAAGCCTCGACTTCCATTACCACCCTCTGTTTGATGTTGTTTTTGTCCCAGCACACAGGCTTCTCACTCGCTCTCTTTTTTTTTTCTTCAGGCAACACTTCACATAGCCCCACACTGAACACCTTGAATCTCATACATCTCAAAGGTTCTACACTATCAGATGTCATTGTCTACTTTTCATGTTTTGGAAAGGCCTTATCTAAAAATAAACCACATGTCAATTGTGGCTATTTCTACAGAATCAATTGCAGGGCCCTTGAAAACTAAAAAATTTAATTATTTTTTTTAAAAACAAAATTCTCACCAGATGAATTTCTGAATCACAGTTCAGAGCCGTAACAACAATTTCCATCACAATAATAAATGCAGTAATATTTGCAACAGCAATAATGTTGAGTATATCAACAACTTTAATAACAGACGTGTTGAGGTGAGATCTGACATGAATATCTTGAGATTGGCTTGTAGATACATTAGTGAGGTTGACCCAGTAACTTTTTTTTTCTCCTTTTGCTAATCATTTTTCAAGTAATATCAACTTTTTGATAAGCATTTAGCAGTTGCACATTAGAACATTACATGTCAGTGGTGAAGCTCTGTTCCTACGACCTTCCACTGGTTCATTGTAAGATGATCCTGACTTTTGGTCATTTATAAAAGAACACAAAGAGAAAAACAATCTAAATTAGGCACAGGCACATCAAAGTGACATTTTCTGACCCAGTTTGATCCAGTTTAAATCTAGAAAAAACTTGTTTTCACAGATGTTTGTAGTAGTGTTCTTTGGACACTAGAGTGCGCTGACACACTATGAAAAGATAAGCCAGTGGGCGTGAAAACTTCTAATCTTCAAGTAGGCTGAAATACAAATTACATGCAAAGGAAAGCTAACACACCAGAACTAATAACACGATCACACTTTGTGTACATTTTTTCTTCTTTTGGTCACTATCGTTATCCCCTTTTTCTCTAGCATCTCTCGATGAGCATAATTGCACATTTGTTTCATAGTCGAGTCCACTGCCAGCCCTTTTGAGATGCATGAAAAGGACCCCAAGATGGTAATCTTTACTTGGAGCCACCAAGATGGAAACAGGAAATATTTGGAATTGTTGTTTTTTATGTTAAAGCTGTTCATCCAGACAGATAACCAACGTGTGCACAAGTTCATGTTTGTAGGCTATAGTAAATAAACCCATAAATTGTGGTAAAGTTTAGTGTGCAACCCAAAATTATCTGAGGTTTTGTTTAACATAAAAGTATCCCTCAGAGCAATGTTGATTTTTTTTTTTTTTTCTAGTCAAGCAATCTAATCATTTTGGGAAAAGTCCAGTGGGACCATTTATTTTGTGAAATTGAATCAGATAACACACTGTGCATAGATGCAATTATTATTTTTTTTTTACAATGAAAAGTGTGCATTCATTTTTTTTGGTCCACTTCCAATCATGAGCATACGCACACAAATGCATTTGAAAGGGTGTGTGTGTATGTGAGAGAACAGGAATCTGGTTCTTAACTAACAAATGCAATTATAGCCAACACCCTTTCTTTCTTTAGTTTGTGTGTGAATTTAAAGCGCAAATAATCCACCGGCAATAGCATAAGCATGCCTTTCTGGCGAGGTGACAACATGATAATTACGTGAACACATTATGTGAATACATTGCTAACAGACTGCCAGTGCTCATAAAAAAGAGGACTGACACACCCACAGAGTAAATCACATTCAGAAAATAAAAACCTTAGTGCTATAGGTGTCACCCAACAATGGAAAAGTATTAAAGATCGTCTTAATCAGCGGTTACAAGGTGCTGTAGCTTGGTCAAGTCAGGTTGATTAATCAAAACACAAATCTAAAAATATTAAGATAATAACTTTCTCACACACGCACACAACAGACACACCTACTACCTTGTACTCAGCAACATCTCAGATTTGTGGAATGCAGCTTGATGCAGAAAACCTCAATGACATTAACCTTTAGATGCAAGTTGCACGATGTTTACTGTAAACAGCTGTTTATATATTACTTTCTTTTCTGTTGAAGTAAAACTTTGTTTTCCTCCGGTGTCATTTTAGAGATTTTATATTTTGACCTAAGACCTGCATATGAAACATTTATACATTGAGAACCAGGTCTAAAACTTTTTGAAGAATGATAGTTTATTTATTTATTTATTTTTACACGAAATAATTTAGGAATTATACATGGATTTCATCCTCAGAGTTTGCCTAGTTCTATTCCATAAGTGTCAGAATCCTATGAAAGAAAGAAGTTCAGCCAATAGCTATACTATCTATCGTTAATAAGGAGAGATTGTAAAGTTAGACGTTTTTTCCCCACGCTTGTTTATGATTTCCTGCCACTGGAGGGCGCAACTGACCCGTGACCTGAAGCCAGTTGGATTACCTGTTAGAGCGCATTTAAAGTCCACTCTGTTTGACTAACAGGCCAAATGCAGGAAGCACTGACAGCCATCACCAAAACGTGTAATGAGCTGAGGCTGCAGACTTTTGATGTGAGAAACGCAATATTTTATTTCTACTGGGAAACTTATATAGGCTCCAACTGAGTGGTGAACAGAGTGAAAACTGTGAAGCCTCAAATACTCAAACACAAAAACAGATCTGTAGCAACCATAACAAACACAGTCTGCGCACATGAATTTATTATAAATGGTTCCGAGCTCAAGATCTGCTGTTTTCTTGGTCGTATTATAATTTCTTACATTGTGAATGTATGGCAGTGTGTAAAGCTTTTGTTTGGACAATATGACAATAGACACACGTTTGTATATTGTTCTTAATGCCTTAATGGCGTCATTGAGCTTCTGATTCTTTTGTCTTCGTTTGAATATGATTTTCAGGGCTTTGGGTCATAACGTCTTCCTGTAATACCTGTGGCTCGCCCTCCGGGATCAGGCTATTAAGCGCGCGGCCATGCTTGTTTTAATTTGAATATGTTTGCAGGGTATGTTTGCATCTGACGCTGGATGGAGCGGAGTCATTACTCACTTAGGCTATTTATTATCTTTTTGGAGCACGTGAAGCTGATTTCCAGTGGCTGTGTGGTCGTGTCCTTATTGTTCACCCCTTCAGTGAGTTGTCACCGATGAGTTTGTCGACGTTGGTTTGCGTGCGGTTAATGAACCGGCGTCGTAACCGCTTGGGGGCGTCCTGTCTGGGTGCGATTACAGACGCATTGTCGCCTTCCGTGCAATAAAGTGCGAGATATGCCCGTCGAAGTCGCCAGGTGAGCAATAAGACAGACCAATTGAGACAGCTTATATCGTGTTTACGCCTATTCGCCAGCGCCAGGCCTGCTACACATTAACCAGCCAACATACAAATAAAGATATGGTGTTGATAAAGCCATGACTCGAGGTGCAGCAGAGGGAGGAGGGCGATCGAGGGGATGTCGCGGCCTCTCCGGGTTGCGCTCTGGTCTCTGGGGAGAAACGCCTCTTCAGTGGGTGATGAAGGCTCACCAGCAGTGTCGGATTCATTTGCGTCTTCTCGTCAGATCACGTCTGTGGGGAAAAGAAACTTTTAAACCATCCTATATGCTGATGCGTCACGGGACACTTTGGTGATTCACAATCACTGACGGTCAGATTGCGTCATGTAGCCTGCGTAGTTTACATTTGAAATTTCAGGATCTTGAAGATGCTACAATCTTCCCCGTCCGTTGTCCTCACGCAAACTTTGAAAACTTTAACTCGCGTTATGAGGGGTGTCCTGCTTTTCACCTGGCGCCAAAGAGACCAATAATAATAATAATAATAATGATAGTAATGATAATGGTGACGTTCAGTTACGTGGTGAGTGGCCTCTTGCCCAGGTCGGAATCCCAGGTATGGCCTCTAGGGTCTTTGGGAGACAGATATCTCCGCATGAGTTCACTGATGTGGAGTATAGGCCCAAGTGGACCAAAAAAAAACTTGTCTCACCTCCTACAGGCAAGCAGAAGCTGTATGCTGGTTATTTTACTTTTTAAAATTACAATTTAAGAAGGTTGTCCCCTTCAGTGCCAGCCTTAAATATACCCTCTTAAATGTATAAAGGCGACACTGCTTTCAGAATTAATACCCATCCTATAATGGGATCAAGAGGGACTCGCACACTATGAAATGGCATTTCAATATTTTATTGAAACTTTCAAGAACACGATGTTGATGTTGTAAACTAGACATAACTCCAATACAACGTAACCCCACTGACAATTGTAAGAAACACAAAAGAAACCTTCATACTTCTTTCGATTATGCGGCACTTTTTTACGATCAGGTTCGTAAAGTATTTTAATAGCAGAAAAAATAGTCCACTTTTGTCACACTTCTTCAACGAGACATCTTTTGCTCTTCTAAAAAACAAAAACAAAAACAAAAAAACCCAACAGAGAATAATATTTTTTCAAGCCATCGGTGCAGTGCGTTGTCTTCCATTCGATTTAAACAGTAGCACTTCACACACGGGGGACAACAAGTGAAAATACAATGGCACATGAGTGTGAGTAACTATCAGTGGATATTTTTGGGGGGAGGAATGAAGTCCATATTTTTTTAAGAGGGGTATAAATGCAAATGGCAACAAAAGGATAATAGCCCACAAAACTATCTTTACACAGGTATATCGACAATAAATTAAGAACAGGTCCCTAGAAACAGACTACTCAGTTGTATTTACACGCAATAACAATATGAAATAATTACATAAATATTTTATATATCCCTATGTACACCTATAATCAATACTACCTTTCGTTTTTTGTTCATATTTAAATTTTTGCTTCCCTTTGCCTGTTGGACATTTGGACTAAATTACGCATGCTTGGGCCATGGTTTTTGTCCCCGAGCACCAGTGGATGTCAATAGGCCTATTCTGATTTTTAAAATAGCATGGAGAAAAACAAATTTGTTTTTAAAAAAAAAGTTAAGATAACCTAATTAAAGTGAGTGTGTTAATTATATTCAAAACAGAACATTTTCCATCTTTCCGGTTTCAGCTTTTAGAGTTAAAATAACATTCCTCGGATGGTTTTGAAGGGGTCATGCAACATTTGGCCAATCTTATCAATAGTGTACAACAAAATACAGCAGTCTCTCAAAAGGTAGATTAAACGGTAGTGAGTTCAAATAAGTCAAACCGATTCAGAGTGCATATTAAAACACAGTTCTCCTCGTGTACATTAAAGTCAAAGGAGACAGGACACAGCAGCAACTTCTCCCAAATCCGTAAGTCACACCCATGCCAACATTTTTTTTCAGTTTCAATACTTGTTCGGTATTCAAATGACAGGATAAAAGTGTTGTTTAATTTAACAAATGAAGAACAAAAAAGAAAGAGAAAAGGGAAAAACATACATATCAGATGTGTATTAACCAAAGTGCATTTCAGAAACTAAAACGTCCAACAGTTCGTGTTTTGTTTTTTTGTTTGTATTTTTTTAAGTTTTCTTTTTTAACCCGCATGGAGCGTCTCCCTACTGTTAATGTCTTCTTCGCCGTCAACACGTTTCACTTTTCATGACAACAAAGAAACGAGAAGCAGGTGGCGTGTTTAAGAAAAATAAACTAGGGAGACCCGCTCCGTGGCCTGTCCGGGTTTGAGTCGAGTCCACTGACCAGGCGCTGGATGCTTTGAAGCTCGTTGGCGGCGTCTTTCTCCGCGCAAGTCTTTGGGGACATGGAGACCGATCCGGAGGATATGGTGGACGAGTGACTGGTCACCTCCGATGTGGAATCCAGGGTGACGGCGGACACCGGGCTGGCTGGCACGATGCCGTCCCCTTTCATCTCGCTCCCGCCGCCGGCCATGGAGGACATGGCGGTGGTGAGCAGAGTGCTGTCCGGTACCGTCATGGGGAGGGAGTAAGGGCTGTACCTGAGTCGGGGGCGCACCGCGTTCAGGAAGGGGTGTCGGTGCACCGAGGAGGACGCGGCGGACGAGGCTGCCGCTGCTGCCGCCATGTACGTGTAAGGGTAGGGAAACAGACTGCCAAACGGAGACATGGCGATGCCCTGCAGAGAAATGAAGAAGCTGTGAGCCACGGGGCTGGCGTTACAGACATCTAATACTGTCAAACACTTCCAACACTATGTCAACTGTAGAGACAGGCGAAGGGGAAAATGGAGTTGTTATGTTTGACGATCGATGGTTTTAAAAGACTCCTGCATCATCGAACATATGCGTAACGCTTCAAAGTGATTCGCTTTTTTTTTTGCACTTTACTGTTCCCAGTAAAAAACAACAACAATGTCATACATTATAACGCTTGTAAGGCGTCGTTTGAAAGCCAGTGGCAATCTGTCACACTCAGCTAAAGGACAACAAACCCCGGTCCAAAACGCACATGTAGGCACTGGACTCTCGTTCCCTTCAATGCTTTCATTCACACACTTCTTTCGCTTCAAATCTGGTAACAGAACTCGTCTGCAGCAAAAGCTCACCCAGCGTGTAAACGGCTTTGGTGCTCGTTCAAGAATTCCTTAAAATCTTTCTGCTGCAATCTGACTAGATGAGCTGCTACTGTAAAGACTCGTTCTTTGACAATTAATGGGAAAAAACGCATTCGCCGTCGTTTAAAACCTAATGTCGTTTCCCTCTTAGAGCTAACGAGGCAGTTAAACGCTCGTCGTTGTGGCTCCATAACACACTTAATGAGTTCATATCAAGAAGTTTGCTTTGCATCCCCAGCAGCTGCAAGGTGCTCTCTGTCTCTCCAAGTCTCCTTAACGAATGTAAGTGAGGATAATATCACAACCGATGTCAAAGTAAGAAAAAAGTAATAGCTAGTGATATAAGACAAACGCCTCTAATAGCATAATCAGCCCAAAATGTAGTTGCCCTTACTCTGAAGACTAGCCTATTTGGCAATAAAACAAAATAAACAAACGCGCGCAAAAACGCACACGCGCAAACACACACACAAACACTCTCACTCAGCCTTTCTCACACTTATGTGTTTTTCTCACGCACATAATTATGATGAGGAGGAGCATTAAAGGCATTTCTCTATCGTACGTATTCAATCTGGCACATAGCCCAGGCCTCCAAGGCCTATAATCTGCTGTAATAAGTACAGTAAGACAACACTGTGCTTTACGCAATGCTGCGAGGAGGCAATAACCCACGACAACAGGTTTTACCTGTGATGCCAAGACATGTTGCTGCAGATGGAAAGGCAGGCCTGGCGCTCCCGTCAAGCTTTGCTGCGATGATGCCATGCTAGTCGTGTCCATGGTGCTCACCCCTCCCGATGACACAGCTGCCAATAGTGGCCCCATGCCCGCGGCCATGTTTGAGAATGCACCTCCCATGTTGAACTGACTGGGGTGCAAGAGAAACGGATGCGCGCTCCCCAAGTGATTGAAAAACTGTTGTCCTGTCAGACCTGTTGGAAATCCAAAATTATGCAAGTGGCTGTGGCCTATGTGCGAGCTGTCGGTCTGAACAGTCAGAGGCATGAAGCTGTCCTTGCTTATCGACCTGCACTCGTCCGTTTTGGGCTGGTCCAGGCTCGGGCTCTTGAGGTCTTCTCCAGAGCGGGTTGTACTGGAGATGACGGTGATGGGGCTCTGCCGCGAGTCCGCCTGACTTTTCTCAGTCCTTGGGCCGCTGTCGCGGATCCTGCTGGCAGAGTCACTGTTAATGAAGGGGTGCCCTTTAGCTGGGCTCGCCTCGTGATCCTTCCCGTCTTCCGTAGTCGTGGAAATCTTGCTGGAGTCCGGACCGTCTTTGATGTGTCCATCTTTGCTCTCATCGTCGCTGTCCTCATCGCTGTCGCAGAAATCTGCACAAGTAGGGGGATCAGAACATTAGTTAGCTTTCTGCAAACTGGTGAACCGTGGAAAGTAAAAACTCTCAATATCAGCAATGCTGCAGTTGGCTGCCACAGGTGGAATAAGAACCTACAGGACAATAATTTAGGAGCCCACACTGGTGATCAGTATGTGAAACTGGGTCAGTTCAGCAGTAAAACCTCTCTAGTGTCTATTTTATATTGTTTCCAGTAACATTTGGATGCCCACTGCAACTATAATAAATTGCCGTATTTTTATGCAGATAAACTGAAAATGATTTATAGCAGACTGATGCAGGATTGCCTCTGGACAGATAATTGTCTCATCACTTAGTGACCATATTTTATTTCTCGTGCTTTTACATCCACTCTCAATAAGCAATTTCCCCACTGAATAAGAGCGATCAGCATTCAAAGTTGTTCACTGACTGCAGCTACTTTACATTCATAAAATCCACTCTTATTCTACACATTACATGCGTAGCTCGTAAAAAAATTCTTGCAGCACATAGAAGTTTTTACGACCTTACACACGAGTCGTGTGATTGTCGGGACTACCAGCCTACCTTTCAGGTGTGGGGGGCCCACGGTAGACACGGCAGGGGATGAGGCCTGGCCGAAGCACTTAAAGGCAGCCTGCTCTCCGGAGGAGTCGTCTGAAGCGCCGTTCTCTTTTTTCTGCTGCTCCTCGTATGAGCGCATGGATTGCAGAGCCAGCTGTTTCCTGCGCAGGAGTGCTCAGGTTATTACGGGAGGTGGTCACAGCTCGTGGGTCAGAAACAATATCTGCAGCAAGATGAACGCTATGGAAGCTTTTTTTATTAGGCCGGAAAGCTGAAGTGATGAAGCCCCAGACTGAATCACCTATACGGCAGGTGTAAATACGAAATCGTATGGTGCCCCTGCTTTAGCAGTCCCATCTATCTTCACCTAAGTCTTGGCATATCACACTACCCATTTCATTGAATTTTTAAAAGGTTAAAGTTTCGACCAAACGTTTAATTCAAAAGTATTAATTAGTAAATTAGTACGTGCAAATAGTTTGTCTTCCATACCATAACACTCCAGAATTACAGTGGCTTCCAGCCTATTAAGGTATTTGATTAGAAACTGTGAAGAGCCAGACTCCCTGCGGGTTAATGTGGAGACTGTGACGCGGGTTTAATCCACTGAGATTTGTCTGCACGTATTAAGACATCTGACGTTATTTTTTCTTTCTTCAAGCCACTTTCTCCCCCCCGTGTCTTACCTCTTTTCCCGTCTCCCGTTGCCCGTGTCACGGAATCCTTTGGCAAATGGATTGTGGTCAATTTTCAGCTGGGTTATCTGAAACAATAAAAAAATTACGTGTGAACACTGACAGCTCGAAATGTCGCTTCACCTGTACGCTGTTCCTGTTCAGTGCGTTTTTTTTTCACAGTTACGGGTTAAGGCCCCAAAGCTGGAGCTAATTTCTGCAAGTTTACACAATACATCGGTGTTTTTGTCTCAACAGGCCAAAGCTGCTACAGTAACATGGTTTATTACAAATAAAGCACACATAACACAAAACTCCCAGGCGCGCACACAGAGCACACATCTTGGCACGTTTTTCCATTAGAGTGAAATATTCTGGGGTTTTTTTCCTTTCTATAAACTTCTGCAAAACTTTACTCCCACACCACTTCCTCTCCATCTCCGGCAGTTTTACCACTGCACATGAGAGGAGGGGGGTGGTGGTGGTGGGGTGCCATAGTTTCTCAGCTATATCAAAGAGCCAAGGAGATGATTTTCATTATTTTTATGTCTAACAGAGAATAAAATGTTACCATGCAACACAGGCTGACACAACCAAAACGCAATACCCTCCCTTTTTTCTTTCTCCATTCAACCGCACAGTGTTGCCCCTCTTCTTTTTCTCATTTCTCAACCCCCCCAACCCCTTTAGCTTTGCACGCACGCCCGCGCACGCACACACACACACACACACACACACACACACACACACACACACACACACACACACACACACACACACACACACACACACACTCACGCGCATGCACAGAGGGCGAGCGAGCGAGCGAGTCTGGGTCTGTGCCAAATCCTTTCCACGTGATTAAATAAAAAGGAGGATAACCTGTATAACATTCCGCAGAATTATTAATTTCCTACCACAGGCTGGTGAATATGGCACTTACTCGCAACATCATCGCCCGCCCTCCCCTCCCCCCCATTAAGATACTGCGCTCTCACTGGCTCATACAAATATGACATCGTTCATATTTTATGACAACAAAATGGTGCAGAGCATGGAAGACACGGAGGGAAGCGAGTCTGACAGGGCAGGCGACACGTAAAGCTCTTTTTTTTCTTAGAAAACAATTAATATTCAGCAGGTAACGTTAAGCCCCTGTGGGCAATAATTGCGCTTACCTTGTCGTTTTGATAAGCAGTCACCGCAATGAAATCCGTTTCAGGAAAAACATAAGTCCTGAAGGTACTGTACGGGAGTTTGAGAATATCGTTGGCCCTCACAATGTGAAACCGAGGCTGATATTTGTGCATCGAGTTAAGAATGGTCTGCAACACACAACCACCACAAAAGGAGAATAAGCAAAAAAAAAAGTTAAAGTAATATTCAAATTAAACTGACATTGTGTTATAAAATACACCTTTACATACACATTTTCTTAAAGTAAAATTAGAAATCAGAAGTAACATCATTAGGAGGAATTAAAATTAATAAATAATTCTATACTGTAAAAATGTAAATATTTTGAAATAAACATCCAGGGATGTCTGTATACACAGAGACTTGGTTTATAATATTTGTACATATGCAATTATATTAAACGACTATCGCACTGTAATGACATCTGTAAAAAAAATTTTAAACTGTAATGGTTAATTGAATTCTCTGGGCTAGGTCTCATGGGACTTCCTATGCTACAGAAAAATATCACAAATAAAAGCATCAAAATTATCTCGTGCAACGGTACTAAAAGGGTAAGTTGATAAATAGGAAAATTGACATACATTAGTTGAACTTACAAATCCATGCTTGTCGGAGATGTTGTTTGTCAGCTTGAGTTTGTGAAAATTGACGACTTTTGACATCCACTGTTCACCAGTAGCCGGACTGTCCGGGTGAATGTACATCCTCTTTGGCATTTCGGGGTCGGCCTTCCCAGCCACCATCCAGCGGGAGTTGTGAAACTTGTACCTGCAGTCGTCGGCTGCAACTATGTCCATCAAGAGAATATATTTGGCTTTCTTGTCCAGCCCGGTGCATCTCACTTTGAACGGGGGAAACATCCGCCTGTGACAAAAACGGAGGGGGAACAAATGATGAGCATCGCTGTGGCAAACAGAGCAGAAAATATGCTACAGTAAAAGCAAAGGACTGCCTTTTAAACATGACATAAATATATTTTTCATATGAATAAGAAATTAAAGCGTCAGCTTGATCAGTTCAGTGATAAAGCCCATAGCCTGCTCTCAATGTATCTGCTAATGAAAGGTCCACCGAAAAAGTGTGTATATGCACTGTCCCGTGAAAAGAGTAAACTGTAGAAATGTGCTCTTTCTCTATGTCCCCAGTTGGGACAATATAAGACGACATGTTAAGGCTGTCTTGATTTTTTTTTTTTTTTTTTAAATCTCAAAAAGGCCTAAACACACACGCACTGACACAGCAGCCATCTTTGTGTAGCCATACTGTCACTGTGGTGATGACGAAAATAATTTAGACACACACACACACACACACACACACACACACACACACAGGCTGACATTTCAGTGGAAGCTGTTTCAACGTAAAGTTTTTGTCAAATGAAAATTAACAATGGGATTAAACAAAGTTTTTTTTAAAAAAAGAATCAATCAAGTCGTCAATAATATCAGTAAAATTCGTATAGCCTTGATCCACAAAGTTTAAAGCTACTGTAATTTGTATTAATAATGCGGCAGCTACAGATTTATCATCCCATTTTATCTTGCAATATAATGTTAGCGCCAACAACTGGTTTCCCATCATTACAGACGTGTTTGTGGAAAGTTTACCACAGACCTCTAAGTTTACATGCTGTGTGAACACACAGGAACTCACAGCTTGCTTCGCCTTTTCCCCCATCAATAAAAATATATAGATATATCTGTTTTTTGGAGTATGCTTTTATTATGAAGCTCAAAGTACTGTGTAACTGTGGGCCAGTTATGCTGTTGTACGTTTGAGTCATTCAAAGGAAACCAAGGTTCGAGGGCGTTACATGAAATAAAGATGTTATCCAGAGATATATCTAACTCCAAGTGGCACGTGTATAAATAAATATCTATACACATGTAGGTTAAATAACATATCCCTCTATTAGTTATCGAGGTGTAATATATTCTTAGGATGAGCACAGAAAAATGTAGTTCACCTTCCGGATTTTGTGATCACCATCTCAGTGCCTTTCTTGTGGAAGAGCTCCCAAAGCTCCTTGGCTTCCAGGTGAACTTTAGGATCGTCCTCCACCTCCTCTTCGGGCTCCAGGGTCTTGAGAGGCCTGAGGTGGGCGGCCGCAGCTTGATGCCCCAGCGAAGAGAAGTGGAGACCGGTCTCCGCGGCTCCCATCAGCTGGTCCATGATCGGCTTTCCCAGGGCACCCGGCAGAGAGAGGGAGCCGCTGGGAGGCAGAGCGAGGGCCGGGAAGAAAGGAGGCTGGTGACCCAGCATTGCACTCATGGCAAATTCCGGACCCCGGTGAGGTATAAACGGATGATATGCCATACTTGATCCTTGTATGACTGGATCTCTCATCAGGAAGTTCATCCAAGTGCAGGCAACAAATGTAGACGACTGGTTGGATGTCAATTAATATTTCTAACAACAGTGACGCTTGCGTACGGAGAGGAGCAAGTGAAGACAAAATAAAAAAGGAGAGGATGAAAAAATAAATCTGAAGTTGGAAAGCTTCGGGAATTCCTCCTTCAACTCTGCAGAAATAGGCGTCCGCTTTTTTTTCACAAGTTGCTGGGAAATCTCTTCAGTCCTTTCCTGAATTTTGATCAAAACTCTGCGAAAATGTTCTCCATTAATCTTCGGGAGTTCTGCGAGACCGATTTTCTTCAGAGGCGGACGCGCACCGGACACCTCTCCGTGTCTCGCTGGCTTGCGCACATTAGTCGAATTAAACCAACTCGGGTGAGTCACTTAATTGACTGCAGCGCATTCTTTCTCCTCTGCCGCTGTTTACAACATCGGCATTCCTGTTAAAATGCGTTCCCTCTTATTGGCTTCAGTCCTGCAGCGAGGGCGACGTGTTGAAATATTTCGATAGCGCCGAATAATCCCCCTGCCTTTACTTGCTCCGGACATGCACCCTCACACGCACACACACGCGTTATTCCTCCTCTCCCTTTCGCGCACACACACATTTCAGAGAAAAGACGTGTGCAGAGAGAAGGAGTCCGCTGACGGCCAGAGCGAGAGAGCGAGCGAGAGAGAGAGAGAGAGAGAGAGGTGGTAAGGTCCCAGCTCCGTGATTTTCCTAGCGCCTCTGTGGCCCATAGGGCTTCATACTGTATGGATGTGCCGCATGTTACGAGCAGCAGCGCTCCGTTTGATTGGCTCTTTGACGCTTTCGGACCAATTGTGTGGCTGCGTAGGCGTGGTTTTAACAGGTCGGGTGGAGGGGACAAGACTTGAGACTTATAAAAAGGTGTTTGGAAACTCAAAAAGGGCTTTGCCATGAAACGCCACCCTGCCCGAGTCAGTGTTGTGTGAATACGTCAACATCGTTAGAGAAGTTGCGCTCTCGGTTCGGTCTGTGAGCCCCAGCGAGGGAGGAGGAGGGGGGGAGGGAGAGAACAGACGAGCCGCGCCGGGGAACCGGCTCGCTTTGACGGCGCTCGCCGGGCTGTTGACTTCCTCCTCGCTCCCGCAGCACAGTCGCGTTGTCATACTTTCAATGTTTCTTTTAATCCATTCATCATTTTATGTGCTTCGTGATTTAACAGTAGGCCTATTCAACTCGCGGTCCGTTGATTTTTTTCCTCCTTTTTAACAGAGATTTTAACGACCTCGAAAAATACAGCCGAGTTGGCAACATTTCCTGTAACATCCTCCTCTTGAATTCATAGCTCAGGGAAATCTGACCGGATGACGGGATGAGGCGCTCGTTGTCATGTTAATAACAGTGTTATGACGCCGCTGAAATGCTCAATAACTGTTTATTATGATAGGCGATTAACAGCTTATTGGTTTATTGAATTTCTTTCAGAATGCCCATGTATGTAATATGCAGCTATTTATTTATTTTCCTCTATTGTCAGCATGGATGCTTAGGCGCATACGCTGTCACTTTTTCTCTCTAGCATTTGGACTTGGACAGTCCGTGTCGGTGAAGTCTGCCGTGAATACTGTGTTGATGAAAAATTAAAAAAGAAAAAACAACAACCCTTTTTTGGAAAACTGTCAAATTCAGCTGTACAGTGGATAGTTTTCATTTCAACTTGAGAATAAAAAAAAGATCTAATCGACTTGCATTAAAACTTGATCATCACACATTACAAGTTTGCAAGCAGCATGGTAGAGTCTGTACGTGGATGTGTTCACTGGGGCTTTTTCGTTATCAATTTTGTATCGAAACGTCTATGTTTTGAATCAGCTAGATAAATATAGCACGCTTTCCCGGCACAACTGCCTCTGGGAAACAATTCAATTTTAGTCCCAGTCTACAAAGTGACAGTTGCACAGGCTGCGCCAAGTAGGTGTTTTTGATAATACAAGGCTGTTTTTTTTCTTTTTTTAAATTCTGCCTCAGCAAGCGTTTTCACTTTTGTAAAGTCGACTACAGTTGTTATCCTCGGCGTTCTTATTTCTCTTTATAATACTGAGAGCTTTGTGGGTCTGGGCTACAATCAGTCGCATAATGATCGTAGTTAAACTTTGAATATGCGGCCAGGGTACTGAAGAGGAGTGCGCAATGAATCACTGTTGGGTGGAAGAATATTGTTTCACTACAAACCGTCTGAAAAAGACGTGCACCCGAGACAAAGCCAGGAAAGTGCTCCGTTTTAAAACGGTATTTAACCACAAATTCACAAGTAAACTAGAGAGACAGTGGCCAGTCAGCCACCTTGGATAAACATTGACCATCAATTCTCAGTCAATTGTCTGTCTCCTTCGGTCCAGGCTGGGGCCAAAACGTGGTGCATCTCAAAGTCCTTGAGGGCGTCTATGCATGCAGAGCGAGTTCTCACAAAAAAACAACAGGGGCCTGTGCTGAATCATGATAAATTTCTAAGTCCAATATTTTGCATCACTTTCTCTCCAGTGCTATCTGTTCTTGTGGCATTTGTTATGTAAAAAGGTGTGATGTACTCTTTGCACGCTGTTTGTGGAAGCCTTGCATCAGATCTCGTTTTGAAGCTTGCATCATCAAATATGTGAATGCCTGAGGGCTGGTATTGGGAGCCACTGGGAGCATGAACTTCAACTGACTTCTTATGCTTGCACATATTATGGGAAAGCACTGCTGACATGTTATGCAGGTTTTGTTAATTGCAGCTCAATTGTGGTCTGTTCTGATGTGAGTTTAATGTGTCATTGCGCCTTTTTCATCTCAGATCTGGCTAGATGACAACGGTTTGTCTAACAAAACTGCCTTTGTGACACCTGTTTGAGTGTAAAGTGGAGTCATTTGCATGCATATAGCCTCCACCATGTACCTGAAGGGAGATAGGATATTTGGTTTACGCGTTGCGTGTTATTGCTATAGAAACAACAAATGTGATAGCTGCTGGTGATAAGCCACAGCCACATCTAAATGAAGTCAAATCACACATAGCAGCTAAAGCCGCTAGCTAAACCTTTACACGTGTAAGCCCCCAAAATGAAGGTGCTTTTTTCCACCAGCCTTACATGGGGCCCTTCCATCCTTCTCTTTGTGCAAGTGAGGTCAGGTCTGTGTCAATTATCTGGGGCTTATTCTTCTTTAAACACTCGCCCCCATTAGCAGCACATTTCAATTTAGCGGAAGGTGTCATCAAATAGGAAGCAGTGTTGACACGGTGGGCAGCCTCTCAGTCTCTTTGGCCAAGCTGGCTTCATTAGCTAAGCAAGTAGAGAATGGTCAATACACTATATAAACTTTTACAGGGTTAGGGCTCTCAGGGACTCGAAGAGGCTATAAAAAGGGCCTGAGCTGACACTACTGATTGATGAAGCCAACTTTGTCAGCGCTTCCCTTTTATACATCTACAGAGATCGTGCATATCAAAATCAAAAGGGGCAGTATATTTGACTGGACAGGCTCTAAAATTTCTCACTCCACGTGGGTGGATGGCTTCTGACAGTGCGGGGGGTGGTGGTGGTGGTGGTGGTGGTGGGTCTTGTGTTTTAAACCTGTCCAATATGTAAAACTGTCCTGCAGGAACAGTCCCATACAGTTTAGAGGAGTTTGACTCGAAGAATGTTCTACAAAGAAGACATTAGCATTTCAGTGGGAAAGCAGCTCCTTTCACATAGTTTTGAAGTAACATTAATTCCTTATTGTCTGCTTTTATCGAATATTCTTATTATTATTTACCCCCCTTTGGTACCCATCCAATACTATCAATGACAAAAAACTGTATTAAGGTCATGGGTTATGAAACCTCAGTGCCCTTAATATGCACAACAGCTACACTGTGTAGGTTCATTAAGCAAAGCTTCAAAGACATTCCTGGAATTGATCATGGAGCTGCAAGTGATGTAATGTATGCTGTCCTGTTTATTTGCAGATTGTTAATGATAAGCAAGGACAGACTTGGTGGCACCGCTCCTGAATGGAGGAGATTGTCTGGTGGGGAGTCATCAGCCCTAACACGACATGATAGGGAAAGGAAACATCACAAGATTAGTATATTCAACTACTATAATGACTCCAAACTTCATTACGGACATTTCGACATGAAGTGAAGGGGGGAGATGTTCAATTGACAACGTAATGACTTTCTAAATGCAAACCATTTACCTCAAAGATTTAGGTGGGGCCAAAATTGATCCATTGAGGCTATATTGCCCCAAAAGGGTGCAGCTTGTAAAATGCACTTCTCAGAATCACAACACACATGTTTTAGTCAATTGGTTTGAGGAATGATAAACTCTTTACCTGTTGATGAATTGTCCCTGTCAGGCATTTTTAGTCAAGTCAACCCTTGCTCTCATCAATCCCTGCACTGGCAAGTTATGGGTATTGATGAAAAACAATTTTAGTTAATTAGGGGATGTGCTTATTGATGGCAGCCCATTGACCACAGCTTGACAAGGAAAAGGGTCTGCTGGGGAGACATTTGCTCCCTTGGTTGAGGTTATTCACCAGTACTGAGGCAAGCTCCTGAATGTTAACTTAGTACTATACATACAGTAGTTAAGGAGTAGGTAGTAGAAATGTGAAGAATAGCATGTTTACCATTTGATCCATTATCAGAATTAAGCAACTGCTGATGCTAAAGGGCCCTGGTCTTCAGCGGAACAACACAAACGAACCTGACGCAAAGTTTAAAGATGCTGATTCATTCATAAAATGGTTGACGACAAGTAACATGAGATCAGCGTCAAAGTATTGAATTCAGATATTTTGAAACATGATCGGAAATCAGACCTGAACCTTGACTAGACAATTATTGTCTCCACATTCTGAATATCCATGACATGCACCTGGCATTTTATAAAATTACATTTAGGTCAGAAATCACAAAATATATGTTTATTAGACTTTACTTGTTTTTTTGTACTGTACATATATTTGCTTTGCGTTGTCGGCCTGGTCGCGCCTGGTCGCCCACTGAACAGTTGCTTAATCTCTCCTATTCATGTAAAACAAGCCTTGCTCATTATCGCCCATTGCTGTAGAACAGAGTAAGGGCTGAGCTGCTGCCTTTCAAAGGTAGATTGCACGCAGCACTATTAGCACAAACCAGTCTAGTGGCATGCATCACCTGTAGAGCATAATGCAAGGGATTTGTCTGCTCAGCCCTGTAAACAGCCATCGGGCTTTCTCTGCAGCTACAAGCTGTGTGATCAAGACACTCATGGTAACAGCCTCAGATGTGGACCATGTGTCAGAAGTCTTTAGCTTGCCTTACGTGCCACCACTCGCCAACATGGGAGATAAGCATCTTTCCCCTTATATTCTGAGCGCAGAGGATCTTACTGAAACCAGTTTTGCATGCGAAAAAGCAAACAATACCAAATGGGAAACAGAAAAAAATCCTCAGGTTATTTGTCATCAAGTTAGCACAGTATAAATACATTCCCGCTATGTTCACGAGAGGCATCAGTTCGGGGCTATTTTGGGTTTGAATCAAAACAGGATTTAGGTTTGCACAGTGCAGTGGGCAGGGAGGTGCCCTAATGTGGGTATCTGCTGTCCATTTAGCTTCCCCACCGTCGGCATCGGCTTTGTGCCGCCTTGGCTTCACAGTCTCACGAAGTTACAAGGTTTTGCCACTGAGCCCAACCTCAAGACCCGGTGCTTTTAAGAGGAGAGTGGTATAAAGCAGTGCATTCCTCCGCCAAGGGAATCTTGGGCTAAGGGGGCTAGGGTGGCTTCTCTCTAGAGGTTAAGTGGGATAAGTGTGTGGCTCATGTCAACCCCGCAACCCCCCCAATAGTTTCTGGAAAATTTGCAATGGGGTCAGATTGGATTACTTGTGTTTTGGTATTTACATGGAGACAGAGGGCTTTGAAATGGAAAACCATAGGCGGAAAAGCAAGTGCCATGCAGTCTGAAAGGCTGGGTAAAAGAAACCAGCGCTGATTTCCACTGATGGGACGGTTGAATACATGTCTTTTATGTCTTTCTGCCCCACAATCAGACAGTTTGTTACTGGGAGTGGTGATTGAGGTAAATGGATCAAGTGCAATGCCAGTTTTTAAAGTGAATCCATGGTGAGTGCCATAATAGTCATTCAGTATAGGAAGTAAAGAGGTTTCAGGCAGCGTGCTCATGCTCACAGATCCTGTACCACATCATAGCTGCGAATCTGGCTTCAAGGGAGCGCCGTTAATGCATTTAAGGAATTTTGCAGCACAGTTATGCTGCATAAACAGCAGTACACCCCATCCCTAAATGACCTTGTAAAAGCTCACTTAGGTGTCAGTTCCCCCTCAAGGTAAGCCCAGTCTTTCTGGATTTGTGCTGCAGGTAGACTGCCTTTTTTCCCCTGTTAAACTTAGTTGCAGACCTGCTGGGATAAGTTTTTCTAAGTTATTTTGAGAGAGAGCTACTCCAGCCACTCCCCACAGGTGCTGTTTGCAGGCCTGAGCCCATAATCCACCCTTTTCAGCACAGAATTTCGTTCAACCTCAACCCACTAGCTTTTCTATTTTACTCTGTTTTTTAGGTGAAACACCAGCCAAAGAAACAAAACAGCAAAGACTTATGCAAAAAGCATTTTTTTTCATACACATTTTGTTTTTAATACAGTGGTAGAAACATGTGCTGTAGTTTTTATTAAGGACTAAATAACGATTTCAGACAGTTCAGAAAATGTTGAGACCTCAAAGAGAAGATCTGAAATCCTACCTTCCCCATAAAACAATGAATGATGAATGACAATATTACACTGAAAATGAAAATAAAAAAAAAAATTTTAAATATAGCAATCCCAGTATTTACAGTTTTTGTACTCTTAAATATTAATGTAGGTGATTTTTTTTTCATTCTGATAAAAAAAGAAAAGCTTCCAAAACAGCAATTCTCCCCAATGCCTCTCTGTTTAATAGAAAAACCAGACATGTTTTCTTGAAACTTTTTTTGAGGGCATACATTTGTAAAATTTTAGATGCCTCCTCTTACCTGTCTCATTTATCTCAGCTGCCAGTAAAACCCAATCATATATCTTTTGATCCCCCCCCCAAGCCCACCGATAAAATACATGCAACAGGTGTTAAATGTTCGTGTTGCTCTGTGACTATTTTAGGAGAAGCTCAGGGCACATGGAAGCACCTTATGTGTGGAAACACACTTGCGGTCTGACAGAAATGTTCCTGTAACTTATCGGCTACTTTTTTTTTTCTTTCTCCTTTGCTCCTGCTGAAACTTGACCTCCCGTTTCTGGGTGAATTAACGGTTTTGTCAGTAGCGAGAACAACAGTCTGGAGTGTATGCGGCGAACTCAAGCGGCGGCAAAGTTGAATGCGGTCAATTGAATCTCCCACATGCTTCTCCGCGCAAAGGATGGATCCCTCTATTAACTGTTGAAGCCATTACGCCTCGTAAATATTCGCGGAAAACTCTTCCGGCTATGGAGCCTTGCATGATATTGTTCGGCGATTTTTTTTCACCCCTCTCGGATATTTCTTTACTGGATGAGAACACCAAAAGCAATAATAGTTGTTTTTGTTTTTAATCGCATTAAACCACTGCCTATATTAATATCTGGAAGCGCTTAATGCATATTAAGAGTAAATCAGCAGGCTGCTGTTTCTTTGCAGAGGCTTTCTCGGTTGCAACGTTAAGTATTGTTTTATTTTGCAACTCGGGAAACAAAACATTTCTGTCCATCCCCTGGTGGTATAGGACTGGAAATTCCTGACTTGGACTCAAGTCAGAATTTGAAGAGGCTCGTTTCAATAATGTTTGAACTGACTCTGTGTTTACACTGGAGACAGATTAAGTTGTCTCTTTGCTTTGTGGGATGTAATGTAGCCACTCGTGTTGTGTGCGTCAACAGGTTGCACGCTGATATGAGCATGTGTTTGGGATATGTTGATTGAAAAACCTGAACTGCACTACCACTTAGCCTGATATTCTATTAGGTTTGACATAAAGCTACCAGTTTTCCATCTTATTTGTCTGCATGGAGCTTTATCCGCAGAAGAATAAAAAAAACCCTCTTATAATTTAGATCTATTATGAGTTAAATGTGAGTCAAATGAAACATCTTTGGAGCCACCTTTTTTCCTTTCTTCCCTCTTTACTTGCTGTTTGCCTTTGCTGCCTTTTTTATGTTCAAATTGCACGTCGTCCGAGACTGGTGACATTTGAAATATGAGACTAGCTGGCCGTATTTACGAAGTCAGACAATACACGAAAACCACATGAAAATCAAAATACGTAGGATGGCGGTTAGGAGACGTGCTTTCATTTGCTGAAGTCCCTACAGATGTTTTACATAAAGACATTTTTGGGGAGGGGTAATGATGGGGAGTATTTGAACGTAAGCTGAACCTGGTTGTTTTAACTTAAAGGATTCTACAGTAACCTCGAATAAAGTCGGATGGAAAAAAGGTGACTGTAGTCCCCTGGGTAAAGTGTTGAGTTTGATGATCATCTGCGTCCATGGCCACCATCACAATTTCATTTTAGTCCATTTTAAGTATTTCCACAGAATGTTTGCAGCCATGTGAGGATTTAGTCAAGTGATGCTGTAAAAAAAAAAAAAAAAAAGATGTATTTTTCGGAAATCTACAGTGGATGCTGTCACCACCTGTTGAATTTACATATGCTCATGAAATCCCATATTTATTTATAAATGTTTGTAACACTATATCTATATAAACCTCTCGTCTTTCCGTTTGTGTGGATCGGCGCTGAGAAATTTCAGGCTACAAACACCATGATTCATCCTGCGCACACCGACAGGACACAAGCACCAACTACCTAACCAACCAATTAAAATCCGATTAGGAAACGTCTTAGTTTTCCAACCGAGGGGCGGTGAAAAAGCCCATAACCTTTCCTCGCCGAGGTCATCTACCTAATAAGATCCATTGCCTATAGTGAAGCCGCAGACCTTCACAAATGCTCCTGGCGACCAAGTGTGGCCCCGGAGACCTTTGGCATACATGGAAGTTCAATTGGTCACTGTATTTATGAATAAGGTCGGATTCCAGTTAATTAGGGGCGAAGTGAATATGACTGAACATTATATGATTTGCTCCCGGCCCCCGGTTTGTTAGCGCGGATTTGGGGTGGATCAGCTTTTGTGCTCGACAAATGAGAAGTGAGTAGCGTGGTGCCGATGCACAGTGTCGTTTTGTGGACTGGCGACAGCCTCGATTCATGGGAAAAACTTAAAGGAGACCCGCGTTATCACAGGACCTCATTATCTCATGTCTGCAGCCATCTTTTGGGAACGAGCCTTAATCAAGAGTGGCACAGACCTACTTTGCGGAACTTTGGTATAATAGTGCCTCTCTCTTGCTCTCTCGCTGCAAACACACACACACACACACACACACACACACACACACACACACACACACACACACACACACACACACACACACACACACACTTTGCGTGACTTGGTGTGCCACATGACAATGTGGCAGTGTGATCCAGGAATATTGAAGTCACCTGTGGGTGTAAAAAATATTTACAGTAATTTCGAATTAAATTCGGAATATTTTTTCATCTTTAACAGCTGTGTTGCATTATAACTTTATAGTCACATTATAGGGTGCACATCACACCTCAGCATAAATACCGAGTAGGCGTCTGCGCACTCCTCTGGTTCTTTTACTTGTGAGAAAAAACTAATAATACTACGTATAATATTTTTTTTAAAGTTTCTTTGAAAGAATATTTGGTTACTTAAATTGCTAATAAAAGTGTCTCCCGGGTGCATTTATTCATTATAAAGCAGGCGATTTAATTTTCCCGTTTGTTATTTGATTATATCAGATAGCTTTTTTTTCTTTAATTCCCCAGACTTTAAACATCCCCATTTATATTGGCTATAAATGCTGTCTTTACCCCGTGCAACTCAGTGCATGACAATGACAACTACTCCCCCGGGGGGTATGTTCTCTTTCTGTGCACAAGCCCACAAAACGAGAGAGGTGGTTCATTTACTTGGCCATAAACCATTTATTTACCTTCAGGTGAGTGTCGCAGAGAGTGCAGAGTAAAGATCGCAGGGAGAGATTTACACCTGTCTCTCTGCTCAAATAGAGAAGCCTATAGCCTACAGAGATGGCCGCTGGAGCCAGCTTGTCTGGGGCTCTGCTAGACAGCCCACCCCGCCGCCACCCCCTCCGCCTCCACTGTGGATTAAACAACATCATAAAAAATGACCATCAACGCGCGCACTGTAAACAGATTATTCTCCTCGGCGCCTGGCGCACAAACTCAACGCTAAGGGCAAGACGCGCCCCAGCAGCCATGTGCTGCAGCAGCGGCGGCAGCAGCGACAGAGGGTGGCTCTGCTTGGTCATCCTTTTGTCGGCCATGTGCACACGCGCGCGCGCGCACACACACACACACACACACAACCTTCTCTGGACACTTCCCGGTCATGTAAATACTGTCGAGCCGTTTGATGTCATGGCTGTGGCTTTTGGGAGACTCTTGGGGGAGACTGCTCTGAGGACATTTGTAACAAGAAGAGAAGTCACAGTTACAGTATTTCTCCACAAGTCTCCTTCCAGAGCTTTTGAACACGCAACAGGACAGCTAAAGGATATTTATTTATTTAAGGAGGTACTTAAAGCTCTTAGAGAACTTAGAACAATTACTCATGTCTTACCCAAACATAAATTTCAAAAAGGATGGCTGTAATGTCTCTACATCATCGATAGGCTACATGGACTAAGCAAACTTCTCTTGACCCCTGTTTTACCTGCTGCTGCCGCGTTCCTTCTCATAACTGATGAGGGTTCTCCACCTATAGGATTAGAAACCCTGCTGTAAAGACTATGTATGGTTGTTGCAACATGTTTAAGTATTCTTAAAAATACTCTTTTCTCCTGTTTTCCCAGGGTAAGGTGTGTGTGCGTGCACGCATAGGTTATAGGTCTGCTCCACAACCTGGTGAAATCAATTCATCACATTAGAGCAGAAACAGTGTCACCATTACTTCATTACAACCATTGTAATCAGGCCTGGAGATCTCGATTACCCCCCCATCCTGTCCTCCAACATTCTCTACAGCTTTACAGGCCCCATCTCACAAGGTGGATGTGTCTGTGGGCTTTCTCCCTCATATCACCACTTGTGTCAAAATCACCTGGTGGCTTTTCACATGCAGATAGCAGCAGTTGGATGAGGTTAGCTTTCAACAAGTCGCACATTTGTCTAAAAGGGGTTTTATGCATGTTGTGACTAGTAGCCTATTTAAGGTCTCTACTTTTGTTTAATTAGTGATGGATATCTGAAAATATTGCACACTTCTCTTCCATCAAAACACTAGTTCAAATATACTCTAGTGGGATGCAAATTACTGAAAATATAAAGCTTTCATTCAAGGTTGCAAATAGAGACAGTGTCGGGGAAAAAATATTCATTAGGATACATTAGGAAACACGTAATTAAAAACAAATCTGTCCGTAAATTTTAAGGCGAAAGACTGTTTCACTCTATTTCACATATGGGTTAAAACGAGAACTCTTCCAAAGCCCTCCTCAGCTGCATGGACAAACGCGCTTACACAAAAAAATAGACACACATTTCAGTCTTTTGTTTTTCTTTGTCTTGTTCTTTTCCTGGCTTTCTTTCCTTTCTATCTCTCTCTCTCTCACACACATACACACAGATGCATTGATAACACAATTTAAATGCACACTCACAGACACTGGCACATCAGTTCACTGGTCACTTTCTCTTGGCCTCGGAGCAAACAGGGTGTCCGGTGGTCAGCCAGTGAATTTCATGCCCTATTGATGAGTGTAAGCTCCCTCGGTGTTGGACTGCCAGTGTGGCGGTTCTGCCTGATTCCTGCAAATTAAAGGCTGTCAGCGTCCACTGCTTTGCTCTTCCATGAATATCTTAGATTTTATGCAGAGCTTTCTCTTTTGTTCTGTTGTCTTATGTTGGCTGTCTGTTAAACGCCTGAACTGTTTTTCTCTGGTCTCCAGGGTTTTTTTAAATTTTATTTTATATTTATTTTATGTTTATAGAGAGGATGCTGACTCACTGATAGCAATGTTTGCCTAATACTTTATCCTTGAAATGTGGGCCAAGACACAAAATGGGTCATGGGCCCCCTTTTAGTGGCTCTTTGTGTTACAGTGTTTGGATGAGCCATGGGTCACAGGGCCAGATTTTATTCTAATTAGGTCTGAAGCTCACAAAGCCTCTATATACCACTGAGACCTCAGTATATCTCATAAAATAGTTTTATTTCAGATAATGTTTCCTGAACATTGCACAAGATAGTCTTAAATGTGCCCCTCCATATGTAAGACAATGGTTTCCCTTGGTTTTAATTTAATCCAAGGCAAAATCCCTGTTTGAACAGACTGAATAAGCATGATTGATTATTTGCTGAGTGAGCAGGCATAGGTCACAATTATTAGTCCCTTCTGGTAATGGAGGAGCTTTTAGCTTAAATACCGATATGTGGATGTCTTTAAACTGTAAATTATCCCAGGAGATCCCAACGTGTACTTTGTTGCAAAATTTTGAATAAGGGTTTAATAGTTTTATCAATATAAATGCATCCTGCTGTTCACTGAAAGTTCATGGATAAATTCACAGAGTATCTGCCCCTTCTCATTTTTTACTTCTGTCACTGACTCTTTCAATCATGCAACTCAGGCTTTGACATGTGTATGTTATTCTGAGAAGGGGGGGGCAGTCACTTGGTGGCGTGTGTGCAGCTTAGAAATTATAAAAGGAAGCCTCCCATCTAGTGCAGCCATAAGGGAATACAGAGAAGGAGGCAGCAGGAGCAAATCGAGAGCGGTGATTTCCAAAATGGTTCGGCCATTGAATGACAATAGCCAGGCCCCTCTGCCTGTCTCATTTTCTTTCACTGCTGCAGACTACAAAACCTAACATAATAAAGTGGGCAGAGAGAATTACCAAATGTGATTTATTCTGATTTGAACAAATCATTTGTGATTTAAATATGGCAGGAGGCATATCAATGGTAACCGGATTTTCTAGTTGTCCGATTTTGTGCCTGCTTTTTTTTTTTTTTTTTTTTTGCATATTGCATTTTATTGTGGCCAAAAACATGGTTGGGGGGGTGCCCCATCAGGACAATGTTTTTCAACCACTACCTCTTCCCTGTGGAATCCCTAATTATTTATTCTGGGAGATAGGATTTGGAAAAATGCATCATTCAAACATTTTAAGGAGGCACTGATAGACTGACACAGTTCTGGGAGACTTTGGAAATAATGAGCTGTGTGACATACAACAGGCATGACATGTAAATAGTTAACTGAACTCCTCAATATATATTACTCAGTCTTTGTTTTTAAGGAAAAAATGTTGTTTTTTCTAATAATTTTCATTGAATATTCAAATACTAAACAAGTGATGTACCATTGCTCCAGGTCATGTCATTGTATTTCTATAACCACGTGTCAGTCTCATTTTGGAGACACTATAATTGGATAATTTTTTCTGCTTCATTATTATTATTATTATTATTTTTAATTTGGTGTCATTTTACAGTGCTTAACAGTGTTTTCATCATTCTTATATATGGCAGTCAGCGAGCAGCCCCACATATTCTCTCATCCGTCAAGGAAGGGGAGATTTTTTTCAATAAATAATTCACCACTGATAGCCAGCCCTAATGCCTACATGAACAAATCTCTCAGTTACAGCCATCTTGGGAGTAAGCCAGTCCAAGTGCATACTTAATAAACAAATACAGGGCCTGACAAGCTCTGGTTTCACCAATGTCTTTCCGAGAGGAAAGTATTTGAAGACAGTAGGTGAAACAACATCCTTTCTGTGGGTGAAGGTTTAGGGGTCAGGTGTGGGTTATTGCTGCAAGAGCAAGTCGTGCCGTTGCACGGTTACTGCTGATACTCTTGATAGATTTACTGTCTATTTTACATGGGGCGTAATTCAAGTTTTTCTTTAGAATAATCTGACATTTATGTTCCAAAATTTTATGATCTTGCGCCATTTAGTGGGAGTTAAATGACAAAGGACACATCGAAAGAACACATAAAACACACAAATGAACAAATAATTTCACCTATGAACACAGGTCCAGTATATCTTTTCTGTGCCCTTTGCGTCGACTTCTAGCACCAGGGCTGAGTCAGTATCACAGCATTATATCGACCACATGTTTGCTTGGACAAGGAACATGATCCCGACATGATTCCCCTAACCCAGCGTCCGTGTTTGTGTGTGTGCGCCTGCTCAACACCTTATCACGGAAATGTTCTTGTTGTACACTGAGAACGACAGTTACTTTATTTATTTATTTTCGTGTTACAGTGCATTTGTTTTTTTCCCATCTGTGCAGCATGTCGAGAAATGGTAGCATCACGTTCTTCTGTTTGATATCGGGGAACCCCCTGGGTCGTGGCTCTTTGCATCACGTTTGAGCCGACATGGTCCACTCTAATTTGTCTAATTGAATAAAGATGTCAAACATTTCATTTGCTTTTGTACACTTTTCTCGTACCGCCAGGCTTTGAGTGCCGCGTGTGTGTTCTTTGTAAGCATCCACAATGGTTGTACATTTGTGACTGGACATGGTTGTTGGCCAGTTACTTAGCTCATCTGTGTGTCTGCTGCAAGACTCCCGACATGAAATATTCAAGGTCCACTGAAAATTGATCCGCTGATCTGAAGTCTGTTTCTTTTCTCTCTCTCTCTCTCTCTCTCTCTCTCTCTGACTCGATCCCTGTGGAGCTGCCATGAAGAAGGATGCTAATATCACATATCAGTTAGATGACCAAGTTCAGGGCCTGCACAGCCGCTTCAGCTCAGTGCTGGAGCTCGGATCAATGGAGTACTGCTGGGGATACAACGGGACCACACCCACATACCGATTAGACCCTCTGATTGGATATCACATGGATATCACGTGGCTAAAGGTAATTGTAGTCCCTTAAGTGAAATTTGATTTGCGTTAAGAGCTCACGCTACTTTTCTTAATGTGAAATGGTTTTGATTAATAGTCTGGGGTTCCATGGAGAAATATTATTATTAAGTGTAACAGTTTAATGTATCTGTTCCACTAAATTAGTGGTGCTGCTGTTTGTCATCTGAGTCCATTGCTAGTATATTAGACAAGGAAAAGCTGATTTCTTCAATATACTCTCCTCTCTCAAAAAAATAGACAACTATACTTGACTTAAGTTTACACTCCATGAAGTGCTGTCTTTATTAGACTGGATTGCTTATTGTAATCACCTATTAGGCTACAGATCAACCGCCACCAATAACTTCCTAATCATAGGCCTATAGTCCAATATTGCTTTGGAACAGGGAGATGTCACACAACCAATACACTCAAAGTAACATACAGCAAAAAAGTCAAATGCACATACTGTCACACACAGAACCAGAAGTGCTATCAACAAACAAGCCCTGCTATACCATTGTATCCACCTACCCAGGCCTTGGCTGTTACGTGTTCCCTAAATGTCTGCGACAACTCCACCTCACCTCCTCAGAGCGACACAGCGCTGCACCCTGGCTAAACAATCTGAGGAAACGGGGAACAATCCCAGGCAGGCTCCAGCGGGCTGCCATAAAAAGAGGGGCTGCCTCTCTAGCCTCTCCCTCATGCCTTCAGCTTTAACTCTACGGGCTGATGAAAGATCAATGGGCCGACTGGGCAGCCGCTGCTGTGCCTGCTGTCCGCCACTGCACCAGGAAGCAAGCCAATTACAAAACACACCAGAGAAAAAAGGAAAAACGGGAAAACCCTTCATGAATGCAAACTGACTGATTAGTGAAACAGTTTTGCGTGTGTGTGTGTGTGTGTGTGTGCGTGCGTGCGTGCGTACATGTTTTCCTGTTATCTCATGCTGAGTCCAGCCTGTTACAGCCAGACTTACTTTTGAGAAATGTTGAATGTTTCCAGTCCCTGGATCATATTCCAAACTCATTTTAACCCTGATCTCTCTCTGCGTCCCCCACCTTCCCTACCTCACCCTCTTTAACACCCCTTTAACCCTTTGCTGCTGCCCCCCCCGCCCGCCTCCAGGAGCCTCACTCCAGATTTGTACCAGCTAACCAGCCCTCTGGACCTCCGGCAGGAGTAATGGGGGCTGGCGCTAGGGTTTGGTGCAAACATGAAGCAGCAGACAAACAAATCATGTTAAGTCTCTGCTGCCACGGCTGGCAGAGCGCTCAAAGGGGAGCCGGTGCCCTGCCAGGGAGGAGGGTGCACCCATTTTCCCAGGGAGGGGGTGAGGGTGAGGGGTGGACCCCGAAGGGAGGGTGGCGTGAAGGGGAGGCCTGGTCCTTATCGAGTCTGGATCACAGACACCTCTGCCCCTCCTGGCAGGAATGTACACAGCCCCTGTGGGAGGAGAGAGGGGAGAAGAAAGGAGGAGGAGGAGGAAACAAGCAGACATAAAGAGGGGAAGTAAAAAGGGAAAGAAAAGAGCGAGTGAGGAGAAAGTGAGTGACTGAATGAAGGAGGGAGACAGATGCACACACAGAGAGAGAGAGAGGGAGAGAAAGAGAGAAAAAGACCTGCCCAGCATAGGAGAGGGAGTGTCTCTTAACATGCACACACAGACAAAAAAAACCAAAAAAACACCAATCGCAGCACTCAACACACTCTCACTGAGGTTGAGAGCACCAGTGGGAGACTGCATAGGAAAACAAACAGGGCATTAGGCTGCTCAAATACCATGCTAACCATGTTGCTGTGGTTATCATTACCTCAGTTCAGTCACATTCTTAATGCGATGTCTGTCACTGACGACAGCTGAGGAGAGATCAGAAGTCAGTGTGGTTACACATTAGATTAAACTTGGAGTTCTTAGAGTGTTTAAGAAATGTTCCAACTTTTAGAACTTTTTTTTGCTGGTGCTGTTTTTGGGTCATGAAGTCAAGACTCTTTTTATTTCTTCGTGATCGAGTCATATTTTTGTCCTCTTGTTGTTGTTTCCCAAAGTAAGACACAATCTCAGTCTCAGTTTGTCAACACTTCCGTTGGGAGGCCTTAGTGTATGTTTCAGGTATCGTGGTTGCAAATATTCCCTCTTCTCCCCCCCAAGGTAATCAAAGAAAGTTGGATGATAAAATAGTGAGTGTATAAAGATCCTGAATTATTGGATTGTATAATATTTCCGCAGCCCTCTCCTGGGATGGAAATATTTATCTTTGAAGCCTATAGAGAGGTAATTGTGATCTTAACACGGCATTCCTGCGTGCTGGCTGCAATCTTTTTGTGGTTGTGTGTTGGGGCAAGGAACAGATTTTGTCAGGTGGAGATTGGGGGTTTAGGGGTTCACTTACAGTTCACGCGAGAGCACTCCACGCTTTCGCTCTCTCTCCCTCCTTCCTCTTTTCTTCTCTTCACTTATCATACGGTTCTTTCTCCTCTCTTTTTGAAATGCTAATATCTACCAACAGTTGTTTCTTCACCGCTGACATAATTAGCTTTTCAGTTTGAAAAGTGGAGAGCTCTGACGTATTGTATATACTCTGCATACTTGCTGAATACCCAGAAGAAATACTGCCGTGACGATGATGTGAGTCACACTACAACGTATGTACTGTAACTTTTCTTTTCTCATCCCTAATTACCCTAAAGTGTCTCTGAAATGCTTTGCTATCTGCCGCCGTATCTTCAAAGCTGACAGCCAAACATACAGAGCTCTAGCCAGCATACAGTTATACCAGAGGCAGGCGGCGATTAGTTTCCTAACTTATCTGTGAGTTGCTCATTCTAGAGAGCCCTCTGTTATTTTATGAACAGGTTTAACAAGAACACAAGACAGGCGGAGCAGGCAGGCAAGAGTTTGTTTTTTTTTGTCAGTCAGAAAGTCAATTTAAGGATCACCGCAATAATGGCATGAAACCCATGAAGCTGATTATTTTACAAATAGTCTATGCAGCTTCAGTCACATGAAAATCCTCCTTTAATTTTGTCACACCAGTAGTTATATGTATGAACAAGCAAATATTCTATTAATGCTGTAAAACAAAATGACGTGCTGGAGTGCTGAAGTGGAACGCTTCTTTCGCTAAGATGGCACGGCCCCCGTTTTTTTTAAAGTCAAAAAGCATAATGAATTTTGAATTGGCATAATTAATGTCCATGAAAATAGCATTATAATTTAATATGCTCTCCTTTTCAAAGATATCTTTGTAAATTAAATATTAACCTCGACCTGTCTTTGTAGTGCTCCACCAGAAAAAAAATTATACTTCATTTTCAAATTTTGAGCTCTGTGGTAATGATACCTGACAACCCACAGTAGGCATGTGTGTGTCTGAATCATGTCAAGTTAATTTAAGTCCTTTATGTTTGAAAAGAATATAATTATTACATATTCTTATAGATTTTGATACAAGTTTTTGTTTCCAAAAGAGGTTTTAATTTTGTGCCACTGGAATGAGAAAATGTATTATTGGATTATACCATGACATAATTTTTTTTGAAACTCAAATTAATAAGAAAGAAGGTTATAATAACTTTAATCCTCTGATTCAAGGTGCAGCATTGTTTTAAAGTATTAAAGTACTTAAAGTGTTCAAACTGAGGTCAAATGAACAACAGTTATACACTATAATTCAGTGGGGATAAATTATCTATAAAGTTTAGAAAATTATAATAACAATATGAGGCCAACATTGTTTTTACGTTTAAGTTTCATATACATTAGTTTTACCAGGGTAAAACTGAAATGTGCTCTGCTGCTCAGCAGAATTAGCAAAAGTGCCACAATTAAATCCAAAAGCAGCATTTCAGTACAGTACACATCTTTTCTCAGACTTTTTATTCTATTTCCCGTCTCAGCGCAAGTGCCTCAGCTCAGTTCCATCTGTTCGACTGAACAGAGTGGCAGCGAGGCTAACTTATTGCTAGCACATGTGACCGGGTGAGTGTGTGTACGGGCCGCGGCCTATCACACAACATCCCCTTGCCTGTAACAGCCCCCCTCAGATGGATCTCTACCTTCATTAATGCAGGCCCACGGCAAGCGCACGGCTCCACATGTTAGCACAGGAAGCAAACATCTGTCTTATTTTGAATGTATTGTAATTGCGAGTCCCCTTTTTCTACCTCAAAGCTTCTCTTGCTCATTTCTGGCGTCCTAAAAAGGGGCAACGCAACATTTTGTCTTTCTAAGATGGGGAGGAAGTGGTGCTGGTGTTGTTGTGGCGAGCAACTTCAAAGAGGTTGGGTCGTCAGTCATGAGCGAGCAGAGGGCAGAACCTGGTCAATGGCAGGGATTTGTCGTCTAATAGCCCCTCTGGGGGGACTTCAGGTCTAATTTCAGAGGTGCTGAAAGTAGGATTTTATGGAGTATGCCATGTCCTAAAGTCTTTTTGTTTCACATGTTTTTTTCATTACACAGAAGCTAATAGGAAAGTGAATAGTTATTTTTTCCCCATTTTTATCTCCCAGAACATTAGTGGATTCTGATATACTGTAAGTAAACATTGTTAACTCTCAGAAACATTGTTAAGTCGCATGCTAACATTCATAACTTAAACTTTATGAGTGTAAAGTCATAGCATGCTCTTTATCTAACCTGGTGATGATGTCATCCAGGGACAGCCTCACAGGTAATACAGCGGCCAGTGACTCCAGTTCACTTTAATATTGATGTTTCCCTCCCCTTGTCTCTCCATCAGCAATATATTTAATGGTCACATTCTGTGCTTATTCAGCACAAGAAAAACGAGAGCAAGGTAAACATGCCAACCTGAGAGCACAGCACATTAGTCTTGTAGCGTGAAATAACTGGACTGCATTTAATGAGATGTATGTAAGTTGAGAGGGCAGACATTTGTTTTGTTCCTGACCGCATGTGCCGAATTAACTGACAAACAGTGAACTTCTCAGACTTTTGGACTACACAGTGTTCCAGCAGCCATCAATACAAGCTTGTGATCTGTAGCCGTTGTCAGTCAGGAGGTCGTTTGGAAGAAAATGCACATTTAATAGCTTGATCCATTGTGATTGGAGTGGTTAATTGATGATCTGGTTGTAAATTTCTGTCTCATGGCTGTCACTGGCTCTCCTCCCCTTCTTTCATCGTTCCCTGTGTTTATTCTTCTTTGCCTCTTCACTGTGTTTAACCCTTTGCTCCTCCTGTTCTGTGACTATGTAGCCGTGTCTATCTTGCTCCCTTGAACTGTCCCTCTTCTTATTGACAGGAAAGCAAAATGCACAGTGATCTTGAAACATTCACAGTTGAAACCCATCTAATTGCCCGGTTGAAATCCATTCTCATAAAATTATTCACAGTTATTCAGCGGGAACTGTTTGTGTTGGCTGCCAACCAACACCAAGCTCGGAGAATGCCAGATTTGGACGTTGAGGGGATGCTGGGGTACCGCTGCTGGTGCAGATGTGCCGCCTAATTGCAGATCCCGCCATGCGGAAACTATTCTTCCTGACCATTTCAAAGCATCTGCAATAGGTGTCACTGCAAGGTTAAACCAGCTTCAGAATGCAAGTCTTTTTTCCATACCTCTCCATTGAATAGATTTGTGTAGTGTTGTATGCCCTCGGAAAACCAGGAGAGAAAAAGGAAAAGGAATTGAAAAAAGGGGATTGGCAACCTGGTCATGGCCCACATTAGTTTGTCAGTGTCTGCTGGGTGTGTGCCTTTTCACATCAAACTGAAGGGAATAATGTGCATAACATTAAGAATACTGGGTTGGATTACTTTAGTCATTTTTCCTCTTTGTCACAGACATTTGAAGTAGTTGTTCACGTTGAGGAGTACTGCTTGAAACTTCATAATAGTGGTTAATGTTTAAAGTATTCTAAGACTGCAAAGGAAAGGTCCCCTCCTGCTTATGGTTAAATGTAATTAATGACAGAAAACTGAGCTGATTACTTTATCTTCAGCTGATTTGTATGCTTTCTGGGAAGGTATTGATTCAGTCAGTTGCAGTAGTTGATGGTGTCGGTAGATGCTAATTGAAACCTGGAAAGGAAAGCATAAGGTTTCATATTCCTGAAGCAGTAACAGTGTAAACTAAACAGTGGGAAATTATACGCTCCTAATAAGGGATCAACAGCAGTTATATGTTGAAATCCAGACAAGATGACTTCACAGAGACACTTAAGCAGTTACTGGTGAGTAAAGAACGCAGAGGTCTTATCATTGGACACACCTGATCGATCAAAGGCTGAAAAAATGTAAAGGTCATAGGTTCCAGTGTCAAACATATAATCTGTTTCTGACATGTCTGAAGTTTTCTTGCATTTTAAAAACATGGAATTCATTACTTTTCAAAACTTTAGGTTGATAAGCTGTCTGTAATGATCTCTAATGATGTGTAAGAATGCGTTTTCAACTGTACATACTGAAGCAGTTTTGGCTCGGGTGCTGCTGAATTTCTTTCTCACACAACTGTATGTGGTCCTACTGCGGGACCATGGCAGTCCTCTTTGGTTTGAGCTGATCTTTTATGTTGTTAGTATGTTTGTGCGCCTATCCTGATGCAGTTTTGTACATTTATGTGAAGGAATATTTATCATAAATAATACAGGAGACTAGAATATAATTAATACTGATAGAATTTTGTGCAAATTCCCGTATATGCATTGACCTTGGAGTACATCTGTTTGTGCATGTATATTCCTACATGTAGATGTATTTGTATGCTTGTGTTAGCGTGTGTGAGAGCGTGCAGCCCTCTGTCTGGCCAGCCATGGCCACATCTGTTTGTCATGTTAGCACTTAAGCGCCTGCAGGAGCCACGATACTAAGTGGAGACAGAGTCCTTTCTCCCACTCTCTCCATCCTCCTGCTCTCCTAATTACATTTGTTCATTAATCCATTTTCTGCCCACTTCTCTTTCTTGTTTACGTTCTTGCTCCACTGGGCTTTTGCCTCCTCCGACCAGCAGACAGTGACCTTTAAGGAGATGCCAAAAGACTCTGTAAGACAATGTTACCCCTTCACCCTTTCACCACACACACACACACACACACACACGAACACACCCACATACCCAGGACCGTCTTGGCCCCTCAATATCCCCTCAGGCCTTCTCCTTCAGAGAGGCTAATGGAGTTAGCCTAATGTCTGCACAGCGCCAGTCATAAAACTGATTTGAGGCTAAAGGCTTGGTGCCGAGACCACCACTCTGCCGACAAAAAAAAGAGAGATGTGAGTGAGATGTTAAAAGAGAGTGAGTGTATCTTTAGAGGGAAAGAGGTTTGGGTGGGGGCAGTGGCGGTGTAGGGCAGGCTGGCGTAACTAAGGCAACTGCAGACAATCTAATTGGTATTGACATCCTTGTCTCGGAGGAAATTTGACATCTAAGGGCAAATCATTCTATTTAGTCTATTTAGTCGCCTGAATAGTCTCCAAGGCGGGGCCTGAGGAGCACAATCGCGCTGTAGCGTTGTTCTGGTCCTTATATCTGGGCCAGCTCTGCCACGCAGCAATCGATCCTAATCTGATCGGGGGAGGGGGAGCAGGATAAGCGAGATGGGGAGAAAAAAAATGAAAATAAAATCAAAAGATCCGTTGGGGTAATATTTAACGAGAGGGAGTACAATTGGGCCCTGCTGGGGCGGCAGCCTGTAATGCACTTGTGCTGCTGTGGCATGGTTAATGTATAGAAAATCCCGGGGAAGTAATGGCTCTTCAGCCAAGGTGGCCAGGCTTCAAAGAAATCTGCTTGCTTTAGCTAAAAGACTGCTAGGCTGGGCCGCCAAAGACCTTCATTCTGTGAGAGCATCAAAAATGGCCCCTGCTCAGGACACACAGACACCCTGATTTTATTATCCTCACTCCCCTGAGAAACTCATCTCATCCCTCTTTTTGTTTGTGTGACTGACCATCAATGCGAAAGAGTGAAGTGGTGCTGTCCATCAAAATACACACACTGCCTTTCCCTGGGTCAAAGAGGAATAAAGGCTAACAGTCATGTCCTCACACTGACAGTTGTGACAGTGGTGGTTAAGGCTCCAGTTTTCATCAACTGAATGCAGCAGTTTTACAAGACAAGTTATGGAATAGCTGTATGAAAGCTTCATTTTTAAACAAAGAACTTTATTTTATCTTATCATAAGTTCCCTTATCTGTCTGTATTCCTAAAAGCCAAGCCTATTCTAAAGTTACATTCGTACAATAAACTTGTCAGAATTGTGTACAAGATGAAAGCATTCAAAGTTCAGGCTTATCTTTATGGACATTCTCGTGGCAGCTGTTGTATGAAGCCCATTTTCCCCAAATACAGTCACCATATAATACTTAGATTCTTACTTTAATCTTTTGTGTCTTTATGGAGGCTTAATGGTAACAAGTATATGTCTGCCAGCATACTATGCATCTGGAAATTCCATTCTGTGTAGGGTATATATATCTTACAAAAAAGAGAAAAAACCCCTCACACATCCAGGTAATGCGTTGTTTTCATCATCTTCTGAAAACACATTCAAGAGGAAGCTAGGTAATATGTCATCCACATCAAGTTGGTTTGCCCCACAGCACAACCTCAAATAAAGGCTGAGGCAGATTGTCCGGTATTAATGAAAGCTCCCGCACAGTAGAGATTTCAACAGTGGAGTGAAAGTCCATCCTTGACTGTTCGCTGGTGAAGCCCATGGCTGATAATGACAGAAGCTCATGAAAAATCTACTAAGTGGATTTACAGGTGAGAATATTTCACTGCAGATATGTTCTTTACGTGATATAGAATCCTGTGTAGCTGAATAGATACACACTTCAGAATTTCTTAATAAAATGCAAAACATGATGATAACGTTTTAGTCGATGAAGAAGTTAATTATTTGACTGTAAGTCATTCAGCATGGCTCCTAATCAGGTGGACATTGTAAAGTCAGTGTTATCAGGCAAATCCCTGCTGTTTTCGCCTTGTCTGGCAGTGATGTGGCTCTGGGACACACTCAGTTTAAAGTCTGTTTGATTTAGACTAGTCATTGTGTGAGCGCGTGCATGTGTGCGCTCTTGCAGATTATCTTTGTGAGGACCAAATATCTTAACAGTGATCATAAGCTAGAGAAGGAGACATACCGTCTACTGTTTCTATTTTTGGTCCTTACATTGACAAAGTTATGTCTGAATTAGGGTGACTGGGTTTGACTTTAGCATTAGGTTTAATGTAACGGTTAGTCATTTGTGTGGTTGATGATAAGATGTCAGTAACTAGGTTATTTGTAAGTGGTCAAAATTAGGGGTAATGTTTTGCAGTTTGGAGCTAATGAAATACAACTCGACTGAATATTAAATTTGTCCACAGAATGTAGACATTCAGTTTGAAATGTGTGCTGGTCGCTGCAAAAATCATGGAAGGTAGAGCAAATTGTAGTGTGTGTGCATGTGTGTGTGTTTGCCTGTGTGAGCCGGACAGAGAGTGTCTTGAGTGTCTGTGTAAGTATGTGATGAGGGTGTATTGAGCTGATGGCTGCAGATATCAGTCCCAGATACTTAAGTCATAAAAGTGTGTCTCGGAGCCCCATGGCTGTGCAGTCCCTGGTGCCTGATGTTATCAGAGTGAAACAGTGGCCACTCTATCAGGACAGAAGAGTACAGAGGCATTCCTGTATTACTGGAGCTGGTGTCAGGCCTGAAGCGGTGATCGGGGGCTGGAGTGGAGCGAGCCCGCAGGAGTGCGGTGAGGCAGGTAGAGAGCGGTAGTGTGGGAGGTTCCTGCATTACAGGACAGGCCAATGGATTACTTACAGGTGTTTTAAGGACTTTGCCTTGCTGGCTTGTCTGTAGCTTAACTTGACTAATGGGGGAACAAATGGTGGTGGACATCCATATTTACTGAAGAGAAAGGATTAGCCTCTTTCGGTATCATTCTATATTTGAATTCTTATCGTGGATGTGCACATGGCATCATTTTCATGTTGTAGTTGGTTGAAGTGGAGCTTATTGTAACAACTTTATCTGTTGTTACCTAATTTAATATACTATGGCAAATCATAATTTTCTGCATATATACCCTAATCAGAAATGTAACTAAAAACCACAGTATTCAAATACAGGAAAACATACTAAAAAGTGTAATATCTCCCTCTAAAATGTAGGGGGGGAGAGGTTGTATAAAATAGAATCCCAAATATTTACATACAGTACTCATGGGGGAATAAAATTACAAAAAGTGAAATAAGCCTTTTAGTCCATTAGATATGAACTCTTCCATTATACCTCACAGAGTGAGGGCTGAGGGAGTTGATGTATTTAGAGAAGCGGATGATGAGGGTGACTTGACAGGTTATGTCTTCATCACCTCCTTTCCCTCATGTCCTCACTCATTCTTCCCGCCTCTATGTTCTCTGACCAGTAGCACCTTGCAGGCCTGTGTCGCCTCAGCACAGAAGTCAAAGGTCTCATGACAGAGTCGGCATATAGTTACAGGGGGGGTATCACCACCTCCAGGGTCTCTGAACGCCAGCAATTGTCTCTGGCCAGGATTAGTTTTTGTATCCTGTTACGCACTTTTATTCCCGTGGAGTCAAGTTCAGCATGGCACTGAGGGCCAGCAGTGCTGCTGAGAGCCCAGTGATTTATGTGTTGCTGAGTGAGAGCAGCAGGTTCAAGTCAGAGGTCTCTAGGCAGGGTAACGTGCCGTATATGTTTTTGTGTGCGTTGGGATGTGTGCATAAGAAAGTGTGTATGAGTCAATGCTTGTGTGTGACTGAGGCCGCATGAGGGCCAACCCAAAGCTCTCGGCAGGGTGCCTCGGCCTGTTTGGCTTGGGCAGGTTCCATTTGTTTGACTGCGAGCGTGCCTGGAAGGGCTTTGGTTTTGTAAAAGTAATGGCAGGCTCTGAGAGGTGGGGTCATCCATGTATTAGCTGTGCTGATTGGTTGAAGGCGGGATGCTGAATGATGAGTTCTAATGACTGACTAACATTAAGAAATCTGGAGAAAAAATATCACGAGGGACAGTTTATTTATGGCAGTTTTTAAAGCATCCAATTGGCTGACTTTTGCACAACATTAATCATGTGGGTTTGGCTATCATGTGACATATTCACACAAAAAGTGGAAGAATGCCATATATGCACTACAAGACCCTGTGATTTAATTACTTAGGCACACAACTGAGGTCACTTCCTCACAGTCAGGTCCATGCCTGTTTTCTTGTCTTTTCAATGAACATGGCTCGTGGTCTGGTGCCAATAGCAACAACCAGGTCTAATTAGTCTGCTGATTTCAACAGTGGTGCAGTATCATAGTTGTAAACGGTCCAGCATTTGTCCATTATGCGATGGCACTGGTAAATTTAAGCCTTTTTAAAAAAAAAAATCTGTTGACGTTTACTTTTGTTTTATTCTTGGTAAAAATGACTGAACACTTGACCTGTATCTCAAACATGAGATGGCTGTTGCATCTTTTCCTCCTCAAACTGCCTTTAAAAGAATGAAAAGTTAAACAGTTAAAACACTAAATGAAAGGAGCAAGCTGTTACAACTGGAGTGATAATCAATTAAGGCATGCTTAACTGGGCTTATGCACCCTACATACCCCCGTATCCATATTCCTTTGAAATATGATGTCCTAAAGATGGAGCCATATTTATTCTCGATGGTGCGTTTTGGATCCCTGACATATTTTAAAATGGGGCATCTGTCCTGTGGCCTGGTCAGCCATCTGGATGAGACGGGACGGGGAGAAGATGTTAATGCACTTCATGATGAGAAAGGAGGATGACACCTTTGACCTTCCCTAGCCTTTGACCTCTGCAGCCAATATGGAGCCACTGATGCTATGGGTTTCCTATATCTAGCATATGCTTGCCAGGCCGATATGTTAAAAGAAATTCTTCATTTGCCACACACTGTTTATAGAGCCGCTCCCTCATGTTGTAAACAGCCAGGCTGTAAGAAAATAGATATTTACTTCACTGGCTTTCTATTTGATTAGAGAGAGAAAAATTGACATGCATATCGGATATGTTGCTGTGCTTATTGCCACAAATGCTAATGAAGAATGGGCTTTAGATACCTGAACAGTGTATTCAACACAGGCTTAGGGTTGAGGGTTGGATATACACTGTAGTAAATTCTGTAATCATTCCCTCACATGTGTATGGGTACTTGCATCCAGACTGGGTGTGCACATTTTGCCAAGCCACCAGAGTTTCAGTTACATATCAGAGAAGCTCAGGTCCACTGCTGTGTAAGAAGATCTGACCCTAAATCACTGCTGCATTTCCAGTAACAGCCACTAGAGTGATAGAGAGGGGGGGAAAGCTGCTGCAGGACTCAATGTTCTTCTCTCTTGTATGATGGCTGTGACTCCTTCAGTAGCAGTTTCTCAGTGCATTGACATTTATATAGTGTTTCCCTTGGGATCCAGCCAGGGAGCTCGAGGCGGCTGGAATCCAGGGGCAGTGACTGGGTTTATCCCTTTTACGTGTGAAGCCATAGTAGCTGAGCCCTTGTCAATAGGAGCCTATGGGCAATGACAGATCACTTTTCCACACTGAGAATTAATTAGAAATTAGAGTGGACATCACCTCTGACCTCTAATCTTGCTCCTCTCTCATCATGAGAAGGACTTCTGAACATATTTATTTGTGAACTGGGACCCCCAGTCCCAATCTGATGTAAAATAATAATGCTCCAATGAAGCTGTCGGAGCTGATGTTATGATGAGAAAATCCATGGCTGTGCCAAGGATGGTAAGAATCAATCAATTTCTGGGTGCACTTGAGTTTATACAAAGTATCGTTAAAAAGTTTAATTAATAAAAAAATATATAAATCACATAACTTAAATGAATAATACAATAAGACTAATTCAAGGTCATAGGACAATTGAAAAAAGAAAAGCTCCTGGATTTTTAAAAAATCCCTGAGCTTGTGAGCTATTTGGAAAAAAATCATATTTTTATGTGTCTTCATTCAAATGTAAAAAAGAGAAAATACCACACTCAAATGAGAAATATTTGACTGTTGGACCGGAACAGTATTTAGGTGATTTTGGCCAATCAAGAATATTGGGTGGGTAGGTGGAGCCTTTCAGGTGTATTGTGATTTGTATATATCTCAATTGTGTCTCTAGCCAATCTCAGATAAGCTATTTAGACAAAGATGAAAGAAAAGGTGGCCATCAATCAACAACAGTTGTCCGTCCACTTCCTGCACACATCCAGTCATAGAACTGATAGCTGGCTGTCCAGGATGCATTTCCAGTCATCTGGCCAGTCCAGTGTGCTACACATTGACCTTGTGACCTCTGCTCATGACCCCTGACCTGTGATGTTGACCCCATGTCCAGGGGGATGGGTCTCTTATATATCTCAACTGGCCGTCTCCATTGACTACCTGCCAGGCACCTGCTCTGAGAAATGAAGCCAAGGCGAATGCCTCTCTTGGGAGCCTTTTGGGCTCAGCAGACAACAAGGCCTGGCCTCAGCCCTGCATTTGAATAGGCTTTGAGTGGTCCTGGTAAACCAATCTCCCTAATTATCTATTGAAAGAACATTCTTTTTCCTTGCCCAGTCATTACCTTGATTTCAATTGCTGAAAAGTAACATGGAGGAGCTAAAAATGAAAAGAGCGGGGAGGAAGAGGATGTGGAAAAACATACACACATGCTTGTGAATGCTCGTGAACAGAAGAAGAGACATATAGAAACACAAAAGGCTGTGTCTTCCCCATTTACATTACGGTTAATTGGAGGTCAGAGGGAGCAGATTTGGGATATAAATCCACAATAAGGGTGCAGGTCAAGGCAATGAAAAGAAATTAAACATGAATATATGGCCTTAAGCTGTCATTTTGCAGCAACAAAAACTGCTGTCAGGGCATGCTGCTGGAGCATTGGTGATGCTTGCATGTGGTGACAACTCGCTTACCATTCACACAGAGTAACATAAGACTCATATTGTTTGTTTTTCCACACAAAGGACAGATGAAGAGAATATGATGCTGCATGGGCGTCTCTTAAAAGAGTAAACAAATCACACAAATGTGAAGTGTAACTGTTACAAAACAAGTGAATATATGTGTGGGAATGAGAAACAGCATCAGCTTTCTATGTGATTTTTCTTGGTGTGCCAAGGAGCACCTGCTCCTGTTTCTTCAGGAATAGAGTTAAGGTCTCATCCATAGTTCCTGCATCATCCAAGTATCATATGATGCTTGAATGATGCATGAACATGCACATGATTGGCATGTGTTCAGTGGAGAGTTGGGTTTCTTGCTGTTGTGCACCCCTGAAAATGACCTAGTGGAAGCACTGACATCATACAGATGCTGACAGTGATGAAACTATGGCATATAATTGTCTGAAAATGCAGGCTATTGCAGTTATATGAGTCATAAGAATGTGAAATAAATTTTGTTTAGCTGTTCATTCCAGTTCTTCTTTTGAGCCATACATGATATGCTACCTTTTCTTAATTGTTTCTTAAATGCTGGTCCACTTCTATGGTGCCATCATTGAGTCCATCCTCACCTCCTCCATCACCGTCTGGTACACTGCTGCCTCTGCCAAGGACAGGTGCAGACTGCAGCGTATCATACGATCCGCTGAAAGGGTGATCGGCTGCAACCTCCCTTCTCTCCCAGAACTTTACTCCTCCAGGACCCTGAGGAGAGCAAGGAAAATAGCTGCTGACCCCTCCCACACCGGACACTGCCTACTCTCCCCTCTCCCCTCTGGACGGAGGCTGCGGTCCATCAGGACCAAAACTTCACCGTCACAAGGACAGCTTCTACCCCTCTGCCATTAGGCTCTGGAATAAAACCTAAGTCTATCTTAGTCCAATACGTTATATTAACGTTCATCCCCCCAAGTCAATATGCGTTATATTAACGCCCCCACCCCTTCACTGGACACTTTATCTTTCACACCACTACCTGCACTACTTGTGTAAATATATATATGTATACATCTTTTTCTTTTTATGTCTTGGTTTATGTTTATTTGCACACATGTTTATGCTCATTCTATGTTTATGTTTGTCTCTCCTTTTATATGTAAGCACCATCAAATCAGGACAAATTCCTTGTAATGCAAATTACTTGGCAATAAAAGTGATTCTGATTCTGATTCTGATTCTGATAATTATCCAAAAAATCAGCAGAAGCCTAAACAAACCCCTTGAAACTTTGTCTGTGTGCATCAGTTACCATAGTTCAAGCTATCTTCATGCTGTACTACTGGGTCAAGAGCATGGAGATACTCACTCAAGAGTAGGCTCTTGGGGCTCTAGGGCTGTTCTCAGAAAGCACTCAAGGCTTGCATGCAGTCACCATGTATTGGAGGAGATAAGAGGGGACAGAGTTACCCTTTGAAACTAAATTTAGGTCATGACAAGCAGCATTTAGGTTATGTCTTGTGCCCCTAACATCTCTTTTTTTGGCCTATTATTCTTCCAGTGCTGTGTGAGTCACTTGCTTGATGTTGGTTGAAGTGTTTTAACATCTGCTATTGAAAACGATAAAGAGGTACACAACACAGGGTGGATTTGGTCCCATGGCTTCGGACACACCTTGCCAGGAACAGATGGCGTGGGATATTTACTGCAGCAATCCCTGTCTTGGTCGCGGAATCAGTCACTGAGTTCCAAAATATACATTTTCTGAACAGACCGAAGGGTCAAGTCCAATTTGATTGATCACAAATCACAAATTAACTTCGATGGGCTTACAATCTGTACAGCATACAACAACCTCTGTCCTTAGTCCCTCGAAGGAGAGATTGTTCCAGTACATTAATAAATGATTCCAGTCAATTAATGTACTAGTGCAAGTTTATGCTGCTGTGTTTGGCAATCTTCAGACATCCTCTCAGAAATAACTGCCATATAGCCTCTTAGTCTTTGAACTCCTCTGGATGTCTGTCTATCTTAAGTTCTTTAATCTCCAGCAGTCTGTCTGCTACAGCAGCAGCACCTCTAAATCTCCTCCCATCTCTCATCTCTAGACTGGAGCCTCGACTGTCCACACTCTGTGATCTCAGAACACACACACATGCACATATCAAGTCCACTTTATGAGCTTCCGTGTCCTCTTCTCGATAAAAGACCTCCTGGTTAAATGGTCTGTTCTTGTGATTTATCTCTGTGTATTTGATTGTTAGGCATAGAGTCCTTAGATGTATTTTCTACGGATACTGGTCGACAAATATCTTGTAATGAATTTTTTACAAGATATCCCATTGCTGCCATCATCAGTAATACTAATTACGACCAAAATAAATTAAGCGCTCACAGTTGTGAGATCATTGGTCTGTCAGTGCTCCTTAAGAAATGCAGTCTGACATACAGATTAATTTGCCTATTAACACCAAACATGGATAGAATGCAAATCCGACTCTGATGGCCTGCATGCATTGTCTGATACTGTTAAGATTTTACATGATGAAATCTTGCCAGCCTGATCTGAGCTCCTGTGATCAGAAACCTTTAATATTTAACTGTGCTTATGTTCCCAAGTGTATGGGGATTACTGATTAAGACCATCAGGGAACCATCAGCAGTCAGTGAGAGACAGGTTTATACTGTGGTGAGGCCTAATGGATGTATTAAAATTGTGTATTACAATATATTAATATGCCTATTAGTATGCATTAATTATTGGAGGTCCTGATTCATTTTTGCATAGTCAACATCATTCTGTATCCACAAAATCGTCTATAGGTTTTTGTTTTCACATTTCATTGTGCTTTTCAAGTAGACTCCTTCTCTGGTGTCTACACATGAACACAGCAAACCATCTCTCCTCCAAGCAAAGCTGTTCCTGTGTATATATATATATGACCACAAATCTTTGATGAATGCCTAGAGTCATAGTTGATCCATAGTTACCTTTGACATCCAGTCAAGACCTTTGACCCCCCCCACCCCCACCCCCCCACCAGAAAAAGGCTGCCAGGCTTCGTAAGCCAGTCGCAGTGGTCAAAATAAAAAAAGAATATTGTGATATGGTGATTTTCTCAGCAGCTGTGACCATACTCACAGCCCCAGTGTGGCTCCTGTCATGAACAATAAGCACTGCGGGTTTCACTTCTTTTCCCTCACAGATATCTCTCATTGAGCCTCTAGGCTCATGTTTTCTACAAAGCACCACTGCACTGACACCAAATAGCCAAGACCAAGCAGACCACGCTGCTAAAGTCACATTTAGAGGCTTGGTGCGCATATATATATTCCTTCACATTTATACATTCTCTTGAGTAAAATCCTCAGATATACACAGAACGTTGGGGTTGCAACCATCTTGGGCCTAGAACATCAGCAGCTGTCCACATCAGCCCTTAAAGTTGTTTCAATAAGCGCTCTGTTGAGCTTCCTTGGTCACATCGTTTATCTTCCAGGCCAGAACCACTTCAAGGCCCTGGGAGGGGCGCAGTGCTGAGGTCAGCGGCGGGGGGGTGTCTTGTGGACACCAGGGTAAAGATGGAGAGACATGAGGGAGGGAGAGGGATGTTCTTACAGTGTTACAGTTATCATAAGTGCAATATATAATGATCAAGAACTGACTTCGAGACAAACTCAGCCAGTTGTAGTACCACCAACACTAAACCAACTGTCAAAGTGTCCAAGTTGTCACTTAATTAAACACTAATTGGTGGCTTGACACAGTGTGAAAACCCTTTCCATTGTCAGTATGACCATCTGTATTGTTTTATCATTTACAATTCATTATGATCCATTTTATTTAGGTTGTTAGTTAGATGCATGTGTTGTAGTAGCAGGTCTACCTGCCTTCTGAGTGTTTGAATCAGTGCTTTGTATCCTAATTACAACTGAATTCAATGCCACTGTGTCACTGTGTGGAAAGTGTTTGGTTCAGTCGGATCCTTTCATTCAAAAAATGGATCCTGTATTTACTCAGTTTGGTGAATTTGGATCCTTTTCATTCATGAACTAGGTTCCCCCTCCTTAATGCCAAACTTGGTCCCTCCCAAAGGAATTCACAAAAAGAAAGCTTTATCTTCTCCATGCTTTGTCAGAGCTCTAATGAAATCCATTCCACCCTGGCAATATTTCAAACTGATCCACCAGGAAAAAAAACAAGAAAAAAAAATGTACAAATCTAGGTTAAGATGAACTTTCATGAAGCAATAAGTCAGTATTCGGTGGCTAAACACTTCCATGTACACCACATTCCGGCAGCTGCTTCATAATAAATGCATTCCAGTGGTCCCTTAAAGATCCATATTTGTACGTGTGTGTGAGTCTTCATTTTTTCTGGTTTGTTCGTTCCTTTTGAATCAATTTGAATGATTTATTTTAGGGAATTGAAAGATTTGTTTAGGAATCATTGTTTTAAGAATCAGACGTCAAGTTCATTTTTCTTTGAAACAGGATAATTTAGCTGTGGCGTCACATCAGTCACTGATGCTCCTCGCTCACCCTGTAACTGTATGGACTGTTGAGAGCACTGTGAAACTTTTCTTACCCTCTCTGTGTTCGTGTATGTACTGTGAGTATGTATGGAAGGAGGTGGGGCTGTGGGGTGAGTGATGACACTGGCGGTGTAATCCCACCGACATCTGCTTCTAATCTGCAACATGAAAAAGACACTCTTGTGACCCCATACCTGCCCCCAACCATCCTCCACCCCCACTCCACTCCTTCTGCCTGACGTTGCTCTCGCTCTCTCTCATTTGAGCCCAAATCAAACAGCATATCACGTTACGAAAGGTTTCCACCACAACTTGCAATCAAACGTAAGAAGTAGGGAATATTTATTCGTTTTATGTGCTCTCATTCATGCCTCCATCGGTCACAGATTTCACTCAGTATGGAATTAACCACGTGTTGCCGGTGGCTGCTTTTTTTCTTTTTCTTTTGAAAAAAAGGAGCTGCAGATAATTTGAACCAATCTCTTCATTTCCAAGAATAAAAGTTGCAAACTGAATGTAAACAAAATCTAAAGCGCCAACAGCTCCTCAAAACAGCTTCCATTTCCTCTTCGCGTCACTCCAGGGCCAAAGATTGAGTTGACACAAGAAGAAGAAAGAAGAAGAAGAAAAGAAGGGAGCGGAGAGAGAACACTCGGTGTTGGAGAGAGTGTGGGTGTATGTACAGCATGTCGGGACTTTCCAGTGGATGAAGATTGCCTCACTGGAGGAAAGTATTTATTCAGGAGTAATTGAGAGAGAAATAACACAGCAGCCAAAAGCCTGGCCGGAGCGGATGAGCAAGGAGAGGATGTGGGTGATTGAAACATGGCTGCAATTTGTTTTAACTGGCTGTAGAAATAAGCATGGCAGAGCTCTTAGGGCTTGGTAGCTGTAAATCTGGAGCCTTTGCAGGAGTATTGTCGGTTCATAACCTTTCTCTCTGTCTTGTTCTCTCTCCCTCCCTTACGCCTCCCAGGGGTACATTTAGCTGGGGAAATGGAGCCTTTCTTCCCTTTATTTGACTTCCTTGTCACTGGCAAACTCTCTTTTCCCCTCTTGCTCTGTCTTTTTCTTTTTGTCTCACACACACACACACACACACACACACACACACAGATGCCTTGACCCACGTTTTGCAGGACCCCTTAGTGTTGGTGTGCAGGCCAGTTGTGGGAGGACAAAGACACAACACAGAGATACATTAGAGAAAATCACTTCCCCCCTTCGGCCAACAATGGTTCTGGGAAGTCGAGTCATTCTTCTGTTATCTGAGTGCTCTCTGTCTGCCTATAAATGCATATTTAAATACATTATGCTATAGTCAGTCTACATGTATAGCATACATATTTTGGCTGTATGTCCACTTTTTGTGTCCTGTGATATTTATGTGAACAGATACAGCATGTGCTTGATTGCAAAGGCAGCAGTGTGATATTGTATTCGACAGCTAAAGGACACTAAACATGGAAATAAATCCCACATTAAAGGGGCATTTCTACCAAATTACAAAGCATACAGCCACTGTTACCCCAGAAGAAGAAGGCAATTAGAACTTCCATTTGTTATGTTAACAGCACTGAAAAATCAGATTTTGTGAGAAGACACATATCTTCTAAAAAGTGGGCAAACCCAAACTGTCGTAATGGCTACATACCACTTGAATTAAGTGAAAAGTAAGTGTAATTTGGGTGAAATGACCCTTTACTGAACTTACCACTCAGGACAAGGTCAGCCTTCATGTGAAGAAGACAGAAATGGACAGAGCCTGTCACAAAGCTAGAAATGAAAAATTAGTAGTCATGTGCCAAATGTGTTAGCGGATCTCTCTGTTCTCACCTCTGGTTCAAGGCCTCTGCCTTGCAACCTCCTGGCCTGTTTAGTCAGCCCTTCTCCCAAACGCACGCACACATCGACACACTTTCATTTTCTCCATCACTTCCGATGTCCCCTCTCCCGATTCCTTCCTTCCTACGGAGCTTTGACTAAAAAGTGCTGCTCTGCGTTGTAGTGACATTTGTACACTGGTCTGTGGGTTACATCCCTAAGAGCTGTGTAGTACTTCTCACTCTCTGCTGTGGATCAGTACTCAGGTTTTACACAGGGGGCAAACGTGTTAATGCTACATGCTTTAAAGAAGTACAAGATGTCTTCACTTCACTTCTAACAGGCACCCTGGGTAAAAGCTGGAACTAATCTGAGAGGTGTGTGTGTGTGTGTGTGTGTGTGTGTGTAAAAGAGGGAGAGTGCCCAGGCAAAAAAGAAGGCAAAAAGGATTTTCAAGCAGAGAGATGAACTTGTTTCGATTGAAGTTCAGAGGTGCACTCACAGCTTGGCAAAGTAAATATGGCTGACATTATTTCTGATGTTTTGCGGTTTATCATTGTGTTTACAAAAGAGAGGGGTTTCCACTTCCTCACTTTCTATGTAATTCTGTCTTGTGCTTCTGGTGTACAAAACAAGGCTGGTTACTCTGCACCGTGAGCTTGCAGGAACACTGGAACAGCACATACTGATGTTTTGCTGGCATATTCTCAGCAAATATTTCTACGATTGCATGAGTTTCAGATTTAAATATACACTATATACATGGTCAGAAATGAAAATATTGTTTGTTTGTATATATATTTTTTACATCCTTTCTCTATATCATATTCTGCTCTTTACCTCACTTTAATCTGCTCTTTACTCTGCTCCAGTGATCTTTATTACTTGCATGAGCACAACTGCCTCATATGCAAACTGAGTAATTTTAAAGCCTAATTAATTATGTGCTCATAATCACCTGCTGAAAATGGTAGGCTGTGTGGAGATGTATGTAAAAGAGGCCATTTAATTTTTATATCACTTTCAGGACTTCATCTGCTTTTTTGTTACTATATGATGTTTTTGCTTTTTGGCATTAATATCAACCACCCAAAAATAAGCTGGTTGTGCATTTAGTGCAGCAAAACTTGGCTTAGGTCATAGCATTGGTAATGAATGGAAACACATTTGCGAGCAAATCAATTTTTATAACCTTTGTGTGTTTATTAGATATTCTGAGGCAAATGCAATAAAACAGCAAAAGCCAATATTGTAAGCTGTGAGGGGTGGTGGAACAATTCCAAACAGAAATGTCACCTCTACAGACGGAGCACAAATATTATACATGGGAGGAAGTAAGGATCGAAATGGTGTGTTTATGAGAATATGTTTGATTAAACCCATACAGTGCTAGAAATGACAAAATGTCCATCTTTGTGCAGTGCAGTGCATTTTCTCATTTTGTCGGGATAGAAACAGACACAGTCATATACACATGCAGCCTCTACTCCAAACATACGTGCACACAAACACAGTCACACACTCGTCGTCCTCCCTTCTGCAGCCAAGGGAAGTAATGAAAACAAATGGCAGAGTTCTATTCCCGCTGGGACCTGAGGAGGAACTTAGTCATCAAGCTAATTTTATTCTTGTCTGGCCCAGAGACTCCATTTCCTCTGGGTGTTTTTACAAACGCCGGGCTGCACCACGCCATCGGCCAGTGATGGATATGAGGGCCTGATGGCCGGATGGCAGATGCTGGCCCTGTAACTCAAGCTCCAAACACTCGCTGATGACCCCCCTTGCACCCCGTGTGTTCCTCACACGATGTAGTGTTGCTGCTCTGGTTTAGTGTTGCTGCAACATGCAAAGTTGTATTTCCCAAATTGTACGTTTATTTTCTCGTTCAAGACATGTATACACACATTTGTTATCTAATGTTACGAGTGAGCATTCTATGGAAACCGAAAACCAAAGTAGTATAAGATGACACTGAGACATGACATTGTTGTCAGCAGCAATTCACTATAAATGATCATTTTCTCAGCTTTTACATTAAAGACTTATTTATTACAGCTATGAAAACTGCTCTGACTTATTGCTCTTACTTTCTGTCATTTTCTATATTTCTGCTTCATCATTAAAATGTTCTTTGTCACTTTTCTGGGAGGATAAGAATTGGGAAGAACGAAAAATACACTCTCTATGGGGCACTGAATTTCAGTATGGCAAACACACACTTGTAGCAAAAGTAAGAAGGCAAATATTGTCAACAAATCACCGTATGTTGAATGTGTAATGCCATTAGTTACAGTTAGACTGCTAATCACATAGTTAGGTTATGACCTCTTTCATATTACAAAATTGTAAGTACGTCTGATTACCTCCGCCTTTGCTTCCCTTGTGTGTCATGAGCAAGAATCATGTTACGGGTGGCGGCAAGTTGTAGGTCGGTAGCTTAAGCAGAGAGAGCTCTCGTTTCTGCTGCAGGCCACTGAGGAGAAATTTCAAAGGGCTGCTTAAGCCTGCAACAAATTAATTTATCACATAATTTGTTACTGGACTTGGGTTTTTTTTTTATCTAAATCCTACAGTTTTAAAGGGAGACACATTTCCAGGATATATGGAGGAGTGACTGCTTCTGTCAAAAGGCAGATGGATTCAAAATTAAACAATAACGACTCCAAAACCCTCAAACTATGTATAAGGCTGTTATACTAAATCAGAAAGCTAATTTTTTTTTTTGCTGCAACTTTTTTTTTCCATTCAAAAATGTTCTAGGCATGCAACTGAATCATGATGCAGTTAAAAGTCTTTTTTTCTCCTCCCTTTTAAAATTAAATGTTTTACAGCATATGGTATAATCTATTTTCCTGAGATTCTGGCATAATGGACTGTTACACTATGCTGAACAGGATAGCCTATTCTTTATAACTGTGTAGATTAAAAATGAATGCTAAAAACTCCAATGTTGCCCAAAGTTGTGGCTCAAGAGGGAGAGGGCATGTCACAATGTGTAATTGGGTTAGCTGGATTAGTTGGATCAGTATTGCATCTTCTCATTCCCACTCGCACCCGAGTCCCATTCTGCAACATGTGCACAGCTGGGAGCCGAGGACACTTGGGACAAAGCAGAAAGAAAGCTAAATGGCCTCCTGTTACAACTCCTCTGTTACCAGCTTGAAGCCTTCATTCCAATGCACCCCGCATGGATTATTCAGTGACTGTACCCTTTTAGTCTTGGCTGTGGCCCGCAACAGCAAAAAGAACCTTATTGCTGTTGATTTGTTGGTATGCAACAACTTTCAGAAGAGAAGGGAAACATTAAAAAGCAATTAATATATCCGTATTGCAGAGGGAAAGAGGGGTCGCCTGGGCCTCCAGTGGGACTGTCGTTATCTGCGGCACGACCTAAAAAAGCAGAAAACATGAAAAAGATGGCTTTTAGTGTGACTTCTGCTCATCCCCCGTAGAAGGATGACTGACGGGAGGGAACAAGGGACAAACAAAGGCAGTTTACGATCAGCATAATCAATGTGACATCAGCACAGCATAATGCGCGGGGGTTGGAGCGGGGCAGGGCTGGAACACAAGATGCTCTTTTTAATAAAACCACAACTTGTTCCTCTGCGATTACGCTTTCCTGATCTTTGCCATGAAAGAAATTTTTCTCATGCTTTTACCACCCGTCAGAGAAGCCTTAACATAATGGCATGATATTAGCAACGCCCACTTAAAAAGCAATCAAGTACGCATTTAAATTTCAAAGCTGACAGGTTCAGCAAAAGCCTTCTCTGTATTATTGTGAAGAAAGTGCTGCTCTGTCTGTTTCTCCACTTAAGTGTTGCCCACAGCTCCTCATGAAACAGGGAACCCCGGCTTGAGATTAAAGGTATCTAACATTACGCGAATAGCCCCTGAAGGTGAAATAGCAGATAAAATAGAATTATGTTTTCTGGAAAAAGCATTCGAGCATCTTCACATTTATTAGTGGTTTTTCTACATGTATGGTTGCACTCTCAGTCTCTTTATTTAGCAGCTTTCAACACATATACAATAGGTTAGTGATGTGCTGTAAAGCACTTATACTATGTTTTCTGTAGTACCTTGTGCTCCGAATAATCATCAGTGTTCAAAGCCTTTTTCTTGCAATACTTCAACATGATGAGGTTTTTCCGACATTTTTTCTTGTTTGTCATTGAAAGTGTATGACCACCACCCCATCTGACACACGCACACATACATACAAACAAGTTTTTGTTGGTCCCTTTTGCTCTCTCACCATTCATTTGGCCCAAGGCTGAGAAGAAGAGGAGGAGGAATAAGGGAGCCCTTCTAGTGGGAACCACTCAAACCTTGTGTACTTCTGCCATTACAATAAAGAAAGAGGAAATCAATTTTGGTTGTTTCTCTCTGCAGCGGCTGTGGATTTTTTGAGCACGGCCACGATAAATGTGCCCAGCAACAATGAAGGCCTGCAAAAAGATGCATTGTGAGACACAGAATGGTTAACCTTGGTCTGAACACCATGGTAACAGGGCACATACAAAGCTGATAGCGATATTTTAAATCAAATCTGGGAACCAAACACCTGAGGAAAAAAAAATGATGATTATAGAAATTAACTTAATGAGGAAAAAGAAGTCAATGTAAGGTATTGCATAATTGTGTTGCAAAGTACTAGTATAGTAAACACAAATTCTACTTAAAATCTAACGGTTTACAATACGACTATATTCAATACTGCCACAAGCTACACAATCCAAACCACTGCTTCAGTAACATCCAGCTAAGCTCATGGACAACTCATTCCCCACCCCCTCTTGTGGCTACGTGATGTGACATGTGTTGGGCCTGTGCACCAAAGCCCAGGTGTCATGGTAGCTACACGATGGCTTTTTCCTGCTACAAAACTCGTTCATCATCCAAGGGGCCTGTTGGGTTTTATCTCTTGCCTGGCTTACTTTGAAGCACTTGATCCTCTGTCATGTCTGGCATTTGGGGCTCATTGTGTCATGGACGAGGTCAGAGGGAGGGCAGCATCGCTGGCTGTTCTTCCTCCTCCAATCCATTCATCTCAGTATTAGTTAGATGGGGAGATAGCAAAACAGAACAGTAGATATAAAGATAGATAGATGGAGAGAGGAAATAAGGGAGACTGAAGGGGGGTGGGGGTGTAGACAGACAGACAGTGCCAGGCAGACCCTGAATCAATTAAGGCACATCAAATCAAGAATTCATGCATGCTGAAAGTGACAAATATTGGCCGAGGCGGTCAAAGCTGTCAGGGCCTTGACATAGCTTACCCTCCATCATCCTCATCAGGACTGTCATCATTGTCTCTCTCTTCGTCTCTCTTTATCCTCCTCATCCCCTGACTTGCTGGTGATGTTTGTGTTGTTTTCTGATAAAGAGAATCCACGTACACACAGATAAATAAACACATAAACACACAGTGGAGTACACTGCTGCTGGGGAATAAAACTGAGACCTGACTTGTACCCATGTCTGTAAGACCCAGTTGGTTTAACCCAGCTGGTGCATCCAAATTTGAGCCCTAAATCTCACCCAAGACTGGTGCCTATATTTTAACATATAATGGGCAAAAAAGAAGGAACTTTGTCCATAATATGGGAACCACTGGGTCTGTACTAAAAAGTTTGAAGTCTTGCTATACACTCACCATCTCAGTCATTGTGTTCTTTTAAGGGGCAATATGTAAGCTTTATTCCTTTACTCGCCGAGAGCTGTCTCCAGTGGTGGAAAGCAACAGTGGCGTTACCTCTTGTTTGGCTTCTATTTCTGTCGTCTCTTCACTTCTACTGAAGTTTGCATGCTAACTAGCTAGCTGGCCCCTCTTGTCACTGTCCGATAGTGAGTCACAGTAGTGTCTAGTCTGCCCTGAAGCAGTAGCACGCCTCAAAACTTCTTGTCTTATAAACATGACCAAGATGGTGAAATGGCCAAAGCTCTCAGCAAGAAACCATCACCTCCAAAAGTTGATGGCATGAAAACCACATTCGGTGGTGAAAACTTAGGTATAGCACCTTTAAGACAAAATTCATTGTATTTGTTTATTATTAAAGTAAACTCTATTCTATTTAGGATCTTATGTGTTTCAATGACTCACATTTAAAACACTGGATTTGCAGAAATAGAATACTCTGGACCTCTACATGTTTATGATCACAACTATCTGGCATGTGAAGCTGTTGTCCCTTTTATAAAAGCTGTTTTTACAGTGGCTTTACTAAAAGCCTTCTTCAATACTTGTTGTAACACTCAGCACTGAATCCAAAAAGCATGTAAAAGGAAAATTCTCTGTCCAAAAAAAGAGGTAAGGATACAATAAATCAGCACAGATGCTCAGATCCCAGCAAACTGATGAACTCAGAGTATCACCCATTACAACATTTGTGGGAGTTATCAACCCCTTTCTGCCCCCGATCTCCCCTTACTCCTCCAGGTCATCCTGGTGTCGTCAGCTGGTGTGAGCATATGTCTGACTCCACTTTATGTCTGTCTGTCTGTCTGTCTGTCTGCTTCTCTCTTCCTTGCCTTCCTTCCTTGTCCTCCTTCCCTAGCCTCTTGTCTGCCCTCCAACCCCCCTACACTCATGTCACTGTCTCTGTCACTTCTGTTGGCCGCGGCCCACGTAAACATGTAGTGACCATTTGATATGTTTGTACGGGGATTTGGGGATGAACCTTACTGTGTTTTGAGAGCGGAACATCTGGCGGGGGGAAAAGGTTACAGTATAGGGATACCACTAGAGCCGGAGCCCTGTGCAGAATTCCTTCCATCAGATAAATCAAGCCAGCAAGTCACTGCGAAACGGGAGGGGCAGGGGAGGAGATGAGAGGGTGAGAGGGAGGGAAGGGACGTTAACTCAATCCTGCCTGAGAGGAATGGAGTGCTTTGTAAAAGATGAGCTTCTGTAAAATGGCCATCTTGCTTTCGGTGTGCTAGTCTCTCTCTCTCTCACTCTCTCTTTCTCTCCCCTCTCTTTAAAGGATAAATTCCCCAAATTCCAAAAAAGTGGTCTAGCTCACCTTTTAAAATCTCCCTCTCTAATCTAACAGATTAACACTGGTTACATTTGCGCATGTGCAGACAGTACTGTTTCCCATATCATCCAAGCCTGATCTTCATCTTTTTTCACTTTCTTTGTGTTAAATTTTGCAGGTACAGTGCAAATGGACACATTATGCACACTGGCAATACAACCCTTTTAACCAATGTTATTTGATCTTGTGTAACAGCTTGTATACTCTTAATTATGTTAACTATATATGTTCATGGGTCCATCATTTTCTATGGTTAAGCAATCATGCCCACCTTGTAAACACGAACAGACCATCATGATCTTTGAACATTGTTCTTTCTCATCCTCATTGTAGGCCATCGGTGAGCGTGTCCATGGACTCCCCTTTTTCTGACTGCTGATACCAAAAATCACTGGCTGTCATAAAATCCCTCCATCCATCTCCAACTTTCCCTGTTACTGTGCCTTCTTTCCCGTCATGTTGAGAGAGCGAAGAAGTGAGGCAGGGATGAGTAAAGCACATGTCAGGAGGCGTAAAGGCTTCTGTGGCAGCCGATGAGATGAAGCTGTCAGAGGAAATGCTGTCAGCGCCGACACCCGAGTATCAAGGGCATCTCTCTGTCTTCTCCTCCTCTGTGCCTGTCCTCTGTTGCCTTGCTTAATTACACTGCCTGTGTGTTACTGCTGCTATTGTCAGGGGCTTGACGTGGCTGCACTGTTGGCATGCATAAAGCCAAGTTTTGACACAGTGCCCCGGAGACTGTGCGAGCTGAAGACCTGAACAAGGCCATGTGGTCTCCTTGTGATTGAAAATAGTTTTAAAAAAATGATGTTTTGTGTGCGTATGTGTGCATGAATTTATTTCTATGTCTGCATGTCAAAGTATGCATGCTTCCCAGTATGCCTGTGCACACAGTTGGCACATTAAGATGTAGTTCCCTAGTGTTAACTCACTCCTAAATCAAGATAATCAGTTTGTACTCAGGTTCCGTGCTCATGTAATGCTGTAAATGCACAGGTCAAGCTCAATACAAAATTCCTGCCATGTACAATGTGTGTGTAACTGTGGTACAAATCTGCACCAGTGTGAGTTGTGCGTGAGGGTTGGCAGTAAATACATACTTCACACCCCAGATCGACCAGGAAGTAGTTGACAGCTCCCAGTGCCCTGGCCTGCTGCTAATTTCTCCACTTCCTTCCCACTAGCCTAGCTTAGCATCAATCACCTCTCCCCACTCTCAGCGCTAGTGCAAACCAATTTCCTTAATGCTGATTGCACTGTAAACTAACTCTCCTCACCCGCTCTGGCTCTTGTTCCGTTTTTGCTCATTCATTCATTTTTTTCTTTCTTTCCTTCCACAACTTCCTCTCAACTTGACAAAGCAATGGTTCAACCCCTAAAAGCTTGCTTAGCAGGTATAGATGACTGAAAATGGATTCTCCTTCCATAGATTTGTGTAATTTTCACATATTGACCAGTACTGTACTAGTACTTATTTATACAGTACTTCTGAAACTATCTGTGTAAAAAGGACACAGTCAGCGAGTGAGGGGGGATCCCTGCTTCCAGCTGAGGCATGAGAAATTCCCTACATGTTTCCCAAGTTTTGGAGTCATCATCGGCACAAGGGGAGGCTAGCTATTTCTCACCTTCACTGAATCTGCACACCCGGCCCCCATCTGAGGTCAGGAACTGTGCCAGAGTATGTGCGTTAATGCTTGTGTGTGTGTGTGTGTGTGTGTGTGTATGTGTGTCCAGGCAGTGAGGTCCCAGCACTGAGACAAGACAGAATTCCTTCTGTGTAGCAAAACAAGGGATGACAAGAAAACCAAACCACATTTTAAATGTGTCTTAATTCTTCTCAATGTATTGTGTTAACATCATGCGTGATGGGACTGCTTTCATCACAACTGGGGTTTTTTTTGTCATGGCTGCAAGAAGGCAGAAGTGCATTTTATCGTGAGAAGAGTTACGCTTAAATACAGCAGCTATCACCCCTCACCTCATCACTGTCATTCCACCCAATTATGGGATCCAGTACTAGAATTCTCTTACCACACCCATAGCATGGGCTCTCCAACCAGCTGCTGTCATGTTCTTTTGTTTAAATGTGTAGGCAACAGTGTAATTCTTAAATCTGTGAAAGAGTGCCCATATAAGAAATGATGCTACTGGGTTTTTGTGGCTTGTTGTGTCTGTCAGTTTTCATTTATACAGAGATTATTGGCTAAATATAAAAAGAAGATAGTGAAAGGTTTCAATTTAAAAAGTTTAACTGCTGATAATGCAACCTGAAGAGGACATGTCGACATCATCCTGAAAGTTAGAAAACACAAAAAATTCTCCAAATTTTGCTACACGAGCCGCTCTATTCCTTGGATGATGTTTACCTTGGTTTGTCTGCTTTTGCTTCCTCTCTCTCTGAGTGAAAGCAATCCTGTGTGTGAAACTCTTGCGCTCCAGTAGCAGGCCTTTCCCAGTGGAGAGATTGATGAAGTGCAGTGGCCTGGGGGCCAAGGGAGAAGTAGTCCCCTGCTGGGACTTCTCTCTTGCCCACTGTGCACACCACAGCCGCACAGGATACATCACTCAATCTGCTGCTGGCACACACACACACACACACACACAGACCCTACAGCGGACAACATAAGGGCTGGATGGCTAAGAAGAAATCGTAGCTGCGTTTACCCTTGTCCTAATGGCTGGTACAGAGTGGTTCATGTTTCAGCCTTGCTCCAGGGCCCACCACTGACATGCTGCTACATTATGTTAGCCTGTGTTTTATTTGGCTGTGTTTGGTATAGTGTAGTGGGATAGGAAGTGGGGAGGGTTGGGGGGTACAATTGAAGCCCCAGCAGGAGGGCCACTCCAACACAAACAGTAGGAGGCTAATGCCTGGTGTGCTTTGCTGCACACAAACTGCTGTGTTACATGCAGACCAAGCCACAGATGGAGCAATTTTGTCACTGTGTGTGTGCAGTGGGATTTGCATTGTAAATGTCAACAGGTTCAGCTTCCAAAATCATCTGGGGTGTATAGCCCACCATTGTATATTGCATCTGTGCATGTAATGTATAAGTGTTTAGGGGAGGGGAGCGCAAATGTTGCACGGGGTTGGGTGGCTTGCACGTCACATTGGGCTGATGGATGGCTCAAATTGGCGTGACCAGGATGCCCCAGCTTCCACTGCATGGCTACTAGCATGAGCAGTGCTTACGCAGCCACTGACACTGACTTGTCTGGGGCTGCCTGGACTGGCGACATAGTCTGAGAGATTCCCGGAGAAAGCCCCTGGTGCATACACATGCTTGCCCACTGACACACACACAAGCATAAAAAGTGGGGGCTGGGGTGCCCTGACAAATTACCAACATCCCCGGCACTCTGGTGTCTCAGCATGGGGGAAACTCGATGGCCCAGTAGGAGGTTGGTGGATAAGTGGAAGGTCAGGGAACTGAGACGAGAGGGCACCCAAAGCCCAGGGTTTCTCTATGGAAGGCAGACGAGGAGGAGGAGGACTTTGGGGCCAGGAGGCATGCATTTATTTTAAGTCTCTTTATCCAATCTATCACCACAACCTGTGCTCATTGGTGCGGGGGGCTCGGCACAGAGTATGTGAGAGTTGTACATATTTTTTGTGTGTGTGTGTGTGTGGGCATGCATGCATGGAGCAGTGAAGGCCGGCGTTCCAGACTGCAGGGAGAGGATTAGGAGTCTGGAATGCAAGACACTCCTTGACCCCAGTGTGACCTTTGAGGCTAAATCCCTTGCCCATATCTGTCCCTCATGGGTCATGATCCGATTGGTCGCCCCTTTAGAATGCTGACCTCTTATGCACCTCGTCACTCAGTCTGCTTGAAACATCTCCATTCACTGACAGTGGGCCCTTAGCTCGCCTTCTAGGACAACAACTGCGGGACATTCTCGTTGTAGACTACTTCCTCGGAGTACAAGAATAACATTTCATAGCTGAAATTCAGAGACATTTCCGTTAATGCAAGCCCTACTTAAGGAAATAAAAAAATATATATATCACTCTTGTTCTGCCTTTCAAGTGTCCATGTACACCTAAAACATGAATGAAGCGCTTCCCTTTTCCCCATTTGGAGGCCTGTACAGCTCTCCATTTGCAAGCGTGTCGACCAAGAGTGATGTTAATGGAGGTGGAGAGAAACGAACACATCAGAATGGCGGGTGAGTGGCAGTGACACTGAGCAGCAGCAAAGAGCTGGGTGGCAGGCAATCAGAGGGGCTCTCTTTCACTTCAGTCCCTCATGACATCGCTGACTGGAGAGATGAAAGACAGATGGGTGCCCCGCTTGGACCCTGAATAAAATATCACACTCCTGATTAATTTATATTTCATCTGCATAGCGAAAAGCATTTTTGTTTTAAGATGCTATTCAGATGCCTGGTATTGTTTATGCAGGTTCATTTGGGTCATTGTTTCTTTCTTTGTACAAGTACACCTTAGATGGTAAATGAATAAATAAATGAGCTGGTTGATTTATGTTGTTGAATTGCAACCTTAGATTAATACTTTTTGAACTCGCATAACAGTAAAAACAGTAAATGGCATTTTTTGAATTTTCTAGCATGTGTAGAAATTAAAAGCTCACATTTTAACCACTCACATTTCCTCAAAACCACATTCAAATTTTTTGTTAATGGGTTAAACAAACAAAAAAGACTGCTGCTTGATGCTGCTTTACCGCTACCTCTCTCTTTTTACATTAAAGCTAATTTTTGTAATTTCCTGCCTTAAACTATCATATGTTACCCCCACCACACCTCCCACTGATTGTAATCTACTGTTTTTCTCTATAATATATTTTGGGTTACAAATAGCACATTAGCTTTGACTGGCATTGTGGCACGATGCTGCTAACTGTAATATTTCTGAGATATGTTTTTGGTGGTCAAAAAAAACCAAACAAAGACAAGATCTTTTGAGCCAAAAGGAAATGATTCATCTACACAGCTTCATGGTCACCCACTGTTCCCTACGCTGGCTCCGCATGACTTAATTCAACAGAACGAAGATGGCTGGAATTTATTGCTAATGTTAGGGTTATCTGGAGTTAAATGGACATAGAATTTAATTAGAATGGGTGTAGAAGGCGGAGAGGATGGATGTTTAGAAGGGGAGGAAAGAGTGACATGGCTGATAGGTTCATTAGGCACCTGTTTCAGTCTCAGCAGCAGGGATCAAAGTAAAGAGGGGGGAGAAGAATAACAAAAAGAGGGTAGAAGCTTGTCAATGGCTGTGGTTGAGGTTATGAATCTATGATAAAGGTCACAGAGTAATGCCTTCATGCGATCATAAATGCAATCGTGCAATCTTTTTGAGCGTATTGGCATTCGGTGGGATTTTTGATGAGGTACTATTTGAAGAAATTAATAATTCAGTTACCAAAGAACATCGGGAAAGCAAGAATTAAACTTGTTCCTTCATTCTGAGTTGTCTTGGTATGAGTGTGAGCATGATTGCGCAAATGAACACACATGATTGCATTGTCTCTAGTGTCGGGCTGCTTCTCTGTACATCTGTCTGACAGGGGCAAAGAAAACAGCTATGAGTAGCCTGGAAGGTCCCCCAACTCTGCCCTTCACCTGTGTCGCATCTGCCTGCCAGTGCCATCAAGGTGCGTCAATCTCCCATGTTGGCATCTCTTTACCTGTGGCGCTACACTGCACCTTGCCAGCTAGCATGCCTCAACCCCTTGCCCTCCTCCCCACTCACTCCCACCTCTTCTTGCTCAAGGTGCCTGTCACTCACCTGTCATTTCTTTCATCAGCTCCTGGCTTCCTCCTTCCTTCTTGCACTTGCCTCGGCAAAGGTGGGAAGGGAACCACCCAAGCGAAAATGGTGACTATTTTGTCCCAGTTTCAGGTTTAGCTGCTGTGAAGGTTTACACACCAGTGAGGTGTTGACTGACAGCAGAGTTCCACTAAAACAGGTTTCCCTACAGAAACACTGGAGTTTGGCTTACTGATGATAATGAATGTTTGGTCCTGCTGATGAATACAAAATGATCACCCATAAGAGTAATTCACACGGTTTGTTGGCATAAGCATATATATATAAGCATATATATATATATATATATACACAATATATTTTTTCCAAACCCTTTTTAATCCTGCTGTTTCATTATTCTGTTAAATAAAAGTGTTTAATAAAACAATGATGACATTTTCCTGCCATGAATCAGACAGCAGCCTAAACTGGACAAACAGCAGTTTGCAGCATGAAAAGGTCAGCTAGCAGTTACTCTATGTTGAAATCAATTGATTAAGGTCAAAGAAAAGTTTTTCTGTTCATGATTTCATTTCACCTGACAACCTTGTTTGAATTCCAGACCTTTACTGTGTATAGAAATACATGATTGAAAGGCTTCACTTAAGATTAACGTGTCTTGAGAAGAAAGAAGAAGAGAGAAGAAGAAGAGAAGAGGGGAAGTGTTAATTTCTTTGAGGATCCTCAGCCCAGAAGTGCTCACATGAGCTAGGGAGAGGCTATTTCAGTGATCAGTAGCTTCCACAGGCCTATCGTGAGCACTGTCTGAAATATTGCACAAATAACGATCAAAGCATCTCCCCGTGCTGGCTGGGCCCATGACAGTAAATCCAGCCTGGTGAGGGCCAGACAGTGATTTTGTTTCACATTTCTGCCCAAGACACAGGCACATGCAAGGAAGAAGAGAATAAAATAGATAAAAACGGAGCCCTTGGCTGTGGCCCAAACTCTGGCCATATCAGTGAGGCTTTGCTGCCACGTGGCATATGGTACAAGACAAACTGTCAGCCTTTTTCCCTCCTGTCTGTGCTTGCTTAGAGATGACAGGAGCAAGAGTACATTTGTGTCCCGGCAGCAGGCATCAGCCGGGCTTAGCAGTGATTTGGGGGGAAAAGGGGAGAAAGGCAGAGCTTTTGTGCTGTGGCGAGCAGCGAAGCGTCTGCATGGCTGGGCATTGGGTGGGGGGGCACACTAGCTGCGGGGGACAAGCGCGGTGGCTCAGATTGTGAGGAAACTGCAAATTGATCAAATTGTGGAGGCAAGACTTTGGGCCTATTATCTGGGTCATGTCAATGTCTCTCTGGTCTCCAGTTGGTCACAGGGGCAAATAGAATGTTTGTGGGTTTGTTTGTGTGCAAAGAGACTAAGGTTTAAGAGCCAAAATTGAATCTTTGTACGTGTGTGCGTGTGTGTGTCTAGTCGCAACCTTCATGCACATGCTGTTGCCTCTGCAATAGATCTAACCAACACCAAACACAGTCTCCATTAACACCAGCTTGATACCTCCCAACACACTGTGGTGAAGGTGAATCTGAGGTCAAATCCTGCAGATTGCTAGTCTTGAGCATTTTACCGATCCTTATTTGTCTAACTCTAGAGATTTAAAAAAAAAATCTTTTCAAGTTTTCATTGCTGCATACAGAAACCATTCAGGAGACAAGTGAAGTTGCCGTTTCCTTACATATACAATCCGACATCTACGAGTCACATTGTTCCCCTATCAGCAGAGATCACGGAGCCAGCTCTCTATCCGACTTGACTTTGGCAGAGCATATCGTGGCTATTAGTCGAGCATGGTGCGTGATCTCCGTCTTGTCTTGTTGCTGAGGGTGCTGTCCTGTGCAGTGCGGGGGACACATGCAGGAGGGAGGGCATCGTTGTCACTTGTCACCACGCTTCTGTCATAGTCCCTGGAGTTTCAGTGGCTCCCTCCGGTCCCTTGTCACTCTGCCTGGCTGCAAACAGCTGGTTACCAGAGCCACAGCCATGCTAGTTAACATGTAGGAGTGTACAGTACACGCTGGTATGAAATCTGGTACTTAGAACAGCTCATGCATGTTTTTTTCCTTTTTATTGTTATCATTATTACGTGTGCATCTATATATGCTTTGTGCTGGATGTTCATGCTAGCTAATGTCAAACAGGTTTTATAAAAGCAGCTTCTCGGTCAAGCGACCAAACAGCCCGATTCCTTGTAAATCAGCAGTGCTGATATTAGCTGTTGAAGGCTAAATGGCCATTATGGATCCTCAACACTCTGACACGTTGTGACCTGCCTCCTCTGGTGAGGTATGTGGCGCTGTGTGTGGGATACACATACACACATGCATATACATGTATAGCCACTCGCTGCTCTGTGTGTGGGCCATGTTTGCCACCACTTAGTGACAGGTCAGACTCCCATGGTGTGATCAAACAGCAGCCACAACTCTCTAGAGTTCCCACAACACTCCGCCTGGTGGAGAGTGGACAATAAAAACAAGAGTGGGAGGCTTTCATCACAGGCTTTGCCAAAGCCTGGATTATTCTCACTCATTCACTTGGCCTAACTTTGTAAAGGTCATCTGAGAAATGTAAACTAAATTTTACTGTGTGCCAGGAGTGGCTCCAAACAGTATATACACTATATACTGTATGTGTTTTACAGTGCATTCATGTTAATAAATAAGGAAAATTACAGCTTGTTAAAACTCCGGTCTTATTTTCATAGTTTTGACCATTATTTCCATTGGTTGTTGTACTCAAGAATGTGATTGCTGAGATCTACGAACACGGCAGTGTCGCAAGAAGATTGGCAGTGGTGTGATCTGACGAGGTGTAAACAAAGCTAAGATTTAGCAACTTTGTTTAGGGGTAAGATTAAAAATGATAACATCTGAGCACTAGCAATCTCTAAAGACTAAAAGACTAAAATTGTGTCACACAGCAATGGTAAGTACCATACCTCCATGATCCTCTGACTGCCCGCCAGTTGTGTGGCCTTTCCAGATCCTGGCAATTAATTTGGTGAATATCGCCGCTAAAACCAGTAACCAGTAGGAACGATGGCCAAAAACAATGAATACAAGACCCAGATTGTATGAAACTGACTTTTCAGTTATCTTTCTATTCATTCTTACAAATCTTCTCAGGAGCCAGGTATGTGGATCATGATGACAACACATTGTGTGTTTGTATGTCTACCCCTCGGGTACAGGGGGGCAGATTTATTCCGACTCGTGCAAACAGCGCTGATTAGTTCTATAAAACTTCAGTCTAAACAGGCTGACGGCCAGACAGCCAAGAGGTATTGTAGTAAAGAGGGGGCCCTATCTGCAGCGCCATCAGCCACAGCCCCTATCCTCCACTAATGGAATTGTCCTCCACCCCAGGTTGTGTATTACCATAGATCTGTGGGGTAGTCTCACTCCAGCAAGAAAGCCCAGTGATTTAATAAAGGGCCCCTTTCTGACTCACTTACAACACAACAACATCAAGACCAGCAAGTTCAGACATACAGCAAATAAATAAACAGTGGCTCCCTTCAGAAATGGGATGTGCAACTCAATCACTGCATGTGTGCGTGTGTGGGTGGGTGTGCGTGCGTGCGTGTGTGTGTGTGTGTGTGTGTTTGTCAGTGACCAGGAACATTATTCAAATGAGCTGTACCTTTTGAGTCTATGGAAGAAACCAGAAACGACAAGTAGTTCATGGCAAATGAGCCCCATCACTTTTCAATCTGCGCTGAATGTTCCTTTGCATTAGAAGCAAAGTGTCACTTCATGTTTTATGTGTGACAAGATGAAACATTTCAAATTCAGCCTCAGTTTTTTAAGTAATTTTGGATTTATAAGTTTTGTTCTCACAGCATTACATGAAAAATACCTGGCACCAGGAATAAGGGAGATTAGGAATAGTTAACATTTTGTTTATTATAAATAAAGATAAAGATTATAAAGAGAGAAATGGAAACATTTGAAAAACAAAAAGAGAAAAACTAGTATTCTCTCTCTATGTATTAAATACAGTCTCCAAATTTACCACTTCTGTACATCCCTGGTGTATAGAAACTCAAATTTTGTGTTCAGCTGGCTGACTGCCAAGAGTGAGTGACAACTAACCAAACAATAGGCTACAGACAATGATAGAATGCAATTTAATCCTTTCCACTTAGAATCGATTGTTACACCTCGGGTGCAACATTTTAAGATTATGTTGCTTTATCCAGGAGTTTAATATATGTTATTTTTGAAGAAGCAGCACATTTCTTGCTCGGTCTCTCACTTACTCCAGGAACCACAATCTGGCTGTCAGCAGAATTTGGACTGCATTTGGACCTGTTTTATTACATCAGTGGTGTGAATGGCATGGATCGCTAGGAGTTTAGAATCAATTACTTTCTACTGTCTACATTTGCCCTAAGTCTTTATTCACATCGCCCAGCAGAATTATATATGTCTACTGAAAATTCATCTATTTATTTAATCCTGGTGTTGTTCAAAAATTCCCTTCATTTCAAGTTATAGCACAGTATCATATTAAGTTACAGTGACTCCTCACTAAACGCTAATTCTGCCCATATAACTGGAGCTTATACAGAGGTATACCAGTGTAGTATCTGTGTGGGCTGGGGAGGCGGGCAGCCGATGGGCCTCTGGCTCTATGTTACGAGCTCCTGGACCACGGTGCCATTACCTCCACACACACCTAATGAAGTTATAGCAGGACCGGGGCTATAGGGCAACGACTCCCTGTAGATTGCCTGGTCTGGGCCTGCCGTATAGCCCACACACACAGAAACACATGCACACATAAGTATACACACAAATACACACATAGACACACGCACATTTAGTTCAGTGGATAGTTATGGGGCGTGCAGCCCCATGGTGGTGAATGGCGCTAGCAGCACTCATTTGTCAAACAGCCCCTCGCTCTTCTTCCAACTCTCCTTCTCTTCTTCCCTAAATTGGAGAGGTGGGACAGATTGTTGTCTAATCTGCTGTCTAGTGGGTGGTTAGGTGTAGTCTCACTGTCTCTGTGTCATGGTAAACACACATTAAGTCCCTTTGACCACCCTGGAGCACTCGTTGGCTCACTCTTAAAAAGCCCACACAATGCAGTTATCTTTTATGACCTGCCAGAAAACACTGGCTGTGGGGAGGCTGTGGTGGTCCACATTTAGGCCTTATGAAGGAGGGACCCTAGCTGTCACCTGAGTCCCTCTGTCCTGCTGGAACAGGACCAACAAATTTACAGTAAAGTCTTAAACAAGCTCCACTGAATTTAAAACCCTTACGTTTCTCTTTTAGTCCATCTTTATTTATTATGTATCACACTATTTTAGAATTTTGATTAATATTTGATTTTGTGTTTCTTGCACCCAATCAGCAGTGAGTCTGTGCACTGGTAGTGGACTCTGTACATAGTGGACTAAAGAGAAGTTACTCCTCCCTTTGTTTGAGTGTTAACTCCTAACCATAATCCCCATCCAAAATTGTGCAAAACAGTTTTTTGTTTAATGGATATTTTGATGTTTTTTATACTTTTAACAGGACAGGAAATGATGGGAGAAAGAGATGTGAAAAGTCTCCAGCCAGACGCAGACTGGGGGTCATTGTGGCTCATGGACAGAACATTAACCCCCCCCCCAGGCCAGAAGGTAAAACCATAGCCTTAACTTATTGTGTTGGTTTAAATAACTGATTCCACCAGCCTTTGTTGATTCATAAAAATATATGAGACTCTCATTCAGATGTTTCATTAAAACCAGGTTTGAGACACAAAATATTCATCCTTTTCATATGCACGTTTTAGACCTCATTGCAGTAAACTCTGGTTTTGATCCTGTTTTTTAAAAATATTTTATTTTAATTATTTTATTTTCTGTTTGTTTCTAATTGAACAAAAGTAGTCTACTTCATTGACAGTTCTTGATATCTGCATTTTTTCTTATCAGCCATCTTACAGACCTTCGGTTCCTTGGATCTGTTGTATCTTCCTTCATTTCCCTGCATAAAGACTTTTGTCTCTGTGGTCAGGGCGTGCCGAGGCTCAGCACTGTAAATCAGTACACAGGGGTTTGGTTGTTATATATGGCCTTTACCTCCCCTAACTGGTGTACAGAGGCAGGAGCAGGAGGGAACTGACAAGAATGTCAGCTATCAATTCCCGAAGCCGTCCCTCCTGCTCATCTCATTAAAGGGCAGATAGATAGGCCTTCTGGCTCCAGTGTGTCCATCAGAGAAGGACCGTCAGGAAACGACACAGATTCAGCTTAGGTTTTTAATTTGATGACTTTTTTCACTCTTGTTTTCATTCATCACTTTTTCATTCTTTTTCAAAGTATTTTAATTATGCTGTGTTATTATGTTTTCAAGATTTCTGTCCATCCGACCATCTTTCCATCCCATTGTTTTGAACACGGTATATCAGGAATGCCCAGAGGGATTTTTATTTTTTAGCCATGAAACAAAAATTCATTCACTAATGATGACAAAATGTAACACACGTCTAAAAGGATAAAATTGTGAAGTGACAAAGTTTTAGCTCCAAATGGTTGGTGAGTTATAGCATTATTCAACACCATGGCTCAGGAACAGAAGGGGAAATTGAGACCATATACTTGACTGGCGTGTGGAGATATAGAATTGCGAGGCAGTAATTCCTGTTTATGATTAGGTAGGGATCAGGGCTATATTCATAATTTAATCAAGCATGATTCTGTTGAGCATAAATTATGCATGGCACTGTTAATAATGGTCACATTAGTAATTTGAATGACATTATGATTATTTGAATTTAATCAAAATTAAAGGTGTTTACTCAGGTTTAACAACAGCCATCAGGTTCACAAGGTGGACCTCGTTTTGTTAATGATGGTGGAATAGCAAGGCTAATTAGTTCACACATCTCAGACCAGTAAAATACCAAGATTTTTCTGTGGCATATTTTCTAAAATATATATAAATAGATAAATTAAATGCTGTTGAAGATGTAAACAACTGAAGTGTTGCAACTAAGGATGTTATCATCGTTTTGTCCCATGTTGTATAGATTGTTTTCACTCAGTTTTCCCAGGCTCAATTAAGGGTAAATCGACGCATTCCACTCAGGGGACATGGACTATATCTGTTTTCCACTTCAGCACTGTAACATAGAGAACACTTGTGACAAAAACCAAAATGTTTATACACATATTTGCTTTTCTTTAGATAAAGAGATAAAGAGAGAAGCATAAATGCTTCTCTTTTATTTTCCAGTAGTGTGTTCATCATGGCCATGCTGAGTGAATGCTCCTTTGACCTTTTGTTGCTGTCCACTGGCAACTATCTTTCCAGATAATAACCCGAATATCAGGAAAGCTGGGGCCTTCACTGAAGGACCCTCATTGTAGTGATGTGTGCATATGGAGGCCGTACAACCGCAGGGGAAGAGACGAGTGCCTGTGTTGGTGTATCGTATGGGACAGGCGGTGTCATACCAGGGCCTTAACGGGCCTACTGATCATCCCTGTTTAGTATGAGGAAAAGGGGAAGGTCTGACTTCAACATGTCCCCAGGCCCCAAGTACAACTAGGGAGCCTGCTAGCAGAGGCTGGTGTGCCTGTTTACCATCTTACCAGGGGTCCCCACAGTTGGCGGCAGCGCCTCGTCTGCACGGACTAGAAATGTCTTGTGCGTACGGGGAAACACGCTGTGAAGACAAGAATATGGAAGATGACAGAAATAAATGTGGGTTGGGGGGAGAGGCGAGAGGCAGAGAGGCAAAGGGAGACGCAGCAAGCGATGGGGGTCCCGAGGTGCTGAAGAGATTGTGCTGGCATGGTGGCCAGAGGCCTTTCAGCTGAGTGGGCAACACTACCTCGCCTTTCCCCCTCTGAGGAGCTGCGTGCTGGTGCTCAGATGCTGGGGAGTGTGTTTGACATGCAGATACACACAAAACCCACAGTCAGTCACCGCTGTGGCCTCATCACCTGCACTCACTTGCCATTGTGTTTATCTGTCTGTGCCAGTGTCTGTGTATATGTGTGTGGTGTGTGCGTTTTATATCACAGACGCACGTTTATGTATTTAGTGGTGGTATTGTTTGTGTGTATAGTCATTGTTTATTGTGTTACCTCAGACCAGTCCTCAGATCTTTGGACCACAGCATCACTTAACTGATGAGATTTTTAAAAGTACCAGCGGGCAACCTGTTCCTGATACATAACAGGCATGATATATTATATATGTGTGTTGGCATAGAGATAGACTTGACCTGTATGTCGGCAGTAAGTAAAAACAGTAGCATAGAAAGAGAAAAGACAACATGACAAACATGAATAAATCTATTAACGTACTTGAGTAAATAGGATGCATTTTGTGTAATTATGTCAAACTTTGAAACTAGTTTCCTGGATCAATATGTAAAACTAATGCCAAATTTGTTGCGTTGTAAGATGTTTTCACTTAAGGTGGAAAATGGAAGTGTGCCAAGCCAAAGAAATGTCAACACATCCGAGATTAACTAATTTCTTTTCCCATGTGGGTAATCCATTCCAGTAGCATGGCTCATTCCTGAAGTATTAAGAAGTTTGCTCCACATCTTGACGATTATCTGTCTTTTCCCCCCTTTTGTATTTTCCTTACTCTGTGCTTTAACCCATTCCTCATCCTTCCTAAATCTCTCTCTTTATCCCACCCTTTCATCTGCAAAAAACAGCCTCAACCAAACCTTAAAAACTAAGACAAATTTTAAAAAGAGGTCTTTTACTGAGCAAAGAAAAAAAAACCCAGAAGTGCAACACAAGTGCTGAATGAAAAAGCATGGTGACATTTAGGTGAAAGAGGAGACAGTGATGGGGACAGATCACTGAGAAGTTCAGGACCCTATCTCAAAAATGTATATTCTCTGTGCCACGTAAACTCGGTTTCTTCCTCTACGGTGAGTTTTCCTTCCTACTTCTCACCCTCAGTTTGGGGGGAAAGAGGAGGGCAGCGGTTTGGGGCTGGGGTTAGGGAGAGCGTAGCGGTGCCGGGGTGCTGCAGATGCAGTAAAGCGATTCTGATTTGTGCCCACAGCCATCAGCATCACTCTGCGCGGCTTGTCAGTCTGTGGGAGCGTCAAAGCACGCTGTCCGGGACTGCTGTCACTAGTAGTAATAGATATCATTTCAAAACCATCGGACCTGCCCATTGTGTCTGGCTCAAGCCAGTGGCTGGGGCCCACCTTGGCCACGGTTGGATGGGCCCACTCCGCGTGCGGCACACAGGGGCCTCGGCGCCGGGCTTAACTGTTGGGTCACGGTCTGATATGTAGACATTCATGGATGGTTAACCCAGTAAATGTGTTGATATGACCAAGAAACTGGAGTGCGCGTATGGTTGAGAATATGGTCAGGCGATAAGCACTGTCATGTGAGGTGGGTTTTATGTGCAGAATAGTGTTTGGAAATTTGAGGATAAATGCAGTAATGTCTGACATGTTCCCTGTCCAGTTTGGTTGGGCCTATGCATCACATAAAGGTGTACATGCACACGCGCGCACACACACACACACACACACACACACACACACTGGGTCACATTGTCCTCCTACACCAATCAGAGCCTCTGTACAGCCTCTAATGGCCATTAACTACCCAGCCGGTGGTGCAAAGAATCTGACATCACGAACGTCACTCTGCATTAGGCGTTACATCAAAACTCCCTCCAAGATAGCTATGCTCTCTGCCCCTGGGTTTGAATGTATTTTGTGTGTGTGTTTGTGTGTACCCGTGTAAGCTTTTGTGCATCTGAACATGCATGTGCTCATGTGCTTTTATATGTATATATGTATGCCCTAATGTTTGCAGGCTTGTTTTGTCACTGAGGATGTACTGTGTGTGTGTGTGTGTGTATGTGTGTGTGACAGTAGCCAAGGCCTTTGCGCATATATAGCTGTGCATATATGCATATGTGATTTTGTGTTTATTTGCCACATATGTGATTATACCTGAGTGCCTATTCACTCTGATCATATCTTCCTCATTCATTTCATTATTCTCTCTTGCACAGCTAGTGCACGCACCTGTCGTATATATGAAATACATACCACAGCAGATGCACAGATCACACCCTTTATGAAGCAATATACTACTTCACTAAATATAAAAGTGAACATCAGCATCATCACTGTCATCTGTGCTATTTTCTAAATGCAGTTACAATGGCCACTATAGACTACCAAAAGAACTAGGGCATCCGAAGAGCACATGACACCGTCTGCTTACAGAATTGCCTAGTGACTGTATGCCCCAAGCAAATAACAGGGTCATACATTGTATTAGCCAACTTTATAATCAGTGGGCTAGAGCACACAACAACCCTCCCTTCTAGAACTCCTAAAACCTAGAACTTATCTGTATTTACTGCTATATTATATTCACTAGCAATCAGCAATCATCAAGATGTACTATATTCTGTAACCCCACATAAGTCCTAGAGAGCAAAAGGATGATGAGCATACAAAGCGCAGAACTCGATATCAGCTTCATTTAACCACATAGTAACATAGAAACATAGTAACCACATATTGCGGGGGAAAACTAATTTCAGTGAACATTTTGTTTACATGTCATTTTCCATTGCACTTTGTCGCATTTTAGGTGTGTCAATATATCAACATTTCCCCCATAGCTAACTTTTTTTCCCAAGCATTTCCACTTAGTTTTCTTTTATTTGCAAATGTGAAAATACACATATGGATAGAAACCGACCTCATGTCAGCAGCATGTGCACCTGGATCAGCAGATCCAGCAAGCAAATTGCATTTGATACACACAGTATACCATTTAATCTGATAAATAATCTTTGTACATTAAAAAGGACCAAAATGGACAAAATGAGCTACAACTCATGCTTTTTATGTGGGCTTAAACATGGATTGATTTTTTTTTTAAATGAACACAAGATTAAATGTTTTCTTCTTTTGGTTCCCTATAATTATTGCTGCACCTGCTCCCTGCTGGTTGGAATGATGGTTGGATTATCATACAGGTTGCATTTACACATACACATGAATTTTTCATTTGAAAACACCAGGCTGAAAGTAATTGCTTAATGCAAAGTTTAAAACATAATAGTTAAATAGTAAATTATCATTTGTAGACATACAGTAATACTAAGAATCTGTGATTGTTTACGACTGCCTAAGGCCACATTTTTATAGGGCCTTTGGTATTACATGATGAATAAATGTCTCTCGTCACTGGTCCCCAGAGAGAGATGTGTAAATGAGTTCAGGACGGAAAGAAATGCATGGATGGCTGAGGGAGAGAATAGAGATCAACGATAAGTTGACAGAAAGTGCTTACGACGCACTGCCACGTTGCCTCAGTTCCCATCTTCCCACCCCACCCCATCCTTCCCCACCGTCCCCCACCTCACCCTCCCCTCTTACATGCTCTCGTCAGCTAATTATCCAGAATTAGAATCTTCTTTCACACCAGTGGTGTCAGGGTGCCTTAGCTTGATCTGTCAAGGCCCCTCATGACTGGGTGCTAAACTCACGACAGTTGATGAGTGCGAAGCCCGCCACAGCTAATTGTAAGTGAAAAGCTGGACAGGACTGACAGTACAGGAAAAAAGAAAAGAGAGAGAGGGGAGGGGGACTCTTTGTTTGAGGACAGATGAAGGAGGGAGGTTTCATTCATTTCTGCAGGTGGTAAGAGGGTGGCATTGTAAGCTGGTGCCCATGATGACCAGATGGGGGAAGGTGGAGAGGTTTAATGGTCCTGCGGCACCAAATATCTGCTCAGCAAGGAGGAAAAAAAGATGGAGCAGAGGGAGGTAAAGAGAAGGAGGAAGCCAAGTGTGATAAAACATTGTAGGTGCGATGAAGGAGGACAACAAATCCTTTCTTTCAGGGCATGTCGGCCAAGATCTTGCTCTTGCTCATGGCCTGTGACCACCATCAACATGACAACACAGGGGCAATGTGTGTGTGTGTGTGTGTGTGTGTGTATCCTCTAGTGCCCATACATATTTATACATTTACATTTTTTTAAATGTGCGTGCATGCTACATGTTATAAAATACTAGAAGACTGTAACGTACATATGGCTGTGCACTTATGTGTGTTCTTATTCGGGATGCCTCAAGGTTATGATTTACATTTTACTTTGGGAGTGTGTCCCGTGTTAAATATGTGTATCAGCAACACACTGATGTATTTAAAAAATGGTCAAGTGCAAAATAATAAATCTTTTGTTCAATATTTTCTTTTCTCTTTGGGATTGTTTGCCTGTACATGTGAATGCATGTGCATTCTGTGTCTTTGTACGCCAGTTGGCCCTGCTAGAAATGTCTCCTAATGTAATCCTAGGTTAAATGCTTACTTGCCAGGCCAAATTAAGTGTTTCACCAGCACAGAGAGGGCGTGATGTGGCATGATGGGAGGTTGTCACCTGTCTCTCTGGGGCATCTGACTGTCTGACGATGGTAAGAGTCCACTCTCATTGCGCAGTCAGTCATAGTCTCATAACATTTTTTTTAATATGTACACAAACCCACAACACATTGTGTAATTTGTGAAATAATACATTAGCCCTTCTGAATTATAAGATAATGGAATTAATTAGAATACATTAAAAATTTGACATATTTGTTGTTTGTCATGTGAAATGTTTTTGTGAATTGAATTTAGTCAATATTAAAAACTATAAACTAAACTAAAAAAATGTTTATTTAGTTTAACTTTTAATTTTAAATTGCATTGACATTTCTTTCTCTTTAAATTTCACTCATATTTGCCATTTCGGACATAGAAAGTGGAAATTGAACCTGAATTATCTGAGTTAAGGGCAGATAGGCTATATCAATATTATTAGTATTAGAAAAGTTTGTGTTGCTTTCCTTGGAAAATATATTCCTCTCACACTTTGTTTATAGTCCTTGAAGACACGTGGCATTGTTGAAATATTTGGGAATCGGACAACATATTTTCTTGAAATTAACTTTGCTGAGAAACATTTTCTTTTTGGACTTTTTTATTTGAAAATGTATGTGTTTTACTGCTCCCAAGAAGATAAGCGTTAATTGTCTATAATTCATTGTTGTGTTAATGATTATACCCATTATCTTATAAATCCGGGGGAGCTGTTGACCTTCCATTTATGTGTTTGCTCGAAAGCTAAACAGGCAGCCACCGGGATTCAACCGTCAGCCAGCAGCCTCCACTCCAACAGTACTTTCACCCACTTGAAGGCTGGAAACAGCTTTTTCCAGCTAGTGTAGATTTGTGTGGATTAGAGCTCAGCTCTTCAGCCGAGGGCTTGGAGGGACTCTGTGCAGAATAGACCAGGAAGCTGTTTGGAATTGGATGTTGTTCCTCCCCTCTCATCATTACCCTCAAACCCTCACAAAGGCCCCAAATCTCCCAGTGCCTTTGAACCTGTGTTTCAAAATGAAAGACATGTCCAATGGAGGGTCTTTCCTTATTCTTCTTGTTACTGAAAGGAGGAGAGAGAGAGGGAGAAATAGAGGGGGAAAAAGGAGCTTTAGAGCCTCATTTTCCCTACTGCTCTACCTCCTTAGTTTTCTTCCGGCCTTGAGCCACTTGTTGGAGGAAAAGGCAAATTTCTTGAAAAATTCCTGGAGTTTTTTTTCCTCCTAATCAACCAGCACCCTCAGCCCCTATTTTGTGGCAGAGAAGGAGAGAGCAAAAGAGCGAGAGAGAGAAAAAAGCAAAGGGAAACATGGTTAAAGGAGAGGATGAGAAAGAGGGGACTCTGGGGACAGCTGTTGGAGAGGTTAGTTAGAGATTTCCAGCCATTAACTTCAGTCCTAGCCAGCTCGCCCACTTAAAGTAGACAAGGGCCCGGGGTAAGCCAGAGCCTCAGTATGAAAAGGGATGGGACCCAGCTTGATCTTGTGGGGAAATTGTTTACAAGTGGGACCCTCAATTCCACAATGGAGCGCAAAAAAGAGGGATAGCTAGGGAAATGAAAAGAAAAGATGGAGGAACGAAGGAAATAGTTTATTGAAAGAGTGAAACAAATCTGCCATAGCAAGGGAGCAAAAATGAAAGAGCATGGAGCGAGAGTGGTTAAGATTGGACCAATGAGGGCCTTAGATGGGTGCCGTCACTGGTGGGGGGGGGGTTGTGACACAATAAGTGGAGGACCTATGGGGGGTAGAGGGCAGGGGGTCTCTCTTTCTCTTTTCAAAGGCAGGATAAACAAGGAAATGAGTCTGTAATCATTTCCAGAAATTGCCTTCCTCTTTGCCTCTCCTCTCTCGGGCTGTCCACCCGCCTCCGTTCATTAGCAGGCCATAGCCCGATTAAAGAATTTCATTGTCCCCATAGAGAGACAGGCACAGAGAGAGGATCTTCAGTCGACTGCTGTAAACCTCAGTGATACATCATGTATGGTTTGTGTTTTTACTGCCATCCTAGTCCTGCTGCTTTATTTTCATTTCAAGTGACAAGTGCGTACAGCCTCAAGCATGTGTCACCCGTCCAATCAGACATTACTATTCCATTGTACTGTCAGAGCACTGTTAATGAGAAGATCACTATAAAATATATACATTTTTTTCAATAACATACATGTACAAATATTTTGCTATACGTAAATAGTGACACCAAAGTAGAGAGACTGAGATAACCTGGATCTCATCTGCTTGCAGGACATTCATTCAATTTAAGTATGACCTGACAGATCACTGTGGAAACAATGAGCTCACTACACGGAAGTCTGAATTGTAATCCATTAGTGAACCATCATATCCTTCCTGCCCTCTCTCTGTCCAGAGGTACAAAGCTACACTCTATTCAGGCTGCTATGAAGAAAGATCCCAGCTCTAACTGCAAATCTCACTGAGTAAAACTACTAAGAATGTGATGTATGCTGCTATTCTTGGACAATATCTCTAAAGATGTTTAAATAAAAAATACATTTTATGTTTATGTTTATGAATGTTATGTCAAACCATTCCTTTAGTTATTCTTTATTTTTAGAATACATTTACATTGCTCTTCTCATGCTTCTGTCAGGATTTGCGTAGCCTGTACCGGTCAACACAAGCAGTGGCTTAAGTAAAGTCACTTGTGTAACTGAACCTCCTGTAAGCAGCCATTTTTGCACAGAAGCTGAGCAACAATGTTTTCTTTGCACACGTTCACACTCACACACACCTGTAATTTGTTCAAGCTGATTATTATGACCTAGTGTTACCTTTTATTATTAGGTGACCGAGTATAAAGTGTGACTAAATCTGGAAGGAACAATGAGGTTGGGGTGGAGTGGATGGGTCAACAAAACTCAGGACTTCTATACTGTATACAGTCTCTTCTACGTTTTTGTGTTCCTGTCCTTCCTTAAAGGAGTCCTGGCCTCATCTCAAACCATGAATCTGCACCCATTTCCTGCCACAAATGTACAATATTCTCCTTTGCTTGCATTTAAAGGAATTACAGATATTGAAGAGAGTGCAAGATGGCATTCAAAGGGGAAAAACTAGAAATAGGAGTAAAGTAAAGCAGTGGTGAGAAATAGTACCAAATACAAAAAAGACAAAAATAAATATGTCAGAACGAACATTAGCTTAAAAGCAAAAGGGCAGTCTGGTGGGACAGATGGTGAGTTGTGGTAGGTTAGGAGGCCTTTCCCTGTCGGGGAGGAAGTGTTTGGGTTTTATTGGTATCATATGACACGACAGAACCTTTTTAAGATGTTGTAGACGCGCTGGTAAAAAAGCAGTCTGCCCACCCCTGCATTAAGTGCCCCTGTGATCTCGGCCATATTTATAGGCACTGTCTTGTGTCACATGGCTTCCATTTCTTCACTTGTTGGGACCCCCTGTGGCTGCTTTTACAAGCACAGGTATGAAGAGGTCAAGAGCACCCCTGTCTGTGGCCTGGTCAGGAAGGGGATGAGAGTAAAATACAATTCTATATCTTTAACTTATGAGGAAAAACATTTTTCCATGTTTTTTTCTACGGCATGACATGCTGGTTTTAAATTGGCAACCTTTGTTTTCGTGTGGTGAAGACAACCACTTCTGTTTTCAAGCACCAGAAGCTGAAAGAAATGAATATTACATTTTCACAGGCAAAAACTATGCACAGCAAATATTTTAACGTCGAGAGAACCTAAATTTCTATACTTAATGTGTTTTGCAAAGATGGAGAAACTGCACCTCCTCTTCTTTGTTTCCCTTTCTTAGCTTAGAAGTTGTTTTCAAGGTGGGGTTTACCTGGCCTAAGGGATAACAGATTTTGAGAGCATCTATTAAAATAAGCTTTATGAAATAAATCAAAGAGAGAGATAAACTCAATTGATGTTTTCTGTAGACTGTGTCACATGCAGATCTGCTGGCAGTCAAACTACAGCAAGGGCTACCACAGTCAAAAGCCATCAAAAGACAAAGTCCATCCACATCGACATTCCTATCAGTGTATCAGATTAATAAATATCAGCATTGAGACAGCAATTGTTTGTGACCGTCATTTTCATATCAATAACATCCTGAGTTCACAATAGCCACTGAATACACAAAAGTTACACCCTTAAATGGCTCATAAATGGTTGTTGTTCATGAACCTAAGGTTTATTGCCATGATTACACTGATAACGTTAACCAGTGATGCAGAACTGAAAGTAATTTGATTTGTTTAGTTTTGTCTCACAGCCTTGCTACCTGAGGAAGGTGCAATGCTCAGAAAAGTGATTACAACTTCACACTCACTATTTTTGAATCTTGGAACCTTACAGGAGAGAATCATTTCAGCATTTCAAAGATGCAATGATGGCAAATCATTAGGCGATGTATCCACTTTTATGAATATCTTGCCATTACTTTTCAAGTGACATGCATTCTAATGGACCACAGTATTGGCTTAGGAGAAATTACCATGGTCAGAGTTTTCTAGCAATCTGAATGCTAATTGTTGAGATACTGTATTTTGCTTTGTAAACTGAGTGATTGACCAGTGACTGACATTCAACCTCCTTGGGGTCTGCTGTTTGTCAACCAAACAAATCCAGGTCTTGTGGCAAGAAAATGGTGCCAGATTGTGAGGCTTTGCTGATGAAGAGCAAAGATACCCCTCCTCCTCCTCTCTCTCTATGTATATCCCCTCATCTCTCTTCCCACTCTCTAGGATGTTGCATTTCTCCATCTTGGCCATGTGGTGTGGTGTGTTGGTTTTTAGTGGGCACTAAAAACACACTGTTAAACACAGTTTTAAAAGTTCCTAAAAGCATTTTTTTCCTCTCTGGGGTTGGCACTTTAATCTACTCTCAGGTTTCACATGCTGCATGGGCACACCTGGGGAGAGGAACAAAATAAACTGGGTTGGAAAGCTCCCACACATCGTAGACTCCTTGTTAAAATGAAGGAGAAGGCTAATCAAATTTATTGTTTTAATCATAGAGGGAGGTGTCTCTTTCTCTTTTGCAGATGACTTTATGACCTCTGAACTATCCTGGCTAGAATCCTTTGTAGCTTAGATCTGAGAGACAGAGATTAAATCCTTTGCTGCTCTATCTTATCTCAGTGGCTGCTCCTTGTCATTTAATTCATTCCTTTGTGATGATCACTGCACAACAGGTAAAGTGGGAAAGAGAGAGAGAGAGTCAAAAGGATGTTCTCTTGAATTCAAACATTTTATACATTTCCAAATTATATCATCAAATCAAGGTTGTCTGTTTGATTTCGTCATTATGTAATAGATTTTCTGCATATTTACAGACACTTCATACAATATGGATGAGAAAGAAGGGGGTACAATAAGGTCGAATCCAAACGTGACAGGGCTCACTGAGAGGAGGCTCTTTCCTCTTTCTACTGTCTCGTAAAAATGATTTTTATTTGCACTTTTCCCACTTTTACAGTCGGCTTTGTGTGCGCAGCCAAGCATTTGAAAGGAGAAGGAAGGAGTAAAAGAAGCTCTATCTTTCTCTCTTCGGGGGATGGGACACTGGCTCCAAGAGGAAGGGAGTGAGTTCAAGGGAGTTCAAAATGTCCAAAAGGCCAAAGGTCAGGTTCAGAAGGGTAGACATGAGCTGTTTGGAGTTTTAAGGACTTCTTTTTATTTAATGTTTGAAACAGAGGAGTGAAGTATTAAGAGGTTTTGCAGAGAACTGAAAAGTTGGTTGGTTAGAGGCCCTCTTTAGCATCTAAACATTACATTTTGATTTGAAAAACTCAACATTCAAACAGAACATTTTAACTTTAGCTGGACAAATCTCCAGACAGGCCTGAATGGATTATAGGTATACCTTGCTTGTCAAATAAAAGTCCTTTAGTTGTGCTATACCAACAAATGTTTCTATTTACTGTTTTGGAAATTACAATCAGGAGCAATCCAATCATGGCACAAACCATACCATTGCTTTAATTTATTTTTTGAGGGGTTGATTATCTCAGATATGGAAAAACAGGTTGATCATCCCAGTGGTGCATCTGTGTAATGAACAGCATCTCATAACTGCTAAGCCTTTATGATTGGATCTGGGAATCAAAGAGTCTGTGCACTTCACCAGTCTGCAACAGCTGTACATACTCTGCTGCATGGTGAGTACAAGTCCTACTGGCACATTTACATTTGTAAGTCTAGGGGAAAAACTGGATTAATACTTGAGGGGGACTGAAAATTGTTACGGATCATTTCTGCACCACAAAACGCAGGAGACCGCGGAGCGAGATTTCCAAATCTTTAATGTCGTCTGGCAAATGTTCATAAACAAGACTAGGTAGGTAAGGCACACTCGAGAGTAGCTCTAGCAATCTTCTGGCAGCCAGTGGATGTCATGGCCCGGTTTATAACGGAGCAGAGGTGATCACCGGAGAATGCTGATCAAGTGTGTCTCATCTGAGTGTGAGAGACCAGCCACGCCTCCTGCCACAACCTGAAAACAGCAGAGAAACAGGAGGGGGAGGGGAAGAACAGAAAGCAGACAAACCGGGCCATCACAAAAATGATCATTTTCTAATGCTGTATGACATGATGATGATGTTTCTATAGCTGAGAAGGTTGTTTTTCAAGGCAACAATATCTGCTGCCTCAAATATCTACAAATGTGCATTGTATTGCATGGGATTATTGGGATTACATTTTTGTTTGTTTCAATGCAAGTCCAGTTTTAGACAGACAACACATTTTTCTGATAAAATGGTGCAATATTGTTGTGGACGTTGATTATAATCTGTATGGTTTCTAGCTACACCAATTATGTATTTCCCTCAACCCACTTGATCAACATCCTCACATAATGCCGACTGGGATTACTACCAGACAATGTTGAAATGTCTAAACACCATAGATTATGGTCCTGTGTAACTATGATAACAGGATGTAGGCCAACTATGCCACTGCACCTTATTCACTCATAAAGAATGGATTGGTATTAAGTTATAATGGCAAGCTATGTGCAGGTTACTTGTATCATGGCAGGTAGGTAAGATCTAGTATGGGGCCCAGTCTTTGTCTAAAGGAAATAGAAGATTGATGCCTACTTTAGCACAATTTGTGCCATGTTTATAAGAGCTGGACTTTGTTTTTGTCTTGGTTTGTTTGGCTAGATTTGAATGTCATTACCCGACTTCAGACTTCTCTGATTAGTTGTTTAAAAAGACAAAGACATACTATATTTCACATTCATATGACTGTAATGTAACTGTTATTTCAGTGTAAATGTATAACCAAAACCCAGGTCTGTTTTTTTCTGTTGTGAATGAATCCCAGCTAAACAGCAATCACGAAAAATGTCAAAAATGACCCCCCTCACCCCTCTGCTGCAGTGTGGAGAGGTGGTAATGTCAGTGTGGGTGACTGTGTTAGAAGGTGATTCTCCTGTCAGTGATCACTGTAGATGGGATAAGATTAGGCCAGATCAGATTAGGGGTTGTTTGGGAATAAACATTTAGTGTGAAACTAATCCTTGCACAGGAGCCTCTGGCATTGTAATCTATTTGCAGGCGTGTGTAGGAGAGGAGAGGCCATGTTTGATTGAAATGTGAACTCTTAAATCGATATCCATATAGGAAATCTACACATCTGCATCACAGGTGGATAACTTCTTTTGGGGGGCTTGGACAGGGTTTTACACGCTAACTCCTCAATTCATTGTGGGTTGCATAGTATGAAAAACAAACACTTCTCGCCTTCTCTGCTGTCACTCAAGAAATCCTACCTCCTCCATTTTTCAACTAATGGGAGGGCAAGGAAGCAGTAACGTAAAGATCAGTGCTACCACACACTACAAGACAGAAAAAAATCAAGACTTGCTTTAAGGACAAAAGATCGATTTTTATTTTATAAGACAGCATAAAATCATGGCAGCAGCAGTCCTTGTCCCACATTGTCCCTAACTCCACACACATTTTTAGTGATTTGTCATTATTTGTACAAGAAGAAAAACAAAAATGTAAAAAGATTGACAAGTCATTTTAAAAATATGATGTCATTTATGGTCCTTCATGGTAACAATTTATAAGATGGCCAGGGTCCAGATCTATCTCAATCAAAAGTGTTGACTCAAAAGCTGTTGCAACCAGTCTCATTGGCTCCTGTAACTTACACACTTGGAAATGAAATGTGTAACTTGCTGAATTAAAATGGACTGAGCAGCTCACATTTTGAGGCTGCTGTGATGTGCACCCACGCGCGCACACACACACACACACACACACACAAACACACTTTGAATCAATTTGTGTCTCCGCTATCAATCCATATCTCGATCGTTGGTCCTCCTGATGTGAATAAACTGGGCTATAGGCCTAACAGGAACCCAATACTTTATATATTTCACTAATGTCAGAGTGTCAGAATGAAGTGCTGCCTGCTGGCACTTGTCAAATCTCTCCTCTCCTCTCTGGCCAAGTTCAGCTCAAGTTTCATTTGCCTATCAATGTACAAATGTGTGAGGATTAGACGTTTTGCAACCTGTCATATGAGGCTATTTTCATTCAGTGATCATGCATTTTCCACAAAATAAATTTCCATCATTTCCCTTGAAAAGGCAGCTGAAACTTTTTTTTTCCTGGAAATCTCCTTTTCTTTGAATTTTCATAATTATTTTGAAAATAATGTTGTATGTATGTAATTTACTCAATCAGTGGAAAATGGCACTGGGGCTCTTGTTCAACATGCAGTGGTGAAGGGGTAAGCCTCAGGAAATCAGCAAGTGTAATTACGAGTATGTCTGATCCCTGTGAAAGCTCTTCCCGGCCACTTTCTCCCCTGTACTGAGGGCTTTGGCACAAGTGGCAGAGCGGGTCACTGTTTAATAATGAACAGGTCGAGCCCGCTGTAACGGATACATGCACCTGCTTTATACATCAGTCAATTACCTAATTAGAACTCTCCCTCAGGGGAAAGCTAATACCTCGTCCTAGAGCGGGAGGACAACCCCTTCCATGTGAACAGAGGCGCCCGCAAGACAAACGGATACCTGTGCGTGTGTGTGTGTCTCTGCATTGGCATGTAAGTATGAAGAACAATAGGAAGGGGGTCCAGTATTTCTTTGCACAGATCAGGTACCCAAGGACACTCATGGGAAATTGTGCTCTATGCAACTGTGATCCAATAACAAACCTTCCTCTGCCCACCTCCGCACACGCTGCAATCTGCCCCTAGCCATTCATCCTGCCATGAGAAAGTGATCTATGTAAAGTTTACATTACAATCCTTTATGAGGGGTCTTTCCTGCTCCTTTTCAGAGGGCATGGATTAAATGGTCGGTCAACAGTCCGCAGTTCTTCTGTGGAATTAGTTGAAATAAAAGCTTTTCACTGGCAGGCCACTGGTAGGTTATCCTGAATTAACTGGGAATGGGAATTCTGCTTCTTTAGTTTGTTTCTTCACCCTCCATTTACATAAAGTGTACTGACATGGAGGCAAATAAGGTAAAAAAAAATGAAATCAAGAAAGCCTAATCAGGACCTATTGGTCATTAAAAAGTGATCACATTACTGTATTAATTACTCAACAGGAAAAGTATGTAGTTATTGCTCAATATTGCTCAATTACTTTGATGTCTATTTCTGTCAAAGGTGCCTTTGAGCAGCTCTACCTTGTAACACATAGAAATTGAAGATGAGACATTGACTTTTAAAAACACAGCCAACTTAAACTTCAGAGATCTATACTTACCCTCAACAGGTAGTGACGTCACCAGTAGTTGCACTTCTCTTTTGGTAAAGAGTAACCTGGAAGGGGTTCCCCCAGCTCCTGGTAATTCCTTTTAAGATGGCTACCAATTTGTATATATTTACATCATTGCAATGCTCTGCTGCAAAACAGTGATGGTGAGACATCACTTAAGATCAGTTTTAAAATATGTTATCTTATTTGGTTGAACTAACCCTTTAAAGGTGCATTCACTAGTACAGGTGCCAAAGCTGAGGTGTGGGCAATTGATAATATGATCAGACAGTCTGCTTGCATGGACACTATGGGTTTTGCTTAGGCCACCAGCAGCTCTGAGGCAATCGAGGGACACTTCAGCTGTGATTAAGTCACATACTTAAGCCCCTCAAGGGGGAGGTGGGGTAGGAAAGAGGGAAAGAGTGATGAAGCGCTCACTTCACAAAGAGGGAGTGTACAAGGACTGACCGTTCAGGATCACTAATGTTAGTCTATACATCCTCATATAGGTTTCCCTCATGACCTCTGCCCCCCCAACCATTCCTTTCCATCAGGCAAATGTAAAACGTAAAACGCCACCCACTTCCTTGGCCTACAACCAGAAGGGTTCAGTCGCAAGCAACACCACCCCGACTGCTCATGTAATGTTCTACTGCATGGCAAAATCAATTTCTGCTTATTAATAACAGCTACAGTGTAAATATCTGTACTGCAAGGGAGATGGATGGAATTGAAAGAAGAAAAAGAGGACTGAGATTGTGATGGTGGTGGAGGGGGGAGTGGGGGTCGGGGTCACAGAACATGCTCCTAAAAATCAATTTTCACACAGGAAGACTATTAGGTTATTGAGAAGTGGGATGACTGATTGTGGTCGTGGTGTGTGAGTATGTTAGTGTGTGTGTGTGTGTGTGTGTGTGTGTGTGTGTGTGTATTTACTTATTATAAATTACCTTACAAGTTTCAAGGAAAACTTGAGAGTAGACTTTAGTCTTTATAACAAAGCATGACAAATGATTATTGTTACCTTGCAACCAATTTGTATTCAAGACACCTTGCTCAAAATTTAAGTATTAAACAAAAAATAGATATTTTAAATAAAATAAATGGTCCTCTGTCCAGTCTGATTCTTCCTACTTCCCACGTCATCTTTTTTAGAAGTACTGAGAGACGATGCCCGCTTCTGTGTAGTAACCAGAAGGTAAAGAGAGGAATGTGGCCTGCCTCAGCAAGAAATCCCAAAGTGCTTGCCGAATCCTAGCTGCTAATACAACTAATGCAGTAATGTAAGGGCCAAGGCGATTAATGAGAGCGCTCTGCCCCTGACATCTCAGACACCCTAATGTTGCTGCAGCGTCTCCCTAGCCGTGCTTTAATCCATCACTGGTCCCTGTAACCCAATTATAGCCTGACGCTTTACTTTTAGCTCCTCTGCTGGGTCCTTCACACACATCTATAAAAGGGCAAACATGAACACACACACACACACACATAGACAAGAGTGTTTGAGCATCATCAGACAAGCACATTTTACAAAAAAAAAAAGTCTCGGGATATTTGCCCACACACACACAGTAACACACACTCGTACCCAACGTAGACACTGGCAGAATCAGGTGAGCTCATCGGAAAGACATTTTGCAAGAGGGCTGAAAGACTTTTACAGCTATGCTCATATTGTCAAGCAAACATTATTTTACATAGCATTTGTAATATTATTAACCTTTAACCCAGAAAATAAGACTTGCACGATCAAATCTAACTTCACTTTTTTCCCATTTAGTGCAAGCCTTACATCCAAGCTCATGGTAATGAACTCTGATTACCAAGATTAACTAACTTCCTGTATTTCCAATGTCATCTCCATAAAGCCCCTTTCTTGTTATGATTGTAATCGGAGCATGATGCTACACTAACATGCTCTGTTCCCAGAGGTCCATCTGTGCTCTGTTTTAGCTAAGGGGGCGTGTGTACTGCATTTTTCATGAGGTCCCCCGTGCAACATTTATGATTCACCCTGAAGGCTTTAAAACAACACTTGACTGCCTATGCTGCCACGATAATACCAACATCTGGAACAAACTGTATGTGAGGGTATCTTGATAGGGTGCAGGAAGTAGAAGAGCAGCGGCAGACCTCCCAAAGCCCCCTCATGCTCCCTCCTTCTCCCTGTCCGTCAGTTATGTCACATGCAGAGTAACAGCTCTGTCAATCAAGAGATCTATGTGCTTACTTCCTCTAAATCAGGTGGATTGACTCCTTAAGAGTTACTGGAGGAGCCTACTTCCATTAGCCACTCCCAACAGCAAATTAACTTAAATGTACCCGCTCAATAAAGTTCAAGACAATCATTTGCATGTCAGTGTCCTTTTTCTCTCAAGGCTATTCCCAAACATACAGCTGACTCGTGCAAATCCGGAGAATGCTGTGATTCCGTCGCACTAATACCAATTAGCCAGAAAGCTAATTGCAAATAGGAATTGGTCAACTCAAGAGAAAAGGAACCTGTTTACTTTAAAGTGAATTTTTCCAGGGGTGTTGGAATATTTTGGCCTACCTTATAACATCTTACTATGCTATGTTTCTATATATCCAAGTGCTTTGCAGATATACCATACCAAAACACAACTTCTGTAGTACTGCATGACAACTGACAAAAAACAAGCGGTGGTGAATTTATCAGATCACAGTCAGGCTATTGGTTTCCTAATGCAATGACAAATGTGTATCCTCAATAAACATGCCCTGCCATCCATCTGTCAGCTCAGACATGAAGTGTTCCACTTTTGGTCCTTGGAGAGGGAGTCATGTCACTACTGAGTTTTTCTTACATCATCAGTTATCATCGTCTGTACAATTATAGGTACGAATGATATGAGAAAGAGCACTGTAGGGGGATTACTGTCGTCAAAAATCACCCATAGATATGGAGGTCAGACGGGTTTAGAAGAATATTAAAGCTGTGTGTATCCACACACAAGTCTGATCAGGTCAGATTAAGATGACCATGGCTAGGCAATGGCAACAGGAAGCCTAACCTGCCTGGATGTATAATGAAAGACTGGGAATTAAAACTATTATATCATGGTATAGGGGAAAGGGATTAACGCTGTTCCTCCACAGTGCTGGGAATCTGCTTATGAAGGATTTTGGTGATCACATTCACTTTGTTTTACTGTCCTCCACTTCTTTCTTGCCTATCGTGTGTTTATATACAGTACAGGATCTCTCTTTTCTTCTCCTCTCCCGCAGCCCCTGGGCGTCTTCAGCATCAGATGTCATCCTGCCAGAGACGAAATAAGTCAGACAAACACAAAGGCTGGACCTCTGAGGAGAACCTTGCCGCATGCTCAAGTGCTGTAAGTGCCCGGGAGTCGTCTTACAAGAAACACTTATTGCATTTTGTATTGAGCATGATGTTATGAAAAATTAATACTTGGGTAGTGTACCTATCCATTTGTATGCATGTAAATGCACATGCACTGTCTTACTTTCTATATTTATGTTTTAGTACATGCATGTGCTTGGGTGTAAGTATGTGTTGATGGATATGTATGTGATTTTGGCATGGGTTACACTGGCTAATTGTATAATCACATGCATATCACAGAGGTTTCCATCTCCAGAGACCTGTTGTTTTGGTGAAAGGGCAAATATGTAATTCCCAGCTGCATACTGACAATAGTTACTGCACAGGCCTCCTTCCATTTGCAGCATTTAGGCTCTTTATTTCCTTAGGTTAGTGCCTGTATTGACTCCACTATTGGCAAAACAACAGTGAAAAAATACTACCATAAAGTAAATTGATATGTATTCAAAAGCAAGAACAGCTGAAAACAACAGACACTCAGACAAAATCGAAGTGTTTTACAGTAATGTATGTGAAATATATTGTGATATATTATACATTATAAACTCATAGGATATCAAGTTGCTTACCTATTTTATGAACAAACTTAATAGCTAGGAGTCCTTTGAACTGAGTTCATGTCCGTTTTTAGGGAATTTGTTCCCCTTTTTCTATCCCATCTTTATTTCATTTCATTTTGGAAATTAATGCAGCCAACCTGTACCCTTTAAATTATGATGGATTACTTTAAGTAGATCAAAGGAAATCTTATAAAAATGGATTGCACATGAAAACAATGTTCTATGTGATTTTCCTAAATTTCCAAATCTATCTTCTGGTATTCAACAGGATTAGGGGCATTTTCTTTTTAGCTCCCCTGCATTTCATTGTAAAAAAAAAACTTCTGCTGTTTAAATTTGTAGCATTAATCCCCTTAATATACTGCTTTGCTGTTGTCCGTGCTTTCTTGAAGAACACAATTTATGCTTTCAATAGCGAAGGTGTGTGGAAAGTCAGGAATTACCTAAATATATTTTCTAGCATTCCTACCTAAAAAAAATCACTTGTGGGAGAATCATTTCACCTCATTACTGAGACCAAAATGTTTATAATTTGTCAGTGGAAGGCAGAGTAATGAACAGTTGGGGGATTCTGCAGTGATGGGCTGCTGTAGTGAAGTTTGTTTTAGATCATTAACAACTTTTGTTGTTGAAAATGGAAGGGATCTTGATCTGACCCTGGGGAACAGTGGTTCATATCCCCTCAGGTGTTCACCACTTAAAAGACTGTGTCGCTGAGTCAGCTGGGTCAAGAAGAATAAAAGGCCACAATATGATTTGAAAAAAACAGATTAAGGTAAAGCTTCCGGCTGTTTATGACAATAGAACAGCTACACTGCTTCTTTTCTCTTCAGTATTTCTAAAAATAGACATCTCTTTGGACATTGATTGATGGGCTATGAACCCCCGACCCAATGAAATCTAACCAGAGGGACTGTCGTAGCACCACGTAGAGTGTATCAAGCGTCACAATGTTGAGTGAACAACCTGTCTTGGCATTTGTGGTACTGAATATACCATGACACACAAAGAGTTGTATTCAGTTAGTTATGCACAGCCAGCAAAGCATGCTGGAGAAAACACCACAGAAAAGTGGATCACATTCACACGTAATGTAGCCGTTGCCAAACGTGTGAGATGAAGACATGCGTGACAGCCAGACATCCATCCACAGACAGGAAGTCAACTGTCCCACGAAACTGGAGGCGGATTGGTCAAAAGGGGGGATCAGCAGATGTTGCATCTGGAAACAGTCTACAATTATTAGAAGAAGCATCAGTTCTTTACCTCGCAGTCTTATCTTAACCTTCACATAACCTTGTACTTAGGCATAGCAGTGCTTGGAGCTGAATGTCAATATCGTTGACAACATCACAGTGACAATGCTAACTTGTTAATGTTTAGCAGGTATATTGTTTACCATGTTTACCACCTTAGTTTAACTTGTTAGCGTGACAACTATTGATACTGGTTGATGGGAATGTCATTAGTTTTGTATATACATAGTCATAAACTAAAAGAAGAAAACTTGTCAGTATGATTCCTTCTCTTGGAACTATGAATGTTTGTGCAAGATTTAACACAAATGCAATAGATGTTGAGATATTTCAGTTTCAAGTATGGATAAAAACTTGCAGAATCAAAAACAAGGTTGGAAATTTGACTTAGAAAATTGAACTTAGTTTGGTTAAACTTGTTGAAATTGTGGATATGATTTTACAAAGGCAATGATTCATTCTTTTTGAAGAATGAATCCAGAATGCTTGGTTTTCTCCAAAAGAAGAAGATATGGTGCACTGATATGGAGCTGTGTATGGTTCAGTAGGATTTTCACATTTCTGTGTCCTCAAGGTGAAATATAATGAAAGTATAACATGTCAAAGATGCATATTTATATACTTAGATAAGTCACTGTCTGTCCTCTGTGGTGTCATGCTGCATTTTTAATTTATGATCTGTTTTTGAGAAAATAGCCAAATGCTTCAGGCACTGGTAATATTGTCTCTGCAGGACTCACCACTACACACTCAACAGCAATAATCTTAATGACCCTCTCCTCTATATTTCCTCGCTTCCTCCACCCCTGACCCCTCCACTCTTTCCGTCCATTCGCGCAGCCCCTGATCCCAGGTTACTTCCACCACAGCGGAGACGGCTAAACACCCCCCCCTTCCCACTGCCACACCACACACTTATACACACCCTGAGGGTTGAGCCAGTAGGTCCACAGCCTGTGAGTTGTAGCGGCTCCCCTCTTGACTCCCCACCTCGGCGTGTTTCTTCATCCTGCCTCTGGGGTTAGAACATGGACGCTGCTCTCTTTCTCTTCTTTATCCGGTCCAGATAACCTTATGTGTTGGACAGGGTGAAGGGAAATCCACAAATAATAGGCATGTTCAATGTCAGTGAGAATACAATGGGCAGCTCTCCTATACTGCTGGCATCATCTCACTGTTTTACTCTGAGCCAAAGTGATGATGAGGTGTCAGGGCAGACTACTGGGGCTAGCGTCTAGGTAGAGCGAGGATGACCGAGAATTTGAATTTATCACATCTTCGAAGAATGCATTCAAGTTAAGCATAAAACTGCTGGAAGGCAAAAAAGGCCAGCGCTTTAAGATGATACATGACACAGAGCAAGACCCCGTGTGTGTGTTGTTCTCCATGTCTCAATAAGGTGGGAGAAGTTAAGAGTCTTTTTGACATTTTTATAATTTAGAATGTGAAAATTGTACTCTTCAAGCCCCTTAAATATTTTCAAAGAGTATTTTGCACACAAGGATAATATATTCTGTTTTCTTATGCTATTGATTCCATGTCTCTGCCCACTCAAGCCTCTCAAGGCCAGCATTAAAACGTCTTGCTTCCTATCTTCATCGTTAATTGATGGTGGATGGTGCCACGCTTATACACACACACGCACACACACACACACACACACACACACACACACACACACACACTATTCCCTGCTCTTCACTTCTTGATATTAAGTGTGTGTGAATGTGTATGGACTGTTAAGGTTGCTTTTGTACACTTTACTGGTTATGGCCGCCTTAAGAGCTTATGGATTAAAAGGAGGATGTGTGCCATCAGTACAAGACAAGACATTAGGCACTCTTTATTAGCTAATCACATAGACAATGGATTTAAAGCACTTCTATAAAACAATATAATGACAAAGGCAGGGTATTATTTGCAAGACTCAGTGCTTGCTTGCTCCATTTGTATTAATTAAGTAAGGGGGTGCTGATCTGTATTGCAGCAATTAACAAAGTGCTGATGATAAACTGAGGGTACAGCCTTTTTAAAGGGATGATTAGCTCATGAGGTTAAGATATGACTGCTTAAGAATCTGGGAGAATAAGGGCATTATACCTAAATATCATCTAAACAAAGGCAAACTTATAGTGGGTAAGGCCAATCAAAAGGTTGAAAGAAAAAGATTAAACTGATTGTGTATTTCTTCCTGTATTCTGTGTCATTCCACCAGTTTGCAGACTGAAATGTCTCAACAACTACTTTAATGGATTACGATCAACTTTTATCTTGACATTTATGGTCCCCAGTGAAGGAATCGCCAGGACTTTGGCCATCCCCTCACTTTTTGCTTGGTAACTAGATACAACATCACCAGCCAGCCTCAATGCTAAATTCTCTTAGTGACCAACTGAGTAGAACATAGATAAACTCTGTATGTATGTGTGTCCTGTTTAATTAAATGTAAGTGGTAGATTTAAATTGGCATTTAAAATGTGAGAGAATTCTCCCAGCCACCTGCCAATCTCACAATGTTCTCTGGCCATCAACTGTCCATCAGCTCTTGACAGTGTGTGGATGGGAGGAGATGAGAGGCAAGCAGACAGATGTGTGGCCATTATACACCCCCCCTCACCCAGCAATGATTAGAGAGCTAGGAGGAAGTTTAACACACATCTGTGATGTGTGAAAACCTGACAGGCCTTGCCTGTCCACACAGGCCCAGATGCCTCATGCAGACCAACAGAAATTCAAAGATTACTTGATGTCTTTACTATTATTTGATTATGTAACACCTTGTGGAATTGACTACACTTGTATGGACGTATGAGACCAACTATTGAAATGAAATTGGATAAACTTTGATCAACTTTACTTTTAATAATGTTCTAAAAAATATCTAAAATTAGCATTTTTCCTTTGAATGAAAAATCTAACATATTCTCACATTTGTGTTTTGACAATCATATTTATTAAGTGACAGCATGCTCCAGGGGCTTTAACCACACACCTCTCAATGGATGTGTCATAATTTTTGCAATGGGATGAAATCAGGTCACCTAACTTGTTAATAAGCAGTTATCATCAAGGGTGTATGTGTGTGTGCATGTCCATGCATGGTGCATTGTTATAGTGTGTGTGTGTGTGTGTTTGTGTTTGTGTGTTTCGGTGATCCTTCAGGGCATGACTGAAGTAATGATTTACTAAATGTCAAATGAACAGTAGTGGGGAGAAAACACCATGCAGGCGTGTTGGCTGGAAGCTCTTTAGCATTTCACGCCCTGATTGTGAGACAGCTCCTTTGGTCAGCCTACATCACTAAGGCAGCAGCATGTCCTGAGAATTAGTGCCCAAGGATTACATGTACACACTTTTGGTCATTCAAAGCACCATACTCAACACTTTATATGGATGCAAAGCTGCAAACAGATGCACACGCTCACACTCTGTGGTGTGACAGGATAATGTTAAGATGAGCCTGAATGGATGTGAGCTTGACCATTCTTAGCCTCTTAGTGAGTGTATTCCCCTTTTCCCCCTTTCTCCATTTTTTTGATAGTTTTCACCAAATGCTGGGTTCTGTCACTGACAGCTTCCGAGTAAAAAAGAGCACAAACCATCTGCGCAATAATAGCTTTTATGAGTTTGTTCCTTCTCATAGAGAGCTTGCTCTGGTCTCTTGGGTGGACGTCACAGTTGGTGACAGCCTGATGTAGGCTGAGAGGTTGCCATGTCGGCTGTCTACCCCCTCTCAGGCTCATCTCCATGGTCCACAGAGACTGTGAAGAGAGGCCTATCACCGGCACTCCTGTTGCCTAATCACTTTCTTTCTCTCATCTCCTCTTCCCCTTAGCATCTCAGGCTGCCATTCGCATTTGCACTCTGTCCGCACACCATGATTTATTTATTTATCCCTTTTCCAGTGTTGTTTTCCTTTCAGCACTCTGTTTTTTCCTGATTTGTGAGGAAAAGGACCTAGATAGTACCAAAGGCGAGGTCTTAGACACGCAAAATGGAAACACACACAAACACCTCATTCAAAGCAAATCCTGTATGTGGTCTAACATCATCTTTGACCAATAATGCCCCTCTTACTGTGACCTCTTCTGACAGGTTTGTTTGTTGACCACCAGGCTATGAATAGTGAATGAATATGTTGACTAATGTGATCTGCCAACAGAGAATTTATGTAAATGTAGGTCATCATGCTTAGTACATGGAGATGGTGTGAAGGAGCAGTATGACAAAGAAACAACAGTGGGGGTTGTGCATGTTGTGGAGCCAGAGTTGACTGGTGGGTTCAATCTGGTAATCTTAAAGTGAAAGTGACTCTCACTCATGACTGTGACCTCCTACCTTTGCTCCTTTCTTGACCCTCGACATACAAGCAACACAGAGACATACGTGTCATTTTGGCATCTTCCCTGATGCATCCAGACAGCTAATCTGATCTAATCAGTTCAAACTGAATGAAAAATAAAGTTATTGTAAAATAAAATTAGAAATTTTTTTCAGACATTGGCTGCAGTTTGAAGTTTACATGTACTGTAAGCTTTATAGTAGTGGGGATGTGGTCTGCTTCTCTTTCACAGAAAAAATATGCAGTTTTCTTTTTAGTAAATCGATGTTCCAGCTCAGATCGCCTAGGGCACATGATGAGCGGGCGGCATCAGCAGGTTTACAACTGGCACGGCCACCACCACAATGACCTGGCCACCTCCACCCACCATAGTCAGTGCTCATTCCTCAAAATACAACACAATGATACAATAGCATTTAAATAAATGGAAATGTGCCAACATACTCACTTCCCATCAAAGCGATCAAACACAATGAGGAAATTTACAGGACTGGCTCAGCAGCCTGTAAACTATGTAAGGAGTGACTTATTCTACAATGCTTGAGAGGTTATTTTTATCAAGTCATGTCAGACTCATGTTAGCAAGTCAGTCGATGGAAGTGGGTATATTCTTTCTACATTTTACCACCTACTGTATGTCATTAATAGCCTGATCATAAATTTTTACGAGAAAATGTCGTCAAGCATAAAAGGCTGAGATGTGTGAGCAGGCCTACCTGGCAGGAAGTGGATGCTGCCACATTAGCCATGTTACTGAATATGTCTGTATTCAGTTTTCCTGAAAAAATTGTATTTCAGTGTCGTTTCCTCTGACCAATACCATTGGTATGAACAAGGGACCTCACATTCAGGAAAAATCAGTGCCTGAAGACAGCCAACTGCATTTATGTGTCACATGTAAAACCATTGGGGTTAATTGAAGACAGATTATATTATTAATCCTGCATATACAAATCTTTTAAACACATATTTGATTTTTTTTGTAGATACGTTTGCTTTGTCCTCTTGCTGAAAGTTAGATGAGAAAATTGAAAATCCAATTTTTGCTGGTTAAATGCGAAGCTGCAGCCGGCAGCAAGTTAGTGCCAAGACAAAACATAGTCACACACAATAGATACATCCCATTTAAGACACAAATTATTGTTGAACACTTGGACTTACATAGAGGCAAAAAGGATATCCTACCAAGTATTTTTTTTATCTTTAGAGTCCAGTAAATACTAAAATGATTTGCACACCCAAATCTATGAGGCTGCTCCTGTAATTCAGCTCTCAGTGACTTAGCACAGGTTTCCATTTCAGTCTTTGTGCTAAGCTAATAACCAGCTGCCTGCTGTATCTTTCTATATATGTCTATATTTATCTATCAACAAACTCTCATTAGGATTTTTTTTTCTGTGTGTGTAATAGACAGCGAATGGGCTTCAATGTAATTTGTCTAAGACACTTCATTTCGTCTCTTTTGTCACTTCTTGCTTATCTTGATTTCTGAGCACAGAAGCAGACAGGTGTTCCTGATTGGTGTTGCTTCCCAGCACTGAGAGTGGTAAGGCAACACCTTGAGCCCAACTTTTATCCATTTACCCTAACAACTGTGGTATAGTAACATAACCACTGTCCACTGTGTTTGTGTTGTGTGTGTGCCAGCCTGTCTGTGCAAGTGTGTTCCATTCTTGTGTTTGAGGGGCTGGGGGGGGGTTAGATTTCATCCTGATAGCATGGGCAGCCATGGAGGAGGGCCAAACATATGTTCCGAGGGCCAGGAACAAAAGCACTGACACGTTAGCCTTTTCACGGAGATGACCTTTCCGCCGCTTTCTATCCCAGCCTCTCTGCCTGCCGCTGTCCTTTTGTCTGCCAGCTTGCCCCAGGCCCAGCTCAAGCCGAGCGCTAGAATTTCTCCTCGTCTCCCCAAATCTCCCTTGACTAAATGTCAGGATTACATATTTCTCTGCTCACACTGAGGGCTTTAATTAGCACTACTGCGTGTGAGTTTATGTGTAAGCGCATGAGAGGGTGAACAAACATGCGTAAGTCTGTCAGTTTACTATAAGGGGGTGTACACTTTTGTAACTATGAGCACCTACTTGTGTTTCCTGTGTCCTGATCAGATTTCTCCATTGACTGCCCCCGTGTCCTCTCACACTCTATGCCAGCGCAGCTGACAAGATGAGGGAGGGGAAAGAGGGAGGAGAGGAAAAAGGTGAGAAAAAGATGGGGAGTCACACTTAACAGTGGTAGCAGATCTGCTAATGTGCAAAAAAGGCTAATGCACACACAGATGTGAACACATGCCACACAGGGCCACACTGAAACCTGAGGCCACCAGCAGGATTTGCATACAGATGTCATCATTAATCTTTCTCTAAAAATTTCCCAACATCTTGATATACTAATAATGAGCCCTTATAATATGGTTTAAACACCAATTCAGCCATGAGTTGTTTTTTTTAAGTTGGCCTTCACTGTTTGAGTGCTGTTCTTCAGAAGAACCTGTCTGCATGGGAGAATGAATAATTTAAGTTATGTTATAGCAATAAGGACAGGCTGCATGAATTGCACAATCAGCTAAGTTGCTAACCTCTTTACTAAAAGTTAAACATGCTGTCCCAAAGGCCCATTATGAGCCTGCATAAAAACAGCTGTAGCTGAAAAGGTCTTGGAGTTCAGTAGCTGCAGGATAATGTTAGTGTGTAAGTATAGAGTCAGCCACTGGTGGATCTAATTCACTGAAGTAGCAGAGTGTTTCCTCCTGAGAAAATCTTCCTGGACCATAAGAAATTTTCTTCTCAGTAACTGTTACATATTTTTGCTATGTGGCTCCTTATGTACATCCAAATGCAGTGGATAGTGCCAGCTAAGAAATCTATGTTGCTAAGAAACATATTTCCTCTGTTCCAAAATTCATTTTGATAACCACTGAAAATTTCAATTGTTCTCGGCTCAAGAGGCTATTGTTTCTAAGGCCTGATGTTAATTAGGGAACAAATGATTTAATAATTCACGCTCTTCTACCCTGCCCACTGACACTGTTCTGAGTAGCCCTGTCTGATCCCATCTCAGCTTCACAGCATAATAACAAATAAAAAAAAAATTCACACTGTACTGGCAATATATAACACCACTTAGACAAAGGATTTTCATTGTTTCAGGGTGACTATGAATATCTAGAGGTTATGCTAATAGATGTGGGATATTGCAGAATGATTAGTTAGAGAGAGAGAGAGAGAGAGAGAGAGCGAGAGAGACTGTGTGAAGGCACGTCACATCACACTTTCAAGACAGGCCCTTCCTCTCCCCCCTGCACTTGCAGAGGCTGGCAGTTACCCAGTCCTCCATGAGCACACGCCGCGGACTGGTTCTGAACTGGTTCCCTCACTCGGGGCTAGCCTGGGACCAAACCCTGCGTCGCCTCTAATTAGGGGAGGCGCCCAGGCGCAGGCATAACGAGCTGATGAATAATTAGAATTGGAGGAAATTGTGCAGCCAGGGTGGCAAATCTGGAGGGACAAGTGCTGAAAACAAGGCAAGCGGCATTAAGTCCACAGTCAGTCAAATCTGTGAACTTGGCCAGCGGCGTTAACACTAGGCCTGTGTGAAGAGGAATAAAGCTCCAGCACTGGTGGCCAGCCAAGGCCATAGTCAGACCCCCAGGGTCGATTAAGAGAAACAAATAAGATGTGGGTGATAAATGAATCCATAAATTGCCAGAGATGAATATTAATTCCTCAGTGCTCTGGCATTTTGAGAATGCTAATCCATGTGCAAAAGGACGCAGTGTTGATACTGTGATAGCATTTCAACATTTTAAAGGCAGCATGTCAGAATCAAAATAAATGATTGACAGACATGTTTGGCTGCAAGTGCTGTTCTCACTTCCAACACCCATGCTGAGGAGAAAGTAGCCTCGCCACTCTTTTTGTGGAAGAGATTGTCAAAATGTTGGCCTTATTGCTATAAATTGCCATACATAACCCCTAAACATGTAAATCCAATTTATCCTGGACTGAATAAATACTGTAGCCCTTATTTTACTCTGCAAGTTTTCAAGGTGTGAATATCCAAAAGTAGAACGCTGAATCACTGATGGAATGGTGGTAAAGTGAAGTGACAGTAATGATGATGCGGTGTGTGTAGGCTAGCATTTGACTGACACAGTTTGGGTCAGACTTTTCCTCTCACAAAACATCCCCCTCATTATCATGCGCGGGGTCAAGGCTGGCGTGAGAGGGGGTGAACAGTCCTCTCGGGGGTCTTGATTGGGGTAGTAGCAGGGGAGTGATGAGGACATTCACGGGGGGAGAATCCAAGGACTGTGCCCCCGTGATGATCCTCTGACAGTCAACATGGCTGCCCAGCGTTAATTAGTGCTGGCCTTCCCCAGTCACCAAGGTTGTTCACGTCCCTGGGTCATTTAACGCGCCGCCTGCTTTCTGCATTGCTCTTTTCTCTGCCAGCTGTGCCACTTTGTCTGGCAGAGAGGAATCACGCCTGCTGATGCAGGGCATTAGACGTGTGACTTTCATGTTTTCACCTAATTTTTGGTGGCTTGTTTGTTTTGTCATGTGCTGCTGATATGTGAATGGGTGACATGTTTGCATTCATCAAAAGAGACGTGACTTTTATTTCAAGGCTTAAAATGACTTCAGACCTCATTTTCTGTAATATAACCAAGGTTTTTTTTCATTGAGGTTTTGCCCTTGACAACACCTCTTTCATACGTGCCGTATGAATGTTATAAAGCTATTGGCAAGGCAATCACTTATAATAAAGTAGGCCATAAGGAATACATTCCATAATATTACAGCAGTGAATTTATGTCCATGAAAAAACAGGACTAAGCAGTCATTCCTATCGAGACTATTCTGTGATCAAAAGAGACTACAAATGTTCTCTGAAAACACAGGTAATAAGGCAATGTGTCTGTCTGCAAGGTCAAAGAAAGGACAATATTCCGAAAATCAGGTGTATCTATGTGAAGGCCTATATCCTGAAAATATGATTTATCCTTGTGAAGCCTGTGTCTTCCTTTTTCAAACTAATCACAGTTGTTTCTCTGTGCAGATTTTTGCCCACGAAAACGGATCTTTTCCCTCAATATCCCAAAGCATTCACTTAAGGCCTAGCCTGTTTTTTTGCATATTATAGTCTTATTACATGATTGCTGATATCTGAAAACATGTGGTTAAAATAATAAGCAGTCTTTGTGCGATGTGAAGCAGAAAACAGGACCAAATCATGCAATGATAAACACGACTTTTCCCCCTTTCCTAATCTTCCAACTCATTTGAACTTAATGCCGCATTCATCATTTTGATAAGCATCAGCATGCAGCCAATGTGGTAGTTGAGGAAAACAGATAAGAGACCGAGGCCAAAGCTCGTTAGGACCACCTATTATAACATTTAGGAGTGTTCTTAATAGAAACATGCCTCAGAGCTGATGGCTTTTAAAAGGAGAAGAGTTTTTGGTTTCCGTGCAGCACGTCATATCATTAACCGTGAAAGGAGGAGTGCAGAGTGTCTCACATCCCTGCTTTCCGTCCCTTTTCCACATACATTAGTGTCCTCATGTCACATTTCATGTGTAGCGGAAGGGAAAACGCGTTGGGTCCCCAGCCGAATGTGGGCTAAGGGGAAAAAGCTAAGCCTTGGGCAATCAGAGCAGGGGAGAGTCGTGGCATTAATGGTGATGAGTAGTGATCACAGACTCTGGTCATTAGACTAATAAGACTGTATTTAAATTAGCCAGGGATGTTTTTTCTCTCTCTCCCTCCTCCAGCCTGCCCCCCCCCCCCCCGTTATTTTCATGGTCATGCATTGGAAAACACATCCGCATATTTCGATCAGAGTTTCTCCTCCTTCATTTCCTTAATGAAAGAACTAATTAAATGAGGCGCGCCACCCTAATTAATAATTATTTTTCCTCTGTCAAGCGGAAGAATCTGCTTTTTTCCATATTTAACATCTTAACTTGTTGTCCCTAAATTGCAATTGATTTGATTGATTCTGGACTATTTGTAATGTTTAATATTGTAAACATCTGCTAAAAACATTTTTTAAATCTCAAATACAACAAAAGACTGCTCACTTTCTGCCACTATTTAGATTTTATGGTAATAACTCAAGGTTTAGTTATAATACAGTTACACAATACTTATTTCTCTTCCTAAAAAAAATAATTAAAAAAATAGTATACCCTATTCTTTATGCAGTGGTCTGCGTAAAATAAGGCAAGACGTAATGTTTTAAGCTATATGTATTAATTATGTTTACCTTAATTCATTAATTTTGTGTTGCATGGCAGCAGGAATTTAACATTAGCTTTAAAATGCAGTGGTGAATATTAAGTATACTCCTCAACATCAATTATATAAAGTTCAATACTGGTATAGCACAAGCTTCAAAAACACAATATTATCAAACTGAGCTTTATCTTCTCTGTAAGCCCATCAGTTTCTATTATGGCTCCGAATGCCACATAAGTTGCGTTACTCCAGGTAAAAGCAGCATAAAGGTCTCTGCGGTCGGTCTGTGTTTAAGCTGTGCTCGGCCTCTGTGTACAGTGATCATGGCCGACAGTACCACTGGCTATGGTGTGATCACCAGGATGCCTCCAGTGATAGCGGGCTGCATAAGAGGCGTGTTCTCGCTCAATTTCAACCCAAACCCTTCTGCTTTACCTTTCAACCTGCTTCACAGATGAACAACCATTTGGGCAGAGACACAAGCTGCACCCTGAGCCCACTTGCCTTGCTCCTTCCAGCCTTGATGCTTCAGGCATTGGTGTGATTTTGCAGGCTGACAGTGACCCTGGCAGGGATGGGGTACAACCTCCTCTGGTCCTCTTCTCTCTGGAAATGTCTGGGGGAGTGGGGGATTTAAGGGAGGGTGGTTGCTTGGGGGGGTCAGTTAATATTGTGCGTCCCTCTGCCCCGTTCAACTCTGTGGTGACCTTGCAGGGCTACTCTGCCCACTGGGGAGAACAAGGGAAGGGGAAGTGGAAGGTCATGATCCCTGCGGTGCACGTGTTGGACGCAGATGCTAACACAGCCTGACGAGGGTCTATTGGAAACATATTCTTCAGGCTCTTACCACTTTAGTCTGCTTTTTTCGTCTCTTTCTGTGTTTTTCTCTGACCTGATGGAGCTGAGCAGCGATAGCTGACCTTTTCCCTGACACTGAACTGTTCCGCCCAGCACCATAGGATCACTGTTTACGCACCCGTGGCTATGCCCTTAGGGAGGAAAGTGTGCTGCCTACACCACATAAGCACATGCGGACACACACACACACATATGCATACATACACATAGGTCTAACCAAAGTGCACTGTCTCAATATGAGCACTCTTTTCCTCTGTGTAAGTCCTTTGTCTCTGCAAATAGTTATTATGCAAGTTCACTCAGGAGACAAGTGTGGAGAAAAGTCTGAATACATAATCAACAATGTCTTATTGTGCTGAACCAACGGGGAATCCTCATATATTCAAAATTTGACACATGCTCAGGGTTGCATGTGCTGGAATTGTTTCTTGTGTGCTTATATTAGGACCAGATACAGCGTGCAGCCAGTGGAGGACAAATGTGTTTCATTGTTTGCACCGTACCTACCCGAAAGGCAATGTTTAAATTTATTTTGTGCTTGTGTTTGTTTGTCAGAAAAACTCATAATGCTCACCGCCAAGACAAGAGGGATCTCCATCAAAGCGGAGCACAGGGCAGTGGATGGCCGGAGCAGAGCGTGTGTGATGCTTTACCACAGTCCTGTAATCTGCCATCTGGAATGTGTAAATCAGGACTCTGTATATGCTCAGCTCCACAGCCCTGACAGATTTATACAGCACAAGCTTGTGTTTCTAGGGCTCCAGAGGCAAAGAAAATGTAAACTTTTTGAAACAGTTTATCACTGGGACCGGTGTTGTTTCAAAGGGTGAAGATCATAACCATTTTTGGGTGAGAAATTGATTGTTTTCAGGGTTTCAGATTCATCTTTACAAGTCAGTGTCACTTTGGTAGGCATAATATGGGCAATTTTTTTTTGCTTTTGTCCCCCCCCATACCACTTCCTACCATATATTTATTGGTACCCTTTATATATTTATCTTTCTTTTTTATATATATTATCAAGAACAAAGCAATTAGTTAGGACATTCATTAAAATATCTCCACTCTTTCCAGCTTTCAACACATTACAAGGAAATTTTTAAACAGCCTATGGCTTTTCAGTGAACATTTCCCTTTTTCTTCGTCAAGTTTGGGGCCACAACTTTAAACAGTGCATGCGTCGTGTTTGGTGTCAGGGTTGGGGGGGGCAATTGAATAGCAGCGGCAGGGGAGCTGACATCTAACATGAAGGTTAAGTGACAGGCGGGGCACAGGGAGGTCAGCATCAGCGTGTCACCCTTCCAGACCTCTCAGGAACAGAGCGGCAGGAAAAGGCCCAGTCAACTGCTTGCAGATGTGTCTGGATGCATGTTTAACTGACAAACACGAGGCAGGCGCCGCTCTCTGATGGTACCACCGGTCACTTCTAATCTGCATCTCGCTGGAGACAGAGCTGCAACAGTCCAGTCAGGGCTAGTTTGTGTGTGTGTGTGTGTGTGTGTGTGTGTGTGTGTGTGTGTGTGTGTGTGTGTGTGTGTAATCTCAGACAACTACTCAACTTACTTTGGCCCTTGACAGGATATTTTGACCAATCTCCTGATGGCTAACATATTTAGTTGGTTAAATATTCATATGACACTTTGAAAGAAAGAAGAACTTTTGTTTTTGATCATTTATGTGTCTTGAATACAGGACTTCTGTTTTTAACTAATTATTTTTGTATTTTGCTTTTGCAAATTTTTCCTAAGAAAATATTGTATGTCTTCCACCCCTAAGTATACACACCACTGAAATAGTTATTGTATCATTATAGTAAATTACCGAAGTGGATGCTCTCACAGTTGTATATGACATTTAATGAGGCAACATCAGTGATTACTTGGCCTAAAAGCAAACTAAAGTCTCGCCTGCATGTTAAGGGACGAAGCTAATTTGTGTTATTTTATTTTGATATACTGAAAGAAGAGGGTTAAACTCAATTGCAAGAAGTCACTTTATTCCCAAAATACAGCTAAGGGTTACTTAAAGGGAAGGGATTGGTGCCAGAAACACCAGTTAGTAGGGATGCAGCAAACTTTTACTACAATTTCATTACAAAAAGGGCTCTTCTATAGTTTGAGTATGCTTAAGGCATTAATTAGGCCTTTGTGGTGCCAGGGTTCAGGGGAAGACAAATGACCCCACCAATTTTGAACTCAACATCAGCAAGCAGGAGGTAGCAGGACTGAGGTTTTACTTGCAGTAAGACAAAACATAGAAGAACATTTAGAAAGGTTGAGTACAGTGTTGGCCGAACTGCTCATGGGGAACACACTGAGGGCATCTGGTGGACAGGTAAGACAACACAGTGATCTGCAAATAAGAAAGGGAAAAGAACTCAGGGTGGGGTTGGGGAGGGGGGCCGCAAGAGTACAACAGAGTTATGGAGATGCAAGAACAGGGTCGACTACTCAAAACACTGTGACACATGGAGGTATTAGGCCTGTGCTTGGGTTCTTCCAGTCTCTCATTCCATAAAGACAGATCCAGACTTTTAAGAGGGGCATCATCAAACCCTCTGCTCAAACCCTCAGATGTGTGTGAGGTGTCAGAGGCGAGGAGAGAGAAAGAGACAGGCCGTTTCCTCCCTGACAAAATGATGCAATTGTTTCTGAGAGAAGGCGGGACCACAATTCTGCTGCTGCTGCTGCTGCTGACACACACACAAATGCACAACAATACATGAGGCAACAGCGGCCTAGAATGGAGAAAGTGTTACACCGTGTATTGATTAATCTCTTGCACACACACACACACAAGCGCACACCAAGCTCCTCCACCTCCACCCTTTTCAAGGCACTTTCAGACAATGAAGACCTCAGTTTGGAAGCTGCAACCTTGGCCCAAAAAAGAGTACCAGTGTATCTGTGTGTGTGGTTTTGTGGTGTGTGTGTTTGTGAAAAGACCCGAAGCTGAATCTTAAGATTGTCTCTCTGAAAAAGGAAAAAAGGAATATCTGTCAATATTTTCTGTCCTCTGTCATCGTCTCAATTTTTTTCCCACCGTCTTGTTTTTTCCTGATTGTGTGCACCTATTGATTGACAACTGGCTCCAGAGCCACTCAGGCCTCTTAAAATACCAGGCCGGAGCTTCAGGTTTCAGGCCCCGGCCTCGGGCCCTGCTATTGTCTGCGTCTGGAAGGCTGGCTCCATTAGAGCCCAGCCCAGTCACTCCATTCAGCCCGCCTGCTTTGTGTACCTCCACCTCTGCCGCCTGCCTGCTACCCACAGGGCCCCAGCTAGGTGGGGCTGACAGGGTGTCAACACTGACAAGAACATGGCAGTTAGGAAGAGAGACAGGTAGACAGCACACAGGTCCAGGCGCCTATCATGGCAGCCATTCTCAAGAGTCTTTGCTTTCTGACGCTGCTCACTCATCTTTTGTCCCCCATGGTGTTGGCATTCTGTTCTACTTGTTACAACTTCACAAGTTCCCCAGCTGGGTTGTTTGCAGAGGGTATGATGGCTATCATTCTGAGTGTGTGAATGGCAAGAGCTCATATTACAAATACTCCACCACAAGATGAATGGGTTTTTGGCAGATGCAACTGAATCTCCAGTATTGTTATATATTGTTAGTATTGTAACAATTGAAATTTTGCACAATATTTATGTTTTAAAACAGCTGACGAGAGCATTTAGTGAACTACATTCACGCTGCTTCTATTGTGTCTGGCACAATAATATTAAGAGTTTGTCAATCATGTAATAACAGTATAACATCCACCGTGAGATTACACATGCTTTTCTCTCATGTGACTTGAGCATGTCATCTCAGCTGTCTGCTCTACCTGACATTTTAATCAGGCTGAGTTGTTGCAGTGCCACATCCTCTTTAGCCAGCAGTCTCATCCGGAGAATGCGTGTAATGAAATTTGTCCTAAATCATGGACATCAGGCCGGAGGTCCAAAAGGTTAAGAGGAGCACAGGGTCAGGTCCCATATAACGCTCCCTGGGCAAAATTAAAAGGGAAAGGCTTCCTTTGTCCAAGCTGCCCCACATGTCAAGGAGGTCAGGAGGTCAGTGTCAGAGGGAAGGCCCGGCTCCTCCACCCACAAAAGCTACAACCTGCCCCCCAAAAAATCGAACACACCTCCCCAAAAATTAGCGTTGTTTTTATGGTCAGGGTTCAGCTGGGGGCAAGCTGACATGATTCGGCGTGCCTTAATCGGGAGAAGAGGAAGTCCTTCTCTGCAAATACACACACTTCTGAGGTCAGAGGACAGCACAAGGCACCTGTGACATTGTTGTCAGTGACTGCAAGTGTTTGCGTATGAATGTGGGCGACATAGGGACAAGAGGCTTCGAGGAGCAAATCTGATTCACGTCAGACCTTCTGCTTATTGATAAAGATGACAGATGCTCGCATAGGCATGGCGGACCAGATTCAGACGTTAACACAGTTAACTGCTATTTGGTCGCAGCGCTATTATTCTAAATGGCATTATGGTGGGATGTGTGGCTGCAAGACATGCTGGTGTGCTGCTGGTGGTGTGTGTTTGCCTGTGCGTGCACAAGTTTTAATGTCTGAACTAGGAGCTGCTGGTTTCAATATTGAATGGGCATACAGGCCAAATGGAAACAGTGGCAGCTGATTGAGACAAATGGTGTTGAGGCCTGATGTCTCAACTGGGAGAGAGAAAGAGAGCAAAAAAAAAAAGGACACACTGTGTAATGATATCACGCTGGATAAATGCCACATTAGTGCTTTTGTTGCCTGCAAGGACATACTGAAACAGTTTAAATAGATAACTTATACAACCTCATAGAAAAAAGATGTTGAATTTAATTGAAAATGTTAAATATAAACTTGCACCTTCATTGATATAAATCCTCAGACAAACCACAGTACAATCAGATAAAATAGTTTGTGTCTGGTCCTGTGCCTTTGGGGCAGATCAAGAGATGTCTGCCACGTTTACGTGGAGCGACCCTCATTCTTCTGGTCCATCCTAAGGGCTCTCCTTCACCGGCTCTCTCTTTGTCCGTCTATGCCTTGCTCTCTCTTATCTGGCTGTCTGCGCTTGTTGACCCTACCTTAGTTGGTTAGTCATCCTCTCCAGGCGTCACTAAGGCAATTTCAGGGATGATCATAAATCAGCTGACAGGCTCCGCTATCAGTGAGTGACACATTAAACATCTAAGCAAAGTTTAATGGTGAGCTATAAACATTTATGAGTACACCTATTCTGTGCAACTCTCTGCTCAAGTATCTCCTGTGAACTCTATCAGTGCCTCCTTATCAAGCACACAGTGTCAGAGATAGAGTGAATGGAGACAAAATAGGCTATTTTGTTCACCTGAATGCTCGGACCCGCACGACCTGCCGGTTAAGATCAGCGTCTCTGCAGTGAGTATTGATTTTTTTCAACCCAGGTGATTGAATTGTTGAATTTGTCTGGGTTTAAAGGCACTGATAAGAACACAGAGAGGTGTGAAAACACCACTTTGAAAAACTAAGACACAGTGGGTGATTTGTTCAGAGTAAGAGGAATATAAAATAATCCAAGAGATCTGTTTTTACAACGCTCCCACTTTGCAAACACTTTAATCAGATAAGGGTGAAGAAAAAAATGTTAAGTGGCGTGGACTCCCCTTCCCTAGCAGCCATTAACCAGAACTGTCAAAGGCTGTTCTTAATGTGGTGAGATTCCTGATCAGCAGTTTTTCTAAGCTCTAATAAATAAATAAAATATAACAGCATGGCGTTTATATGCAATATTAAAACAATTCAGTAGATAAATCATCATTGAATCTTGTACCATGCTATGCCTACTTTCCAAGTCTCAAACATCTATTCAGTCATTCATCCTTATTTGCACCCTCCTTTTTCAGGGTCAAGAGGCAGGTGGCACATATTTCCATATAGGAAAACAAGTAAACGTAAGAGAATAATTTTTCCAACATTGTCCCAAGATAATGAAACAGACAAAAAAATCCTCAATAAAAATCTTTAAAAACAAAAATTACATTCTTAAAAACTGAACTGAGAACGAGTAGCCACATCAGAATACACAACACTGACAAATATCTGAATGCTGACTCAGATAATGTTTAATTTCAAACATTTGACAGGAGGCAGGAGGACAAAATTCTGACAGGTCATCCATTCATCAGAAAGATACAGATTTGCTAACAAACAAATTAACACATTCACACCTTGGGGCATAGGGATTGTCTGAGGTTAGATACAGATAGGACTCCCTTTGGGAGTACACACCACTGAGCAACCCCAGTGAGTCCTAAAATAGAAGTTTTTTAACCATTTGTTGAATTTTGAGTGTTCAAATAACTGGCCCTTTATCTCACTGCTCTCCCCGTCTTTTCATTAAATGGCACTGTCTTCCTTGAGTTACATTCTTTTTATACAAAGTTATCTATTGTTCTTTTCACATTTTGTACAGTTCATTCCAGCAAGTTATATACAGTTACAATGATACAGTGCACTTAATCAGTTACCAAAAAGTATAATGGAAAGCATTAAATTATTGGAGTTTTGATGCTATACATCAAAGGTGGTGGCGGGTGGTGGGGGACAAGTGTGGCGGCGTCGGTTTAATTAGAGCGTCAACACCACCGTACTGCACTGACTGGCTGATAAGGAGAGCAGACAGATGACAGGAGGTGTGCGAGGCTGGCTGGAGACAGGCTTATCTTGGGGCGGAGAAGGACTGCAGCCGCCCTGGTTTCCTCACGCAATGGTGGGAGGGGTGGAGGAGGAAGATGGGGGTGGTGGGTGGGTGTGGGGGGGGGGCAATAGGCCAATTACCTGTGAGTCATCAGTCTCTTCTTCCTATGTTTTGCAGATAGCCAAGAAAAAGTGGCACGAGTCATGTATGTGTCAAAGGTTAGTAACTGTACCTACGAGATATCAGTGCCACCTTGTGTTGTGGGGATGTTTCTTTATTTCCTGATTGAGGATTAGCTTGAACCCACAAAAGTAACAAGTAACCTTAAATTTTAGGTTCAAACTCAGTCTGCACTCTATCGAGGATGAGTTCTATAGCTTTACCAAGGTTATCTGTTGAAGCTGTTTGGTGCTGAATCAGTGAGCCGGCTGCTCCTTTGAAAAAGAATACACTGAATCCCAAATGTGTTTATAGTCTATGCTCTGTCTGTGCAATATTGTAATAGTTATGGGTTTTCAAAGCAATTTCAGAGGGGTGAAAGGGTTAAGATGGGAGTTTAAGGTGGAGAACAAGTGAAAAGAAAAAGGTGGGACAGCTGTTCAATCTGTTTTTTATCTATTCTGGAAGAACAAAATCAGATGAAGTGTGGGTAAATGTATGACCATCTATTTCTGTTTATGTATGCTAACATTTATGGGGATATTAAGACAGTGAGTGAGATATATATAAAAGAGAAAAAAAATCTGTATAGCTGGGGCTGAGAGGGTGTGTGTGTGTGTGTGTACATGCATGTTTGTGTGTGTGTGTGTGTGTGTGTGCGTGCGTGCATGCGTGCGTGTGTGTGTGTGTGTGTGACGCTCTGGCTCCTAGCTGTCTGCGCCTAGCTCCCCGCCGCTCACTGCACACCACATTATTTTTAACCCACTGCCTCCAAGAGGAAGCAGGAGACGCTTGGGCCTCTGAAGTCCAGCACAATGAGGAATAAGATCACACACACAAATATGCAGTCACTAAGTCGCAGACGTGTGCTGAAACACCTACAGGCACACACCAACTTTCGTCATCTGTGAACAGGCACTACTGGACACGTTACCTGCACACAGTCAGACACCGCACACTTACCGTATGCATTTTCCCTCAGCAACAGAGACACACAACAATACACTTTCACACAGACAGCATGCCTCACCTTGCGGTCCCACCCGTCTCTCTGGCGCTAGCTGTCCCTGTTGACCCAGATCCAGCAGGTCACCCCGGGTCAGTGGGCTGTAAATGAAGTGATACTAATTACAGTAAACAGCATCACATCAGAGTGTGTGCCTTGCATGTGTGTTTGCATGCAAGTGGTGAAACTGGAAAGGCTGTATTCACAGAAAAGGGAGGTCCACACATCTGCCCCGAGCGGTAATCAGGAGTGTTTAATTGTTCACGTTGATCGTCTCACGGTGGGGGGCATTTAGGTTGTAGGCCTCTCATCCATTTTCTCACTTCCTCTTCTGAACACTTAATCATCGGCATGTTGATTGGTATTTGGGTTTGGGTGTAATGGGCTGAGGTACTAGTAACTTAAATTAATGAATGGAATATAGTTTCAGCACTGTATCCAATCTATATGTGTGTCATTTCTATATAATGTCAGCTAAAACATTTTTTGTTGAAAGCAGCGAGCCACCTGTTGATCTGGGCCCGTGAATGCATGATTACTTCTCTACACCCACCATCTCACATGACTCCACATTGTCTAATTGACTACACTCTCTCCAACTCACCCAATCAAATGCTCCCATGATGCCTCACTGGGAGAGCGACAGACTGACTGAGTGGTGCCTTGTAAGTGTTTAACCTCCTGCAGTGGAGACGTGCGCACACACACACACACACACAAACACACACACACACGTAAGCCAAGTCACTCAGTCAAGGCAGAAAATCAGATTGACTCAACCTCTAAAGGCAGTACCATTGAAATCAGATTACAGATGAGGGAGCCCACAATTTCCAGAGCACCGCATCCACCACAAACGCTTTGGCCTTGAAAACATACACCTCTTTCTTTCTCCCTCTCTTCGTCTGTCTCTGACAAACACACATTCACCCAAGCACTAACACACACACATTCACTTGAGGGGAAAAGTGATCAACAAGGAAAGTGATGGCTGGGGGAAAATTGAAGGTAATTAAGTCCAGCCCTCCTTGTCTGAATCAATGAGATGAGGGGTCGCAGGCCCATCTCACATTGCACTTTCCTGTTAGGCCCTTTCTCAATCCCCCTCTCTGTTTCTCTACCTTTCAGTTTCACTACAGACTCACGCATACATGCAGTAAGTTTGTATATGAGATCTTGTTCATCAGCGTTTATTATTACCATAACTGTAAGGTGAGAAATTATTATTCCTTCATTCTTTCTTTACTGTATGTGTTTCATTGTAGCAACCCTCAGTTCTCTCCATGAGGGCTGATGTTGACATCCTGCTTCACAGCCTGTCCAGCCGCCACAGTGTGTAGCCAAACGCCCTGAAAGTGTCTGCCACATTGTTCTCCCACTTAAAAGTCAGCAAAGCTTTGTCAGCGTCCTCTCATGTAATCCTTTATCGTATTCACACGCTGCGCTGTATTTTTAGCTCATCCAAGTTCGTTCCCTTTGTTCCGGCAATTCTTGTGCAATCTTTCATACCCCCCCCCTACACCTCCTCCTCCATTGTATTTTTAGACAAAGGTGAAAAATGGCAGACCTGACTGGGAAGTATGAAGGACCCTCCCCATGATGAGGGCCGGCTCTGGGGGGTGGGTGGGTGGGGAGCTAGAGAAAAGCTGTGTTGGAGGACACTGAACCTGGCTTGGACGCTGCATGAAGATAATGGTTCATCAAATGTTAAGATGATTCCATTTATATTCCAAAGTTACAACAAAAACATGTATTTGTCGCTGATGAATTCAGACTTATATTTTATACTAGTTTTGACATTTATTTGTGTGACTATTTCTTGGTGGATTACGTCTATTTACTAACTTAGATATGAGTTTGTTGTTTTTAAACTTGTATGGATGAAACAATATTATACAATCGTAGGAATTACTGAGCTCTATCGGTGCATGTAACAGATTTGGTACTTTTTGAAAAAGCCTGGGTAGCTGTTTTAACTGTTTCCAATCTTGTGCTTAGCTATCTTGGCTGGCTGCTGGTGGTAGCTTCATATTTACCACAAAAGGATGAGACATCAGTCTTTTCAACTGACTGGATTCAACCTAAAGACCACACTGTTTTCGTGTTCAAGACAAGTCAGACCACTGCAGAAAATCAGTGGAGTTTAGATATGACCACCCTGTCATGCTGCCAGCTCCTGTGACCAGAACCTATGATTTGGGATAGAGCCAAAATGTTTCCACACGCTAGGAATGACAGACTTTAAGACAATGCTCTCCTCAGTCACATGACAAAATCACATGATAGTCTGACTGCAAAGTTGTAGCCTCAGGAAGTGCTGAGCTGATTATCGAGCAGGACTTGAGGATAAAATGTGAGCAACTGCTGTTTTCCAACAAAACTACAAAGCTAATAGGAACACAGCATAAACATTGCAGCCTGCCTCTAGCTGGCTGAAACATGTAATGGTTTGGTAATTGAAGGACAAAAGATGACTGAAAATAAAAATTTAAGGAAATATTTTTTTTTCTTCACTGGAAAAAAGAAATAACTATATAACTAGATAACTATGTTGACCACTTTCAGCAAAATCAAGAAAAATATGGCCTTTAAGCTTGAAGGACAATGCCAGTGCAATAGATTTCAGCCAGCCCTTTTTGAAGACTTCAAACAATATTTTAAATCAGGGGTATTTTCACTGTAATTGTGAAAGTGCATCAATATACAGAGAATGGACCTTTTCACATCACTGCTAATATGTAATATACAGAGCATGTTCATGCCAGAAATAAGTTATCAAACAACTCGATGCAATAGATGCAAATGTGGGTCTGAGTTGATTTCTGTGTGGATGTATGCTGGTCTGCTCCTTGTGAACATGGTCATGTGTGTGCACAAGTTCAGGTCAGAGACTAACGGATACATTCCACAGAGAGCGTTTTACTCCATGGCTTAATTATTTTTTCTAGTTAGCCATGGAAGGGGGTATGTGGGGTATGGAGGAATGGGTGGGTGGGTGGAGCCCCCCCAACCTACCCACTCACCCACCCCTCCCCGTCAAGCTACTTCTTCAACAATCCATGTTAAGGCGACCGTGTTTCATTTCCTGGTGCCTGCCTTAGTTCCCCTTAAATAGCATTACCTGTTGAAGCCAGTTAAATCACCGACAGCATGATTAGAAGGCCACTGAGGACCCAGAGTCTGGGCAACAAAGCACGGACTAGCCTTTAATTCAATTTATCTTTATAAACATACACATCTGCCACTGATTTACCACAAATTTTCAAGATGTCTTTTGCTGCTTTGACAGAAAAGTTTGGGCTCAATTTACTTTCTAACTAAAAAACACTCTCTCCTTCCACAACCACATATATCTGGATATTGATCATTTTTGTTCTTAATAAGGCCTAAGGTAGTGAGTGCTGCATAAAACAGTACATAAAATATAGTCCAAATGGTGCATTAATGACTAGGATCAAAAGACAACTATATTAGGCAGGATGGTATGAATTTCCTGGGCCAGTTCATGGTTAATGAGAATATATGTTTTCTGTATCAGAGCAGATATAGTAAAATATAATTCTGATGAATGGGTGCATTTGGGTGCTCTTTGTTAGTTCATGATATTTTGTAGAAAATCATATGAGCAATGGATTTTTATGTCATTGTGGACAAATATTGTTGCCTGCCACTTTCTTTCACATAAACACGTAATGTTTGCATAGTATTTAAATGTTGCACTTTTTAATTAGCATTTGAGCCATTATACCCACATTGTGAAAAAAACCCTCTTTTTCATAATACAGCATTTTAAAAATTTGAGATATACCAACATTCTGACTTTGTTGCTTCATCTAAACATTTCCACCATGTGAGATTCACAGAGGTGAAAGGAACAGATGGTTGTGGGAGGACATCAGCTGTTGCCCGTTAGCCGGGTCACCCCGCTGACCATTGTCACAAGCAGACTTAGGTCTCATGTCTACATTCCCAGGTCATGTTTTGGAAGTGCAGGGTCATGCCCCTTCACCTCAACCCCCAACCAAAGAGTTAGGAGCCAAACACGATGTAATTACACCCATTTGGCTAGGGACTAGTCATAGGACTGGCAAGTGGTCTGCAGTCTCCTGTGCCTGTCTCCACAGACAAGGCTACTCAAACAAGGGCCATGACCTACCTTTGTCCACCACAGACCTCCGAGAGAATTGGGTGATCAGCAGACTGGAGCAGACAGTGGAGACAGCAGACTTTTTGTTATACAAATGGGACTTTTTTGTTTTTTGATTTATTGTACTTTTAGATTGTGAAAAAAATAATTAAAGGCTCTTTTTTTGCTTTTTTCTTGGCTATTTTTAAACATTAAAAAAGAGGACAACAGCTTCCTGATAAGACACAGTGTTACACCATACTAGTATGGTAAGCCACAACCATGCCACAGATCATTAGGGTGTTATCAGTGGCTGCATCAAAGAATGGGCAGAGGGAGAAGTGTAACAAATCCTTGGTGCTTTGAGTATGATAAGCATCATTTATCACCGAGAGTGCTGCTGGCCCATTAACAACCACGGCTCCATTAGCACTATCTACAAGGCTTTTACAATGCCTTGTCTGCCCACATCTTTACGTTTGTATGAGGAAATCATTAAACATTGTTTGTGTGAGACGGATGCAGCTTTTAGGCTATCTAACAGCTAGGCCATGTTCTCTGGGGTCCTGGTAGATGGAGATATGGAAACTGTTTTGATATCCATTCATAACAGCAGTAAAATAAGTTTTGAAATGTTGCTAACTTCCTGTCTCCATATGTTCCTGTGGCTAAGCTCTGGATAACCCAGTCCAAACATGTGCAGGTCAGATGGTCCATAACTGGGTTATCTGGGACCTGAAACTTAGTAGAGGATGATTGCATTTACGTTTGCATTTCAGATGATTAATGAGAGGAGTGTGTTATTGCTCCTGGTAAGCAGCCTGCATGTTGATGATGCAACTATAAGTCTGTTTAAACCAGGAAATGACTATTTCCATTGTTGTGACACATACTGAATTCATAGATTTATTTACTCCATCATTTAGTGTAATACTGGCTTTGTTAGCCTGTACACTATAACTATTTGCATACATTGCAGATAGAACTGCAATACTATCTGAATTAAGTGATCAGAATGTCAAAACTGAAATAGTTATTTCAACACTTCTGCAATGAGCTCTTAGGGCCACTATAGGATGTATCAAAATCAGTCGGTTTCCAAAACCTTAGATTATGAATTAATTACATTGTATACACAAGAGTCTGTCTGAGGCAGCAAAGAAACCAAAACCTGGAGAGACAAAACTGAGACATTTCTCATTTTGGTAGCCACATGTGTATAAATCATATTATCAACCTGATTTTATCATGGCCAAAGGTCAATTTCATCATATTGATGGAATTTAGAATTTATTACTGAATAATTGAGCAATTTTCTATCAGTTGGGCCACATAATGTGTTTGGATTATGCCACAGGTAAACAAAACAGAAGTTGTAGTCCTGTAAAAAAAAAAAAAAAAAAGCAAAGTCTGGGTATTGGCTTAAAGTGAGCTACCTGTGTCCAGAAAGCCTATCATTATTTGTTGCTCATTGCACAAGCCCTGTGGTCTGTAATCAGGTCCTGCCCATGTACTGATGAGCTGAATAGGTTTTAAAGGGAAGGGCTGAACAGTAATCACCATCTGACCCCTGCTCTGGCTGATGGACATGGGGAAGGGGGGTTTATAAGAAATGGGTGAGGGGTGGGGATTAAGAGTAGGGGAGGGTAGGCCTCTCACCAAGACAGAAGATGAAGACAGTTATGTTTGTATGAACAGACAGTGGAGTTCATTGTCCTCCTGCTTCCTGCACCACCACCCCCTCTAACATAGAATGACCCCCTACACAATCTGGTGAGGTATCTTCACCCACGAATATATGCATATGCACACACACAGACTGCATTTGGAACACACAAACACACATACCCACACACATCCTCCCCTCCCGATCAGATGACATCATTAACAATCATTACTGGGACACCAGGAAGTGCAGAGATCTCCGGCTCAAGAGTCTGGCTGCACAGGATCAGGTTAGCCTCTTCGAGATGAGAGATTTGAAAAGGAAAGCACCCACCAAAGCTATTTTACCTCTAAATTTCATCAAAGCCTCAACACTAACACTATGAAGTAAATTCAAAGCATTCTAGATTAATTCCAAGACATCTTCACCTCCTGTGTACTCTATATACATGAATTTCCTTAAAATATGTTTTTAAAAATTCTGCCTGAATACAGTAAATTGATTTCCCCTTGTTTTTCTGTGGAAAATCAAAACCATTCCTAAAGCTGTTTCTTTTTGATGGTTTTAAACATGTAACAGAGGCATCCAGATGCGGCTTGATCAGATATTAAAGCATATTTACATAATTACACAGGCATATAGTGGATGCACACTATATTATGTTTAGGGTTCCTCTGATGTTGAATATTTCATTGGAGCTGGATGATCTGTGTTTTCTTATCCTGTCAATTTAAACTGGATACGCGTTTTTGCGGTTTCTGTGGCCAGGTTAGTGATTTGGGCTGAGTCTGATGTGTGGTGTTGTGCTGGAGCCATGGCTCTTCAGAGTGAGAGGCCTTCCCTTTGGGCCTGGAGAAAGCTGACACGCCAGGCCTGGGTTAGTCAGTGACAGGCCCCTGGCAGGAAGCTTCTCTGAGTCCATGGGCGTCTCAGTAGCTGCTGTTGTATGACACTAACCACAGCTACCACAAGACAGGCAATACCGCTGCTGCTGTCGGAGGCTATGTTACCGTGATACGATGCATGCAGACCTTTCCGTGGGACAGGAGAGGAGCAACCAGCATTTATTCGAATTCATGTTGGTGGCTGCATGCATGTACTGTATGTGCGTGCAATGTTGCAAAGGCACATCGCATAATGGAATCTTGGCCTGTCATTGCATGTGTGTGTTGTGTGTGTGTGTGTGTGTGTGTGTGTGTGTGTGTGTCAGGACTTTGATGCTTCACTGGGGAGGAGAGAATAGTGACCCCTACTGTTAATGAAAATATACTCTCATTCTATACTGTGTAGGTATGAGATGACACCATACTGAGATAATTCAGTGCCCTAAAATAATCTGTTGAATTAAAGGTCAACGCTGTTACAAATAATCATCTAACACACACAGTTTAAATATTCTAGTCACATAATTGTGTGCACAAGTTGAATAATTGTGCAGTATTTCACAAAGAACACACTATTTTATATGTGGGTTGTCTTCCCAATAGCCTTCACCGCAGGCAACGATCATCAGTAAACATCACAGCCAGAAAAGTACTTTTTATATGTTCCATCAACATCCACTTGAGTATTCTGGGTTTTTTTATGAATAGGGGCTGTGATTGGAGCAGGGAGTGCTGGAAATCCTTTGAAAAGGGAAAACAAAAGGTCTCTCTAGTTGGGATGAAGCATACCTCTCAAGAGACCGGGCCTGGGCCTGACTCAACCTTTCACACAATCGACAGCCAACAATGCAACAAACCCTGCCCTCGCAGAGCTACTATTGTGCTGGAGCACGCCACAGCTGTGGAGAATCACATTTAGGTGTCAGAGGCAACAAATGTTTCTTTAATTGGAATAGTGGTATTAGCTCATGTTTCCTCCCTGTGCTTTATGAATCCCCTGTGCCTATTGTTTGGAAGTTCGTGTTGACGTCGCCTTGGCGGCCCCTGCTAATTGAGAGAGTGTGTGTTTGGACCAGGTTCAAGAGGAACTAGCGTCTTTTATTTGTGGATGTGGGCGGGAATAATAGCGTGTGTGTGTGTTTGTGTGTTACTTTTTTAATTTCCAAGGTTGTCTGTGTGTGTCTAAATCTGTGTCTCTGTGCAGGATCGTGTCGCAATGTGCATGATTTGTGTTTTTGCAATTTAATTTTAATTTTCAGTAAATCTTATTTTACCTATTGTAAATGTTTTTTATATATACTATGAATCCGACCCCCTAATTAAGGCAATTTTATAATTTTACTGTATGTGACCCACTGCCACTAACCCCCCTGCCTTCACAACTATCACTTAATCTGTCTTTCAGACAGATTACATCAACGCATCAGCGATGACTGTATTTGAATCAAAAAGTGATTAAAAAGCATCTTGGACAAATATCCCATGCACAATACAAGATGCTTAATATCCAATACAAATATTTGATCTTATTTTTAATAAACATATCACCCAAAATGTTATGTTTTCAGAATCAGTAATCTTTGAAGAGTTTAATCATCTTTTCATTTACAATACCAAAAAAGAAAATACAGTAGAGGGAATATTATCAAAACTGCACTTAGTATGTAATACTGTGCCACATTTGGCAGAAAATGTTTTTTTTTAAAATTATATCTCAGGTTAATATCAGAATTGAATCCCTATTGGCCCACTAAGTACCTGATTTCTTGCACTCTCCTAATCTTTTCTAATCTGAGAAGATAAGATTACTGGTAATCTAGGGCATCAAAGACACACCAATCCCTTTCCTAATATGGGATCTTAACACTGGATCAAGTCAACTTGCCACAATCCAGGTCGCAAGAATGGATAAGAAAGATTAAGAAAAGGCAGGACTCTTGATTTTCCAACTTTCGCTCAATGATCAAATATGTTTTTTGCCAAATGTAGAATATTTAACATATACAGGATGTAGTGTGCATGTAAGGTTTTTTGACCAACTCACATGTAGTTGTAATCTTATATATACTCAAAATCAATATGATACAGGAACATACTCAAATTTTTCACTTTATTAAAAAATCCATTAAAACCTGTCTCATTTCTGGACTTTGAAGGAGACACAAACTTTTCTTGCATACACAATCAAATCATCATCTTTGTTTGTATCTACTGGAGTAACATATGGATATAAATATTACAAATGAAGAAATTGTGGTGTGTTTCCTCTTCGTCTTGTACCAGAACAGGTGCTTTGGCCACCAAGATCAGTGTCAACTGGGGATTACAGCATGTGTCGCCTGAGGGATTGTGAATGCAACTCAAGCTTTACTGTCACAGGAGCTGAGATTACAAGTGTGGATTAGGAGCAGAATAAAACGCAGGTAGTGCTAAATTCACAAGATAATCTGTCAGCAAGCCTTGATGAAAATATTCCTCATGTGAAAACAGAATTAGGATGGCTTTGTGTGTGTGTGTGTGTGTGTGTGTGTGTGTGTGTGTGTGTGTGTGTGTGTGTGTGTGTGTGTGTGTGTGTGTGTGGGTGGGTGGGTGGGTGGGTGGGGGCGTGCGTGCATGTGCTGTACATCTTTAATGTTCATATGTTTGTGTGTGTGTAGAGTGAGGTGGTTGGGATTATTGCAGAAGAGCATGCAGCAGTACTTGAATTAGATGTTTGTTATCACATAATACCACTAACAGAAAATTACAGAATTTATACTAATGTAATTATGAAATTCATAACATTTTACCCTTAATAATAGGAAATTAACTTTCAAAATCTTGCCACCCAGGTGTGTGTGTGTGTCTTCGTGCGTGTTTGTTTCACACATTTTTTTCACTGTGACCAGATATCTGATGTTTTCCTGCCAAATCGAATGCGATTAGAGCACAGAGAGTGCGTGTGCATGCAGTGGTAGGCACAGGAGTGAGTGGTTTGGAGAGAATTCATTAGTGTGTAGACAGGTGGCTAATGTTACACTCCTCGAGTGAAAGTCAGAAGCTTGAGCTGTCCTGCACCCCTCTCTCTTTCCCCTTTCTCTCTCTTTTTCTCCCTCTCTCTCTCTCTGTCTCTCTGGCTGTGTCTCTCACTGTGTGCAGTAAAGCTACACCAGCCTGGATGACATTTCCAAAGACAGCAGGCCACTGATTAGAAAATGGTCTGCACTGAAACAACAGCCTCCGATCTTTATCAAAGTTTAACATCCCCCCCCCTTCTCTTTCCCTCTCTTTCTCTCTCCAACCTTGCTATCTATCCGTCGTGAAGGCCTGTCTCTCTAGGGAGCCAAGTATAAGTACTCCATTAGGCAAACCGCATTAGTGTAATTTCGTCCCAGGAAATTAGCAGAGCAGAGCGGCGCCAATTAGAAGTCAATAGCTGGCTTTATTAATCGAGCTAGCCATCGCACTTGATTAGATTAAGCCAGGGTTGAGCTCTGTTTGTGTGTATGTGCGAGTGTCTCTGTGTGTTTATTCATCTGTGTTTGTGCCTGTCAGTGTATTGCTTGTGCATCCATTGGCTCTCTTTCGCTCTCTCTCTTTCTGTGTATGTGTGTGTGTCTGTTTGTGTGCGGCCTCATGCAGAGAGCGGCAGGTGCTGCTGACTTGCTGATCCTGTCTCATTGTGACTGTCTGCGGCTCTGTCAGAGCTCAGTAATATGTTGATATTGACCCTCTTCGACTGCAGGGCTCTCAGAAGACACACTGCAGAGGGGTCCAGGGCTAGATGCATCAGTTAATACAGAGACAAGCCAGCCAATTGGATAAATTAAAGTGACATTATTATATTAACTACTGTAATCATATAGCTGCAATTAGCAGGCCACATAAGGAGCATAACATCATACTATAACAATATCAACCATAACAAACAGATGGATATTGGTATAAGTAAAATAGTTTCACAACTTAATCTACATGTGAACCAATGTCGCCTTTGTCTATGAGTCCTTTCCTGGCATCACGTGAAAAGATGTTTGTGGTTACAGAGTGTAGATCACCATGGATCAGTGGATTTGAAAGCTTAGGTGGCCTTATTGACTGATACAGCAGAACAAATGGAAAAAACCCTTGAAAATATGGATATATATCCCCTCTTTTATCCCCCAGTAGATTATACAGGCAGATTAAAGTGTGTGAATTTCCTTTGTTATTACTGCCCCCGCCCATATGTGTAATCTCAAAATCTCAGGCCTGACTGACAATCCTTCACAAACCTGTCCTATTTTGTCCAGTATATCTGCTGGCTAACACCTGTTCCTTAAGGAAGCCTAGAGTAAGACAAGAGAAAGAAGGAGGCTTGGAAAATACCATATATTGAAATTTTTCACAAAGTGCTGCCCTTTGTGTAATTTCTGTCAATGTGTGTACAGGTCAAGTTGTACTTGTGTGTTGTCTTTTTCTGTCAGTCTGTTTACATATCTGTCAGTCTTTTGTCTGTTAGTTTGCCACTTTCTCCCTCGCTCCTAAAATAAATCTTTGTAATCCATATCCTGAAAAAGACTGGAAAGGAGCCTAGCTTTAAACAAACACACTTCAAACACATGTGGTGAAGTGGCTTGTATACAAATTATGCATTCAGAATCTACATTAGAGTGACATTATATTTTTCTTTTTAACCACGAGTGTCTTTGCAGAGGTAAAAGATCTCATCAAAGTTCACAACTGACACTGAGTAGAGGGCTTGGAGTGTTAGATTTCCAGCTGAAAACATTGGTAATCCAAGGCCCCTGTATGTCTTTAAAGTATGGAGTTAAGGAACCACAAAATGGTCAACACAACCAAACCACAGAAACCCCACTGCCTTTACGCACACGTACAAACACACACAACCGCCACTGGCACTCATATCAACTGCTACCAACGGTGGCAGCCCTTAAGCCAATCTGTAGATACAGGCTCCATCAAATTTCAAACACAGCTGGCACTCTTAGGGTTATAGCATTCATTGCAGTCTGTGTAGGAAGAAGATGAAATTACTCTTTGTACACACCAATACGACCCATCACTGCATCCAGCAACAGTACACGGCACCGTAGCCGAGGCCCCAAAACAACATCGAGCTTCACTGGCCCAGAAAGGACAGCTCCCCCTGGGCTACGTCTGAGAGGCTGGTGGCTAAGTTGCTCTGACAGCTACATGCTTTAACAGATGCAGTTCCCATCCAGTGAAACAGCCTCTTTGGGGGCAGATAAGCTAAAGAGAGTTGGTATGGCTATATAGCAGCATGAGCTAGTGGGTAGAATGAGTTGATTGAGGGCAGCTAGTTGCTAACTGTAGCTGCTGGTCAGACCTTGTCCACTGTGATCGAGCTCATGAATATTATGGCTTGTGACCTCATGGACAATACATTGTCAGCAAAGGGGAATGCTGCAAACTGAGTATCAGTAAGGTCAGAGAGTTCATTGACTCATCTGCAGCTATTCTGGGATTTAGGTAATGTTATCATTAAAAGAAGGTAAAATGAAAATTATCTCTATTCATCGGGTCCTTACAATATTTAAGACATAATCCAATTGCAGCCTCCTTAATCCTGCTGTAAATCTCCTTTTACTAAAATGGCCACATCAGTATAAATGCCAGCGTGATCCATGGGCGACACAAGCCAGGAACTGTAAACTCCACTGCAACAGTAATCAACTGCGCATCATGCCAAAGTACTTTCTGAAGGGTGGCAGACTTACACCCCACCTATACAGATCGGTTTACGGGCACTTCAATCTCAAATCTAATCACAGGAGCAACAATAGGGGAAACAAAGCAAGAGGCATTTCATATTCATCTCCCTTGTGTCAGGTGCACTAAGTGCCAGCTGGACTGAAAGGGCTCGAGAGGAAGCAGGTAATGTTGCTGACTGCAAAACAGTCTTAGGTTACCGAGCAAAACTGAAATCATCGATCAGTGCTGCCACGGGGGAATTGTAACTGTGCCGTCTGAAGACATAGAGTTTAAATGTTTCTGACAAGTGGAAGTGAAAGAATGTTGAAGGGGTTTTAAAAAAGGTTCATATAGTGAAGAATTAGAATGCTGAATTATTACAATAAAGGAATAAATCTGATCCTCATTCACTCGCTCTTGCTGGTGAAGTCATGTTGACTTTAAAAGCCAGTTGCTCACATAGAACCAAAGGTACACTGTATTGTGTTAGTTAGATGTTACATGTCCAAAAGAGCAAGGGGATTCATTTTAAAAAATCACAGAAATTTTGCTTGGTAACGACATTTCTGTGCCTTAAACCATAAACTAGCTCTTAAACTCGCAAAGAACATCAAATTATAATCTTAAATCATTTGTTATTCACTTTTAAGAAAACATCTCCACCGAGAATGACCACAAGTCTGCCTTTTAAAATTGAAAAATTGTGGCAAAACCTTTGAGTTTGCGCCCTCCTCTCAAAAATCCCCGGGATTTGACAAGGGCCTCATTCCTCGCCCATTTCCAACAAACAGAACCATTCACATTGACTAAATCATGTGACGTGACCAGCTGCTAACCTCATCTCCGTACACTCAAATGTGCCTCAGGAAAACAATGTAAATGAATAAAAAAAACCACCATAAACAAACAAAAACCATAATCTGGGGCTTTTTAACACGATACTTACAGAATTGTTGATATTTCCAATACTTTCCTTTCATTTTTGAGACTTGGTGAGGGCACATAAACATAGCATCAAAGAATGGAATCAGACAAAATAGAAATTATCTGTCAGGGCTGCTGAGTGTTTAAAAGATAATGCAAACAAAATGAGAGGAGCCAAACTATTTCCATGCTACTCAAAACATTACAATATGGAAGTCTGAGGGAGCAAAACTTTCTGAGGGCCTTTCACTAACCCCTCCCTTTTTAGCCTCTCCTTTTTCATCTCTTGCAACCAAAACCTCTCCTCTTTTTTATTATTTTGAGAGCCTTCGGGCCCCACATTCACAAGCATGTGTGTGTTTCTGGGAGAAAAACACCACTTATTAGGTGTTGCTTCGTGTTAGAAGCTGTGACCTGTCAGGGCTCGTCTCGCTACTTATCTGTCACCACTGGCCTGTTCAGTGTCTGCGGGTGGCTTGGAACACCGCACCTCAATACACATATTTGCTGTTCAAGCATGGCCTGAACAACAGAGAGTTCAGCCATCAAGATGACCCCGACTGTCAAACACAACAGAATACAAAGATGTTTTAGAAGCCTTCCAACCCTCAGGCTGATTGACCATACTTCCATTCTCGGCAATTATCATGGAGGTGAAGAGCCAGGGAGAGTGATTTTGCACCATATTACAAACACACTGTGAGTTTGTGATAATTTCGGGAAAGCCATTAATGTTGGCAGGCATCAGCACTGTATGAAGTTTGCCTGCAAATAGAGGACGAAGAAAAAAAACCCTGTGAAGCCAAAGTTCTGAGTCGCTGCCCTGGCGTTCACCACTTTCCAAGCTATAAATCATGCTTGTGATGGGGCCTCGAGAAGATGGAATGCGAGAGCGTGACAGTGATGGAGGTGAGCTGCCAGACAGGGCGTCAGGTAGCTGCCACACAGGGTTGATCAGCCCCGTGTCACGCCAGGAGGCCCAGCCCGTGACACGCTGTGCCGTCCAACAGGTTATGAAGGTGGGCAGGATGGCGTTGGGGTGACAAGAACCAGGGGCTGTCAAGAGGAAAAGGCAAGGACAAGATGTCATGTCCGCCATGTCAGCCAGACACCACCATCTTTGATTTTGCTTGACTGAGACAGCTGTGAATATGGTCTCTGCAAGGCACTGATGGATGTGTGTGTGTATTGCATGTCAAGGATGAGGAGTCTGTGTGCATATGAGCGTGTGTGTTTGTAATATCCTTTAGCAGAAAGCAGCTGATGTGAAATTTTCTCACACATAATAACAGATTTTATTGGCTTTTAGTTTCCCAACATTGATGTAAGACAGGGGTGTTCTATCCAGATAGACAGTAAATTCTTAGGTAATGACAAATCACATTAATGTCCATCTCCTTATTCACGGCATAGGTGAAGTAAGTGTTTGCGTTAGAGTTTAGTTTGAAACTCAGTTTATCCTGTCATCTGCCTCTGATGATGCCTGAGGTACCAACTGTCCTCAGCAGATGGATTTGGTGGTAAACTCCTCTCCATGCTTTTTAGCACATCACTTATCCAAGCTGTTGGGAATGAAATGACATTTGTGAAACGGCAGAAATTCAGCAGGGTTGTGCAATGTGTTTTGTATAAAGGATTCTCATGATGTTGAGAAACTGAAAAAGATGCCTTTGTCTTTATGAGTTTGCCATTCAAAGGCAGCATTCAGAGAGTTTGTTTTGACGTACCCCGGGGGGCTTCCCAAAAATCCTGTCATGGTACAAATGATTTTATGAAAGAACAGCAGGGGAAAGCAAACTGACGTTGCTTTCTGTCTGTTGTCATGTGAAGATTAAGACCACGGATGAGTGGGTGCCAGAAGTGCAGTTGTAGTTGACAAGCAGGTGACGAATATAAACTACAGTGTTGTGGTTTTGGCCACAGATTTAGATAGACTGGGAATGCCAGAGATAAAAGTCATTTCATGATGACACCAAGTCCAGTGACCGAGGCTTGTTATTTGATAGTCTCAGCAATAATTTTCAGTTTTAGCAAGCCATTGGAGTCTTTAACTCTTGGTCATAGCATTGTTAATTTGTTAGATTTACATGACTTTTAAATAATTTTGTTTAAAAATATTTAATTAAAAGATGAATTAATTTAACAATTGATCTTATATTTTCAACAAAAACAAATAAGCAGTTATATAAATGTGTTTTCCGGTCTTCCATACGTGAAATATATTTTTTAAAAAATAGTCAGTTCAAAAGCCCATTGACATGGAAGGTCTGACCAAGTACTAATACTGGCTCTAATTAAACAAATGAGTTTAAAGCTTTAACTGTATGGACACAATGTTTTTTATTTAAAGTCCATTCTCAAAGCCTAAAATTACATGTTTCCTTCTGTTGTTTCTTTTTCCACTGTGTTGCATCAAAGGATTCATGAGTCCAGTGAAGTTGAATTTACGTAGTTACAGTATCAAAACGTCACATTAGCCATGATCCAACCACCCCAGGCCTCCAACAAGACAAACCAGAGCAATGCTTGGCGAAAGACAAGTGGTGTTATCAGGTCCATCTACTGGACATACTCCAGAAGCAGCAGAAGTAAAGTCATCAAGTCATCTCTACCTACAGTACCTTAGGGCCATGTTAAAGGCGCCACATGAACTTAGTGGTGAGGCGTCCAATTCCAGACATGTTCTTGTGATGCTTTTAAGCGCGTACTGGCAAAGGCCTTGCAATTAATCTTGAGTGGATTAATACTGTACAGCGAAATCATGCACAAACAACCATACAGGCTGAGATTTGGGGACAAACACAGGCCATGTTCATACACACACACAAAACTCCACTCCACCCACCCAATCCTCCCCCTTCCTTTCATGCTCTGCATTAGTATTTACCTAAAAAAAAACCCATCCCCTGTTAAATCGCAGCCTGCTGTTGACTGAAAAGTTTAATGATAGCTGCAGGGCCTTTGCCTTAGAATCTGCTATTGGCAGTCATTCGTTTCTCTCCTCTCAATCTGTCTTCCTCCTGCCTCGGAAGGATAAGGGTTGAAGTCACGGTCAGGACCCTAAAATGGGGCTGTCGTTCCTGTCTTTCCACCAATCACAAGACCTACTTCTGAGAAGGGTTGGTGCAAGGTCAGATGACATACAGCAGAGGCATGACACTGCTCAGTGCCAACAGTGTAGCGTGCCCGCGCGCAGACACACACGCACACACACAAAGTGCTCTATATATTTGCTAATATTTAAGTGCCAAAGCATCCTGTCATGTGCATCACCATATCAGATTTCACATTTATCTATTCACTGACAGCTCCTTGTATCCAAATCTGAACACAAACACCAGTTAGGCAAGTTCATCCACAAAGCTGTCAGAGGGATTTCATTGATTAGTAGATTATGTATGCAGCCTGGGAGTATTCACATTAATGAAAGAGTCTTTTAAGGGCAATTTTGAAACAGTCTGGTGATGCACTTTAATATCATTGCAATAGATACGGAATGTATTTTTCAAAAATATATTGTATGTTGTATATTGCATCCTCCATACTGTATGTCTCATCATGTAATATTTGAACTGCTGTATTCATTGTCAAACAATCTGAAGAATAGAGATGAGCAGAGAAAAGCTTGATGGTGAATTAGTCTGCGGCAGAGTGCCTCCTGCAGTAACAGACAGGAGATCAATATTTACAGACACTCCCCTGCTTTAGACGGCATTCATGTCAGTACAAACAGTCCTCTCTGCAAAGGTTATGTCCAGCCCACATACTGCACCACACACTCACATAGACAAAAGTATACATATACGCTCTTTCTCTTACCTCATACCAGCACCTCCCCAAACACCCACTTTTATTCAGAGACACGCCGCCATGAAACAAAAGCATAGGTAAAGGTTGACAAAAGGTGTCTCTGGATCTTCTGTGTCACACACAGCAAACGCTGTCTACATTCGCCCTGCAATTATCTTCTCACAGAACTAATCCTGGCAGTTAAGTGGCTGGCTAAAAGCATATGTACACAAATGGGGCCAGCGAGCAAGGTGGTGCATGCTGTTTATCTGCCGGCTCCATCACATACCTGATATACGGTTTGCTTGACAGGAAACTACTCAATCTGACCATATGGGAGAGTTATACATATACACACAAAACAAACTAGACTAATAAATGTTAAGATGGTAATTACAGTTAATAACAGCTGAATTGGGGCAAATTTGTAGCCCATGGAAACTTCAGCCCTTACAGTAACCCAAGTCAATTCAATCGCTGCAAATCCCACGTAAGTGATCGGTAGAGGAAGGAGTTCTCGGTGCACCAAAAATGTTGCTCTGAAGCTAGTAGAGGCTACCTATAGGTTAAAGGAAGACATGAGTGAAAATGACATAGATGATCGCTCGAAATTGTAACAGTTTATGGGACAAAAAGAAAGTGCATACAGCTGGCAAAAGGACAGTGTGTCTCAATGAAAGGCAGTGTGAGGCAAGAGAAATTTAAAGTTTTTGATTGTGCTAACTGATACCTAACAGTTGGCAAAATGGCTCAAAAACATTCAGCCTTCAATCGGTCCATGAGCAAGGAGCCAGTCATTTTGCCCTGGCTAAAATGAGCAAATCCAGCGCTAAAGGGAGGGGTGAGAGAGGTAACTTGAGCCAGTGTGAATGGACTCATTGTTGCATCGGCTTAATTAGGCGTGACAAGCGAGGCGTGAACAGATTCCCATCATTAGGCCCCCTAGAAAGCCCATTAGAATCAATGGGCCACACTCCGGTCAGACTTTCTGTCTACTAGCCAGTCAGCCTCCTGCCCCTTTAGAAGGCCACTGGATATAGTTACAGCCACCCAGCCACGGCTAACTCAAACAAGGCAACTCTATAGCTGCTGCCCTAACACCCAAGGTAATGCAATTGATGCCATGTTCGAGGGAAAAGGGTAGGATGATGAGAGAGTTAGGGATGTGTGTGTTTGATTTGGAGGAAGTGTGTGTACAGGAAAGTGTATGTTTGCATGTGTGAGTGAGAGTGTGTGTGTCCACAAGCATGAGTCCGTCTGCATGACAGAGAACTGTACCAGGCAACTGATTCAGGCAGCCAGTGTGGCTGATAAACTGCAGGGATTAGCAGGCACTTCTGGAACCCAAGTGGCCCTATCAATACGGGACTGGGCCCATTGATCTGTTGTCTGGCCGGGTGCTGGGGCTAATTCCTGGACCTTGGCTCTGAGTGCTCCTCACTGGGGAAGTGGGAGGAGAGACTGGCTGGCTACTAGTGGCGCCATCCACAGACCTTACTGGATTTGAGGGCTTAGTGCTTACCATATACTAACTCAGATGCCCTTTTATAATAGCATGGCCAATTAAGGCTCATTAAGAGGTCAGCCCAACACATTTATTCTAAATTTTAAAAATCAAATTTCAATGAATGTATTATTCATGATAAACAAACAAATGACCCCAGGTGGGAAGTCCAGTCACAAAAACACCATTTCATTTGTAATTCTGTCAAAGAAACAATAGTTTGATTATATTTTAGAAAGTGCTGAGGATGACTAAACTCTCTATTTAGTATTTGTTTACTGAGAGATGTAGTTGAAAGACATGAGCCTCAAATCCTCAAATAAGGTCCAATTACCTGGCCACTTCAGCCAAAACTTCACTTAACTAAATCAGTGTACCAGTGTCATACTTTAATTAGCTTTCACTGTAAGCAAATGACACTCAGCCATTTGTCAGTGTCTGGTATGTAAATTGCAGTGTGTTGACAAATGGAGCTTATCTAGGTTAGAGTAGCCCACATTAGCACCTCCATGTAATCCCTGTCTGTCAAAGATATGGCCAGTGGAAGAAAGGCACAGGTCTCAGGGATGGTGTGATAAGAGTGGGGAGTTATGAAGGGCTAGGTACTGACTGAAAAAAGGGAGAGAGAAAAAGGCAGTCAAAGGAGAAATGAAAGTAAGCATGTACAGAAACAGTTAGGAAATATTGTACAGAAGAGAACTGAGAAAAGGATCGTAAGATGGTTACTTCTGCAAGCTAATGTATGTAGCAAGTGGCAGGCTTTGCTTCTCTGCCAACCTGAGGCTGTTATTTTAGCTACATCAACATAATGGGCTGCTACTGCAACTGATATTGCTAAACACACATACTCACACACCACACATAAATCTGAGGCCATGCCTGGCTACAGTAAACTATGGTGGGTGTTTGTTAGCTTAACATAGCGGTGGACATTACCAAAAAGAGAAGAAACTGTGAAACGGAGAGAGATGAATCAGTGACTGGGTTTAACACTGCTACCTTGATCAGTAGTGAAGCTAGAAGATACGCACCTACTGCTGAATATTTCATGACTGTAACTGACTGACTGCCGGCCTGTCTGACTGAATGACAGTCTCATCCTGGTGCTGAGGCACTTGAAATCCTTTACAGTACCCTGAGACATTGGAGAAGGTGCATTTACTGTACACAAGGAGGAATGAATATCAATGGAAACCTATAGAGTAACACAGACATACAAAACGCTTGCATGCACAAGATGCAGCAGTTGGCACACGAGCACAGTGGTTCTTTGCGCTAAATGCTGAGGTCAAAATAAGGTAGTGATGACTTTTTGGCATATTGCTGGATTTCTTCAGTGTCTGTTTTCTATGAACAAGCCGAAAGTTTTTCAGTGAGTGCAGCAGTCTTTGTTAGAGTGGTAACACAGTCATACATGCCAGTGTTCATTTGAGTTTATTAGATAGAGATATTTCACATTATATTATTGACACATTACTAGATTTAGAAAATATGGGCTGTAAAAATTTACAAAGGTTGCTGCACTTGCTGAAAACTTTTTGGCTTGTTCATAGAAAACAGACAATGAAGAAATCCAGCAATATGCCAAAAAGTCATCACTACCTTATTTTCCAGTATCCTGCAGCACGAAATGTCAGATTTATATGGTGTGACTGGCACATGTCATCATGTGATTGTGCAGCTATTTGACAGTTATTTAAATAATCTGCGACCTACCTGTTCTCCTTCATAGTTACACTCACCTATGTACAGCTGCAGAAGTGCAAAGTTACAACAGTTTTCAAAGGAAAATATTCGGAACACCCATTCATGCCTTCACAACTAAGGCTTAGACTTTATGCCCTGGTGTACTGACCCTATAACTGCCAGGGTTTAGCTGAAATGAGACAATGTTTTTACATCTTTTCTTGAAAAGCATAAAATGTATTTTCTCATTAGTAGCACAGAGAGCTCTACATATATCCCAGATCAAATGTGTATGTTTATAATTTGTGGAAATATTTACACAGCACATATAACCCGCTCAGTGTGATATGGTATTGAATCGTCTGAACTGTGATATTCAGATGTCCAATTGCTATTTCAGCATACAAAGTAAACAAGAAAATAATTTATGGCCTGAAATGTAATGCCTGATGGAGAAAGTTGACTTCGTGAAGTATAACAACAGGTGGAACTGTTATTTAGAGTCTAAAACATACTGTTAAATACTACTATATGAATGACCTATATAGTCAGAAGTAAAGTATGCGTTCTGCTCTTATTTCAGCCGCAATTCCGCCCTGTCACCACTTTCCCTCATTTCCCCCTCTCTGCTCTTACTGGGTCATCTCCATCCTTCCATCAACTCTCATCTTTCAGTCAAACCATCTCCCCAAAATCAACTCAAAATAACTCTTCACCTCCAAATTCCTCCCAGAGACATCCGTTACCTCTCGAGCGCCCCTCAAAGAGAAAACCCCATTCATATTTGATTCATGTCTGAGCAGAAATGGCAGTAATGTCTCCTGTAATCGTGACGAGTGTAATCAGGCGGGCTTTTGATGGGCTAACGGCTGGACGCACACCCCGCTATAGTGTGTCAAGAGTGATATTCTATTTGGCAGCTGTGTCACATTTTGCTAAAAAGCTTTTCTTTGATTTGCAGAGGAAAAAGCTCCATTGATTCCACTGACATTTAGATCAATTTTCTTTTTAGCTGCTTTTCTGTCTGACAAACAGAAAAAGTTTCCTTTCCTAAAAAAGGGCTTTGTATAATCCTTCTAATTTATTATTTTTATGTTTTGCAAACTGAAGCAATACATAAAAACAATAAAATCTATCCAGATAAATATATTTATCTGGATAGATCTATGAAGGAGAAGGATTATTTAGATATTCTCATGCATGTTTACACTAAATAAACATAGACACGCATACATTAAAACATTATTTCCAGATTTAATTTTGAGATAATAGTACATTTTGAAGAATGTTTTTCAACCTTTTAGCTACTATTTACTTTACACTGAAAATAATGTGGAAAAACACTGCACCCTTCAATACCTGTAACCACAGTACCTAATTGAAATGAGAGAATCAGTGATTAACAAAGAGAAGCTTAAATGAATGGGATTGAAAGATAGCTGAAAATCATCAAAAATACCAAAAGAGGAAATTTCAGGCTACATAGACAGCCTTGCTGTCTTTTTTGTTTAGATATTTGTCACCATAGCCCAAACTAAGTCTAATCATTTTACTGTCATTAACTTATTCTCATTTTGACTAGCTGTGTTAGCTGGAGCCGTACCTATTTCTGGTCTTAAAAATTGCAAACTGCAACTGTATATTATTAAAAGGAGGCATTCCTACAGGTGAAAAAGGACTGTGATGGGTGGGGCGGTAAAAGGGAAGAAAAAATGTTGGCGCTGAAACGGCTTTAATGTGTCGTATAATCGCGACAAGTGTGAGACCAAGCGGGGTTTGATGGGGCTAACTGTTGAAGTGCTCTGCACTCACGTGTCAGATGGGATATTACATTTGGCAGCCGTGTCACTTTTTTTTTCATAAAAGCTTTCCTCTGATTTGCTGACAAAAAGGTACACTTGAAACCCTGATGACATTTACATCCATTTCCTTTTTCCCCTCCTCTGCCAGGGAGGGGAGCCTTCACAGCCAAGGAAATCCTCAGACACAACCTGCATTGATCTGAAATGGGGATCTGTGGTAAATCAATGAGCATTCCTCCATTGGCTTTCCTCCTTCCTGTACAGGCATCATCTTCCTCCGTCTCCTGTAGCTTTGAGCCAATCCTTTCCAGCAAAATGGCTTCTCAAAGCAATGCCCTGAGACAAGCTTATTCTCTACAGATTGTTTCTCCATGGGGGCCTTGGCACCATATCCTGCATACATATGTGCATGCACATGACCGTTTATGTACATGTGTGAGTTTTTGGTTGCAAGCTGTTTGCAGTGTGTCAGGGGCCCAAGATCCCCCCTTAATCAGGCCTGACACCAGACCAGAGGCCCCATATGCCCCACACTACCCCTCACTAATTTCAGCCTCGCTAGCAACCTCGCTCTTCTATCCTTACACCGGACTGACAGGGGCCAGACTGTGGCTCCAATCAATCCACGTTGATGGCAAATAGCTTCCAGAGCTGTGCCAGGCCTATTATTTCCCACCCAGAACCCGCACAGGCTCAGGTGAAATTGGCCCAGCTGAAAAAGAAGGACGGGGGTCATCCTGGGGCTGACACATTTTACAGCCACACACACACACACACACACACACACACACACACAGAGACATCATAGTAATCATCCTAACATTCACTGAGATTCTGACAGCATAAGTGCAGTTGTAAGCATACACGTTAATGTTATCATATGTATTTAAATTTACACACACACATGCAGGAGGAGGAAGTGAGGGTTCTGGTCTAAACAAACTCAGGATGCCAGGGAGTGTGTGTCTTAAAATGCACTTCCATAAGGGATCAAGTGACTTCTGATGAGCGCTAGTTAAAGTCTTGGTTATCCTCCTCAAATGCACCCACCTTGCCAGGCTAATCACGCAGGACAGGAGTCTCTAACGGAAATATTACGTCAGTTTTGTGCGATTAATATCAGTGAAAAAAAGTAAATTGACTTAGAAATGTGGTAATTTTTTCTGTCTATCAATATGAATTAAACGTTGCTTGGATGTCATATGAGCTGACTATAAAATCGCCATAACTCATCATCAGACGCACAACGGACTCTCTGTTGAAATGTTAAGTTCGGAGTCTTCTCTTTTTGAAAAACACAACCTACAGACAGCTGTGATTAACTACAAAGAGTTTGCTTTCCCATCTCTGAAGTGTCAAGGTTTCCGACTTTTTCACAGCACTGCCAAAAACATACAGTCCTCACTGTAAGTCTGCAAGCAACACCCAAATTGACCTAGTCATTTTTCCCTAAATCATCATTTCCCCATCTGCTCCCTCATCAGAAAAGAATGGTATGCCTACAGAAGGAGTAAATGAACTTGTTTTTAAGCTGCATGTGAGCCTCTAAATCATCTCTTTGACAAAACACCTGTAATGATTTCCTCCCCAAGCAGACCCACAATGGCATACTGGGGTCGTTCCTCTCACAAACCATTTTGCTGTCCTTCCTTCACTCTTTGCTTCCTTGTGCTTGTTGAGGAAGATGATGATGAAGAATTATGTTTTGTTTGTTTTAGTCAGAGGGGAGAACATATTTCACAGTGTGAAGGTCATAGTGCAAGTCGAATTCTATGTGACGAAGGGAAGAAATATGTGTCTTTAGAGCTCTCTAAGTGATTCCCTCACTGTCCTGGCCTCAGGGGCAAGGCTAGACTTGTTTCAACACACCCAAACAGGATGAGTCTCAAGGCCCATACATGCAAGGAAAGCGATTTGTAAGATGTTGTTATGGGGCAACATGTGATCACAAACAGGACGAGGGAACTGCTATGTCTCTTAAAGTTTCTCACTCACAGTCATCTACAGTCACCTGCTCCAGTCTGATCCTGCTGCTCGGATATGAGCACCACATCTAGACTGTAGGTCACGTCTACACGTGTCAGTTGCCGAGTACAGGATGCTCTTTACCAGTCAGAATCTGCTTCTGAATAGCTTTCTTTCTTTTTATGCCGAGTATAAAGAGTTCATTTCAGGGACGTGACCTTTGGGTGATAAACCAGCACTATCACCATGCTGAGAAAAAAACAAGATATTTGGGGCTTTCCTGCTGAAGGAGTCAGAGAAACACAAAAAAATACTTCTAGTTGGCTGAACTCGAGAAAAGAAAAACCCAACAAATACCCAGGGACATGATAAAGGGCGAATAAATGACTGTAGTGTATGTACATGCAGAATCTCTTGTGCTCATCTTGGCTCCTCTCCAGTGTAACTCAGCTGAGTTCTCGGATAAGGAGGAGATAATTACTCCAGTGATCACTGCATGAGAGAGATTTAGTGTTGCTAAGTACCAACAAATGTCAAAAACACCCTTGATCATTACAGACCATCAACTGTTCCAGCATTGTGGTCAGCTCATTAAGGGATTTCACACATGTGATTATACAGTATATGTACTACAAGTGTTTTGGGACCATGCAAGAGAAAGTTTTCTCTCATGAGAGCAAAAGAGCACAACCACTTTCTCTCAGCTGAGAGTATGAAAGCTGAGAAAAGCTCGCAGTCACTCTCTCTGTGTTGCTCTCCTTCCCTGGATCTCTTTTCCTTCCGTCTCTGCTCTCTGTCTCCTTCACCTCATCACCTCCCAGTGTCTCACCACTGTGAGGGAGGCAGACCATGAAGATGCATCACAGCCTGATTTGTTTAAAGCACCAAGCTCACATGAGACGTTTGTATGTGTGTGTGTGTGTGTGTGTGTTCGTGTGTGTGTGTTTGTGTGTTTATATGCATGTGTGAGATGATAAATCAGTCAAAGAGGAAAGGAGAAAAGAGATAAGGCTACATATACAGTACATAATAGCACGGCATATTTGACATGGGGTCTGGGTGAAGAGGTGGGTAGACTAGATGAGATCCATGGTGAACATATTGCACACATGCACAAACACGTATACACACACAGACTTATCCCCAGAGTGTGCCCCTCCTTGTCAGCCAAGTGGTGCTACGCTTTGATCTTGACACTATGGGTCAACCCAAGCCCCCATCTCTCTCTTTTCTTTTCTCTCAGTCTTGGTCTCTCTCTCTCTCTTCCTCTCTCTGGCTCTGTCTCCCTCCCTCCCTCCAGCCGTCTGCATGGCTGGCCCGACAGCCTTGGGGTGTTTAGGTTCTGGAAAGATCCCAATTTCCTCTTCTAATCATGACATCATCCTGCCTCAATAGGTTAAAGATGTGGCCAGCATATTCCCTGCTTCCTCGTTCTGCAGCTTCCCATCAAATTACACACATTACATGGTGCCGGCCGTGCCAGCAGACTCTATTAGTTTACTAAAACACAACAGGGATGCAAGTAAATGCCATTTGGTTGATGGTTAAAATCATGTGTAACTGGCCACAGTATGCAAGTATTTGTGCTTTTTTTTTAGTTGTGACAGAGTACATAAGTTTAGCTCATATCCAGGTCATGAGGTAATCCAATAGTGCTGTTCATCAGTAGTTTGGAGATTGTGTCCCAGCCTCAGACTTGATTAAAGGCTAAGGCTGATTAGAGGTGAAGAGTAGCCGTGACCCGCCTGGCTTGTCAATAGCTGTTAACTTCACCTCCACCAGCTCGACCAATCACACTGAGAGTGGCTCAGCTGGCCTGCTCTCTGCGGAACTGTGGTTCTTCTCTTTTCTTCGCTTCTCTTCTCCTCTGTTTTGCTTCACCTCTTTGCCACAACACATTGCCGCGTTAAGTGGGAAATGAGAGAAGCCCAGATTACAATCAAACTCTTCATTTTCTGCCAGGCCGACATCTGTGCTCAGCCATCAAGCACATATAATGATGCAATGTTACTGGAACAATTCAGGCCAATGTCAGCATTGCTATCACAATGGCAGTTCTTGTAATAGCAGTTGTTGAAATTGATTAAAGGCTTTTGTCTATTTGTATGCAAAATCCATTTTTATTGTAGATATCATTATAAAGGATAGGAAAGTTTAAATAGTACTGTTTTTGCAGTACCGAATGATAAGCGGTATCGATTTTGTAAATTGCAGTATATAAGGGTTCCATGTGTTACTTTAATATTTAGGCTACATGCATGCTGTAAAATATTTACATGCATGTTTGTAACTTATCGGATTTTCAATTTGTAATGGTTTCACAGCATATGCATATGCTCTTAATGTTTATATTGTGGAGGCAGCAATACAAGATCCATACATTTGACCAGGTGGCTTGTGTTATGAATAATTTTATCACTGCATAGAATATGTTGTTGGGGAAAGTTAGGTGAATGCTCTTCCTTATCCAAACAAAACACAGGACATTTAAAGGGTAAATCTGAATGATGCTGAACAAAAGAATGCTGCTGCATTGTTCTGTTTGTATTCCAACCTACATCCATACATCTTGATGGGGCACACTCCAAAATCAGAATAGTGCTAGTTTGAGTTAGTTGCTAGGTGTGGTTGTCAACATTCCACATGTACATGAAATACCAACAACACTGTGACTAATACAGACTGATGAAGGTATTTTTTATTTGACGTCATCCTTATCATAGCACGTCTACCCCAGCTACTGTTTCATTATCTGTTGACAGAGCTTTAGCATCCTACCTCATATGCAACCTGCACTCTTACCTGGTTCCCTCATCCTTGGCAGTTTCTCTCGCTTCATAACGTATTTTGCTTGTACCCACAAACAGCCAGTGGAATGGCTCCATAACTGCAGGCAGTTAATCCGCCTCCACCTGTTACTCAATCAGCTAATGAAAAGGTCTCATGAGCTCAACTTATAGAAAGGTTAATTCCACACCCTTTTTCCAGAAACTTGAGCCCTGAATTTTAAGTCCATCGAGAGGGTGGGGATGGTAATATATGAGGCAGTTGATAAATTATAGATATCTGAAAATACACGCATGCTGGTCAAGGTATTTTCCATTGGAAATGATTTCAGTATCCTTAAATTGAATTTGATGACATGCATGTATCTTTTCAGCAGTGCTTTATATGAGGTCTTAATGTGCATAATAACTAAACTAGACTTTAATAGATAAGTTATTTTTGGCTTATTGACTTTACAATTACTGTTTATATTCACTTGACATATTTCAATATTTCAGTTTCACAACTTGACACTCTTTAATTACTCTGTAGCAATAAAGACTTTATGGCTCTTAATTACAGGCAATTTGCAAACCATCTTGGAATTATTTTCAGACCATTATCCACAATTTAAATGTAATTAGGTTGACTTCATTGGTAACGACATGTGATACATTCTTCACAGTCACCATCATTTTAACTTAACACCTCTTACATGCATATACAACAAACAACAATCAGTCAACCGCAGGAAAAGTAGAGAGGAAGCTCAGGCTCGTGACAGTTTTGAAGATGCCTCGAGAAAGCCTATCCGTGGAAAGTTAGTACTTCAACATTTGGTAGGCCGGCTAGCACGCAGCCAAAGTGTGTTTTACATTAGGGAATAAGAGAGTGATACTGTGCTTGAACTTGGCATGTAGTAACCTTTATAGTGGCATGAGAGGCGGTTGAAGTCAAACTCACACAGCCGTTTTTCATTCTTTCAACTTTTTCATCTTTCACTTGAGCTTGCTCTCTAGAGATTACGCCTTTCTCACAATAGTGATAAAAAAACTGTTGTTGTTGATGCCTCTGCAGCACCTCTGGGATCTACTTGAACAAAAATGCAGTAACTTCAATAAGTTCACTTGATATTTGTGAAAGAGACATTATACCGTCAGTAATTCCACTCCAACAAACAACATACCTTGAGCTTAATACCCACTTAACGTGTACTCACGCACTTACGAGCATATCTCCTCTTTTATTTGCAAAATGAGAAAGGTGGGAGAGGTGGGGAATTGGATTCCTCCGAGCCTGCTGTTCCTTGTCAGTGCGGCTGTAGACAGCTGGGCGCCCACTACAGTTAAGATCAGAGGCCTTGATAACCTGGGCCCTGATTTATGGAGAGCAAACGGCCTCTGCAATCACCTAATGAGGTAGAGAACGCAGAGTGTTTACATGTTTATTAGATAGCCAAAACCAGCTGGGGACAGTGTTTTCCTCCACCTCTTTCTCCCTCTCTCACTTAATGTTCAGTGTTCTTTCTCTCTCTCTATTTATCTATCTATCTAACCTTTCTATCTATCTATCTATCTATCTATCTATCTATCTATCTATCTAACCTTTCTATCTATCTATCTATCTAACCTTTCTATCTATCCGTCCGTCCGTCCGTCCGTCTGTCTGTCTGTCTATCTAGAGAAAGAAGAAAGTCAACTGATTCCTAAATTCAGGGAAAACAAACACCCCTTTTAATGTCATTGCCAGTAAATGGTTGCCAGTTAATTGTGATACACCCATGAGCGTGCAACAATGAATATTTGCTTTCTTCCTAATCAGTCTGGCACAGGTAGTTTATGATCCCCAGCAGACCCCATTGTCTGCCTCTGCAACCAAACTGCGCCACATACTTTGCTGTTCTCATTACAGGAGGTCACGGAAAGTGTCCTCAGTAGGGGCTCGTCTACCTCGGGGCTTTTTCTCTCAGCTGGAGGAGGCTGGAACCTACATGGCACTGCAGCTTCTTGGCTTCACTGCCCTGAAACTTTCAACATTTAACAGTTTTACATCCACCAGCATAAACAAAAAGCTAACATCCTCATCAGTCTACGAGACTGAATTTGGTGTATTTGCGTATGTGTGCACACTTGGCATGTATCCTTATATAGACATTTTCAGTTTCAGTTTCATGCTCACTGGAAATTAGATTTTATAATCCCTGCTCCTGGCTAGTCTCTTAAAACTAAAAGAAGGAATAAGGACTAGTGAAGGCAAAGGTGGAAAGGTTAAAGGTACTTGTATAATGCACATGCATTATGTGTGTGTGCACACACATGACCTCTCTTTCTAGGTTACAGTGATAAATGATAAAATAACACACACACAAAATAACACATCAGCATCTCTGGAATCTCTAAGCACCTGGGAAAAACTGTTTGCTGTCCAAAAAAAGTTAATGCACAACAGACTGCTTTCTTGCTCTCACCCTCTTTTTCTCCATTTCGCCTTGTAAAACCTTCACTAATCAAATCCGCTTTCCATCAGGGTTTTGTAATTGTTGTTTTTGCGAGAGCAACAGTGGTTCTAAGACTTTCAAAGCTTGTCTCTCAACTGGACAAGATTTCTGCTGCTGCTTGGTTCTTGTTAGCCACTGCTGTGTAAAAGGGGTGACCAGATTCAGAATCAGAATAGAGTTCAGGTCTTCTGACTATTCTTGAAGAGTAGTTGACTGTCAAAGGTCCTCTGACATTTCACTTAGGCTTTTGTCAAGCAGAAACTTGTCGGTTTCCTCTCATAATTCATCAAGTTACATGGATGAAGCCTTCTGCTGGGGCATAATCAAAAGCTAGATCTACTACTCCAGCTTACTGTAGAAAATCCACTGTATTGTTCCAATCCAGTATTCTCCTAATGTTGCTGTGAGAATGATCCCTAACCTTTTTGGTTTCTCTGGATATGCCCTGTAACTATAGTACATGAACCAACTATGCCTGAGGAGCATGGCCATCAAATTCTGTCGGCTTCTGTCTTTGCTCTCTTCCTTTGCCCTTAGATGCCGACGGGCCGGCGCTCCTAACCAGCCCCGACCCCAACAAATCACTCATTTTTTATACAATTACCTCCCGCTCCCTTCCTGCGCATGGCTGGGTGCAAGTGTCGCCCGTCTGCCTGCCATTGTGTGCTAATTTTAGGACCATTATTTGCTGTAACAAATGTGCAATGGGCAGAGTCACTTTCACATTAATAGTTTGCACCCAGAGGGGAAGTCTTCCCCCTCATCATGGATCAAAGGTCTTCTCTATTGTATCTAACTTCCTGTTTCTCTTTTTAGCCACTGTGTGTTGTATTTTCTCACTCTCTCAACCTGGAAGAAAGTGCTCGGGACTTCAAATTGGACACTGCTGTGAGTGACAAGCATGGGGAGATGCCCTTTGACCCTCTTGGTGATGGCTGGAGAGCCAACAGGTGATTTGTGGAGCTAGGAGGAGAGGAGAGGATATGCATGAACTGAAAGCTCACGCTCTCAATATCATGTGTCCACATATGGGAGGAGAAATCTGGATTCCATTGTTGCACTGTCAGCAGAGGTGTCCAAATTTGATAAAATGCCTCGTCACCTTTCTCCGGTTCAGCTCCCACAGATGGTAAATGGTAGGAGCACAGCAGCTGAGATTACTGTGACCTTGGTCTTCCTAAAATAAGTCTTCTCAGAATAAAATGAGCAAGTGTGTGCTCTTGACCGTGTTCTGATTATCTTACACCCATCACATCGAAAGGTTAAAGCCAGCTGCACTGCTCTGCTCCGGATGACTGATGAAACTGTGTGTCACAGGAAGCTGTATAGTGCAGCAGACTGGGAAGAACCTTATGTCACAAAGCTAAACAAATCTCATCTCACCATTGTGCTGTGAACAACTGACCCAACACATGCCTCCTATGAATCACATGGACACATTTGTGGGGAAGATAAAAGGCAATAAATACTCAGGCAGGGAAAAGTCACCATTAGTGTCAGCGTAAAAAAACACACTTGTAAACACATGTGTAAAAGATAATTTATTACATCTCGGATCATGTTTATATGGTTTTGACCATCATTCCTGTTGGTAATAATAACAGCATGGGGCCAGAAACACAAGCAATCAGACAATCAAAACTTTTTTAAGGGTACTGTGAATCCTATTGGAAACCCAAACCCTTAACGAAGCAAACTTTCGCTGAAATTAATGAATTAAATAAGCAAATATTCTTAGTGATCTGTTTACAGCATGCAAGTACCTCTTCTGTCCCTCATTTCTGTTGTCTGCTGAGTGAGTATAAACAGGTGAGGATGCTGTAAGCTTGGATGATAACAAGAAAACTTACTCTTCCGAGGACTCATCAATAACTGTTTACACTAGTTTCACCAGGCTTTATCCTCCAGCAGATGCCTGCCAATAAACGGAAACTGTGGACGCGCACACTTAAAATTATGTTCACAGATGCGCTCTACGCAACACACAGCAAAACAGTCATGCTTTCTGATTTTGTGATAAACAACTATCAGAATATGAGGAGGACCGAGAGATTCCAACATGACACAGTGAGGAAGCATTTCTCTGAGCTCAGTGATCCTGTAATTATAGGGCCACACAGAAGGTGAAAGGGATCGCTGATTGCTTAGAGGATGACCTCCTGGGTGATGGGGGAGGGAGGGATGCAGGAGCTGTGGCCAGCACCGCAGCAATGGGAGTGTGTCATCTTCTGCCAAGTGACGTGTCCATGTTAATGCAAAATGTCCCCCGTGGGACATGGAAGAGTCTAAGCCCTGCAGACATACAGAATGAACGGTTTGCTCATGAAACTTTAGGTCAAATATTCTCCTCTTCCCAGCAGCCAGGGGTGAGAATTTCACAGAAACTGTGTAGAGTGCCACAGCCAATTCCCAACTTATGTAAACTCAATATAGGCCTATTCTGTATTTGAGTAAAAATGATATATTAGTGTTATATACTATTACATATTAAATGAAATATACAAGAGTTTGCAGTAGTTGTTCGATGCTGCTTCACTAGTAGTAGACAGAGCTAAACTAAAAGGCCTAAAAGTAGCAAACTACTGTTTAGTTGAGTGGAATGCAAAGAAAAAAACATTATACATTAAAAAGTTTGTAACGTCATCAATTTGGTAACCACTTTTGTCTCAGTTTTATATTTGAAATGTTAAGTGCCACTTTAGTGTAGAGGGAGAGGAAAGAAAAGGCCAAGAACACAAATAGAAAGAGCCTGACCCTGGGGAGATAGACCAAACAAGTAACAGATACATTTTAATTGATTTTAGCCTTTACTACAGCTGCCAAATGAATATAGCAAAAGCAGATAAGTAAGTAACTCGTGAATATGATTATCCAGTAACATTTGTAACATTTGTGTGCTACAGGCTCATACTGGTGGAGAGGGTACTATAAATAAATAAATCTAGGGTCTTTTTTCAGTACACCTATGCTAAACTTAAAATGATTAATTTAACTACGCTATATAGGATGCCACCAACCCAAGCATCCGAGCCAAAACCCCTCCAAATGATGAGCTGTTGTAGTCACAATGGACTCTGCCTGGAACAAGCACAGACAAACTGACTTTATCCTCTTTTGTAAAGTTCAAGGGTCTAACAGACGGATGGACACACACAGATGGAGAAGAATATCTCCAAGCATGTATGTCATGGAGTCACAGGGCATCTCACAGGGCATGTTTAGAGAGAACAGGGTTGAGAGGCAGTTAGGGGTTAGTGTTGTGTGGTATGGAGCAGACTGAGTTGTGTATGTGTGTGTGTGTGTGTGGGGGGGGGGGCAGGTCATTGTGCCTTCAGGCAGGTGGGGGTGGGCTCAGGAGTTAATTGGTAGTTTGGGGTTTGATGCTGAATGGTGGTGACAAGTCTGTGTGGCCAGACCCAGTGAGCCCCTGCGATGCAGCAACTGTCACAGCTCACCAAGCAGCAGGGATGGGAAGATAGAAAGGGGCAGTGAGGAACAAGAGAATGATTGGTAGGAGGAAGAAGTGAAGGAAATTCACTAGAGAATAAAAATCATTTTTCTCACATTGTTGTTTTTTTTCCAGCTCCAATGCAACCAAAGTCAAAGTATATATTTCCTGTATTTCTTCCTACAATATTGTTGTAAGTGTCCAAACTATCTGCCCAAAGCTAGCTGGTTTAGTTTAAGTAGCAGCTATTCATTTTCCTTTGAGAAGGGGGCGATATGTACATTTCAAAGCAAGCCAGTAGAGAGTAAGAGAGATGGGGCCAGACTGAGGCTCCATGAAAGAATGACGCTGGGGTGATTCAGTGAAGCCCTGGCCCTAATTGTGGCCCAGGGTAACCATTGTAGCCGGGGTGCAGGTCACCCCGGGCCCCAGGAAGGTTACACTGGCCCTCTTAAACCTGTTGTTGCCTGGCGCTCACATAAAAATTACACCTCGTAAATATGGACAGCTCGGGAGTGTGTGAGGCAGGACGGGGTCACTTACTTGTCTGAACCCTGCCCTTTAAACTTGCAGTCACCTTGGTACTGCTGCTGACTGCCTGTTAGGTTGTTCGCTCTCAGCCTACATGGCAGAAGAAGAGACAGGCAGCTGTATATTTACTGGCTAGTCTTTTTGCTTAGTATTTTTTTGGCACCTCATTGGAAGCAGAATGAAGCAAGAAATTAAATCTCGTGTGTATGTATCTGCTTCTTGTACTCTTTTGATGGGTTTCCTGTATTAAGGCGCAAAAACCTTCTTAAAACCCTCATCTTTTGTTTTTGTGAATAGAATTTCTTTCTCATACACGCCAGTTAAGCAAAAATATTATTTCATTCATTCTCAAGTCACTATGGGTATGATGCATTTACTATCATCAGTCTTTAATGTTGGTGAATTTATTGCATTGATGATTTTATTTTTATTCAGTCATGCAAAATCAATCTTTAAATTCATTTAATGTCAGTGATCCAAAACTAGTTCAATAATCTCCTGTAATTCAGTATCTCCTGAGGCAGTAACTATATATGCTGTGAGACCATTCTCCCAGGAAAATGACACTCAGTCATTTCAGCAAATGCCCAAAAATGACATGTGTTTACTTTGAACTGACAAAGACGACTAGTGGCTGTGCTAATTATAACTCTTATCTGTTGGGGTGGATGGGAGAGTTAACCAAGACTATGAAAGTTCACTGACCAAGTGAACTACTATTATTGTAACTATGACAACGAAGGGCTCCAGTAATTCTTAGATTACTGGAGACCTAAAGCTGTGTTTGTACCTAAACCTATTACCAAACCCTAACCATAGCATTGTCACAAATTATAGTCCTGTCAAGCTTGGCATTTAATCAGGAAAATTCATATACTACGTATCGTTCTGGAGAGCACTATTTTCTCATTTGTTTTGGAAGGCTTTTTTTACTTTAGTGAAATAAAATTTAATTCTCAGCCTTGGTGACATTACCAGAGCAGATGCCACCAATTTGGAATTATCAGACTGGACAGCTTTTAAAAAGATATGGTGCATATTACTGTATGTGCAAATGTGTAGAACAATGTTCTGTTAGAACTGTTCTAATGAGTCCTCTTTTGTCATTAAGGTGAGTGATGGAGACGCAGGCCATAGAAAGCCCAGGAGAGGGCATCAAAACCTTTGTCAGTCTGATATTGTTTTAAAACGTATTTATTCAGCTTCAGCCTCATTACTCTCTTTCTCTCTCTCAGTCACTCTCTCTTTTCTTTCTCTGCCCATTTTCTCCTTCTTTGGTTTCCCAGGGAGTTACATGGGAACAATACATGTACAATTAACATGGGCCAGGCACGAGAGAGCAAGCGTTTGATGTTCCCGTTGAGTGGCCTCCTTGCTGAGGGTAGGAAAGCGATGTTTGGCTGTACTCAAGCTTTACTATGTGTTTCTCTTCATTCTGAACCCTAGCAACACCCAGATTATTAAAATTCAGGCCATAAATAAGATGATGGCTGCTGCAATATGCCAGAAATAATGTTTACAAAGGCAAGGCCCTCATTATGTCCACAAGGCCTGAAGTAGGAAGATGAGGAGTGGGGGGAAAAAAGGACAAAATGCTTTTAGCCTCCTGTATGTTCACTTTTACTCGACTCATCTTCAATTTCAGGTGCTCCTGTACCACTTTCCCTCCCATTTAATAAGAGAAGCAAGGAAGAGCAAGATGCAGCCATGCTAACACTGGAATAATGGTGGTGGATATTCTTTCCACTATTTTTTTGTAGTGATGAAAACAAACATATACAGTGCTATGCTTTGAGAAAAGTTTTTTGATGGTGTGTAGAGAAACCTTGTGGAAACACTGACCTATGCACTATGTCATGTTGGACAGTATGTGTCCCAAACAGCACTCCCAGGTTGCAAATTATCTTCTCTAATTGTAATATTGGTGGCAATAGTTGTAATATTGTACAGGAGAACATGACAAGTGCGGAAATTCAACACTGGAATTTACCCCAGCATTTGGCAGTACCAGTGCAGGAAGATGTGCCCTGTGTAGTGGGGCATAAAGTAAGTGTGTAAGAGTTCAGGGTGGTGGGTGGGTGGGTGGCTGTAGCACATTTGACTTACGTGCAAGAGGCCATAGTTTGTTACCTAGTTGGTTGTTTGCCATTGATCATAATTTATTTGACATATTACTATGATCTTTCCCTAACTCTGACCACACCATTCTTTCCATCCAAGAACAGGAAGGGTCTGGGTCGAACTCAGTGCAATTTTGCTATAAGGGTGCGCACCACAGTGTACAGATTAAGGATATCAAATCTGGCAATGTGACTGTTTGCAAAAATAGTACCTATGCAATAGGATGAAGATAAATAGAATTCAAGCCAATAAAACACATTTTCAATATATGTCTTTAACAGCCTATCTGCCTGTGACCTACCTGACCTCAGCATCCCTCATCAGACTTGTTTGGCTCAGATGTTTGGAGGTTCTTCAGAGTTATCACAAAAGAGCAAAACAGTTGGTGCAAAAGGCGGGGGACGCCATCCACTGTGGATGGAGTGGGGCACCCAAATAAAAACCCATGGACATGAAGAGTGCAGCCAATTCATCTTTAAATGTGAAAGGACATCCAATTGCCTGCACACTTTGTAATTGCACAGTTGCATTCTGAAAGAAAAAATATATTTGGAAGCCATGAATTGGTTTTAGTTGGCTGCCCAGGCAACCTGAGAACTGAACATTTGGTATATCTAATGGAGGCCAGGTTCATGGGACCTTAACCATGAAAAATGTCAGAGTTCAAGTGCAAATCTCCACAACCACACACTTTTTGGGGTTCATTTATGTTGCTTCATGTGACTCTGGGTGAAAGATAATGGAAATAATCACAAGCACAGAACATCCACTATAAATTTCTTGCACATAGCCGTTTAGCATAAACCTAGTTTGACATGAGAACATGTTTGAGCTTTCATTTCATTCAATTTAAATCCAGCAGTTCTTCCCCAGTGGTGTGTGCCATGGCTTCGGCTAGTGCAACAAAGAGGTGCACAGTGCCTGTGTGTGTGTGTGTGTGTGTGTGTGTGTGCGTGCGTGTGTATGTGAAGTAATAAGCACAAGCACATACACAAATCAAGAAAGAGCCATAATGCATACACTTTGGCTGCAGTGGTGGCAGGTGCTTGTTCTAAATTTAGTAGTAATATCAGTGTCTTTGATCAGTGGGGCTGCTGATGGAGGGCAGGGAGGGCCAGAGCGTGTTTTCATAAAAGACGAGTGGTGAAGGCAGACAGTGTGATTGTTACATAAATGCCTGTTGCTTTGTTGGGGAAGCAGCAGCCCAGGGGAAGCGTATGAAGAAGTGTGTGAAGTGTGAAGTAATGAGAGGGTGTCGAATATTTTTCAGGCAAAAGCGTAAGCAGATGTGAATCCACACAGTTGCTCACTCACAATGTCACATGTTGTCTCACAACCACCCACAGTGAAGTACAATGGAGTGGGAAATTTTTGTGATCCACTGAAAAAAGCAAAATTATACAAACTTTTTAAATTCAGATAACCAGTTTTGGAGGCAATATATTTGTTTCCTTGGTTACCATCACATTTCTTCCAATCCAGAAATTGCATCATTCCTATACTGCAGAAAAGACATAGCAAGGAGGTCACTGTGGTTGTTTGGGACTTTGACCTTGGAGTCTGCACTTTGCCTCACTGATCTAAGGGCCCTATTGGTAGGATGTCATTTGTCAGTGCTGTGCAAAACAATTTCAAATCCTCATTCCTAAAATAGGGATTGCTTTCTGATCTGGTGAAGCTAGGGTTTGGTGAGGTTTAGGCATGAAAATGATTTGGTTAGGGTTTGGAAAATATTGTGTCTACAGCGGTCTCCCGTGGAAAAGTACGATGTCACACAATTTCCCCTCTGTCTTCACCAAGACCACAATCCTTCTCCAACCTTAAACAAGTGCTGTGAGTTGCTTAAAAAATAACTATAAAAACATTAATTATGCTTAAGTATTCAGGGGCACAAATGAAATATGTTGAAATACCTGATCCTTTCACAGATATACAACTTCAGTATAAAGATCTGGTGTTGGCAGGGAGCAGTTTGAAGATACATTTAACATATTTATTCAAAAACTGTAATCCAAGTAGCAGTGTTTTCTGTATTTGTGAATCCAAATTATTTTTAAATGAATGTAATTGTTGGGAGGCCAGTTGGAGAAAAGAAATTGTATTTTCAAACTCCATAAGAAGTGGACTTTTTTTTGATTGTAGGTGGTACATTTTTTCTTTTTATTTCACTGTTTTTCTTCCTTTTCTTCTGTTGTGGCCCATCTCTTTAAGTGTGTCTAAGACTTTCCATTTGGCTGTCACACTGGATCTGTTTCCAATCATCTAAGAACTCATATACTCACGGCAGCTAATGGAAGTGATGTAAAGGTGTGGCACTAGGATGGCATATAGGCAGGTTGGCCAAAGTGTCAGCATGAAAGAATGCCTTCCAGTAATGGCTTTCATTGTCAGGGGCAAAAGAAAGGGGTGGTTGGGGTGGAGAAAGTAAAAATAATAACTCTAAATGATGGTTGCTGCAACCATTTAGGTCGCAAAATACAGCAAAGTTATTGAAGCCTTTTGGTTCAATGATATAAAATTCCAGACAGCTACACACATTTTCTCCTTTTATGTTAGTGTTTTGCAGTGAGAATACCATTACAGATAATGTACTTTGCTCCTGTCGAAAAAAACAATCCAGTAAGACCATTTCTGAAAGAACGACAACAGCACCAGAGAGTGGTGAAATTTATCGGTGGCACCTAAACAAATTGGCAAGATTAAAAAAAACTTCAATATAGTCTGCATGGGATTTAATGAAACGGATACTACTCGTGCAATTGCTGCCAGCTGCAGAGCTCCATTTACAGCTAAGAGGGAGAGAGGATAAATCAGAAGTCAAATGCCAATACGCCATCGGCAAAATCTCTCAACCTGATGAAACACAAGAATAATCAGATTTGGAGACGCTTTTTGGGAGTGGAAGATCTTGGGGAGTGGGAGTGTTGGGTGATGATGTGAGCAGAATGGACAGAACAAGGAGTGCTTTTTTCTGACTGACAGACAGTCCCAAACAAGGCTGGTGTCTTAGGGGTGGGGGGTGGGGTGTACAGGGTGTTGTCCCCAGACATGATCCCAGGAGCTTGGAGAAAAAAAAACACAGAAAAGGAAAAATGACGTTCTTTGTGGAGGACCGAGGATGCGTTGGTTGATTTGTGGGTCAGATAAGGGTAGAGAAACTGAGAGGTTGATAGATGAATTAGTCTTGGCAATTCTTTTTTATATAATGTTTTCATGTGCTGGTGCTTTTTGATTTTTTGTACACAACATCAGTTGAGTATGTGTTTGCATGTGTGCATTTATTTTCTGATAGATATTCCTTTTATGTAAATGCATGTAGTAATTGCATTGTAGTGAGCTTGAACGTGTGTGTGTGTGTGTGTCTGTCTGTGTGTTTGTGGCTGCAGACATATATGTGCCGTATTTCTCTGTTTATGGATGTCTGTGATGACAGATGTTCGTATCTGTGTTGCCTGTCACGGGTATTTCATCTCCGAGTTCATCAGTTGACACAGACGCAGACAGAAAAAAGTCTGAAAACAACAGAACCATAGCCACTTCTCCGTCGAGCTGAACATGAGACACCTCAGCTGTCATAGCATATGCACACAGCTTGACTTATCACACGCTTGCCATCACTTGGCCTGCTGCTGACTGTTTGCAAACATTTTACATGCATCTATCCGAAAAGACATAATGAAATGTGAGATTCCTCCTGGATGGAGTATGTAATAGTTTAGGGCACAGTTCATCCATCACAGGCAAATCATGATTATATAGGAGAGTTCAAATACTCTTCAGTTCAGTTCAATAAAAAAAAATACTGTAAAACTGTGCAGATTATCCTGCAATGGCCACCATAACTTGAAAATAATTTCTAATAAAACATAACAAACATAACAAACAACCATAACAAAAACCCAATAAGCTTTTTTTTTTTTTTTTTTTTTTAGCTATTTACAGTAGTTTATCTTCATCACAATATATTCTGGTGTTGTATGTAAGTTTACATGCAGTAAATATTCCACTGTACCAAAGAAGTCAGTATTTGCTATAATAACATTTAATCTGTATATAATAATATGTAATCCATAATCTGTTCATTTTTATCAACAAAGGCAAGGCCCCTACCAACCAAGGTTAGCTACAGCGAACAAAAAAGAACCCCCCCCCAAAAAAAACTGTACATTAACATAATTAATTATTGTTAGTTTTTTAAATAAACCACACAAGACACATAAGATACAATAAGTAGATATAAGGTATATTAATTATCTACAATTGCATTTCTTAAAAATAATAATGTCTACCACTTCATTTTAAGCTCAACCATAAGGGGCAACACAAATATTAACTCTGGGCAATTATATTGTTCAAATCCATTATAGACTTTCTGGTACCTAATTATAAATTCTCCCAGTTGATTTCCACTGTACCTATCATTCTTCAGTTCCTGAAGCTGAAAGGAGTGGATGCTAAATCCTCGTGTGTAATCTTCAGCAGCATGTTGCTGCGTGGTGATTGCACCGTTGTTTTCCGCGATTGTAGCTTCTGTTATTTCTCAGGTTATTGGAGACCAGCTCGCCCGTGTTATACTTGATTAATGCAAATACCTTGTCCACACAGTGACAACGTCGAAAACGGAGACAGGGGCTTTCAGGTGATGTCAATTGGGCAGCTGTCTGTGTGACTCCTGCTGATCCATACTACTCAGTTTTCTGAACGAGAGAACGGCAGCTTCAGTAGAGAGAGAGGGGGGGGGGCAAGCTGCTGCAATGTGAAAAACACCGGGTGTATTTGCAATAAGGGACGTCGATCTGTTGGGATGACTCTCCCTGTGTGTGTGTGTGTGTGTGTGTGTGTGTGTGTGTGTCTCGGGAACATTCCATAAAGTGGACAGTATACCATGCTGCAGCAGCACCATGCAGGTAGGCAGCAAACAAACCGCACTTATTGTGTCTCTATGGAGCAGAGACAGAGACAGCAGCAGGCCCGAGCCCGACATAGCGTGAGACCATTTGAACTAACCTTCCACTACCTAAAGTTTTAGGAAGAAAAGGGAACAGACATGTATTCTTTACCTACTTATTTATATCTTGAGAGACTAGCCCCAAAATACCGTAGCCTGTTTAATACTGGCTCATAATATTCAGACGTAGTGTCATTTGCTGCACGTATGTAAATATAAATACGTCCTTTTTTGAGTCGTCATCCCCACATAGGTATTTTTTTTCTTTTTTGGCTGAAAAGGTATTTCTATATTTAGCCTAGTGGCAATAACACAAGTAACATATGTATAAAGCAACGATTTATATTTTCGAGGAAGAGATTCAAGTTAATTCCTCACAGAATGCCACCTGTTTTTCATAATTATTTTTATTTAACTGTCAGAAATGTTGTATCTAAATGGAAGTTCGAATTCGAAATTCATTTATATCAATGGCCTTTCAAATTGAGTTAAATGCAATAAATGCCTGATTATCCTTTACATTATTATTATTATTATTATTATTATTATTGTACCGGTTACTGCTGTTACACACAGTTACCTCCCCTGTGTCCTACAGTTCCCTAGCGCCATGCAGTGGCAGGAGAATATTGTCAATACGGTCTCATTTTGGTCTCGGAACTTGCCAGGAGTGATTTATGCTCACCGTGTCCAACGTCTGTCCTTTTCTCCCACTTAAAGTCCATTGATGAATTTAAGAAATATGAATCCATCAAATTCTATTCATTATATGTTTTACTTTTTTGTTGTTCCGATTCTTAAACAATTGTGAAAGTATTACCTGCGCAATAAATAAGTATAATAATATTATAATGTGATATCTGTCATCTATATATTTTGTCAAAAACCAAAGTAAAATTTTGTTTGCGTCAACTTTGATGTCAAGGATCGCAATTGTTATAGCACAAAATCTCTTCCAGGAGAAGAAAACCTAATAGCCTAATTGGGTCTATCAAGTAAAATTGATACAATAACATCCCCTCGCTCGGTTCAAAGAATGCCCAAAGAAAACTGTGACACTTTTTTGTGGTCTAATGACCCTTGCAATTTCCCTTCACCCGGACTCATTTGCAGGAGGAAATATTACGTGGGATCATTTGAGGAGATGGTTTTTCTTTGAAACAGTTTCTCCAGGTCACTCCTGAAGGGGGTTTGAAAACATGTCGGACATAATTAGCGCTTCAGACATCACACACGAGTCCTTGTGTGGAATTTGACAGAATAGGCCTGAGTGGAAAAATTAATCCGTTACAAAACGACAATGAAAAATGAAGAATTTCTACAAATGACATTATTTCACAGAATCTTATTTCTTTCTTTCTTTTTTCTTTCTTTCTGTTTGTTTCGTTGACGTCTCTACAGCATTATAACATTTAAATTAAAATAGTACCATATTAATGTGAATATTCTCTCTCAACTTCTGTCTGTGAATTTATTTTTAATCGTCTAAAAGCATAACATGTAAAATAATCGACGCACTTTAACATGACGGCAACACGGTAGAAAACAACGTCCTGATACAAGCACAAAATGAAGGCGATGAAGGAGTCTCAAATATTCCCACCGCTGATCTTTTGAGGAAATAGAAAGGAAGGAGAATTGCATCACTTTATATTATCATTGTAATTTTCTTTCTTTTTTCTTTCTTTCTTTCTTTCTTCGTCCTTTCAGCAGTTTCACTCAATATCAGGCCTCGACCACAATCTGATTGTAATTATAATAAATAATAGACATCACTGATCAAAACGATTTCTCATTCATTTTTACAAATCTGATGGAGCTCGTCGTTTCATATTACTGGTTTCTGATTAATGCGGATGCAGATCTGACATCATTTCATTCTACACACAACACAATACTTCTGTACGTTAATCAAATCAATCACATTCCACTAGCGATGATACCAGTATCATAGCAGTCATTTACTCCAGTTGTCTCTTAATCACCTTCTATTAATGTCTTTTACCAGGCTTTTTCAGAAGGGTCCCAGGATCCCAGTCCATGTTTCTGGATGAATGAGTCACCGCAAAAATGCAACTAACTGCCTTTTGTTGCTGTGTATCAACCCTGCGCTACTTTTCTTGGGTTGAGCATACGGACACAGGCATAGATTAAAATATGTTTTCCCATCATCGGGATTAAACAGGGGACAGTGTCCCATTGGGCCCCAAAGGTAGATGTGGACGGGAAAGCAGAGAAGGGAGACTCATGTGCAACACTTTTAAAAGAGGAGGGTTCTTCATCTTGCTTTGTCGGGGGGTGCGGGGTGCTGACATGGGGAAACATCTGCTGCGTAGAAATAGAGACTGATGACTCAAATTATATGCAGTCAGAGGGCCTGCCAGCTCAGATGGGGGACGTAATGGCAGAGAATACGAAAGAGAGCACCCGGTCGACTCCATTGACCAGAGAGATATTGGCTCCAAGCTGGTGTACGTGGATTCACACGTTTCAAAGTGTGCCTCACCTTGTGTGCGTAGCGGGACTACCGCCACAGAACACACACACACACACACACACACACACACACACACACACACACACACACACATCAGTGGGGCTGTTTTGTTGTCTGCCTCTAATAATCAACCTTTCTATGTCATTTGATCTGGCAGCTGAGAAGTATGTCTCTGTCTGTATGTCTGCTGCGTGTTCCTTGTTGTGCTGGTCCACTTGAGTGAAAATGGAATTTTTAGAGGGCACGTTTCACCTCTTGGTTTTACTCTTGCGACGGCAGCTCGCTGATGCTTTTATGATTAGGACGACTAAATTAGAACCAGAGAAAGCAAAGCGTGTGTGTGTGTGTGGGGGGGGGGTACTGAAAGGAAGAGAGAAGCTACTCGAGCAGGCCAAGAGAGGATCACTTCTGCCTGCTACCTTTTCTAGTATTTACACACAGTGGCCAATAAACCTTTGTTTCAAAAAGATGAAAGTTGTTATTGTAATTGTAACGGTAATCGCCATGTGCTGGACCCGTGGGCACGAGGAAGCGCACTGTTCCTCGATAGCGCGTCGACTTTTGTGATCATCAAGGCAGGAAGGCGCCACACCGGGTACACCGGGAACGTTTCATCACATTTCCCCAACATAATAGTGTTGATTTACATGCAATTTTAAGTCCTCCATGTGGATAACAAAGGGGAGCTGGGAAGTGCATGGGGGGCAAAAAAGAAGAACGTGTGCTTATGTTCTCGGTTTCAGTCACGGCAGTCAACTAATTTATGTTAGCATAAGAGGCAGATCTGGAGAATATGCAAGGAGAGAAAGCTGATGGATCATTATTACCCCCCCAACCACACACACACACACACCACGCTCACACATACACTATCTGCCTTGATGGCTGCAGGGGTTTCTCCGATTCTGGCTTTGATTCGGAGCCCATTCTCCAATGTGACTGGAGTGGACTAGCTGAGCTAAGACACAATTTTCAGGAGATTGCAGAGTAAGTGCCTCTGGCAAGACCTTTTTATTTATATGGCACTTGACTTTCTCTATCTCTCTCTCTCGCTCTGCTGTCTGGGAGACAGAAAGCAAGGGGGGGGGGGTTCTGTTATTGATTGGGTTTTAACTGGAAGACAGTCACTACGAGACGCAGGTCAAAACAAATATTAACAGCAAAAGTAGTTTGCACTTATTCCTTTAATGGTCCTCTCAAAATATATATATATATATATATATATATATATAGATATAGATATATATTTATATTTCGACTGAGGTTTACAGGTTGGTTATTTCTGAATATGTTCAGTGTTCTCCCCGGAATACCATCACAAATCACTGAAAAACATAACGATCGATTGCTGATGAGTCCAATCTTATGCATTTTCCTGTAATACTCAATCAATTCGCATATAACTATGTTCTGTGTAGCAGAAAGGACATAGAAGGAAATACATTCTCATTGTGCACAAAAACTTAAATTACCACAGGTTTTTTTTCCAGGAAATTGTTCATGCAAATGAATTGACATTTTTTCAAGAGGAAAAACGAACTTGTGTCCGAATATCCAAAGAGATTTGGTGGGTTTTGTTTCAGTATAATGTGTTTGTTTATGTACATGTTTTGCCTTGGAGACTCAAAGTTCTGGAGTTTTATTCTATGGACATTTTCAATAAACACTTCAGTTATGATTATGGTCTATTGTCTCCATTGTAATGTTTCACAAATATACAGGTTTTAACCTGTATATCTTTTCACATTTGTCTTTGCAGATGCTTCTTTATGTCAGTGTATGTGTTTCACCTGTTCCATTCACAGATTTAATTTGACTGTGAATGTAAATAATACTACTACTAATAATAATAACAATAATAATAATAATAATTTTACTTACAGTTCTTTAGCTGTGTGGCCTTTTTTTAAAATTCCCTTATGCAAATGCAGTTTTCATCTGTTGACTAACAACTCTCCCTTGTGGGCATGGAGGACATTGCATGAGTGATTAATAGAAAAGTAAAAAAAACAAAAAAAAACACCTTGTCTCCCCGTTGATGCATCCAAACCGTGCTGCTCATTTTTCCTACGCAAGTGATTGCCACTTTTCCCTTTTTAATTTCTTCACAGTTTCCTCACAGTCAGGTGAGGTTTCAGGTTTCGAAGGCACCTTCCTTCTTGGGCTACTGAGTATTGTGGAGTAGAAACGTAGCTGTGTGCAGAAAAATATTAGTGCAGTGTAAAGTGCAGTGATAATTACATCAATGTACTGTTGCATTTTAAAATAATGATTAGATGCAATAATCAGCTACAACTACGAGCAGTACAGTTAAACAATAGGCTGTTGCCAAACAAAACACAGTAGTTGCTAGGCAACACAAACAGGAGTGTGTAATTACCAGTGTGAGTGGCAGTTTTCAATCAGCGCATGTAAAATTAAAATTCACTGTGAGTCAGTCACAGGTGTGCCTTGTTGGGTGTTTTTTTCTTTTCCTTTTTTTTAACAGCTGCTTCAAATATGTCCCAGCCAATCACTGCCACAGAGTGGAACTTCCTCTTAATAATTAGGTTCAATAATTAATGAAATAATGAAACAATGAGCGTGGAGAGGCTGTGTTTTACATCTCAGAGGCGTTGATAGGCCTCATCATGATGCCAAGCAGAGGTTGAAGTGTGCAATGGCTTATTGGTTTTAAGAGTAAGCAGAAACTGAAAAAATACATACTTATTATATATTATAAACATATATAGATAGATAGATAGATATAATATTTTATTATAATTACATATTATTCTGAAAGCAATAAGAAATATATTAGTACTATGTTGTTTTTCCTAAATTGTAAACCAGCAGGAAGTGATTTTGTTTTAGCATCATAATATTTATGTAACAGCAGTGTGTTGATATGTCACTGATGTGATTATCAATGACAAACAGCTGTTACAAGTTTACAGTTCTGTGACTGTCAGCTTTCTAACAAACATATGTGGAAAATGTAACAGAGTGGCCAGATATGCTAAAAGCCACACCCCCATACTCATCAGACTGCCAATTTCCCAACTGTCCAAGGACAGGTTTAGCTGACTGCTCAGTTATTTTTGAGAAAATAAATAAAATAAAAAAAATAATGAAATAAAGAAATTATTACATTGTTTCACCATGAAAAAGAGAATTGTTTTCAAGGCCTTAAGGTGCTGAGTATATAAGCACTGCCTCTTCAGCAGACAGGCGGATGAAAGCATGCAGTGGAAAGCATAACATAACTTTTGAAACTGAATTCCACGTGTCGTTTATCATGGTCTGTTAATCAACTTAATACAGTTATGTATAAGATTTAGAAAACACACAAAAAATCATTGAGTAATTCCAGTTCATAGACAATAAGTACATACAGAACATGGTAAGCCATACTGAGGAATATAAACCTGATTCACAAAATGAATGCAAGATTTCCATTCCTCATCCTGAAATTGATTTTTTATTTTTCATATCTCATGCTGAACTCAGGCGTCCTGGATTGCATATTGCATATAGTCATCAAGGAGATTAATGTTCTATACCCGACATAAATGACAGATTGTTTTCTCAGTGGCTTTTTGATGTGCGTGCAAAAGACGGGTGTGCAGGGACTGCTTTGAAGTCTGTAGAGCTTTTATCTCCCACTATTTACATTGGCTAAAGTGTTAAGTGGAGTTCTCGTTCAGCTTGAAGGATGTAATACCCTGCAATGAGAGATTTACAGGAAGGGAAATTGCAAACTCTGTGCACCCCTTTTGGTGGGGCCCCTTCCAACAAAAACTATTTATGCAAATGCAAAGGGCTGGAGACGGTAAAGCACTCCCAGACAAAATCACATGTTTTCTAACAGGCTGTCCTGTTGAGTTGGCAGATGTTCTGTCGCTCCAGCAGGGGACAAAAGCTGCTGATGGCTCTCTGTATTGAGTGTGAGCTGCTCCAAGAGCTGCATTTCCTCTGAGCCATCTGGAAAATGGCTGTGGATTTGCTTGGCTGGTGCTGGCCAAGCACAGGAGCTGCAGGAAAGTGAGAGTACTAATTGAAATGAATGCTGATGACTTAATAATAGTGGCTGACCTCCCCTGTTGATGTGTGAGGAAGACATCTTGGTGTTTGCACATTCCCTCTCATCTTTAACATATAGATAGACTTTAGCACTGTTAGACAAAATTTAGTGTGTTTATAAAGAGCCAGATTGGCCAATTTTATAACTCGGCGATCTGATTTTAGGAACTGGGACTTTTTTATTTTTTTGAAAAAAATAACTGTTGAATTTGAAAGAAAATGTATTTTTAATGGTTTGTGCATGAAAATGAAAAATTATGCTTTCTTAGGGTATTTCTGTGTGTCCATATTTTCTCTGTACGTGTTTCCTCCCACAGTCCAAAATAGTCTGACCTATTAGATTAACTAGCAACAACAATGGTTGTTTGTCTTTCTGTGTCAGAGCTGCTAGATCATTGCTTTCAATCTGGATGGTGATGACCCTTACCTGTACCACCAACAGCCCTCACATAGACCCCTGACCCCTTACTGACCTAGCTGGCATATTAGGGGCCGGGCAGAGATAGGACTGATCACATTGACCACCACCCCCACATGATCACTGGCAGGAGGCTGCCATGACAGACACCAGACAGACAGCAATGTATCCATAGTGCGTGTGTGTGTGTGTGTGTGTGTGTGTGTTTTGTCCCTTTTTCCCCCTCTTTTTAAAGTTTAGAGAAAGCAGCAGCAGCCTTACCGCCATCTACAAAGTGGTGTGAAGCTACAGCCCCCAGCTGCCTCCACTTGAGAGGGAGAGGGCATGTCAAAACAGCACATGGCTTTGCCCTGCCAAACTGGAGCACTCTCACGGGTCATCTGGAGTGACAGAATGGCTGCAGCTCTGTTTTCTGAGGCCCGGGAGACAGGATGGTAAAGTTCTGTAAGAAGACCTACATTCACAACAACCTTGTTTTATGGTCTTTGGAATTGTTCCATTAAACTGCTCTGAATTCAGGTTGTGTCTTTTTGAGTGTTTTATATACAGAGTATATGGTATGGAGGTAGGTGTTATGTGATGTTAAAATTGATTTACTATCATAATCCTGACTTATACTGTAAATTATTGACAAGTTATTGACATCATGTTGTAAATATACTGAAGAATCTGTTGATTTTTAATGTGAATTTAAAACACTGTTCCATTACATGACAGCATTCAGTCAAAAGATACATTTTTAAATTCTGTGCCATCACAACAATAAGCTAGATTTTTAGTGTTAAATTGACCCATTTGCTCTCCTCAGAGGGCTTTTTTGAACATCCTTGTGATCTCATGTGGTGCACTGTAGGCAGAAAAGCAACATAAAGTGTCATTGACTTCTAATTGTGTTTGCCCTAATGCTATATCAAGCCAGTCCTGGCTTCCTTTGTCCAGTCCAGTAGGCCATTTGGCTGCAGCAGTGCACTTGGCAAGCCAGCTAACAGGTGAATGGCCATGGTCTAATAGGCCATCTGTGGAAAACACATTGCAGTCAATTGAGAGTCCACTTCCTCCAGTTGTGATGGCCATTAGACAGCCCCACCACGACAAGTGACTCTTCAGTGGCTTTTACTCTTCAACTACCCTCTCCTTTTCATTCATGTTGTCCTTGAGCTGCCCAGTCCTTCACTTTTTATTGCAGTTTTAACACATGTTATACTATGTAGTGTGTATAAAACACCCTAATTTGATGTTTTGGGGCATTTTAGCACTTTTTTTTTTTTTTTTTTTTGACATTTTTTGACACTTTATATTTATTTATGTTTTTTTGCATTTTCATGACCCATGAAACTTTCCATTTTTTCACCTTTTTATTGCATATTTAACACATGTTATACTATGTAGTGTGTATAAAACACCTTAATTTGATGTTTTGGGGCATTTTAGCACTTTTTTTTTTTTGACATTTTTTTTTTTTTTTTTTTTATAGTATACTATTTTTTTTTTGCATTTTCATGACCCATGAAACTTCTCCATTTTTTTCATTTTTTTTTATTGCATATTTAACACATGTTATACTATGTAGTTTGTATAAAACACCCTAATTTGATGTTTTGGGGCATTTTTAGCATTTTTTTGATTTTTTGACATTTTTTTTTTGCTTTTTTTTTCGACATAGTATTATTTTTTTTTTTTGCATTTTCATGACCCATGAAACTTCTCACCTTTTTTTCATTTTTTTTTTTCAATTTTTTATTGCATTTTAACACATGTTATACTATGTAGTGTGTATAAAACACCCTAATTTGATGTTTTGGGGCATTTTTAGCACTTTTGATTTTTTGACATTTTTTTCATATTTTTTTTTTAGTATACTATTTGATTTTTTTTTGCATTTTCATGACCCATGAAACTTCTCCATTTTTTTCACCTTTTTTATTGCATTTTTAACACATGTTATACTATGTAGTGTGTATAAAACACCCTTAATTTGATGTTTTGGGGCATTTTTAGCACTTTTGATTTTTTTGATTTTTTGACATTTTTTTGCCTTTTTTTTCGACATAGTATTATATGTTTTTTTTGCATTTTCATGACCCATGAAACTTTGCCATTTTTTCACCTTTTATTGCATATTTAACACATGTTATACTATGTAGTGTGTATAAAACACCCTAATTTGATGTTTTGGGGCATTTTTAGCACTTTTGATTTTTTGACATTTTTTGCATTTTTTTTTTTCGGCGTTTTTTTTGCATTTTCATGACCCATACAACTTTGCCATTTTTTCACCTTTTATTGCATTTTTAACACATGTTATACTATGTAGTGTGTATAAAACACCCTAATTTGATGTTTTGGGGCATTTTTAGCACTTTTGATTTTTTGACATTTTTGCCTTTTTTTTCGACATAGTATTTATTTTTTTTTTTGCATTTTCATGACCCATGAAACTTTCCATTTTTTTCACGTTTTATTGCATATTTAACACATGTTATACTATGTAGTGTGTATAAAACACCCTTAATTTGATGTTTTGGGGCATTTTTAGCACTTTTGATTTTTTGACATTTT